>CM075983.1:1416531-1444546 GCA_038087875.1 Malacoraja senta | reverse complement strand
CATTAGGTGCAGGAGTAGGCCATTCGGCCCTTTGAGACAGCACCGCCATTCAGTGTGATCATGGCTGATCATCCCCAATCAGTACCCCGTTCCTGCCTTCTCCCCATATCCCCTGACTCCGCTATCTTTAAGAGTTCTATCTAACTCTCTCTTGAAAGCATCCAGAGAATTGGCCTCCACCGCCTTCTGAGGCAGAGAATTCCACAGATTCACAATTCTCTGGGTGAAAAAGTTTTTCCTCATCTCCGTTCGAAATGGCCTAAATGGCCAGACTTATTTAATTTTCTATATTGAAATTCATGAGAGACCATGGTTGTATTTGAATTCGAAACTCTAGATGAACCCTCTGGATATTAGTCCAGTAACTTAACCAGCTTGCAAAATCAAGACCAAGGAATTATTATTACAAAAACCTTCTGGTTTCCTGAACTCACGCATTTAGAATCCCACACAGTAAATGCCATATCCATCTGTTGAATCACAAAGTTGTGGATTCAAATTCCACTCCACATACTTGAGCACATCATCTGGGCTCGCTCAGGAGCGCATAAGCACTGTTATCTATCAAATGAAACATTATACCATGGCCTTGGCTGCTTCATTGGGGCAATGTAAATGTTCCCATTGTTCAATTTAAAATAAATAACTTGGTTCTCCCTGATTTGTTGATTGACATTTTCCCCACAAGGTACACGACTAAAGATGGTGAACAGGGATTTAGAAACATAGATACATAGAAAATAGGTGCAGGAGTAGGCCATTCGGCCCTTCGAGCCTGCACCGCCATTCAATATGATCATGGCTGATCATCCAACTCAGTATCCCGTACCTGCCTTCTCTCCATACCCCCTGATCCTTTAGCCACAAGGGCCACATCTAACTCCCTCTTAAACATAGCCAATGAACTGGCCTCAACTACCTTCTGTGGCAGAGAGTCCCAGAGATTCACCACTCTCTGTGTGAAAACGTTTTTCCTCATCTCGGTCCTAAAGGATTTCCCCCTTATCCTTAAGCTGTGACCCCTTGTCCTGGACTTCCCCAACATCGGGAACAATCTTCCTGCATCTAGCCTGTCCAACCCCATAAGAATTTTGTACGTTTCTATAAGATTCCCTCTCAATCTCCTAAATTCTAGCGAGTATAAGTCAAGTCTATCCAGTCTTTCTTCATATGAAAGTCCTGACATCCCAGGAATCAGTCTGGTGAACCTTCTCTGCACTCCCTCTATGGCTATAATGTCCTTCCTCAGATTTGTTCCAATGTCTCCATCCACCGAGTCATCTCGGAATAATTTCGGACGGTTACATGGTCACCATATTAACATCTTCAGGACAAGTACATTCCTTCTCTCACTATCAATGACACCAGATGGGTTACCATCGGGGACTCGAACAACAGTAAAGTAACTAGCGTACAGAGAAACATTAATTCACAGGAAATGCAGGTTAGTAAGTAATAACCCTGTCCCACGGTACGAGTTCATTCCAAGAGCTCTCCCGAGTTTAAAAAAAATCAAACTCGTGGTAAGCACGGAGAATGAACGTAGCGGGTACGTCGGAGCTCGGGGACGTCTCTTAGCGCTAACGGCAGGTACTCGGGAAGACTCGCTAATGGCAGGTAAGCACGGGAAGACTCGTGAAGATTTTTCAACATGATGAAAAATGTCCACGAGAGCCCCGAGTACCGACGAACGGCCATTACCGTAAATCTCCAATTTCGAATCAGGGCAAACTGGGGAGAACTCTTGGAATGAACTCGTACCGTGGGACAGGGGTTTAAAGTATTTTGTGTTTTAAGGATTTCTGTGACTTATTTGTAACGTTGCAAAATTAAAGTTGCCAGGAGCAAAAATTTGTTTCTTAAAAGCCCTGTCCCACTATACGAGTTCATTCCAAGAGTTCTCCCCAGTTTGCCCTGATTCGAACTCGGAGATGTACGGTAATGGTCGCTCGTCGGTACTCGGGGCTCTCGTGGACATGTTGAAAAACATGTTGAAAAATCTTCACGAGTCTTCCCGAGCTTGCCTGCCGTTAGCGAGTCTTCCCCAGTACCTGCCGTTAGCGTTACGAGCCGCTAAGAGACGTCCCCGAGCTCCGACGTACCCGCTACGTTCATTCTCCGTGCTTACCACGAGTTTGATTTTTTATTAAACTCGGGAGAGCTCTTGGAATGAACACGTACGGTGGGACAGGGCCATAATGTTCACTTTATTCTCTCTTAACTGTGATTCATGAAGTGTCTTAATCCCAATGGATGAAATGGTGAGAGATAACAATGCAACAGTACACAGGGATCTGGACGCATTCACACATGAAGATTATCCTGCAGTTACGTTAGGTAACTAGGAAGGGAAATCTGAGCATTGATCATTTTCACAATGAAGTGGAGAATTCTTGCGTCAAATTTCCAGGAATTTGGTGAGGTGAAATTTGTCATCCTGCATACAATTTTGGCACTTTTAAAACATTTCTGGCATTGTTAGATGCAATGCCAGAAATATCTCTGACATTGCCGGGCTCTGTGGCAATGGAGATCTTTCCCTGTACGCAGGTATGGGAATGCAATGATGAGGGTATCAATGCTCTCATCAAAACAAGCGTGTGCTTTGCCTCATGACAACCCACTTGCATTTCCCGATGAAATAATATTCCTGTGCTCCAGTCACTTCACAGTGGCTTGAGTTTGATTGAAATTGTCAGCGTAGCTCTGCACGGTATCACCTTTAAATATCCTTCCAACAATGAAGGCCCTTCAGGCTCAGTTGGAGGGGTTTGGCTTTGGCTTCTGCTACTAATCCTGTCCAAGAACATGAGCCACACATTGTACACATTTACTATTCACTCCTCTTCTCTCTGTATCTGACACCATCTGTCTCCTTTTCACCTCCAGCCTTTGTCACTTACCCCACCCATCTGCCAATCACCAACTTCACCAGCATCCACATATTACTTAAGATAGACACAAGACACAAAATGCTGGAGTAACTCAGCGGGTCAGACAGCATCTGTGGAGAACATGGATAGGTGACGTTTCACAGAGCGCTGGAGTAACTCAGCGGGTCAGGCAGCATCTGTGGAGAACATGGATAGGTGACGTTTCACAGAGTGCTGGAGTAACTCAGCGGGTCAGGCAGCATCTGTGGAGCGAAGGAAATGGGCAACCTTTCGGGCCGAAACCCTGAAGGAAATAGGCAACGTTTCGGGCCGAAACCCGGAAGGGTTTCGGGCCGAAACATTGCCTATTTCCTTCGCTCCATAGATGCTGCCGGAACATGGATAGGTGACGTTTCACAGAGTGCTGGAGTAACTCAGCGGGTCAGGCAGCATCTGTGGAGCGAAGGAAATGGGCAACCTTTCGGGCCGAAACCCTGAAGGAAATAGGCAACGTTTCGGGCCGAAACCCGGAAGGGTTTCGGGCCGAAACATTGCCTATTTCCTTCGCTCCATAGATGCTGCCGGAACATGGATAGGTGACGTTTCACAGAGTGCTGGAGTAACTCAGCGGGTCAGGCAGCATCTGTGGAGAACATGGATAGGTGACGTTTCGGGTCGGAACTCTTCTTAAGACTGAAAGTAGAGGCGGAGGGTGGGGAAGGGGATCAACTGGAGGCGAGAAAAGGTCAGAACAAATCAGGGCCGGCAACAGTTGTCCTCAGGAAGGGTGGAGCCCACAATGGCCCATTGTTGGCTGGGGAAGGTGTGATAACAAGAGGGATACAAGGATGCAACCAGTGGAACTAATGGGATGAATAGGGAGAGGAGACGGGAGGGAATGCAGGAATTACTTGCTGTGTTCATACCACTGTGTTGTAAGCTGTCCAAACAAAATATGAGATGCTCTTCCTCCAATTTGCATGTGGCCTCACTCTGACAGTGGAGGAGGCCCAGGACAGAAAGGTCAGTGTGGGAGTGAGGAAGGGAGTTTAGCCTCGGCCAAGGTGGACTCAGGCAGTATAAACCAGCATTAGCAATTCCTTCCTATACATTCCACCCATTACTTGCCATTCCACCTCTCTATTCCAGATGTCTCCCCCCTCCTCCATCGGTCTGAAGAAGGGACCTGACCTGAAACGTATTCTGTCCATTCCCTCCACAGATGCCGACTGACCCACTGCTCAACATTCCAGCACCTGCAGTTTCCAGTGTCCCCACTCAGCTGTTTCTATTCCCCATTTCTCTCACAGTCAAGGCAGTGAACACCATTTGTTCCTTCACAAGCTCCCCTGCCTGTGCAAGCTAGTTTCTTGTTTGCAATCTTTGCTTCCTCTTCCAAGTTCCCGGTAACAGAATGATTCACTATCTTACTCATTTTATTTTTTGTACAATTAGTTTTAAATGCTTCAGGGCATAATCTCTGGTTGATTTTCCAAATAGAAAATGTATAACAGTGTTCACATAATGAAGCAATGGCTCGTGTTTGGAAATCAATGGATGAAACTCTTTGATTCAAGTATTGGAGAAACCATTTGATTTGAAGCAGGCAGCCTTGTTGGGTAACTATGAAATATGGTTTACCCTGTGGGCTTGGACCAGTGCCATTGACATGCACCAAGGCATCTTTGCTGATGCCTAATTCAACACCCTCTATACTTGTACCTGGATGGAATAATGACCAACATTAAAATTCACAATTCCACTCATAGATCCATTTGCTTTATATCTCTAACCAAAATATTATGCAGGGCACTAACAGCATTACAAAGTGATAGGAGAAAAATTGCCCCACGTAACTTAGCGACAGAGGCCTAGAACTTCTCACGTTATTAGAAATGAGCCGTTTTACAACAACAGAATGGTTAAACACAAATTTAAATTTAAATCCAATGCCACGATGGGTGAGGGGAGGGGGAAGGTACATCTCCATCTTTTCTTTATTTATTTCTTTTCTTTTCTTCTGCACTGTTTTGGTAGCTTAGTGGTCTTTTTCCTGCTCTTTTCTATTTTATTTCTATTTTCTTCATTCTTTTCTTTCTTCTTTCTTTGTTTTCCTTTTTTTTTTCTTTTTTTTTTAAATTTAGGTTATAAGGTTAAAAAGGAAGCTGTACAATAATTGTATAATTGTTATGCCGATCGTCTTATCCTTGTACAATTGCTTCTAATAAAAATAAATTTAAAAAAAAATTTAAAAAAAAGAAATGAGCCATGAGGATGGCTTGATTTGGGGTGTCAGCGGGATTCGTCCCGTGTTGCTGGGGTTCAACGTTCTTCCCTGTTACCGCAGCAGTCAGTGTGCAAACTAACTGTAATTTAGTTTAGAGAGATTTAGTTTAGAGATACAGCGCAGAAACATGTCCTTCGGCCCACCAGGCCAGGCCAACCAGCGATCCTTGCACACTAACGCTATCCCACACACACTAGGGACAATGTAGAATTAGGCCCAGCCAATAAGCCCACAAACCTGTACGTCTTTGGAGTATGGGAGGAAGCCAGAGATCCCTGGAGAAAACCCACGCAGGTTCACGGGGAGAAGTACAAACTGTACAGGACCGCACCCGTAGTCTGGATTGAACCCGGGTCTGTGGCGCTGAGGCTGCAACTCTACCGCTGCGTCGCCCATATGTCCCTTGGTTCCCTCCTTTAACTGACAGCAAGCGCCTGCATGTTCAGTGATACTGTGCCCCAGTGGGACTCGTCATCAGTTGCAATGATATTGAGACATTTGGGAGCATTGTAGCTAACGTGGGCAAAGCCAATGGCTTCAAGAGGCCAGAGAACAGGCCCCTGTGTTTAATGATGACAAACAAGAGGCAGCGTAGCTCACGGGTGATCACAAAGAACGCAAACCAGCACCTCCCTCCGCCTTGTAGGAAGTTCAAAGAGATTCAACATGTCACCAAATAGAGCCCTTGCTTTCCCTCTCTCTCTCCATCCCCTCCCCCTCCCCTTCCCCGTTCTCCCACCAGTCTTACTGTCTCCGACTACATTCTATCTCTGTCCCGTCCACATCCCTGACATCAGTCTGAAGAAGGGTCTCGACCGGAAACGTCGCCCAAGGAATGGGTGACGTTTCGGGTCAAGACCCTTCTTCAACGTCACCCATTCCTTCTCGACAAAGATGCTGCCTGTCCCGCTGAGTTACTCCAGCTTTTTGTGTCGACCTGCTAGTCCAGCTTGCCTGCACCTGCCCCAACCCCTCCAAACCTTTACTACCCATCTACCTGTCCCAGTGTATTTTAAATGTTGTCATTATATCTACGTCCACCACTTCACCTGGCAGCTCGTTTCATAGATCCACCATCTATGTGTGAAAATGTTACCATCCAGGTCCCTTTTAATCTGTCCCCTCTCACCATAAGCCTTTGCCCTTTAGATTTAGACTCCCCTACCTGCTGGAAAAGACTGGCTATTCACATTATCTACACCCTCATGGTTATATATCCACCTCTCTAAGGTCGCCCCTCAACCTTCTCTGCTCCAGAGTAAAAGGTTGAACCTATCCAGCCTCGTATCTCAACCCTCCAGAAACAGGAACATCCTTGTAGATCTGCTCTGGACCCTTTCCAGTTTCATGTTATCCTTTCTATAGCAGGGTGATTGGGACTGTGCATAGGACTGATCAATGTCTTATACAGCTGTAACTCCTGTACTCAATACGATGATCAATGAAGCCAAGTGCCCATTTTGTTGAGCTGTTCTGCTGATGTTACCTGAAGGACACTTTCTGGGTAGAACTTCTTTGACTTGCAGATGTGGCTTTGATTTCTCTCCCCAGTGGACTGTGAGTGTGGGATCTGTTTCAATTCCCTGGATATTAACTTGATAACGCCGGACAAATGCCCACCTCTTTCTCCCATCTGCAGTACCTATGATCTCATGTATACAGTTGTTTAAGAAGGAACTGCAGATGCTGGAAAATCGAAGGTAGACAAAAGTGCTGGAGAAACTCAGCGGGTGCGGCAGCATCTATGGAGCGAAGGAATAGGTGACGTTTCGGGTCGAGACCCGCTGAGTTCCTCCAGCACTTTTGTCTACCTTCATGCAGGGACGGAAATCCTGGGGGGGGGGACAGGGGGGACACGTCCCCTCCATGCTTTGAGAGGTGGGGGACAATCCCCCCCATGTTTTGTAATCCGGACTTTATCAGATGCTTTCTAAGGGCTGAATCAGCCCGTTCGCGGGGCCTTTCATCGCCCCGCGCGGCTTAAAATCAAACTGCTGCATCGAGGCGATCGAGGCTCCCGATGTTGAAGCCCCCGCCGGCCGATGAAAGGCCCCGCGAACGGGCCGATTCAAGCCCCACGATTCGGGGCGGACGAAGCTGCTGTTGCTGGAGTTTGGAGTCGGTCACCAACCAGGTCAGCTCCGATGTTACCGTCTACAGGGCCCACGGCCGAAGCCTCGCGTGTGTGCGCATGCACGCGCGCGGACACCAAGAAATTGTGTTCCCCACATGTTTTGATAGCGATTTCCGTGCCTGCCTTCATGTATACAGTTTCTCACCACATTGCACAACTCCTTATCCAATCCAGGGACCGGCCCCTATTAAGTTGCACCAGAGTTGAAAATTATTCATTCAAAATGTTTGGGTTAAGAAAGCAAAACAAAAAAGGATGGAGTCTACAGTCAAGAAGATAAGGAGAATCTATCTGTAAACATATGACGTGACCTTCCTGCTTTGCACAACTACAGAGACAATGGCATATATATGATTATTCTGTGTAAAATTATTGTCATCATTCCTCAGTCTTACATAGAAACATAGAAACATAGAAATTAGGTGCAGGAGTAGGCCATTCGGCCCTTCGAGCCTGCACCACCATTCAATATGATCATGGCTGATCATCCAACTCAGTATCCTGTACCTGCCTTCTCTCCATACCCCCTGATCCCTTTAGCCACAAGGGCCACATCTAACTCCCTCTTAAATATAGCCAATGAACTGGCCTCAACTACCTTCTGTGGCAGAGAGTTCCAGAGATTCACCACTCTCTGTGTGAAAAATGTTTTTCTCATCTCGGTCCTAAAGGATTTCCCCCTTATCCTTAAACTGTGACCCCTTGTCCTGGACTTCCCCAACATCGGGAACAATCTTCCTGCATCTAACCCGTTGAGAATTTTGTAAGTTTCTATAAGATCCCCCCTCAATCTCCTAAATTCTAGCGAGTACAAGCCGAGTCTATCCAGTCTTTCTTCATATGAAAGTCCTGACATCCCAGGAATCAGTCTGGTGAACCTTCTCTGTACTCCCTCTATGGCAATAATGTCTTTCCTCAGATTTGGAGATCAAAACTGTACGCAATACTCAAGGTGTGGTCTCACCAAGACCATGTACAACTGCAGTAGAACCTCCCTGCTCCTATACTCAAATCCTTTTGCTATGAATGCTAACATACCATTCGCTTTCTTCACTGCCTGCTGCACCTGCATGCCTACTTTCAATGACTGGTGTACCATGACACCCAGGTCTCGTTGCATCTCCCCTTTTCCTAATCGGCCACCATTTAGATAATAGTCTGCTTTCCTGTTTTTGCCACCAAAGTGGATAACCTCACATTTATCCACATTATACTGCATCTGCCATGCATTTGCCCACTCACCCAACCTATCCAAGTCACCTTGCAGCCTCCTAGATTCCTCCTCACAGCTAACACTGCCCCCCAGCTTAGTGTCATCCGCAAACTTGGAGATGTTACATTCAATTCCCTCGTCCAAATCATTAATATATATTGTAAATAGCTGGGGTCCCAGCACTGAGCCTTGTGGTACCCCACTAGTCACTGCCTGCCATTCTGAAAAGGACCCGTTTACTCCTACTCTTTGCTTCCTGTTTGCCAGCCAGTTCTGTATCCACATCAATACTGAACCCCCAATACCGTGTGCTTTAAGTTTGTATACTAATCTCTTATGTGGGACCTTGTCGAAAGCCTTCTGAAAGTCCAGATATAACACATCCACTGGTTCTCCCCTATCCACTCTACTAGTTACATCCTCGAAAAATTCTATAAGATTCGTCAGACATGATTTACCTTTTGTAAATCCATGCTGACTTTGTCCAATGATTTCACCACTTTTCAAATGTGCTGCTATCCCATCTTTAATAACTGACTCTAGCAGTTTCCCCACTACCGATGTTAGACTAACTGGTCTGTAATTCCCCGTTTTCTCTCTCCCTCTCTTTTTAAAAAGTGGGGTTACATTATCTACCCTCCAATCCTCAGGAACTACTCCAGAATCTAAAGAGTTTTGAAAAATTATCACTAATGCATCCACTATCTCTGGAGCTACTTCCTTAAGTACTCTGGGATGCAGCCTATCTGGCCCTGGGGATTTATCGGCCTTTAATCCATTCAATTTACCTAACACCACTTCCCGGCTCACCTGGATTTCACTCAGTTCCTCCATATCCTTTGACCCGCGGTCCCCTACTCTTTCCGGCAGATTATTTATGTCTTCCTTAGTGAAGACGGAACCAAAGTACTTATTCAATTGGTCCGCCATGTCCTTGTTCCCCATGATCAATTCACCTGTTTCTGACTGCAAGGGACCTACATTTGTTTTAACTAATCTCTTTCTCTTCACATATCTATACAAACTTTTGCAATCAGTTTTAATGTTCCCTGCCAGTTTTCTTTCATAATCTATTTTACCTTTCCTAATTAAGCCCTTTGTCCTCCTCTGCTGGTCTCTGAATTTCTCCCATTCCTCTGGTCGGCTGCTTTTTCTGGCTAAATTGTACGCTTCATCTTTTGCTTTGATGCTATCCCTGATTTCCCTTGTTATCCACGGATGCACTACCTTCCCTGATTTATTCTTTTGCCAAACTGGGATGAACAATTTTTGTAGTTCATCCATGCTGTCTTTAAATGCCTTCTATTGCATATCCACCGTCAACCCTTTAAGAATTAATCGCCAGTCAATCTTGGCCAATTCACGTCTCATACCCTCAAAGTTACCTTTCTTTAAGTTCAGAACCATTGTTTCTGAATTAACAATGTCACTCTCCATCCTAATGAAGAACTCAACCATATTATGGTCACTCTTGCCCAAGGGGCCACGCACAACAAGACTGCTAACTAACCCTTCCTCATTACTCAATACCCAGTCTAGAATAGCCTGCTCTCTCGTTGGTTCCTCTACATGTTGGTTTAGAAAACTATCCCGCATACATTCCAAGAAATCCTCTTCCTCAGCACCCCTGCCAATTTGATTCACCCAATCTATATGTAGATTGAAGTCACCCATTATAACTGTTTTACCTTTGTTGCACGCATTTCTAATTTCCTGTTTGATGCCATCCCCAACTTCACTACTGTTAGGTGGCCTGTACACAACTCCCACTAGCGTTTTCTGCCCCTTAGTGTTTCGCAGCTCTACCCATACCGATTCCACATCCTCCAAGCTAATGTCCTTCCTTTCCACTGTGTTAATCTCCTCTCTAACCAGCAACGCTACCCCACCTCCTTTTCCTTTCTGTCTATCCGTCCTGAATATTGAATATCCCTGGATGTTCAGCTCCCAGCCTTGGTCACCTTGGAGCCATGTCTCCGTGATCCCAACTATATCATAATCATTAATAGCTATCTGCACGTTCAACTCATCCACCTTATTACGAATGCTCCTTGCATTGAGACACAAAGCCTTCAGGCATGTTTTTACACACGATAGATAACTCATAGATAGATAACTCTATCTATTGTGCACGAGTTTGCCTTGATTGTATTTATGTATGGCTCTGTACATGTGATCTCTTTGCGATAGCTCACAAAACAAATGTTTTCACTGCACCTCGATACACGAGACAGTAATAAAACCTAAAGCCACGGCTCTTGAGTCTTCTGACGCCGGTGTTCCAATCATCCCAGCACGAGGGCCTGAAACATCGGGTTGCCGTTGCGGCAACTGCGGAGGCCTCAATAGGGCCCGACCACGGGTAAACAAGAGGAAGAGGACTGGACTTTGTTGCCTTCCCTCACAGTGGGAAACGTTGATACCGCTGTGGGGGGGATGTTCATGTTAAATTCTATAGTGTTGTGTTTATTTTATTTATGTGGCTGCATGGTAACTCCAATTTCACTGCACCAATTGGTGTATGTGACAATAAATGTAACTTCAACTTGAACTTGCAATGTATGCAGTCCACCTTCAATTCACAAGTGGACATCAACTCATACACCTCAACAGTTATGGACTATATAAAATTCTGCACCGATAATGTCACTACCCACAAAGAAATAAAGACCTTCCCTAACCAGAAGCCGTGGATGAGCAGGGAGGTCAGACTCCTACTGAAGGCTCGCGATGCCGCTTTCAGATCTGGCGACGCTGAGGGATACAGCTCATCCAGGGCCAATCTGAAAATGGGAATTAGGAATGCCAAACTCAATCACAAACGGCGGATTGAGGAGCACTTCCAAAACAACTCTGACCCCAGGCGCATGTGGCAAGGAATCAAATCCCTTGCCGATTACCAGAAAGTTAACACCCCTCCCCCAGACAACACCACCCTTCCTGATGAACTAAACCATTTCTATGCTCGCTTTGACCGGGATAACAAAACCCCAGCCATCAAAGTTGCTCCCCCCCCAAATGAACAACCCCTCAGTCTCTCCACCTCTGCTGTACAAGATGCACTGAGCAAGGTGAATGAGCGCAAAGCTGCCGGCCCCGATGGCATCCCTGGCCGGGTGCTTAGGGCATGTGCTGGACAACTATCCCCAGTCTTTACCGACATTTTCAATCTCTCACTGGCCCAGGGTGTTGTCCCCACTTGCCTCAAGACATCAACCATCGTGCCAGTGCCCAAACAGTCAGCCACAGGGAGCCTCAACGATTTCCACCCAGTGGCACTCACCCCTGTCATTGCTAAGTGCTTTGAGCGGCTGATCTTGGCTCACCTCAAAGCCAGCCTCCCCCCCACACTGGACCCCCATCAGTTTGCCTACCGGGCCAACAGGTCTACAGAGGACGCCATATCGGCGGCCCTACACTCTGCCCTGACCCACCTGGACAACAACAACTCCTACATCAGGTTGCTGTTCATTGATTTCAGCTCCGCTTTTAACACTGTCATCCCCGCCAGCTTGATCACCAAACTCAGCGGGCTTGGCATCTCCACCTCCCTCTGCAACTGGACACTGGATTTCCTTACCAACAGACCACAGTCTGTTAGGGTCAACAACCTCACCTCCTCCACTATAACACTGAACACCGGCGTGCCACAGGGCTGTGTGCTCAGCCCTCTCCTCTACTCCCTCTTCACCCACGACTGCATCCCTAAGTACGGATCCAACGCCATCATTAAGTTTGCTGACGACACCACGGTGGTAGGACTGATCAGTGACAACGATGAGTCAGCCTACAGAGAGGAGGTCCAGCACCTGACAACCTGGTGTGCCAACAATAACCTCGTCCTCAACTCCAAGAAGACGAAGGAAATTATTGTTGACTTCAGGAAGGTCAGAGGGGGCAGACATACCCCCATCCATATAAACGGGACTGAGGTGGAGCGCGTCTCCAGCTACAAATTCCTCGGGGTTCACATCTCGGAGGATTTGTCCTGGTCCCTCAACACCTCCAAGCTGATCAAAAAGGCACAGCAGCGCCTTTACTTCCTGAGGAGGCTCAAGAAAGCCCACCTGTCCCCCCAGATCCTGACCAACTTCTACCGGTGTACAATCGAGAGCATCCTGACCACCTGCTTCACGGTATGGTACAGCAGCTGCACTGTTGCGGACAGGAAGGCACTACAACGGGTGGTGAAAACCGCGCAGCACATCATCGGTGCCCCGCTCCCTGCCATGGATGCCCTCCACCGAAAACGGTGTCTGAAACGGGCTGGGAAGATCATTAAAGACCCCTCCCACCCCAACCATGGACTGTTTGCCCTCCTCCCATCAGGGAGGCGGTACAGGAGCCTCAGGTCTCGTACCAGTAGGATGAGGAACAGCTTCTACAATTATACCGTCGCATTGCTGAACTCGGAGTCCCGCCGATAGATTCCTCCGGTTCCTCCGTCCCCATTGTTTATTATTCTGTATTTTTTTTATTATTCTGTATCCTCTTTTAAAAAAAATAATTCTATATTGCTATACTACGGACTGACGCAAAACTGCATTTCGTTGTACCCATAACCAGTATTTGTACAATGACATTAAAGTTGAATTGAATTGAATTGAATTGAATGTTGGATTCCTTCGTTGAGCACTACATCCACCAGACTGCAGGGGGCGACATGTGGCTGGATCCAGGAGTGAGCAATGATATGAATCACAGGGCTGGCTGAGAATGTTGGCATGTGGCAACGTGAAGATCCGAATACAGAAGGCAAACTCATACAGTCATCACACACACGTCAGTCTGCAGCCAGTGCAAATAGGCAGAGGGTGTGTGGATAGGTACGGGGCGGGACGGTGGCGCAGCGGTAGAGTTGCTACCTCACAGCGCCAGATACCCGCGTTCCATCCTGACTACGGGTGCTGTCTTTGCAGAGTTTGCACGTTCTCCCCGTGACCTGCATGGGTTTTTCTCCGTTTCCTCCCACACTCCAAAGACCCACAGGTTTGCTGGGTAATTGGCTCGGTGTTAATGTAAGTTGTCCTGTGGCACCGTGGAATCTGCAAATGCTTCCTGGACGAGGCATGCAGTAACCACTGGGTGGGCAGGTTTGTGACGAGGTTCACATCTTCCACTGCTTACACACTGGTCCTCCCACCAGTTGTAGGAGGAGAATTAAGGCCATTCGGCACATCGGGTCCACTCCGCCATTCAATCATGGCTGATCTCTGCCTCCTCATCCCATTCTCCTGCCTTCTCTACATAACCCTCGACACCAGTTCTGATCAAGAATCTATCTATCTCTGCCTTCAAAAATATCCACTGACGGCCATCACAGCCGTCTATGCACAACATTCCCCATAGCCCTCTGTACACCCCATGCAGGATGTAAGCATTAGGTCAGAAGGACAGGAATATGAATCATACAGCACGGAAACAGGCCAGTCAGCCCATCTCACCCGTGCTGGCCACGTTCATAACTTATAGGAGCAGAATTAGACCATTCGGCCCATTAAGTCGTGAATAGCACGTACAGTGAGTTGGTCACACCGCAGGTAAAAGGTAAGAGGACAGAAAGGGAACGGGTGGCCAATAGCCAGCATAGCAGTAGGCAGGTAGTGCAGGAGTCCCCTGCGGTCATCTCCCTCCTAAACAGATATACCATTTTGGATACTGTTGGGGGAGATGGCTCATCAGGGGAAGGCAGCAGCAGCCAAGTTCATGGCACCGTCGGTGGCTCTGCGGCACAGGAGGGGAGGAAAAACAGTGGAAGGGCCATAGTAATAGGGGATTCAATTGTAAGGGGAATAGATAGTCGTTTCTGCGGCCGCAAACGAGACTCCAGGATGGTATGTTGCCTCCCTGGTGCAAGGGTCAGGGATGTCACTGAACGGCTGCAGAACATTCTGGAGGGGTGGGTGAACAACCAGTTGTCGTGGTGCACATTGGCACCAACGATATAGGTAAAAAAAGGGATGAGGTCCTACAAGGTGAATTTAGGGAGCTAGGAGATAAACTTAAAAGTAGGACCTCAAAGGTAATAATCTCTGGATTATTGCCAGTGCCACGTGCTAGTCAGAGTAGAAATAGGAGGATATTGCAGATGAATACGTGGCTTGAAAAATGGTGCGTAGGAGGGATTCAAATTTTTAGGGCATTGGAACCAGTTCTGGGGGAGGTGGGACCAGTACAAACAGGACGGTCTGCACCTGGGCTGGAATGGAACCAATGTCCTTGGGGGAGTGTTTGCTAGTGCTGTCGGGGAGGATTTAAACTAATGTGGCAGGGGGATGGGTGCAAGAGCAGAGAGGCAGAGGGGTGTAAAATGAGGGTAGAAGCAACAGGTAGCAAGGTGAAAAGTAAAAGTGGCAGGCAGACAAAACCAGGGCAAAAATCAAAAAGGGCCACTTTCCAACATAATTGTATAAGGGGTAAGAGTGTTGTAAAAACAAGCCTGAAGGCTTTGTATCTTAATGCAAGGAGCATTCGTAATAAGGTGGATGAGTTGAATGTGCAGATAGTTATTAATGATTATGATATAGTTGGGATCACGGAGACATGGCTCCAGGGTGACCAAGGCTGGGAGCTGAACATCCAGGGATATTTAATATTCAGGAGGGATAGACAGAAAGGGAAAAGAGGTGGGGTAGCGTTGCTGGTTAGAGAGGAGATTAACGCAATAGAAAGGAAGGACATTAGCTTGGTGGATGTGGAATCGATATGGGTAGAGCTGCGAAACACTAAGGGCAGAAAACGCTAGTGGGAGTGGTGTACCGGCCACCTAACAGTAGTAGTGGAGTTGGGGATGGCATCAAACAGGGAATTAGAAATGCGTGCAACAAAGGTAAAACCATTATAATGGGTGACTTCAATCTACATATAGATTGGGTGAATCAAATTGGCAGGGGTGCTGAGGAAGAGGATTTCTTGGAATGTATGCGGGATAGTTATCTAAACCAACATGTAGAGGAACCAACGAGAGAGCAGGCTATTCTAGACTGGGTATTGAGTAATGAGGAAGGTTTAGTTAGCAGTCTTGTTGTGCGTGGCCCCTTGGGCAAGAGTGACCATAATATGGTTGAGTTCTTCATTAGGATGGAGAGTGACATTGTTAATTCAGAAACAAAGGTCCTGAACTTAAAGAAAGGTGACTTTGAGGGAATGAGACGTGAATTGGCCAAGATAGACTGGCCAATGATTCTTAAAGGGTTGACGGTGGATATGCAATGGAAGGCATTTAAAAACTGCATGAATGAACTACAACAAGTGTTCATCCCAGTTTGGCAAAAGAATAAATCAGGGAAGGTAGTGCATCCGTGGATAACAAGGGAAATCAGGGATAGTATCAAAACAAAAGAGGAAGCCTACAAATTAACCAAAACAAGCAGCCTACCAGAGGACTGGGAGAAATTCAGAGTCCAGCAGAGGAGGACAAAAGGCTTAATTAGGAAAGGGAAAATAGATTATGAAAGAAAACTGGCAGGGAACATAAAAACTGACTGCAAAAGTTTTTATAGATATGTCAAGAGGAAAAGATTAGTTAAAACAAATGTAGGTCCCTTGCAGTCAGAAACAGGTGAATTGATCATGGGGAACAAGGACATGGCAGACCAATTGAATAATTACTTTGGTTCTGTCTTCACTAAGGAAGACATAAATAATCTGCCGGAAATAGCAAGGGACCGGGGGTTAAATGAGATGGAGGAACTGAGTGAAATCCAGGTTAGCCGGGAAGTGGTGTTAGGTAAATTGAATGGATTAAAGGCCGATAAATCCCCAGGGCCGGATAAGTTGCATCCCAGAGTACTTAAGGAAGTAGCCGCAGAAATAGTGGATGCATTAGTGATAATTTTTCAAAACTCTTTAGATTCTGGAGTAGTTCCTGAGGACTGGAGGGTAGCTAAGGTAACCCCACTTTTTAAAAAGGGAGGGAGAGAGAAAACGGGGAATTACAGACCAGTTAGTCTAACATCGGTGGTGGGGAAAATTCTGGATTCAGTTATTAAAGATGGGATAGCAGCACATTTGGAAAGTGGTGAATTCATTGGACAAAGTCAGCATGGATTTACGAAAGGTAAATCATGTCTGACGAATCTTATAGAATTTTTCGAGGATGTAACTAGTAGAGTGGATCAGGGAGAACCAGTGGATGTGTTATATCTGGACTTTCAGAAGGCTTTTGACAAGGTCCCACATAAGAGATTAGCATACAAACTTAAAGCACATGGTATTGGGGGTTCAGTATTGATGTGGATAGAGAACTGGCTGGCAGACAGGAAGCAAAGAGTAGGAGTAAACGGGTCCTTTTCAGAATGGCAGGCAGTGACTAGTGGGGTACCGCAAGGCTCAGTGCTGGGACCCCAGCTATTTACAATATATATTAATGAACTGGATGAGGGAATTGAATGCAACATCTCCAAGTTTGCGGATGACACGAAGCTGGGGGGCAGTGTTAGCTGTGAGGAGGATGCTAGGAGGCTGCAAGGTGACTTGGATAGGTTGGGTGAGTGGGCAAAGTCATGGCAGATGCAGTATAATGTGGATAAATGTGAGGTTATCCACTTTGGTGGCAAAAACAGGAAAGTAGACTATTATCTGAATGGTGGCCGAGTAGGAAAAGGGGAGATGCAACGAGACCTGGGTGTCATGGTACACCAGTCATTGAAAGTAGGAATGCAGGTGCAGCAGGCAGTGAAGAAAGCAAATGGTATGTTAGCATTCATAGCAAAAGGATTTGAGTATAAGAGCAGGGAGGTTCTACTGCAGTTGTACAGGGTCTTGGTGAGACCACACCCGGAGTATTGCGTACAGTTTTGGTCTCCTAATCTGAGGAAAGACATTCTTGCCATAGAGGGAGTTCAGAGAAGGTTCACCAGACTGATTCCTGGGATGGCAGGACTTTCATATGAGGAAAGACTGGATAGACTAGGCTTGTACACGTTGGAATTCAGAAGACTGAGGGGGGATCTTATAGAAACTTACAAAATTCTTAAGGGGTTGGACAGGCTAGATGCAGGAAGATTATTCCCGATGTTGGGGAAGTCCAGAACTAGGGGTCACAGTTTAAGGATAAGAGGGAAGACTTTTAGGACTGAGATGAGGAAATCATTTTTTACACAGAGTGGTGAATCTCTGGGACTCTCTGCCACAGAAGGTAGTTGAGGCCAGTTAATTGGCTATATTAAAGAGGGAGTTAGATGTGGCCCTTGTGGCTAAGGGGATCAGGGGGTATGGAGAGAAGGCAGGGATGGGATACTGAGTTGGATGATCAGCCATGATCATATCAAATGGCGGTGCAGGCTCGAAGGGCCGAATGGCCTACTCCTCCACCTATTTTCTATGTTTCTATGTTTCTATGTTTCTAAGTCTACTCCACCATTCAATCATGGCTGATCTATCTTTCCCTCTCAACCCCATTTTCCTGTCTTCTCCCCATAACCCCTGACACCCGTAATAATCAAGAATCTATCAATGTCCACCATTGACTTGTCCTCCACAGCCTTCTGTGGCAGAATTCCACTGATTCACCAGCCTCTAACTAAAGAAATTCCATCTCATCCCCTTTCAAAAGGTAAAGTTGTCCAACTGAGCTCGTTCCACTAAAGTTGCCCAATAGACAATAGATGCAGGAGTAGGCCATTCGGCCTTTGAGCCAGCACCGCCATTCAATGTGATCATGGCTGATCATCCTCAATCAGTACCCCATTCCTGCCTTCTCCCCATATCCCCTGACTCCGCTATTTTTAAGAGCCCTATCTAGCTCTCTCTTGAAAGCATCCAAAGAACCTGCCTCCACCGCCCTTTGAGGCAGAGAATTCCACAGAGTCACCATTCTCTGTGAGAAAAAGTGTTTTCTCCAACTAAGCTCGTTCCACTTGCCAGCACTGACTCACATCCCTCCAAACCTATCCTGTCCATGTACCTGTCCAAGTGTCATAATTGCAGCCACCTCTACCACTTTCTCTGGCAGCTCATTCCATAAATGCCCCACCTCTGTGTGTCTTGGCAATATCCACAACAGGGAAACTAATGAGGGCTGGAGTTTTAGTGAGGAGGTTTAATAAGTTAATCAAAAAAGAATATTGAGAAATCTTACAGTTGTCAGGGGTTATGGGGAGAAGGCAGGAGAATGGGGTTAGGAGGGAGAGATAGATCAGCCATGATTGAATGGCGGAGTAGACTCGATGAGCCGAATTGGGGATTTGAAATCCACGTGGTGGTAAGATAGAAAAGATTTGAAGCTTGGCTAAGATTAGCCGTAAACGTATTGAGGGGCCGAGTGGCCTTCTCTTGCTCCAGTTGTCTTGTGTATTTTTAGTTTAGGGATACAGTGTGGAAACAGGTCCTTCTGCCCACGAGTCTGCACCGACCAGCGATCCCCACACACCAACACTATCATACATACATACACCTCTTCTTTTCGTGTCCATCTAGTTACAATTGTTGACCTCGCTGTCATCGTCCGTCCTGAAAAGGACGCAAGCTTCCGGCGACAATCAGTGGGAGCCATCACTTGTCGCAATAGATGACGGTGGTGGCAGAATTAGCTCAGGATACTTCCAGTTTCCAGTCCCGTGACGTGGACCCTTCTGCTGTGGGGCCGTACATACACTTGGGACAATTTACACTTAGTAGCCAATTAGTCTACAAGACTGTACGTCTTTGGAGTGTGGGAGGAAACCGAAGATCTCGGAGAAAACCCACGCAGGTCACGGGGAGAAGGTACAAACTCCGTTCAGACAGCACCCGTAGTCAGGATCGAGCCCGGGTCTCTGGCGCTGTAAGGCAGCAACTCTACCGCTGCGCCACCGTGCTGCCCTTGTTCTTACATGGAGGTGGAGTCACTTCTCGTTGTTTGGACCTGTAGCCCATGTCTGGGTGGCCTGTGCTGTTTCCTGACGCATTTGTGCAGAGCAAAGCAGCATGTGTTTTAAGGTAGACAAAAATGTTGGAGAAACTCAGCGGGTGAGGCAGCATCTATGGAGCGAAGGAAATAGGCGACGTTTTCGGGTTGAGACCCTTCTTCAGTGTTTAAAGTGTCTGCACATAATATGCATGGAACTAGACATGTTATACACTCGCCGTTGTGTCATGTAGTGAAGACAATGCTGTAAATGTCGCTGGAATTCCAAACAGTGGGCATGGAATCAGAACGGGTTGTCTGTCAGTGGTGGTCACGGCACGAACAATGCTAGCCTTCTTTCGAAGGTTGTGGTTTCTACATTCCAGTTCTCAATGCAAAATGTCTTATATTTGCTGTGAATTGTGAAGTAACAACACAGCCATGTAGGCTGCCCGTGACAAGGAATCATTTTGTGTTCCTGGCGGGGGTTTGGTTTGAGTCTCTGCACGTGTTTGCTGGTGAGTTGTTGAATCATCACATCTCCTGCTACTTTCGTTGGGTGGCGCAGTGGGCGGTCACGGTGGCGCAGCGGTGGAGTCGCTGCCTCACAGCGCCGGAGACCCGGGTTCGATCCTGACTAGGGGTGCTGTCTGTACGGAGTTTGTACCTTCTCCCCGTGGGTTTTCTCAGAGATCTTCAGTTTACTCCCAAACTCCAAAGACGTACAGGTTTGTAGTTTAATTGGCTAGATTTAAAAGTAAAATTGTCCCTAGTGTGTGTTGGACAGTGTTAGTGTGCGGGGATCGCTGGTCGGCGTGGAGATGGTGGGCCAAAGGGCCTGTTTCCACCTTGTATCTCTAAATTAAACTAAACTAAAGAAAAGTACAAGAAAGTCTTAAAGTAGCAATGTTACAAAATTTTGAGATTTAAAAAATAAAGTCTGCAATTTATCCCATCAGATAAAGCATAAAAAGAAGTTTAATTTGACACCTAATTCACTTTCATATCTTCAGTATTAAAGAAGTTATGGCCATTTTCATACTCGGAAATTAGCATCTTGTTCCCTATTGCTTTTCCATTGACTTACCACAAAAGCTGTGATCGAGGACAGTTAAAAGCCCATAACTTTCTTAAAAATTAAGATAACTGAAAGAAATTTTCAGTTATTATAGATTGAAGCATTCTGAAACAAATATGAAACAATCTTACTTAGAAGACATGAAAGTAAAGCATATAATTAGTTAGTTACCTAATTGTAGCTAATTACAAAATTCAATTACTAGATCTAAACATCTATCAATTTCTTAAGAATAGATTAACATTTTTAAATCGCCTAAGTGTCCAAATAACATTCACACAATAATTCACAATATAACATAATTTTTAAATCTCATTTTCATGAATTTACAGGCCAAATGGAAGGAATTGACTGTTTAATACCTGTAAATTAATGGGCATTTATATCATCTTGTGAGTGAGGATTTCTGGAACGCGATCTTTTGGAACGTTCATTTGCGGTGAATTTAACCCCGTATCGGCATGAAAAATACTGCCGTTAATTCGGGGAATAAAATCACCGTGTCGCATGAAAAAATGTGAATTAAAGGCTTCTTAAGAAGCACTTTTATACATTTAAAGAAACCACTTTCGTTTACCTGTCCCGTGTGTGAAATCCGACCCCGTTATCGGCGTTGACGCTTCAGGAGCTGCTTTTAAAATTACTCCAGCGCTGACATTGACGATTTAATAAAAATAAAAAATACACAAAACGCCACTAGGAACGATTCTTCAGCCAACGCTTGTACTCCAACAAAATATTAACCAGGACAAGGGGGGGGGGAGAAACCCGCGTTTTAACCCCGCCCCCCCTTAAAGGCGCCAAAATCGTGCACACGGCCAGTGGCAGAATTACGGCGCGACTGAAGGTAAGTTTTGTAACATACCTACTTAAAGAGATATGAGGAACTGCAGAAGGTGGTTTACAAAAGAAAACACAAAGTAACTCAGCCGTTCAGGCAACATCTCTGGAGAACACGGATAGGTATCGTTTCGGGTCAAGACCCTTCTTCAGACTGATCGTGGTGGTGACTGTATAAAAATAACCCTCATCTGTATCCACCTATTACTCACCAGGTTTTCACCTGTCCCTCCTCTCCCCCCCCCCCCTCCCCATCCCCTTTCCACACATCATCAATATCAGTGTGAAGATGGGTCCTGACCTGAAGCATCATCTCTTCATGTTCATGAGAGGCCACATGCACATTGGAGGACCAGCACCTCATATTTTGTTTGTGTGGAGCTTACAATCCAGCAGTTTGAAAGTTGATCTGTTTCATTTCAAGTAACTCCTGCAGTCCAAGCACGGATGTGGAATAGCAGTTCTTCACCCTTTCCCCCAGCACTTGTTATTATTTTAATTGGAGATTTGTCTTATCTATTTACAATCATCTCCAACCTATGTTAAAGTCACCCATACTTCAGCAGCACTGGTGGAAATATGTCCTGACTTGCATAATTGGCACAATAATCATATGTATACCTCGAGAAACTGCTTTGCTTTGAATTTACTTTGGAGATACAGCATGGAAACAGGCCCTTCCTCACGCTGAGGCCACATCAGTCCCCCCGACATCAGTCTGAAGAAGGGTCCCGACCCGAAACGTCGCCTATTCTCCACAGATGCTGCCTCACCCGCTGAGTTTCTCCAGCATTTTTTGCCCATTGATCACCCGCTGATTCACACCAGTTGTATGTTATTCCACTTTCTCATCCACTCCCTACACTCGAGGGGCAATTTTACAGAGGGCCAATTAACCTACAAACCCGCACGTCTTTGGAACGTGGGAGGAAACCGGAGCGCCCGGTGGAAACCCATGCAGTCACAGCGAGAACGTGCAAACTCCACATAGACAACATCTGAGGTCAGGATCGAACCGGGTATCTGGCGCAATGAGGCAGTGGCTCTAAACGCTGCACCACAATGCCACTGGTAAAGCTGCTTCATACTTAATAATAAGATGCCACTAGAAGGGAAGATATTGGAGGATCAATACTCTTTGCATTGGTGTGAGACTCCCTCGGTGTTGATTTTAGATGATTCATCATCTAATCCCAGCCCTGTGAGTAACGTCATTGCGTATTGAGTATTCTGCAGCTCTCTTTACCAGCTGTAATGTTTTGGCCTGTGTGTGTGAAGTGGAGGACACAAGATGATTTGTAAAGGTTGTCACTACATGGCAATCAACAGAACGAGCAAATGATTCATCATTGTCTGCATTGTTGCCGTCATTTCCTGCAAGCTTAGTCATTTGCAACTCACCGCCGGCCGGCAGACATGCAGAATCCTCCCAGCACAAGGCATCTGTGTCTCATTAACCACTGACACATCTTCATTACCACCCGCCTAAACAATCCAGCCCACAGGAGCTGTTGCACTGTGAATTCGCTTAGGTCATGATCACATTGAATGGCGGTGCTGGCTCGAAGGACCAAGTGCATTATTCCTGTACCTATTTTCTATGTTTCTATGTGTACTGCAGTGCAAGCTCCTCACTGTGGCTTCTCCCGGGACATCCACCCACGGATTCTGTCCACCTTTCTTGCTGCCTCTTTGAGGAACACTCTGATAGCTGGCATGGCTGGAGGTGGTCGGCCCCTGACTGAAGGAACCTCTCATAGAAACATAGAAAACATAGAAAATAGGTGCAGGAGGAGGCCATTCGGCATTCATTGTGAGCCAGCACCGCCATTCATTGTGATCATGGCTGATCGTCCCCTATCAATAACCTGTGCCTGCCTTCTCCCCATATCCCTTGACTCCCCATATCCCTAGCCCCAAGAGCTCTATCTAACTCTCTCTTAAATCCATCCAGTGACTTGGCCTCCACTGCCCTCTGTGGCAGGGAATTCCATAAATTCACAACTCTCTGGGTGAAAAAGTTTTTTCTCACCTCAGTCTTAAATGGCCTCCCCTTTATTCTAAGACTGTGGCCCCTGGTTCTGGACTCGCCCAACATTGGGAACATTTTTCCTGCATCTAGCTTGTCCAGTCCTTTTATAATTTTATATGTTTCTATAAGATGGCCCCTCATCCTTCTAAACTCCAATGAATACAAGCCTAGTCTTTTCAATCTTTCCTCATATGACAGTCCCGCCATCCCAGGGATCAATCTCGTGAACCTACGCTGAACTGCCTCAATCACAAGGATGTCCTTCCTCAAGTTAGGAGACCAAAACTGTACACAATACTCCAGATGTGGTCTCACCAGAGCCCTATACAACTCATCTCACTGTTCTACCTTTGTCAGCCTGCTCTCACCTCTTCCATGAGTGAAGAGGGCCTTCTGAAGACGAAGGAAAGCTGCTGTTGCCATGGTGACAGACTGCTGCATCATTCTGGCCAGCACCAGCAGAGGTCTGGTTTGGGAACAAATAGCCAGATCTTGAATGACCCCAAACAAGCTCTCTTTGGCAACCCTGAGGCAATCAAGGGATTATGATATCAAACTAATCCAGGAATGAGTATATTTCTCTCATTCTTGCTATTGAGGGAGTGCAGCGTAGGTTTACAAGGTTAATTCCCGGGATGGCGGGACTGTCATATGCTGAGAGAATGGAGCGGTTGGGCTTGTACACTCTGGAGTTTAGAAGGATGAGAGGATATCTCATTGAAACATATAAGATTGTTAAGGGCTTGGACACACTAGAGGCAGGAAACATGTTCCCGATGTTGGGGGGGTCCAGAACCAGGGGGGGCCACAGTTTAAGAATAAGGAGTAAGCCATTTAGAACGGAGACGAGGAAACACTTCTACATACAGAGAGTGGTGAGTCTGTGGAATTCTCTGCCTCAGAGGGCGGTGGAGGCAGGTTCTCTGGATACTTTCAAGAGAGAGCTAGATAGGGCTCTTAAAGATAGCGGAGTCAGGGGATATGGGGAGAAGGCAGGAACGGGGTACTGATTGGGGATGATCAGCCATGATCACATTGAATGGCGGTGCTGGCTCGAAGGGCTGAATGGCCTACTCCTGCACCTATTGTCTATTGTCTATTTTCTATTTCTATTTTTATAGTTATTTCATGTAGTTGACACTGCACATTAACAGTTCCATTTGCATTGAGATCGAATTACCAACACGTCAACCTCACATAATTGTGATTTAGGCTCGTAAGGCACGACTTTAATAATTCTGGTTGAGGCCCTCGCTGGAAAGATGCTGGAACTCACAACAGCACGAGTCTCTCGCTGTCTGACGGTGGTTAGCATGAATATATTGGATTTGGAACAAGCGACTGAGGATGGAGAGAGTGGAAGGTAGACAAAAATGCTGGAGAAACTCAGCGGGTGAGGCAGCATCTATGGAGCGAAGGAAATTGGTGACGTTTCAGGTCGGTGGAGGCAGGTTCTCTGGATACTTTCAAGAGAGAGCTAGATAGGGCTCTTAAAGATAGCGGAGTCAGGGGATATGGGGAGAAGGCAGGAACGGGGTACTGATTGGGGATGATCAGCCATGATCACATTGAATGGCGGTGCTGGCTCGAAGGGCCGAATGGCCTACTCCTGCACCTATTGTCTATTGTCTATTGTCTATTGAAAGATAGATCAGCCATGATTGAATGGCAGAGTAGACGTGATGGGCCGAATGCCCTAATTCTGTTCCTATCGCTTATGAACTTAGTATTGTCATCAGTGTTTTGTGAGTCCGTTGACAGTCACACCAAGGATGTGGTCAAATGAACTTGGCCCACGAGTGTTACTAGGATAGAACACAAATAACTCAGCGGGTGGGTCAGGCAGCATCTGTGGAGGACATGGATAGGTGACGTTTCACAGAGTGCTGGAGTAACTCAGCGGGTCAGGCAGCATCTGTGGAGCGAAGGAAATGGGCAACCTTTCGGGCCGAAACCCTGAAGGAAATAGGCAACGTTTCGGGCCGAAACCCGGAAGGGTTTCGGGCCGAAACGTTGCCTATTTCCTTCGCTCCATAGATGCTGCCGGAACATGGATAGGTGACGTTTCCCAGAGTGCTGGAGTAACTCAGCAGGTCAGGCAGCATCTGTGGAGAACATGGATAGGTGACGTTTCACAGAGTGCTGGAGTAACTCAGCGGGTCAGGCAGCATCTGTGGAGAACATGGATAGGTGATGTTTCACAGAGTGCTGGAGTAACTCAGCGGGTGGGTCAGGCAGCATCTGTGGAGAGCATGGATAGGTGACGTATTGGATCAGGACCCTTCTTCAGAGTGTTACTAGAAGTCGGGTGGTCTCCCACGACACTGCGGTGTTGGTTTGGGGGGGGAGACAAGGATGTGTTTCACCAAATCCTTCCAGTGAATTCAGATAATTTTAAAGGATGCATTGGCAGTATTTTTAAAGTACTTCGATGTATCAAAATCAGACATTCTATTCTGAGACACAAGAGAAGGCAGATGCTGGAATTTTGAGCAAAATACAAAGTGCTGGAGGAACTCAGCAAACCAGGCAGTTTCTCTGGTGGGAAAGGGATCCGCCTTCAGCCTGAATAAAGATCCAACCTGAAAGATCATCTGAGCATTTCCCTCCACAGATGCTGCCTGGCCCGCTGAGTTTCACCTTCTGGGCAAAGAGATTGCCAGGTGGAGAATGGAAATGATTCAATAATATGTTGGATTCGTGAATAGGACAGGTTGAGAGGGATATGGGCCAAGTGCAGGCAAGTGGCATGTGTAGTTGGGACATAGATACAAAATGCTGGAGTAACTCAGTGGGTGTGGACGATGGTTCCTTCTCTCCAGAGAGGCTGCCTCACCCGCTGAGTCTTGCTTGCTCTCTCCATCCTCTTCCCCTTCACAGTTCTCCCACTTACTGTCTCCGCTAAAAATACCTTTGATTTAAACCAGCATTGTAGTTCTTTCTTACACATGTAGTTGGTGCATGTTGGTCGGTGTGGGCAGGTTGGGCTGAAGGGCCTGTTTCCATGCTGTCCATCGTCAAAGCTTCCTTGAACAGAGGCATCATCTTCACTGACTCCTGGTGACCTCTGGCCCAAGGCTGTGGAGAAGGAGCAATGGTGACGGGACGAAGAACCTCGACACCACACATCAGGAGCAGGCGACAGGAGGTGAGGACCACCTGATGGACCACCCATGGAAGAGTCTGCAGCTCCCACGTAGCCTCGTCAGACTCCTCAATACCTGAATGCAGGTCGACAAGGTGGCATGGGCTGCTGTAGAAAAGGTCACGAGGGCTGCTGTAGACAAGGTCACGAGGGCTGCTGTAGACAAGGTGGTGAGGGCTGGTGTACACAAGGTGGTGAGGGCTGCTGTAGACAAGGTCACGAGGGCTGGTGTAGACAAGGTCACGAGGGCTGGTGTAGACAAGGTGGTGAGGGCTGGTGTAGACAAGGTCGTGAGGGCTGCTGTAGACAAGGTCACGAGGGCTGTTGTAGACAAGGTCACGAGGGCTGCTGTAGACAAGGTCGTGAGGGCTGCTGTAGACAAGGTCACGAGGGCTGTTGTAGACAAGGTCACGAGGGCTGGTGTACACAAGGTGGTGAGGGCTGGTGTAGACAAGGTGGTGAGGGTTGGTGTACACAAGGTGGTGAGGGCTACTGTAGACAAGGTGGTGAGGGTTGGTGTACACAAGGTGGTGAGGGTTGGTGTACACAAGGTGGTGAGGGCTGGTGCAGACAAGGTGGTGAGGGCTGGTGTACACAAGGTGGTGAGGGCTGTGCAGACAAGGTGGTGAGGGTTGGTGTACACAAGGTGGTGAGGGTTGGTGTACACAAGGTGGTGAGGGCTGGTGTAGACAAGGTGGTGAGGGCTGGTGCAGACAAGGTGGTGAGGGCTGGTGTACACAAGGTGGTGAGGGCTGGTGTAGACAAGGTGGTGAGGGTTGGTGTACACAAGGTGGTGAGGGCTACTGTAGACAAGGTGGTGAGGGTTGGTGTACACAAGGTGGTGAGGGTTGGTGTACACAAGGTGGTGAGGGCTGGTGCAGACAAGGTGGTGAGGGCTGGTGTAGACAAGGTGGTGAGGGTTGGTGTAGACAAGGTGGTGAGGGCTGCTGTGAGTGGCAAGGTGGTGAGGGCTGGTGTAGACAAGGTGGTGAGGGCTGCTGTGAGTGGCAAGGTGGTGAGGGCTGGTGTAGACAAGGTCATGTGGGCTGGTGTACACAAGGTGGTGAGGGCTGGTGTACACAAGGTGGTGAGGGCTGGTGTAGACAAGGTGGTGAGGGCTGGTGTAGACAAGGTCACGAGGGCTGCTGTACACAAGGTGGTGAGGGCTGGTGTAGACAAGGCGGTGAGGGCTGGTGTAGGCAAGGTCACGAGGGCTGGTGTACACAAGGTGGTGAGGGCTGGTGTACACCAGGTGGTGAGGGCTGGTGTACACAAGGTCATGAGGGTTGGTGTACACAAGGTGGTGAGGGCTGGTGTACACAAGGTGGTGAGGGCTGGTGTACACAAGGTGGTGAAGGCTGGTGTACACAAGGTGGTGAGGGCTGGTGTACACAAGGTGGTGAGGGCTGGTGTACACAAGGTGGTGAAGGCTGGTGTACACAAGGTGGTGAGGGCTGGTGTACACAAGGTGGTGAGGGCTGGTGTACACAAGGTGGTGAGGGCTGCTGTGAGTGGCAAGGACAACGTCTGATCTTTACAGCATCGCACAATGACATGTCCCACTTATTTAACGAAACAAACATCC
>CM075983.1:1382327-1416331 GCA_038087875.1 Malacoraja senta | reverse complement strand
GATGTGTGTCTCTCGTGTCCTGCATAACGTGTTTAATTTGGTTCAGTTTATTGTCACGTGTACCGGGGTACAGTAAAAAGCTGTTGTTGCATGCTAACCAGTCAGCAGAAAGAAACATGATTACAATCGAGCCATTCGCAGTGTACAGATACAGGATAAGGGAATAACGTTTAGTGCAAGGTAAAGCCAGCAAAGTCCGATCAAGGATAGACCCAGGGTCATCAATGAGGTAGATAGTAGTTCAGGACCTCTCTCTGGTTGTGGTAGTATGATTCAGTTGCCTGATAACAGCTGGGAAGAGACTGTCCCTGAATCTGGAGGTGTGCGTGTTCACACTTCTGTACCTCTTGCCCGATGGGAGAGGGGAGAAGAGGGAGTGACCGGGGGTGCGACTGGTCCTTGATGATGCTGCTGGCCTTGTCGAGTTGCTGGATTGTCTTCTGGAACAGCCTCAGAATGAGTGCTGAATGTAGTCTTGAAGTGCTGATCAATCTTAACGCAGCAATGATGAGATATATATATATTCCCATGTCAGGATGATTTGCAGAGAAACTGGAGCTGGTGGCTAGATGTGCTGACTGTGCATCTCTGCATGGTGAAGGTCAGAGCAGCCTTGGTGAGCTGTGAACTGCCCTGCCAATACTGCCTGCACCAGGCGGCAGAGGGCCTGGGCATTACGGCAGGCAGTCACCTGCTTACACCCGGGCTCTGTTACCCGTGGGCAGGATATAGCCGCAGCCTCACAGTGCCTGAGACCCGGGTTCCATCCTGACATCGTGCTGGCTCGAAGCTCCTGCACCTATTGTCTATCGTCATTGTCTGTGTGAAATGTGCACATTCTCCCTGCAATCCCACCAGTTTCCGCCGCTTTCCTCCCACATCCCAAAGACGTGCGGGTGTGCAGGTTGATCGCAGGTGTCAGGGGTTATGGGGAGAAGGCAGGAGAATGGGGTTAGGAGGGAGAGATGGATCAGCTAGGTTGATGGCCTAATTCTACTCCTATCACATGATCTTATGATCTTAATTGGCCTCTGTAAATTGCCGCTGGTGTATCTGGAATGGATGCAGAGGTGGGCTATCTGGGGTTGGGGAGTGTGGTTCACTGGGGACCCAGTGGGCTGGGGAGTCCCATACCCCGTCCAGAGCTCAAACTGTGACCCCGTTATCCGATCGATCCAATCGATCGATCCAAGATGGTGCTCAACACAGACGTCACTGAAGTGAATTACGTATTACAATCGCTCCACTCGTGAACTATGTGTTACAATCACTGTGGAACAGCATCCCCTTTCCCATCAGAACTGCCCCCTCCATCGACTCTTTTAAGTCAAGACTAAAGACTTATCAACACTCCCAAGCCTTTCCTGACGTCCTCTGAGTGAGGGCTGCATGTATATATGTATGTAGTTTGTTTTGTTTGTGCTATTCTTATAACAAATGTAAAGCACTTTGGCCAATGAGAGTTGTTTTTTAAATGTGCTATATAAATAAATGTGACTTGACTTGACTCTTTTAAATCTCTGTCATGCCTACATTCTATCTCTGTCCCGCCTACACCCCATGACATCAGTCTGAAGAAGGGTCTCGACCGGAATCATTGCCCATTCCTTCTCTTCAGAGATGCTGCCTGTCCCGCTGAGTTACTCCAGCATTTTGTGTCTACCTTCAATTTAAACCAGCATCTGCAGTTCTTTCTTACACAAAAAGTGACGAGTGGAACCTAAAACCTAAACAATGTCTGTGCTGAGCAGGAGGCCCAGAGACCACTCATTTACCTGCACATCACCCATATCCCCCCCCCCCCCCCCCCCCCCCCCGGTCTCATTGCTATATCTCAAAGTTACTCACTCGGTCAGCAGCCTGAAGTATCGTCACAAAATACTGAGGACGTGTCTGTCCCATCAACTACAGGGAGATTCTGTCAAATTCTGCACCAACTTTCTTCACAATTCCTCTCCTGTGATGTCCAGCATTCTGTTGGTAGTCACAGGTCTGACCCATTACAGCCCCCACTCCTCATTACAGCCCCACTCCTCATTACAGCCCCATTACAGCCCCACTCCTCATTACAGCCCCACTCCTCATTACAGCCCCACTCCTCATTACAGCCCCATTCCTCATTACAGCCCCACTCCTCATTACAGCCCCACTCCTCATTACAGCCCCACTCCTCATTACAGCCCCACTCCTCATTACAGCCCCACTCCTCATTACAGCCCCACTCCTCATTACAGCCCCACTCCTCATTACAGCCCCACTCCTCATTACAGCCCCACTCCTCATTACAGCCCCACTCCTCATTACAGCCCCACCTCATTACAGCCCCACCTCATTACAGCCCCACCTCATTACAGCCCCACCTCATTACAGCCCCACCTCATTACAGCCCCACTCCTCATTACAGCCCCACTCCTCATTACAGCCCCATTCCTCATTACAGCAATACTCCTCATTACAGCCCCATTCCTCATTACAGCCCCACTCCTCATTACAGCCCCACTCCTCATTATAGCCCCATTCCTCATTACAGCCCCACTCCTCATTACAGCCCCACTCCTCATTATAGCCCCATTCCTCATTACAGCCCCACTCCTCATTACAGCCCCACTCCTCATTACAGCCCCACCTCATTACAGCCCCACCTCATTACAGCCCCACTCCTCATTACAGCCCCACTCCTCATTAGAGCCCCATTCCTCATTACAGCCCCACTCCTCATTGCAGCCCCACTCCTCATTACAGCCCCACTCCTCATTACAGCCCCATTCCTCATTACAGCCCCCACTCCTCATTACAGCCCCATTCCTGATTACAGCCCCCACTCCTCATTACAGCCCCACTCCTCATTACCAACACACTGATGCATTGTTACATTTCACAGTTGCTTCGAAAAGCATCTGTGTGGAAGGAAAGCAACAGCCGCGGACAGGTTGAACAGTGGTCGATCTTGTGTCAGTCTCACAGTAAATGAGGAACACACCCTGTTACAGATGATGATGACAACGTGCTTTTTTAGTGGGTTTATTAGCAAATACATTGCCCCCATATGAAGAGAATTGCCCAGGCAATGTACATCAATCTTGCTGAAGGCATTATTTCACGGCCACAGCAAAATTGTGAAGTCTCAAAAAGGGACCCAATCTGAAACGTTGCCTGTCCACTCCCAAACTAAAACCTCACCTGTCTATTCCTCCACCACCACCTCTGGCTACTGTTAAAGGCATCCTCCAGAGCTCCAAAATCAACATATATCTTCCCAGGTGTTCACAAGTTCTGGGAGCAGAATTAGGCCATTCGGCCCATCAGGCCTACCCTCCACTTCAATCATGGCTGATCCATGGCGTGAGGTTGATTCGTGCCACTATGTTCCACAGTAATGCAAACAACACGGAAATCATGGCTATTACATTGCGTCTGCAACATAATCAGTTTTAAACTGCATCACGTGGCAAAACAAGGTCACGTAATCGAGTCATCAGTCAGCGGGTTCCTACAGCACATATACCGATGGAAACGAAGGCGTCTTTCTGTAAAATCAAACCGCAATTGTTATAAAAAACAACAAAATGATCCAATTATGTGTCACCGGTAAAAGAACAAATAAATGCCAAGACAGACAGGAGTGTAATATCGATAATAAAGAGTGTTTAGGAAGGAACTGCAGATGCTGGTTTAAACCAAAGATAGACACAAAAAGCTAGATGTAACTCAGCAGGACAGGCAGCATCTCTGGAGAGAAGGAATGGGTGATGTTTTGGGTCAAGACCCTTCTTCAGACTGGTTAGGGATAAGGGAAACGAGAGATGTAGACGATGATGTTGACAGATAAAGAACAATGAATGAAAGATATGCCAAAAAAGTAGTGATGATAAAAGAAACAGGCCATTGTCAGCTGTTTGTAGGGTGAAAACGAGAAGCTGGTGTGACTTGGGTGGTGGAGGGATAGAGAGAGAGGGAATGCCAGGGCTACCTGAAGTGAGAGAAATCAATATTCATACCACTGAATATTGCTGTCCAAGCGAAATATGAGATGCTGTTCCTCCAATTTGCGTTTAGCCTCACTCTGATAGTGGAGGAGACCGAGGACAGAAAGGTCTGTGTGGGAATGGGAAGGAGAATTAAAGTGTTCAGCAACCAGGAGATCAGGTTGGATCAGGCAGGCTGAGCGAAGGTGTTCCGCGAAACGATCGCCCAGTCTACGTTTGGTCTCGCCGATGTATAAGAATCCACATCTGTAACAACGGATACAGTAGATGAGGTTGGAGGAGGTGCAAGTGAACCTCTGCCTAACGGTGTTTCATCTTCTGCGGTTGCAGGGGAAGGCACCTGGGGAGGGGGTGGTTTGTGTGCAGGGCCGGACTTAGGATGTGCGGGGCCCAATTGGGAAAAATTTTGGTGAGCCCCAGGTTCCCAGCCAAGGTCTGTAGAATCATAGAAATATAAATATATTTCTATGATAGACTTCATATCTCTATGGTAGAATGGAAAGTAATCAAAATGTGCACTTAAAAAGTGCCTGCAAGTTAATGGACCAAACAGCTACATTTAATATAACATTGCATACATGTAGGCCTACAAGTAACAAACACAATGTGTAGATCACCTCTGAAAAGTACATAGTTACAATACCACTTGTTTTAGTGACTGCGAAATGAAAAAAAAAAGGTAATTTAATTAACTAGATCCTGGCATACCAATAACCGTTGGTGAATGGTTAGTGGTTTGCAGGAAACATGTTCCCAATGTTGGGGGAGTCCAGAACCAGGGGCCACAGTCTAAGAATTAAAACGGAGATGAGAAAAATTCAGTTGTGAATTTGTGGAATTCTCTACCACAGAAGGCAGTGGAGGCCAAATCACTGGATGAATTTAAAAGAGAGTTAGATAGAGCTCTAGGGGCTAGCGGAATCAAGGGGTATCGGGGAGAAGGCAGGCACGGGTTACTGATTGTGGATGATCAGCCATGATCACAATGAATGGCGGTGCTGGCTCGAAGGGCCAAATGGCCTCTTCCTACACCTATTTTCTTTGTTTCTATGTCATAAGGTCATAAGGAATAGTAGAATTAGGCCATTCGGCCCATCAAGTCTACTCTGTCATTCAATCCTAACCCCATTCTCCTGCCTTCTCCCCATCACCCCTGACACCCGTACTGATGAAAGGTACGTCAATATTCAGAGAAGAAAGAATCGATAAAGATTGCGTGAAGGTGCTGGTGTTGTTGAAAGTGTGGCAATGAGCACAATTCACCCTGGGGACGAAAGCCAGAGCCAGAGACCTCGAGACAAAGCCGCATGCCAGCTGAGAAAAGATTGATGAGAATTACTATTTGCAAGAGGGCTGATAATGTGGGCTACCCATCAGACAAAGAGCTGCTCAATCCATTTGCCTTCGATATTAGCTTTGTCATCTCATTGATCAACTGCGCTCTTAATGGGATGATTTTTGTCTCTATCACCATTTCAAATGAAATTTCCCCGCCAGTATTTTGATCAATCACTTTGATCAATTACCATTTATGCCTCATGCATAATGAAGGACCACTCACCCCGGCCACTCCCTCTTCTCCCCTCTCCCATCAGGCAAAAGGTATAGAAGTGAGAAAACGCACACCTCCAGATTCAGTGTTTAAGAAGGAACTGCAGATGCTGGAAAATTAGAAGGTAGACAAAAATGCTGGAGAAACTCAGAGGGTGAGGCAGCGTCTATGGAGCGAAGGAATAGGTGACGTTTCAGGTCGAGACCCGGAAGCATCTATGGAGCGAAGGAATAGTTGACGTTTCGGGTCGAGACGTCTGATAAAGTCCGGATTACAAAACATGGGGGGGATTGTCCCCCACCTCTCAAAGCAGAGGGGGGGACACATGTCCCCCCAGTCCCCCCAGTCCCCCCCCCCCCCAGGATTTCCGTCCCTGCATGAAGGTAGACAAATGTGCTGGAGAAACTCAGCGGGTCTCGACCCGAAATGTCACCTGTTCCTTCGCTCCATAGATGCTGCCTCACCCGCTGAGTTTCTCCAGCATTTTTGTCTACCTTCCAGATTCAGGGACAGTTTCTTCCCAGCTATTATCAGGCAACTGAACCATCCTACCACAAGCAGAGAGCAGTGCTGAACTACTATCTACTTCATTGGTAACCCTCGGACTATCCTTGATTGGACTTTGCTGGCTTTACCTTTATTTATTCATGTGTGTATATATTTATAGAATGGTATATGGACACACTGATCTGTTTTGTAGTCAATGCCTACTATGTTCTGATGTGCTGAAGCAAAACAAGAATTTCATTGTCCTATCAGGGACACATGACAATAAACTCACTTGAAGTTGAACTTGAACTTACCTTGCACGAAATGTTATTCCTTTATCATGTATCTATACACTGTGAATGGCTCGATTGTAATCATGTATTGTCGTTCCACTGACTGGTTAGCACGCAACAAAAGCTTTTCACTGTACCGCAGTACACATGTCAATAAACTAAACTGAAGAAGGGTCTCGACCCGAAACGTCACCTGTTCCTTCGTTCCATAGATGCTTCCTTACCTGCTGAGTATTACAAGCTGTGGCCAAACGCGCCCGCTGTCTACTCCCCGGGACCGTCCACTCCCCCAAAGCCATTAGGCTATTAAACACGGCAACCTCAAATATGCTCTGAACTACTTAGACTTTGATGGTTATTATTACAGTATTATTGTTAGTTTTTTTTGTGTGTGTGCGTGCATGTGAGTGAATGTCAGTGAGCAAGTGTGAGCGTGTGTGTGTGTGTGTGTGTGTGTGTGTGTATATATGATGCATATATATAAATGTGTGCGAGTGTGAGTGCGTATATGATGCATATATATATATGTGTTTGTGTATATGATGGATATATATATGTGTGTGTATATATGATGCATATATATATGAGTGTGTGTGAGTGTATATATCATGCATATATATATGTGTGCATATATGCGTGTGTATATATGCATATATATATATATATATATGTGTGTGTGTGTGTGTGTGTGTATATGATGCACAACGAGAGAGCAGGCTATTTTAGATTGGGTATTGAGTAATGAGAAAGGGTTAGTTAGCAGTCTTGTTGTGCATGGCCCCTTGGGCAAGAGTGATCATAATATGGTTGGGTTCTTCATTAGGATGGAGAGTGACATTGTTAATTCAGAAACCAGGGTCCTGAACTTAAAGAAAGGTAACTTTGAGGGTATGAGAAGTGAATTGGCCAAAATAGACTGGCAATTGATTCTTAATGGGTTGACGGTAGATATGCAATGGAAGGCATTTAAAGACTGCATGGATGAACTACAACAATTGTTCATCCCAGTTTGGCAAAAAAATAAATCAGGGAAGGTAGTGCATCCATGGATAACAAGGGAAATCAGGGATAGTATCAAAACAAAAGATGAAGCGTACAAATTAGCCAGAAAAAGCAGCCTACCAGAGGACTGGGAGAAATTCAGAGTCCAGCAGAGGAGGACAAATGGCTTAATTAGGAAAGGGAAAATAGATTATGAAAGAAAACTGGCAGGGAACATAAAAACTGACTGCAAAAGCTTTTATAGATATGTGAAGATAAAAAGATTAGTTAAAACAAATGTAGGTCCCTTGCAGTCAGAAACAGGTGAATTGATCATGGGGAACAAGGACATGGCAGACCAATTGAATAACTACTTTGGTTCTGTCTTCACTATGGAAGACATAAATAATCTGCCGGAAATAGCAGGGGACCGGGGGACAAATGAGATGGAGGAACTGAGTGAAATCCAGGTTAGCCGGGAAGTGGTGTTAGGTAAATTGAATGGATTAAAGGCCAATAAATCCCCAGGGCCAGATAGGCTGCATCCCAGAGTACTTAAGGAAGTAGCCCCAGAAATAGTGGATGCATTAGTGATAATTTTTCAAAACTCTTTAGATTCTGGAGTAGTTCCTGAGGATTGGAGGGTAGCTAATGTAACCCCACTTTTTAAAAATGGAGGGAGAGAGAAAACGGGGAATTACAGACCAGTTAGTCTAACATCGGTAGTGGGGAAACTGCTAGAATCAGTTATTAAAGATGGGATAGCAGCACATTTGGAAAGTGGTGAAATCATTGGACAAAGTCAGCATGGATTTATGAAAGGTAAATCATGTCTGACGAATCTTATAGAATTTTTCGAGGATGTAACTAGTAGAGTGGATAAGGGAGAACCAGTGGATGTGTTATATCTGGACTTTCAGAAGGCTTTCGACAAGGTCCCACATAAGAGATTAGTATACAAACTTAAAGCACACGGTATTGGGGGTTCAGTATTGATGTGGATAGAGAACTGGCTGGCAGACAGGAAGCAAAGAGTAGGAGTAAACGGGTCCTTTTCACAATGGCAGGCAGTGACTAGTGGGGTACAGCAAGGCTCAGTGCTGGGACCCCAGCTATTTACGATATATATTAATGATTTGGACGAGGGAATTGAATGCAACATCTCCAAGTTTGCGGATGACACGAAGCTGGGGGGCAGTGTTAGCTGTGAGGAGGATGCTCGGAGGCTGCAAGGTGACTTGGATAGGCTGGGTGAGTGGGCAAATGGCATGGCAGATGCAGTATAATGTGGGTAAATGTGAGGTTATCCACTTTGGTGGCAAAAACAGGAAAGTAGACTATTATCTGAATGGTGGCCGATTAGGAAAAGGGGAGTTGCAACGAGACCTGGGTGTCATGGTACACCAGTCATTAAAAGTAGGCATGCAGGTGCAGCAGGCAGTGAAGAAGGCGAATGGTATGTTACCATTCATAGCAAAAGAATTTGAGTATAGGAGCAGGGAGGTTCTACTGCAGTTGTACAGGGTCTTGGTGAGAACACACCTGAGTATTGCGTACAGTTTTGGTCTCCAAATCTGAGGAAAGACATTCTTGCCATAGAGGGAGTACAGAGAAGGTTCACCAGACTGATTCCTGGGATGTCAGGACTTTCATATGAAGAAAGACTGGATAGACTCGGCTTGTACTCGCTAGAATTTAGAAGATTGCGGGGGGATCTTATAGAAATGTACAAAATTCTTAAGGGGTTGGACAGGCTAGATGCAGGAAGATTGTTCCCGATGTTGGGGAAGTCCCGAACAAGGGGTCACAGTTTAAGGATAAGGGGAAATCTTTTAGGACCGAGATGAGGAAAACATTTTTCACACAGAGAGTGGTGAATCTCTGGAACTCTCTGCCACAGAGGGTAGTTGAGGCCACTTCATTGGCTATATTTAAGAGGGAGTTAGATTTGGCCCTTGTGGCTAAAGGGATCAGGGGGTATGGAGAGAAGGCAAGTACGGGATACTGAGTTGGATGATCAGCCATGATCATATTGAATGGCGGTGCAGGCTCGAAGGGCCGAATGGCCTACTCCTGCACCTATTGTCTATGTTTCTATGTTTCTATATGCGTGAGTGTGTGCAAGTGTATATATGATGCATATATATATATATATATGTATATGTGTGTGATGAATGATCCTATAGCGGAACTACAGTATCTTTGCACCATAGAGGCTCCTCTAGTATCTTTACACACACACACTGTGGTCACACATTGCCCCACGTGGTGCAGCGGCAGAGGGCGGGAGACGAGCCGCAATGATCTGTCTGGGACACGTGACGACAACACTCTCCCCGCGGGGACCAGCAGGTGGGGGCGGGAGCGCGCACGCACGCACGCTGGCGGGCGGACACGCGCACGCAAGCACGCACACTCGCACGCACATACGCTGGCGGGCGGACACGCGCACGCACGCACGCACATACGCTGGCGGGCGGACACGCGCACGTACGTACGTCGGTCGGTCGGGTCGGTCGGTCGGTCGGTCGGTCGGTGTGAGCGGCCGCGGGCTGGGGCTCGAGCACAGGCACAGGCGAGGCCTGGCGCCGCCGCCTCATCCTCCTCCTCATCCTCCTCCTCATCCCCCTGCTCCTGCTCATCCTCCTGCTCCTGCTCATCACCGTGTGTGTGTCTCTCTCCCCACCCCACACCATCACTGGCTCCCCTCGTCATGGCGTCCGACACCAGCGACGCCGAGGAGTTCTACGATGCGGCCGAGGAGGTCAACAGCGGCCCGTCCCCGCGGCGTGAGTGAGGGGAGAGCGGTGGTGTGGTGTGGGGGGCAATGGCAATGGCAATGGCCAGGGGGGGGGTGATTCACAAGGTGGACACATCTCTGGGCTGTGTGATGGTGTCCCTCAACCCCCCCCTCCCCATCATCACTCAACCCCCCCCTCCCCATCATCACTCAACCCCCCCCCCCTCATCACTCCAACCCCCCCCTCCCCTCATCACTCAACCCCCCCCTCCCTCACCTCACACACCCCCCCTCCCCATCATCACTCAACCCCCCCCTCCCCTCATCACTCAACCCCCCCTCCCCACATCACTCAACCCCCCCCCCCACATCACACAACCCCCCTCCCCATCATCACTCACCCCCCCCTCATCACTCAACCCCCCCCTCCCCACCCACACCACCCCCTCCCCCTCATCACTCAACCCCCCCTCCCCATCATCACTCAACCCCCCCCCCCTCATCACTCAACCCCCCCCTCCCCATCATCACTCAACCCCCCCCCTCATCAACTCAACCCCCCCCTCCCCTCATCACTCAACCCCCCCCCTCATCACTCAACCCCCCCCATCATCACAACCCCCCCCCCATCATCACTCAACCCCCCCCCCTCATCACTCAACCCCCCCCCCTCATCACTCAACCCCCCCCCCTCATCACTCAACCCCCCCTCCCCTCATCACTCAACCCCCCCCCTCATCACTCAACCCCCCCCCCCATCATCACTCAACCCCCCCCCATCATCACTCAACCCCCCCCCCCTCATCACTCAACCCCCCCCCTCATCACTCAACCCCCCCATCATCACTCAACCCCCCCCTCATCACTCAACCCCCCCCTCCCCATCATCACTCAACCCCCCCCTCCCCTCATCACTCAACCCCCCCATCATCACTCAACCCCCCCCATCATCACTCAACCCCCCCCATCACTCAACCCCCCCCATCATCACTCAACCCCCCCCCATCATCACTCAACCCCCCCCCCCATCATCACTCAACCCCCCCTCATCACTCAACCCCCCCCTCATCACTCAACCCCCCCCATCATCACTCAACCCCCCCTCATCACTCAACCCCCCCTCATCACTCAACCCCCCCTCATCACTCACCCCCTCCTCATCACTCCCCCCCCCCCCACCCCCTCTTTCCCTGCCTCCCCATAACTTTGGATTCTTGGATCCCCACCTCCATCCCCATGCCCAACTTTACCCTTCCTCCCCCTCCCCCACTTCTCAGTGTCCTCGCCCTACATCCACCTGTTCACCTCAAGTGACCCAACCACTGCCCATCCTCTTGGTCCCAAAACCTGCCTCATCCATTCTTTGTTCAGTATTTAATCTTAGCATCTTTGCACTTTAGTTGTTATTCATAAATAGAAAAAAAAAACTTTTGAATGATCACTGCCTCGCATGAAGTGACTAAATTAGGATTATAGATATCTAATGTGACGGCTGTATGGTGAAAGGTTGTATTCAGACAATTGTTCCCACTTGCCTCTATAAATCTGTAATTCTGCTTTCTGTTCCTTTATATGTGTACATTCAATTTCAAAACTGCAGGTTTTCACATGAAAACTTTTGCTAATCTGTCAGTTGAGATTTTTTTTTCTATGAGGGTAATTTTGACAATTCATTTGGAAAAGTGAAAGAAAATGAACATTGCGGCATGCCAGTGCTGGTGAAATTCATGGAATGATCCAAGCCTTGGTAATAGTATTGCAGTTAACAAAATTGGCCAGGGTTTCCGTTATCTAATAGTTTCCATTAAGTGCTCTTCCGAGATATCAGGAGTTTGCAGAGCCAGACTTGAAAACAATGCCTCCTTCAAAAATTATCAGTAGCTGTTTACGCACATGATTCAACCTGCAGCAGCCACCTGCCAGAGAGAGAGGCTACCTGGCGTTAAGGTCCATCGGAAATGGCTCCTCACAAGTTGGGGAGAGTGTTCAATGGCACTGTTCGTGGACCATCCTCTGGCAAAGTCATCAGAAACAAAACGCTACTGTCCCAGCAATGTACTCCTCTCTTGCACTTGACATTATGCAGTTGGAGTCATACAGCAGGGAATCAGGCCCTTTGGCCTAACTTGTCCATACCAACCAAGATGCCTCATCTGAGCTAGTTCCATTTGCCTGTATTTAGTCCATTTCCCTCTAAACCTTTCCAATCAATTTACCTGTCCAAGTACCCTTTAAATGTTGTTATTGTACTTAACCTCAACTACCTCTGGCAGCTCATTCCATTTGCCAACCATCCTCTAAGTGGAAAAAAGTTCCCCTTCAGGTTCCTATTAAATCTTTCCCCTCTCATCTTAAACCTATGTCCTCTTGTTCTTGATTCCCCTATCCTGGGTAAAAGACTGCATTTGCCCTATCAATTTCCCTCATGATTTGTTACACCTCTGTACGATCACCCCTCAGCCTCCACCGCTCTCAGGAATAAAGTCCTAGCCTGCCCATCCTCTCCCTATAGCTCAGGGCCTCGAGTTCTGACAACATCCTTGTAAATCATCTCCACACTCCTTACAGCTTGACAACATCCTTCCTAGCTTTTCCACTCCCCTTACCTACTCCAACCTCACCCCCAGAAGAAGTGAAACGTCACCCATTCCTTCTCTCCAGAAATGTTGCCTGTCCCGCTGAGTTACTCCAGCTTTTTGTGTCTGTCCTTCCTATAGCAGGGTGACCAAAACTGAACACAAAACTCCAAATGCAGCCTCAACAATGTCATCTTCTTCTTCTTGCGTATGGCGTGCACAGCCTAAAGTTGTAGATCAAGTGGCATGAAAAACTACACCTATTTGTTTGTGCACGTCGGGTTGATTGCATTTGTGGAAACAGGGTGGACCACGTGAAGGTTGCAATCTCTCAGCCCACCAATGTCATGTACAACTGTAACATAACATCCCAACTTTTATACTCAATGCCCTGACTGAGGAAGGCCAATGTACCAAAAGCCTTTACCACTGTGCACCTGTCCTTCTATTTCCTCAGTTCTACAACAGTCTCCAGGGCCCTACCATTCGCTATGAAATCACTTTTTTTTACATTCGGAAGAAATACAGAACATTCCAAAAAATATTGCCAATTAATGTTATCGAACTATTGTTGGGATATAGTGAAAAAGATGATTAAGGTAATGAGGTCATAAGGAATAGGAGTAGAATTAGGCCATTCGGCCCATCAAGTTTATTCCGCCATTCAATAATGGCTGATCTATCTCGCCTTCCTAATACATGCTATCCAGTAAAATCATACTGTACATGTGTACATATGGTCGTGCAAAAGAGAAAATAAACGGGCAGAATATAATGTTACGGGTTTCAGAGAAAGTGCAGATAACAAAACGTCAAGGGCTACAAAGAGGTAGATTGTAAGATTGGACAACCTCCTTGGCATACAAGAGGTTCGTACAAGAGTCTAAACAGGAGGGAAGAAGCTGCTCTTCAATCTCGTGGTACATGCTTTCAAACTTCTGTCAACTCTGCCCAATGGAAGAGAGAATGACAGGGTGTGAGTTGTATTTGCTTACTGTTTTTCTGCAATAGCATGAAGTATAGGTGGAGTCGATTGGGTCTGTGTGATGGGCTGGGCTGTGTTCACAACTCTCTCTGCAATATTTTGTAGTCTTGTGCAGAGCAGTTGTGATGCATCCAGATAGGATGCATTCCATGATGCATCATTAGGCATTGATAAGAATTATTGGAGATATGCCAAGCTCCCTCCTGAGCAAGTAGAGGTGTTGGTGTGCTTTCTTGGCCATGGTGTCAATGTGGTTGGTACATGACACACTGGTAATATTTACCCCGAGAAGTTAGAAGCTCTCAACCATCTCAACCTCCACTCCGTTGTTGTAGACTGGGCTGTGTGTCCCACCCCGCTGTCTGATGTCGATGTCCATTTGCTGACATTGAGTGGGAGGATGTTAATGACATCATGCTACTGAGCTCTCTCTCTCTCTCTCTCTCTCTCCATCTTGTTATCTCTCGTTTATTCTTTGACATATGGCCCACTCTGGCAGTGTACTGGTTCTGGTTGATTACTGCGCAAACACCTCATAAGTGGTTATCTCGCGCAGGAGCGTAGAGGAGCGATAAAATTTTGAGGTGGACCTTTTTGACCAAGTTGAGGAGATCTATTTGCTCAATCCCCTTTTTAAATGACTTGACATCGGGAGCAGCACGTGTGTTGGGTGGTAACCTATTCCATTCTCTTATCGTCCTTGGGTAAAGGGAATATTGGTAGCAACGTTTATTGAAATTTAGCGAGTTGATGATGTAGGGACCGTTATTTTGTCTTGTTTCATGGCAGTTGGTGCTCTGGGATGACGGAAGATTTGATGGTGTGATTTTGTGAATCTCCTTGTAAATTGCAATGTCTTAGCCTGATTCTGTTCGTCTTCTGCAAATCTGTAAATGGAGTTAGAGCAGAATTTGGCTGATCGGTTGTGAATTTATAGGGAGTATAGTAAACGGATGAGAACACAGCCTAGCGACAAAATGTGTTGAGAATTATCCTGAGAGTAAGTTTTGTGGTTTGTTCTCACTGACTGTGGTCAATAGGTCAGGAAGCCATGGATTCTGTTGCCAAGGAGCAGGGTTGTAGAGTCCTAGGTCCAGGAGATTGGAGATGTAATTTGGTAGACATGCTGTCTTGTGCTGGCAGGACTTATAAAATGGTTGTCACGATTGGTCCTTGAGCTTGCAGCCTGCCCTGTAAACATTATTTGAAAGCTTTGGCTGTTTTGAGTGAAATTCCATAAAGTTTCAGGAATGTAATTCATGCAAAAGTCTGTCTGTAGTTTGGATCCATAGCAGGATGCCATGACATAAATAGGTTTGGATGCAACTCCAGCTGGGATAAGGTACGTGAGGTAACTTTGGTTTTCTTTTAGTAGAATTTGGGCTTGTTTCTACAAATTACATCCAATGTTACCGGTTAATGCTGATGGTTCCTGAGCGATTTGGTGGTGTTCAGCCATGTGCGGGACAATTGTGCATGCACAGTCACACCCACAAGTGGCAGACCCACTAATGGATCTGGAAAGGTACACAAAAATGCTGGAGAAACTCAGCGGGTGCAGCAGCATCTATGGAGCGAAGGAAATAGGTAACGTTTCGGGCCGAAACCCTTCTTCAGACTGATAGGGGGTGGGGAGAAGAAAGGAAAAAAGGAAAAAGGCGGAGGAGGAGCCCGAGGGCTGGGGGAGGGGAGGAGACAACCAGATGGCTGATGAAGGGGAGGGGACAGCAAGGGCTAGCAGAATTGGGAGAATTCAATGTTCAAGCCCCCAGGATGTAGACTGCCCAAGCGGAATATGAGGTGCATTTCCTCCAATTTACGGTGTTGCTCGCTGTGGCCATGGAGGAGACCCAGGACAGAGAGGTCAGATACGGAATGGGAGGGGGAGTTGAAGTGCTGAGCCACCGGGAGTTCAGGTTGGTTATTGCCGACCGACCGGAGGTGTTCAGCGAAACGATCGCCAAGCCTCCGCTTGGTCTCACCGATGTAGATCAGCTGAGCAACACCGTAAATTGGAGGAAATGCACCTCATATTCCGCTTGGGCAGTCTACATCCTGGGGGCTTGAACATTGAATTCTCCCAATTCTGCTAGCCCTTGCTGTCCCCTCCCCTTCATCAGCCATCTGGTTGTCTCCTCCCCTCCCCCAGCCCTCGGGCTCCTCCTCCGCCTTTTTCCTTTTTTCCTTTCTTCTCCCCACCCCCTATCAGTCTGAAGAAGGGTTTCGGCCCGAAACGTTACCTATTTCCTTCGCTCCATAGCTGCTGCTGCACCCGCTGAGTTTCTCCAGCATTTTTGTGTACCTTCGATTTTCCAGCATCTGCAGTTCCTTCTTTAACACAATGGATCTGGAAACTTGATTCAGTCAGAGTGCTTCAATGTCAGGAGTGGCCCAGCGATGCATGGAGAATTGTTCCCTTAACCAGCAATGTTCTGCTCCAGTGCAGGGTAAAATGCCCTTGCATTTCAGTGGGGATGTAGGACTGTGTGCTAGGATGCATGTTAGGAGCAATGTAATTGATATTTTATGCCATGGTTTTAGTCGATTTCATTTTTTTTCAGTTCCAATATTTTAACGGCCTCTGTCAGTATTAAGTATCCAGTACAGTTTTTACAGCTGGAAATGTTTCTTGGAGAGAGGTTCCCACTTGATAAAGCTGGGAGGAGTATATAGTTTCTCATTGCACTACCCGATGTCCTGTTGTGGCTTGGACCACACCAGTGGAGTCTGAACTGAACTATACCTGTAGATCAGTCTGAAGAAGGGTCTCGACCTGAAACGTCACCCATTCCTTCTATCCAGTGATGCTGCCTGTCCCGCTGAGTTACTCCAGCATTGTGTGTCCATCTGCATTTCCTTCCTATGCACCAGTCGGCACACAGTGGCCCTCTCCAGTAGGAGTAAACAAAGGCAGAGGGATTACTTGGGCAGTGAATCAGGCGCTGGGCTCAGTCTTGACTGCAATGTTAATTTTGGATCTATTTTTAGCATGTTACCATACTTAAAACCACTTCCATTAAAATAATGATGGATAATAAACATCTTAGATTCTTAACAGGGTTCTACAAGTCCATATATACTCATCAAATTAACTGCTGATGTTTCTCGTTACTGTTGGTGCTAACTTGCCCTGGGCAATCTCGCCCTGCTTCTTTGGCTGAGTCACAGTCATACAGCATGGAAACAGGCTCTTTGGACCAAATTACCCACATCGACCAACATGTCCCTTCTATACTAGTCCCACCTGCCTGCGTTTGGCCCATATTCCTCTAAACCTATCCTATCCATGTACCTGTCTAAATGTTTCTTAAACGTTGCGATACAAACTGCCTTAACTACCTTAAAAAGAAAGGTTCCTATTAATTCCCCCCCCCCCTTGCTTTAAACCAATGTCCTCTGATTCTTGATGCCTCTGTGCATTAACCTGATTTATTCCCCTCATGATTTTGTACACTGCTTGTGGGCACCCAGAGTTATGATAGATAGTACAGAGGAGCGGGTCTATTAAATATAGAACAGTACAGCACAGGAACAGGCCTTTCGGCCCACAATTATATGGTTGTGGGATATACTGTTGCAGTTGAGGAAAAACTGGTTGCAACCAAAATGGTTGCAACCAGTTTTCCCTCAACTGCAACAGTAGTTACCGATGTAGGTTTTAACATAACCAAGCGTTCAGAGGTGTGCTGGGAGGCAGGTGATTCTGGGTGGGGGTGAGTGCAGGATGGGAAAGGTTGCTAAGATCACGGGTTAGCATGTGTACTCCCAAGGTTGACTTTGAAGCAGGGAGAGACTGCAGAAGCAGTTAGGTTTAGGAGGATGGTTCTGCATGGGAGTAAACACATCAAATGGTGGAAACACGCGAGCATGCTGCCCGGCCTCCAGCCATCCCCGCACACTAACGCTATCCTGCACACTAGGGACAATTTACAATTTTACCAAGCCAATTAACCTACAAACATGGACGTCTTTGGAGTGTGAGAGGAAACCGGAGATTCCAGAGAAAACCCACTCGGGCCATGGAGAAAGGAACGTACAAACTCTGTACAGACAGCACCCGTAGTCAGGAATGAACTCGGGTCTCTGGCGCTGTAAGGCAGCAGCTCTACCGTTGAGCCACCGTGCCACTCTAAAATTTAGGCCTGTAAGATTTTTTTCTCATCAATAAGATCCTCTTTTGTTCTTCTAAACTGTAGTGTAGACCTAGTTGCTAATTGCTCCTCATACAAATGGCCCAGTCATCCACGAGCTGTCTACATTTCCTTTGTGACAAGTTTATTCTGAACATCCTTTTCCTGGATTAAAAGATCAAGACTGCACAAGGAATCCCAGGTAAAGACCCACCAAGGCCCTGCATTGTTGTTGCAAGATGTATTTACTCCTATACTCCAATCCTCTTGCATTGAAAGCCAACGTGCTGTTGTCAAATTACTTGTGCGATTTTATTCAGTTATAGATTACAAAACAGTTGTGCAGTGAGGCAACTTTTTAAAATCAAGAATTGCTTTGTTTAAATATCAAAGCAAAGCTTTTTGGGTTTTAACATGTTGCTTGGCCCCGTGTCATTTTGAATAACACTTCGTATTATCTTTAAGAAGCCAGATTCAAAACTTATTTTTGTTGACAGCTGTAGGACTTGGTGATATTGATGAGAACTTCAGGGTGTTGGATAGTCAGACGTGGCCACTGGGACGACAGAGTGTTCTCTTGGTTGTAATTGTGTCACATTTAGTGCTGGGTAAGTTATCACAAAACCCAAATATTGGTCACGTATATCATTTGTGTAATATCATGGCTTATGTGTTCAAGCTTAAAAGATTTAAATATATGGGTAGGAAGGAACTGCAGATGCAGGTTTACACTGAAGATAGACACAAAATGTTGGAGTAACTCAGCGGGACGGACAGCATCTCTGGCGAGAAGGAATGGGGGACGTTTCGGGTCGGGACCCTTCTTCAGACAGTTGGGGGAGAGGGATCTCGACCTGAAATGTCACCCATTCCTTCTCTCCAATTCCTTCTCTAAGCCCTGTGTAGTGCTCTCTCTATTCAAACTTGGAGCTACATGATGCCTCCCCTTATTACAAGCCCATGTCCATTGATGGGCAGGGGCGTAAAATCAATTTGCACACTTATCTTTAACTTGGTTTGGACACTTGGAGTATTGGTCTCACCAGGTGGCCAGCTGGGTGGTAGAGAATAGACAATAGGTGCAGGAGTAGGCCATTCAGCCCTTTGAGCCAGCACCGCCATTCACTGTGATCATGTGCTGATCATCCAATATCAGTACCCCGTTCCTGCCTTCTCCCCATATCCCCTTACTCCGTCCGCTATCTTTAAGAGCTCTATCTAGCTCTCTCTTGAAAGCACCCAGAGTGGGTGACAGTCATTGTTGCAAGTGTAACACAAGATGTACATGCGCAGAGATGGGCTCGGATGCTGATGAACTCTGACAGAACCCAAAGACTTGCATGGTTTCGTTTTTGCAGGTCGTATATTTTGATGCATTGCAGGAATTTATCTTCTGTTTTTTTTGGCAAAATGTGTCAGAACCTTCAGAATCATTGTTAAGAATTTAATTGGGTTATTGTTGAAGTGTAATGGTTAAACAAACAGGTTGCAAGGTCAGTGGTTGAAATAGTCTGTTGCCTAGTAATTTGATAGTGCTGCCTTTCTCAGTGTTATGTACACGGAGTCAAGCTTTGCCACAATGGTGCCTTGACCTTGGGCACTACAGGATTTGCAAGGGCAGGCCCATGGCCAACTTGTGGTAGCAGCCAGTTAACCCGATCTTGTACCTGTGAGTGTCTCCACTTCTGTGCCTTGTTGCTTTTCTGCACCATACCATTTGAATACTGCCAAAATAAGTATTGTATTGAAAACAGACACAATGTGCTGGAGTAACTCAGTGGTTTTGGATTTGCTTTATTTTATTTGTCATCGATTTCATTACTGGTGATGCAAGGAAAAGAGATCCTTCAATCCACTGCCAATACAAATTGAAGGCATTAGGAGTAGGGATCGATTTTAATGAAGATGAGGAACTGCAGATGCTAGTTTACAAAAGAAAGACACAAAGTAATGGTGGTTCAGGCAGCTTCTCTGCAGAGCATGGAGAGGTAACGATGACCAGAAATATCACCTATTCATGTTCTCCAGAGATGCTGCCTAACCCACTGAATTGATTTTAATGTGTAGGAAGGAACTGGAGATGCCGGTTTACACCGAAGATAGACCCAAAATGCTGGAGTACCTCAACGGGCCAGGCAGCATCTCTGGAGAGAAGGAATGGGTGACGTTGCAGGTTGAGACCCTTCTTCAGTTCATCTGAGTGTCCTGCCGAGTTACTCCAGCATTTTGTATCTATCTTCAAATTGTTTTTAATGTTGTGTAGTGTAAAACAATGAAATGTGAGAGGGTAAAGAAAGTTTAGCATGGATAGTTTGTACTTGGCTGAAAGGATGTCTGGTTTGTATTTCTGGAATACAAATTATTTTTCTTGAATGCAAATTATTTCCATTAATCTCCAGTGATTTACATGACGGGCTTGGGGTATCAGGGATTGAATGATATCTTGCTCTGTTGGGCATGAAAGAGGAAAACTCAAACTTTCAAATTAAACGTGTTTTCATGTTGATCTTGCTGGGTATGTAATCTTGCTGTGTGCCATTAAGCCCATGTTATGACAGCTTAAAACGCCCTGAAATTTATTAGAAATAGTTTGAATACAATGTTGTGTTTTGGAATAATTTATCTTCGAACATTAGTTGATTCCACCCTAAACTCTTTCCCCTCCCCCCAACAGTCCAATAATAATTTATTCAAATGTTAATCTATCCATACATGCTTCTGCTTTGAAATAAGGGCCAAAGAATAAATAACACCAAGTTAATAAACTCAATTTTAGATAATGCCCAGGTAATTACAGGAGACTCTCAATTGCACATATTTGCATTTTCACTTCTCAATGTCTGCTTCATGCTGTGTATGATTGAGCATTGTGGATATGTGTGAATAATACAGTGATAATAATCAGTGTAAAATTGGAAGGGGTGGGGTGGAGAGACATGGAATGAATTGAATGAAGGTCTAAATATTTGGGAATGGGTTCACAGCTTCACAACTCGCAGGTCCAGCTGCTGAAGGTGCAAGTGAACAACAGAACAAAGTCTGTGCTCTATTGTCAAACTGGGAAAAGCTGTGTAATAGCAAAGTTGTACAACACTTGGGGGCACAACCACAGTGATGCAGCTGGGGGCTGGCATGGAGGTAAAGGTCTGGTATAAGGTCATAAGGGATAGGAGTAGAATTAGGCCATTCAGCCCATCAAGTCAAATCCACCATTCAGTCATGGCTGATCTATCTCTCCATCCTAAACCCATTCTCCTGCCTTCTCCCCATAACCTCTGAAACCTGTACTAATCAAGAATCTATCTATCTTTGCTTAAAAATATCCACTGAAAGCCTCCACCACCTTCTGTGGCAAAGAATTCCGCAGATTCACCACCCTCTGACTAAAGAAATTTCTCCTCATCTCTTTCCTAAAAGAACGTCCTTTAATTCTGAGACTATGACCTCTAATCCTACTCCCCCACCAGTGGAAACATCCTCTCCACATCCACTCTATCCAAGCCTATCACTATTCTGTATGTTTCAATGAGGTGCCCCCTGATGCTTCTAAACTCCAGCGAGTACAGGCCCAGTGCCGACAAACACTCATCATAGGTTAACCCCCTCATTCCTGGGATCATTCATGTAAACCTCCTCTGGACTCTCTCCAGAGCCAGCACATCCTTCCTCAGATATGTAGCCCAAAACTGTTCACAATATTCCAAATGCTGCTTTACCAGCGCCTTATAGAGCTTCAGCATTACATCCCTGTTTTTGTATACCAAGCCCTCTTGAAATAAATGCTAGCATTGCGTTTGCTTTCTTTACTACTGATCACTGAAGTCTTGCTTATTTAGGTGTAGCCTTGCTGGTGAAGAACGTTTACTGTCATCCAGCCATACGTTTGAACAATGCATTCTGTGCTGCTCCAGGTAGAAGGCACAGATCTACATCCAGAAATGGTATAGACGGCCACAAGCTAATTTTGGAATTGGGGGACTGTGTTGAGAATCAAAGTCAGGAACATTCTGATTCTTTAATGTTCGGAAGGTGAAACAGAGTGGATTTAGAGGTTTAAAGATACAATGGGAGATAAGGGGTGGTTTATCCAAAACATCGTTTTATTTTGAACTACGGTTAAAAATATTGTGAGTTTAAAACTAATAAGAGGTTTCCTGTGTGCTTTGAGGGTATGCCGTTCAATGGTTCAGTACTCAGAAAGTATTCCGCAGGGGTTTTTTTAATCAAAAATTCCAATCATTTAAATTCTGAAGAAGAAAAAATGAAAGGTTTTAGTGGAAGCAAAGGCTAAATAGTCTAGCCTCTTGTGATCTTACTCAGCGATGTTGTTTTCTCAGTGTGCAGTGCTAACGAAGGATGGGTTAGTCTATTGTATGTACTCATTAACGATCCTGTCAATTTTATTTTACAATTCCGTGCTTCATTGTAGCTGACTTAACCTATGCAAATCGGAATCAATTTGTTGAGGTGGAACTGTATTTAGCAAGATTGGCAACCACTTTCAATAATTTGTTTTGCAATGTTTGAAATGAGTGTGTTCCTTCAAACGCCTTCCTTTCAATTATGGAGAACTCCAATTTCAGTAAGGAAGATCACAGTGTAACAACTGATGTCATTTATTGAGACCTGAGACTGCAGATGTTGGAATGTGGATTAAAAATAACTGCTGGAGGAACTCAGCAGATTGAGCAGCATTTGTGGAGGCAAAGCAATGATCAGCAAGAAATATTACTGATGTCTATTTGTTCTCTCTCTGCTTATGGCAACGGAAGCAGAAATATTTCTGGAAAACTTGTGTCTTTGTGGTTACTATTGGCTGCAAAATTAAGATGCCTCAATTGTTAAACTATCAGAATAATCTTTGTTTTTTTCCTCTCCCCTAGGTCCCCAGCAAAGATCATTATCTCGACCAAGGTATGTAATGCAGGTATACAAACTTATCAGAATTGAGCAAATGTCACGGTAGGTTGTAAAGATTACAGTTGTTGAACTCTTCCCCCATTCTAATGGGAGGGAGGAATGGCAGGTGTTGGTCGGAGTGTAAGATCAAAACATGAAATGGAAAGGTACACTTAGTAAGTAGCTTTCCATGATGTGTGCGCCAACTTGTAACTTAGGGGTAGTTTTGTTTAGAGATACAGCGTGGAAACAGGCCCTCCGGCCCACCGAGTCTGCACCGACCAGCGATCCCCACACATTAACACAAACTTACACACACTAGGGACAATTTACAATTATACCAAGTATTCGAACCCAAGCCAATTAACCTGCAAACCTGTACGTCTTTGGAGTGTGGTAGGAAACTGAAGATCTCAGAGAAAATTCACGTGGTCACTGGGAAAACGTACAAACTCTGTATAGACAGCACCCGTAGTTAGGATCGATCCCGGGTCTCTGGCGCTGCAAGCGCTGTAAGGCAGCAACTCCACTGCTGCGCCACTGTGACCGCCCAAATCTTGGGTAGAAACAAGGAACTGCAGATGCTGGTTTATACCAAAGATAGACACAAAGTGCTGGAGTAGCTCAGCACGTCAGGCAGCATCTGTGGAGAAGCTCGAACCCGCTGAGTTGCTCCAGCACTTTGTGTCTGTCTTAGTAATTAGAGGCCCAGATGTGGTAATTCAGGTGGGGTTTGACCTGTAGTTGATGGTTTACTTTCGCTGTGGGCTGCCTCATGTAGGTATAGCCTTGCTTTAGATGAACCTTATCGTTGCTGAGCAGATTACAGGCACTTTTACATGACCCATCAGCATTTTACATTTTTCACTTGGACAGATTATTTTGATGTCTATGTGCTATTAGTGGTATTCAATACCTTTCATGTTTGCTACCATTAATCCTGCTTGCAAAAAATAATCAATTCTACTTGAGGACTGGTTCCTCTCCAATTTCATCAAATCGATTTAAAAATGGTTATTTTGCTTGGTGTTTGGACAAACACTCCAGTAATGCTTCGCTAGTCCACCACTCTGCGGGTGCTGATGTGTTGCAGCGCTCTGCCTTCACACCTTACACACCCTGTGACTGCTGGCCATGTCAGGGTCGGGCAGTGGCTGATGCATGATTGACTGCCCAGATTGCATGGTTTCTGTCATTGCCACCTGTTTTCTTGTTTTCCCCGCTAGAGATTTCACTCTGGTAACAAGCTTGGCAGTTGTATTTGGCTGCTCTTGTTTCAACCACAGTCTCTGCGCCTTAACCTGGGGGTAATTAACCTCCAACTGCTGAAGAATATCTATCTACTTTTTCCCAATGCCTCAGAAATCGAATCACCTCCTGCACCATTTCTGAAGTCAGGCATTGGACTTTTTAAACACACTGTCATCTAGAGATTGGTAAATGCATGACTTTTCCAGCTTTCTCTCCCCCACTACAATCAGCCCGAACAACCCCGACCCGAAACGTCACCTATCCATGTTCTCCACAGATGCTGCCTGACCCGCTGAGTTACTCCAGCACTCTGTGAAACGTCACCTATCCATGTTCTCCACAGATGCTGCCTGACCCACCCGCTGAGTTACTCCAGCACTCTGTGAAACGTCACGTATCCATGTTCCGGCAGCATCTATGGAGCGAGGGAAATAGGCAATGTTTCGGCCCGAAACCCTTCCGGGTTTCGGCCCGAAACTTTGCCTATTTCCTTCAGGGTTTCGGCCCGAAAGGTTGCCCATTTCCTTCGCTCCACAGATGCTGCCTGACCCGCTGAGTTACTCCAGCACTCTGTGAAACGTCACCTATCCATGTTCTCCACAGATGCTGCCTGACCCGCTGAGTTACTCCAGCACTCTGTGTTGTTCACAATCAAGATTGCTGTGTTTGACATCCTGTTTTTTAAACTTTCTTTGTGACTGTAATTGTGCCCTCAGGAAGTGAATTTTGGATATTCCTGTAGCTGGTTTCCATGAGAACAATTACTCCAATCTACTTCCATTTTCAATGTCAAACACACTTCAAATGTCCCAAGCCATCTCTGTGCGGTACATTAGGGTACATCAGTCCATGGTTCAGTGGGCAGTGCATAGTGCGGAACTGGTATTGACAGTTGCAGAAACATCTCTTTCCTGATTGACGATTGATGTGAGCATTCTTGTGCTCTGCTCTGCTTCCCTGCACACTGTGCCCTCAGCATCCTCCTGGTCTATGCTCCCCAAACATGTTATGTCCTCGTTCAGTATTCTGTACTGGAAAGGGATGTGAGAGCTTGGCATCCCTGGAGCATTGCTGCATTGCCCATCTCCCTTGATTAACGGAATCAAGGGATATGGGGGGGAAAAGCGGGAACGGGGTAGTGATTTTGGGTGATCAGCCATGATCATATTGAATGGCGGTGCTAGCTCGAAGGGCCGAATGGCCTACTGCACCCATTTTCTATGCGTCTTCCTCTTCGCATGCTGCTGATCCAGGGACTTCTCATTGCCTGATACCGAGAAGTGACTCCAGCCACCACTCAAGTTCCAGCCCCCACCAGTCTCGAGTTTCACAAGTCAGCACGCTTCCTACAATTGTGTTCATCCAAGAAATGTGAAGTCCCTTGGAATAATCAGCAGCTGTTCACAGCTGGACACCGCTTTATTGCTTCAGTTATGAGCATAGAAAAGTACACCACAGTTACTGGTCCTTGGACACCCAATGGAGTTGTCTTTGTTTTTTTCCCTTGCTTAAGTTATATCATCCTCCTTCCCCCTCTCCACCGATTTCCCATTTCCTCTTGGCTGACATGCTAATCCATTTAGATGATGTAGGTTGTTGCCTGTCATCATGTATTAGTAGTGCAGTAACTTTGGACGGGGTTATATATGTAGTTCAATGCAAGATTAAATGTTTATTTTTTTCATTGTGCCGTTGCTTAATTTGTTATGCAAAAGCTGACTACCATTGAGATTCTGTGTTTGTGTGCTATGAAGTAATCTTCACACTGAGTTGTGTCACTTTAAATGAAGCAGTCTAAATATAGTAGGTTAATTATTGCAGTTCAGCCATCTATAAAATCAATTCCTTAATAGGTATTACAATGGTTTAAAATTGCTGTTACTTCCTCTTTCCTTTCATTTCAGCCTATTGTTCATCTTTACTTAGAAACATAGAAAATAGGTTGAGGAGGAGGCCATTTGGCCCTTCGAGCCAGCACCACTATTCATTGTGATCTTATTGAAACATATAAGATTGTTAAGGGTTTGGACACGCTAGAGGCAGGAAACATGTTCCCGATGTTGGGGAAGTCCAGAACCAGGGGCCACAGTTTAAGAATAAGGGGTAAGCCATTTAGAACGGAGTCGAGGAAACACTTTCTCACAGAGAGTTGTGAGTCTGTGGAATTCTCTGGCTCAGAGGGCGGTGGAGGCCGGTTCACTGGATACTTTCAAGAGAGAGCTAGATTGGGCTCTTAAAGATAGCAGAGTCAGGGGATATGGGGAGAAGGCAGGAATGGGGTACTGATTGGGGATGATCAGCCATGATCACATTGAATGGCGGTGCTGGCTCGAAGGGCCGAATGGCCTCCTGCACCTATTGTCTATTGTCTATTGATCATGGCTGATCATCCACAATCAGTAACCCGCGCCTGCCTTCTCCCGATACCCCTTGATTCCGCTGGCCCCTAGAGCTCTATCTAACTCCCTTTTAAATTCATCCAGTGAATTGGCCTCTACTGCCTTCTGTGGCAGAGAATTCCACAAATTCACAACTCTGGGTGAAAACGTTTTTTCTCATCTCAGTTTTAAATGGCCTCCACTTTATTCTTAGACTGTGGCCCCTGGTTCTGGACTTCCCCCAACATTGGGAACATTTTTCCTACATCTAGCTTGTCCAGTCCTTTTATAATTTTATATGTTTCTATAAGATTCCGTGTCATCTTTCTAAATTCCAGTGAATACAAGCACACTCTTTCCAATCTTTCCTCGTATGACAGTCCCGCCATCCCGGGGATTAACCTCGTGAACCTATGCTGCACTGCCTCAATAGCAAGAATGTCCTTCCTCAAATTAGGGGACCAAAACTGCACACAATACTCCAGATGTGGTCTCACCAGGGCCCTGTACAGCTGCAGAAGGACCTCTTTACTCCTATACTCAAATCCTCTTGTTATGAAGGCCAACATGCCATTAGCTTTCTTCACTGCCTGCTGCAGCTGCATGTTTACTTTCAGTGACTGGTTTACAAGGACACTCAGGTCTCGTTGCACTTCCCTTTTTCCTAATCTGACACCATTGAGATAATAATCTGCCTCCTTGTTCTTGCCGCCAAAGTGGATAACCTCACATTTATCTACAATGTACTGCATCTGCCATGCATCTGCCCACTCACTCAACCTGTCCAAGTCACCCTGCAACCTCCCAGCATCCTCTTCGCAGTTCACACTGCCACCCAGCTTTGTGTCATTTGCAAATTTGCTAGTGTTACTTTTAATCCCATCATCTAAATCATTAATATACTGTATATTGTAAATAGTTGCGGCCCCAGCACTGAGCCTTGCGGCACTCCTCTCGCCACTGCCTGCCATTCTGACAGGGACCCGTTTATTCATACACTTTGTTTCCTGTCTGCCAACCAATTCTCTATCCATGTCAATACCCTACCACCAATACCATGTGCTCTAATTTTGCCCACTAATATCTTGTGTGGGACCTTATCAAAGGCTTTCTGAAAGTCCAGATACACTACATCCACTGGCTCTCCTTCATCCATTTTACTTGTCTCATCCTCAAAAAATTCCAGAAGATCAGTCAAGCAGGATTTCCCCTTCATAAATCCATGCTGACTTGGACTAATCCCTTTACTGCTATCCAAATGTGCCATTATTACTTCTTTAATAATTGACTCCAGCATCTTCCCCACAACCGATTTCAGGCTAACTGGTCTATAATTCCCCATTTTCTCTCTCGCTCCTTTCTTGAAAAGTGGGATAACATTAGCTACTCTCCAATCCGCATGATCTGATCCTGAATCTATAGAACATTGGAAAATGATCACCAATGCATCCATGATTTCTAGAGCCATCTCCTTGAGTACCCTGGGATGCAGACCATCAGTCCCTGGGGATTTATCAGCCTTCAATCCCATCAGTCTACCCAATACTATTTCTCGCCTAATGCAAATTTCTTTCAGTTCCTCAGTCTCCCTAGATCCTCTGTCCTCTAGTACATCTGGGCGATTGTTTGTTCTATGTTCTGTGTGTCTTCCTTAGTGAAGACAGAACCAAAGTACCGGTTCAACTCTGCCTGAAATGACTTTGAATTTACATTTTTTTTTAAACACAAAGTGCTGGAGTAACTCAGTGGGTCATGCAGCATCACTGGAGAATAAGGATAGGTGACGTTTCACAGAGCGCTGGAGTAACTCAGCGGGTCAGGCAGCATCACTGGAGAATAAGGATAGGTGACGTTTCACAGAGTGCTGGAGTAACTCAGCGGGTCAGGCAGCATCACTGGAGAATAAGGATAGGTGACGTTTCACAGAGTGCTGGAGTAACTCAGCGGGTCAGGCAACATCACTGGAGAACATGGATAGATGATGTTTCTCAGAGTGCTGGAGTAACTCAGTGGGTCAGGCAGCATCTGTGGAGAACATGGATAGGTGACGTTTCACAGAGTGCTGGAGTAACTCAGCGGGTCAGGCAGCATCTGTGGAGATCATGGATAGGTGACATTTCACAGAGTGCTGGAGTAACTCAGCGGGTCAGACAGCATCTGTGGAGAAAATGGATAGGTGACGTTTCACAGAGTGTTGGAGTAACTCAGTGGGTCCGGCAGCATCACTGGAGAACATGGATGGATGACGTTTTGGGTCGGGACCCTTAACATTTGCCCTGATTCTTATTTTCGCTCTGTCTTAACTCTCTGCATCTCATCTCATCTGACTTGGTCTTGTATGACCAAAAGCTTCCTTTAAATATTGGGAAGATGCAAGTCATTGTATTTTGTCCCTATCCTCAACTCAGTTTATTAGCTACTTGTTCCTTCCCCTGCCGACTGCTTGTGGCATTTTTTGCAGTGTTTGTGCTGACCCTATGTGACAGCACATCTTCATCATTAAAAACTGCAGCTTCATCAAGTGCTCCCATCCCACTCCTGCCTTTGTTAACGCTAGGGTGATTATTGCAATACATTGGCCTTTCATCTTGATCCTCCATAATCCCGAGCAAACCAAATATCAACCTCCCTAACTCTTACCCAAATCCTAGTCAATGTTCAACCCAGTGCCTGCTGTAGTACAGTCGTCTTCTCGCTATGTAGTGGGGAAGTTTTTTAAACGTTGCCATTTTTTTCACACCCTGCAGTATCTCTATAATTCTGAAATAATTATTGTAGCCCTGCAAGCCTTCCTCTTTTGGTACTCTGCACTTCAATTATGGTGACACTGGAGACGCTAAAATTTGCAGATGCTGGGAACAAAAAACATAATGCTGGAAAAACTCGGTGGGTCAGGCTACATCTGTGGAGGGAACAGGCTGCAGAAGGGTTATGACCTGAAATGTCACCCGCCCATTCCTTCCACAGATGCTGCCTGACCCGCTGAGTTCTTGCCGCACTTTATTTTCATGATGTCTTCACATCTGTGATTTCAATATATTCCCTGAAGATGATTTGTGCAGGAACTGATTCTGGAATCCACTCCCAACCCAAAGTTCGAACCTGGGTTCGATCCTGACCTCAGGTGCTGTCTGTGTGGAGTTTTCACATTCTCCCTGTGATTGCGTGGGTTTTCTCCAGATGCTCCAGTTTCCTCTCGTACGCCAAAAATGTGCGGGTTTGTAGATTAATTGGCCCTGTGTAAATTGCCCCCTAGTGTGCAGGGAGTGGATGAGAAAGAGGGATAACTAGTGTGAACAGGTGATCGATGTTCGGCATGGACATATTGGGCTGAAGGATCGGTTCTTTCCTCCTTTAAAACTTACCTTGCCTAATATCTGTTGAATGGACTGGCGGCAAAGTTTGGTTTGGCAGCTGTCCTGTGAAATTATTTTGATCCCATGCTGTGTTAGGTGTTAGTAAGTTGTTTATCAATTGAATTATGGACATAGTATTCATCATGGGTATTGTAGACAGTGTGGAGTTGGGTTAAACATGGTCTAATATGAATGTGTTGGATGATTTGTTCCTGTCATGCCGTACGCATTCATTTCCACGGCAGAAATTGCCATTCAGGTTTCAATATATTAATTTACGTCTTGATTATCGTTTCCTTTTCATTCAGATCAGCATGAACTGTGGTGCAGCGGGTGGAGACCCGGGTTCGATCCTGACCTAGGGTGCTTTTTGGGTGGAGTTTGCACGTTCTCCCTGTGACTGCATCCTCCAGATGCTCCAGTTTTCCCCCACACCCCAAAGACGTGCGGGTTTGTTGATCAATTGGCCCTCTGTTAATTGCCCACTAGTGTGCAGCCAGTAGATGTAAAAGTGGGATAACATAGAACTACTGTGAATGGGAGATCGATGGTTGGCGTAGACGTGATGAGCCAAAAGACCTGTTTCCATGCTGTATCTTTGAACTCTAAAGGGCCTGCCCCACTTATGCGGGGTTTTTCGGCGACTTGCCGGCACCCATCATAGTCGCAGCAGGTCTCCGAAAATGTTCAACATGTTGAAAATCCAGCGGCGACCTGAAAAAGGTACGACTCTTTGGGCGACTACTCACGACCATACAGGCATCACGTGTCCACATGTCACGGGGTGATGCCTGTATGGTCGTGAGTAGTCGCCCAAACAGTCGTGCCTTTTTCTGGTCTGCGCTGGATTTTCAACATGTTGAAAATTTTCGACCACCTTCTGCGACTATGGCGGGTGCCGGCAAGTCGCCGAAAAAAATCGCGTAAATGGGACAGGCCCTTAAACGCGTTAACTGATTGTCTTTGATCTATGATTTCCTTTATATCACTAATTGTTCAAAATGGTCCTGCTCCTGCCAGCACCTCCCTCTCATCTACATGAAAGCTACATTATTATAATTATTGCATCTAAGCTATTTAAAAAAATATTACTTGTGTGTTCTGGTAGTGCAGTAACTGCCATCCTCATTAATTTGAGATAAAAGTCCCTTATTCAAATAGAAACGTAAGCTCTTTGTAATTTAATTTTCCAACTGAGGCTTTGATATTTTAAAGCATTAGGATTAGATGCTGTTGGATCAAAGTTATTGGTTACTCATTTCTTGAATAATTCTCTGCAAGGTTATGGCAGAATGCTAGCATCTTACACACTGTTCTTCCTTTGCAGGAAAAAATAGACAATGAAGCACATCGGGATTTTTCGTTTGGACAGGATCACAAAGATGAGGTTTGTATACAGCCTGCATAGAAACATAGACATAGAAACAGAAAATAGGTGCAGGAGGAGGCCATTCGGACCTTCGAGCCAGCACCGTCATTCACTTTGATCATGGCTGATCGTCCCCAATCAATAACCCGTGCCTGCCTTCTCCCCATATCCATTGATTCCACTAGCCTCTAGAGCTCTATCTAACTCATCCAGTGATTTGGCCTCCACTGCCCTCTGTGGCAGGGAATTCCACAAATTCATAACTCTCTGGGTGAAATTTTTTTCTCACCTCAGTCTTAAATGTCCTCCCCTTTATTCTAAGACTGTGGCCCCTGGTTCTGGACTCGCCCAACATTGGGAACATTTTTCCTGCATCTAGCTTGTCCAGTCCTTTTATAATTTTATATGTTTCTATAAGATCCCCCCTCATCCTTCTAAACTCTAGTGAATACAAGCCTAGTCTTTTCACTCTTTCCTCATATGACAGTCCCGCCATCCCAGGGATCAATCTCGTGAACCTACGCTGTACTGCCTCAATCACAAGGATGTCCTTCCTCAAATTAGGAGACCAAAACTGTACGCAATACTCCAGATGTGGTCTTACCAGAGCCCTATACAACTGCAGAAGAACCTCTTTACTCCTATACTGAAATCCTCTTGTTATGAAGGCCAACATTCCATTAGCTTTCTTCACTGCCTGCTGTACCTGCACGCCAACTTTCAGTACAAGGACACCCAGGTCTCGCTGTACCTCCCCCTTACCTTACCTAACCTAACCCCATTGAGATAATAATCTGCCCCCTTGTTTTGCCACCAAAGTGGATAACCTCACATATATCTATATTATACTGCATCTGCCATGCATCTGCCCACGCACTCAACCTTTCCAGGTCACCCTGCAACCTCTTACATCCTCTTCACAGTTCACACTGCCACCCAGTTTTGTGTCATCCACAAACTTGCTAGTGTTGCTCCTAATTCCCTCTTCCAAATCATTAATATATATGGTAAACAGTTGCGGCCCCAACACCGAGCCTTGCGGCACTCCACTCGCCACTGCCAGCCATTCTGAAAAGGACCTGTTCACTCCTACTCTTTGCTTCCTGTCTGCCAACTAATTTTCTATCCACGTCAACACCCTACCCCCAATACCATGTGCTCTAATTTTAGTCACCATTCTCCCGTGCGGGACCTTATCAAAGGCTTTGTGAAAGTCTAGATACACTACATCCACTGGCTCCCCTTCATCCATTTTACTTGTCACATCCTCAAAAAATTCCAGAAGATTAGTCAAGCATGATTTTCCTTTCATAAATCCATGTTGACTTGGACTAATCCTTTTACTGCTATCCAAATACCCCATTATTACCTCTTTAATAATTGACTCCAGCATCTTTCCCACCACCAAAGTCAGGCTAACTGGTCTGTAATTCCCCGTTTTCTCTCTCACTCCTTTCTTGAAAAGTGGGATAACATTAGCTATCCTCCAATCCACAGGAACTGATCCTGAATCTATTGAACATTGAAAATAATCACCAATGCGTCCACTATTTCTAGAGCCATCTCCCTGAGGAACCTGGGATGCAGACCATCAGGCCCAGGGGATTTATCATCCTTCAGTCCCATTAGCCTACCCAATACTATTTCTCGCCTAATGAAAATTTCTTTCAGTTCCTCTACCCCCTTAGATCCTGTGTCCTCCAGTACTCTGGGAGATTGTTTGTGTCTTCCTTAGTGAAGACAGATCCGAAGTACCTGTTCAACTCTTCTGCCATTTCCTTGTTGCCCATAATAATTTCACCCGTGTCTGCCTTCAAGGGACCCACATTTGACTTTGCTAGTCTTTTTCCCTTAACATATCTAAAGAAGCTTTTACTGTCCTTCTTTACATTCCTGGCCAGCTTCCCCTCGTACTTCATCTTTTCAGCCCATAGCATCTCATAGAAGTTTTCTCATTTGCAATATCCAACATGTGACGTGTTAGTGTTTCTGGTCACGAGTCAAATCAAGAGTGTTTAATTGTTCTTCTTGCGAATGAAACATCAATAAAACAAAGGAATAGTTAGATCTCGCGCCGGGTGTTGAGCAGCCAGGTTGTTGTCTCTGTTGGCGTCAATGTCTGCCAGGCCCTGACACAGCTCCATTTGGTGGGTGGTAGAGCGGGCACCCAGAGATGACATGGTTGGCTGTCTGTTGTTCTGCTCCACATTCACAGGCAGGGCTCTGGCGGAGCCCCCATCTCCACACGCTGGCGTTGATACGCCGAACTCCAGTACCAAGTCTGTTGAGCTTCACCCATGCTCCTCTGGGGAGGTCAGACCCTGGACAGCTTTTATCTGGTGAAGAGATGTAGCTGTGTAATGAAGATGAGGTTGCCTACCACTCCTGTGACCACTTGGTGGCTATCCAGTGCGTTTTTGGTTTAATTGTTGTATGTACGGAACCGGAACAATGACATTTGTTTGTCGTGATCAATACCCTGATGGTTGTTGGAAAGGAGCTGTTCCTGAATCTGGACGTTACAGTTTTCAGACTCCTATACCTCCTTCCCGATGGCAGGGGTGGTGTGGGTCCTTGATGATGCTGGCTGTCTTTTTGAGGCAGTGCCCTCCTATTGATCCAAAGTGCTGGAGTAACTCAGCGAGTCAGGCAGCATCTCTGGAGAGAAAGTATAGGTGAGGTTTCAGGACGGAACCCTTCTTCAGATGGGGGAGCCCATCTGAAGAGGGGTTCTGTCCTGAAACATCACCCATACTTTCTCTCCAGAGATGCTGCCTGACCCGCTGAGTTACTCCAGAACTTTATGTCTATTGTCAGTATAAACCAGCGTCTGCAGTTCCTTCCTACACGGCCTGTAGATCCTTTCGATGGTGGGGAGGTCAGTACCGGTGATGGGTCGTGTGTGGAGCAGACCAGCAAATAGCGCAGCACGTCATTTTCGACTGCGCTGTTCTCTACCCCCCCCCCCCCCCCCCCGGTGGAGAGGTAGACCTCACGGCCTTCGACATGCACATTGAAC
>CM075983.1:1341664-1382127 GCA_038087875.1 Malacoraja senta | reverse complement strand
GATCCCAGTGCAAAAGGAGGATTCAGGGGGGAGACTGGCTGCATGAGAAAACAGTTTGACAAAGGCCTTCTTTTATCCCCGTATCCATTCAAAGTGTTTTCAGAGGGGGTTTTAGAAGCAAAATTAAATGCATGAACCAATCAGTTCATAAACCACATTGCATAACTGTGGCAGGATGTATCATAGAAACAACTCACGAGTAAAGCTGCTTCATGATTTGTCATGGGATTATGTCGATGACTTTGTCCTTTCACTAAGGTTGTACACGTATTTGCAAATCAAGAATGTAAAGAACAACTGTCCAAACAAAATTAATAGGCAGCCTAAATTGAGGAGCTGGCATGTACACTGCAGTGTTGATCTGAGTTATTTGGTGCTGATGTGAAGGGTTCATCCTTGCCTGAGAACACGGTTTCTCTGGTCTAATGGCTGTGGGAGTGATACCCTTGTCCTTGACAGTCTTTGGTTACAAAGGCCACTGAGTTGCTGCTATTGATTGTTGCTCATAGTTCCATGTTGGAAAGCAGAGAGAGATAAGCGTTCAGTGAAGTAGAAATAAAAAGCTTCCAAACAAATGAGTTGTGGGCATTTTTCAGAGAATAGATCGGGTAGATGCACAGTCTCTTGCCCAGAGCAGGGGAATCGAGGACCAGAGGACATAGGTTCAAGGTGAATGGGAAAAGATTTAATAGGAATCCGAGGGGTAACCTTTTCACACAAAAGAGTGGTGGGTGTATGGAACAAGCTGCCAGAGGAGGTAGTTGAGGCAGGTACATGGATAGGACAGGTTTGGCAGGATATGGACCAAGCGCAGGCAAGTGGGACTAGTGTAGCTGGGGCATTGTTGGCCGGTGTGGGCAAGTTGGGTTGAAGGGCCTGTTTCCACACTGTATTACTCTATGGCTCTGTGTTCAATGCAGACTTTCCCCATCAGAATGATAACTTCAATAACCCTTACATAATCTAGTACGTGAGACACAAGGAACTGCAGATGCTGGTTTACAGCGAAAGACACAACTTGCTGGAGTAACTCAGCGGGCCAGCATCTCTGGAAGACATGGATAGTTCATGTTTCGGGTTGGGATCCTTTTTCAGGCTGATATTGTTGGGGGTTTGAGAGAAGAAAGCTGGAAGAGATGAGAGGCAGGACAAAGCCTGGCAAGTAATAGATGTAATGTGTAGGAAGGAACTGCAGCTGCTGGTTTAAACCGAAGATAGACACAAAAAGCTGGATTAACTTAGCTGGTCAGACAGCATCTGTGGAGAAAAGGAATAGGTGACGTTTCGGGTCGAGACCCTTCTTCAGATACAGGTGGTGAGGGTTTTGATCAGCAGATAGTTGGACAAAGGCCAGAGATGAAAGTACTGAAGCTGTGAGACAAAAGGATTTTTGATGAGTTGCAAATCGTGCAAGTAAATACTCCAATTTTAGGTAATTAACCAACCCCCCTCCACCCTGTGCCCTACCTGGCCTCACACCTGTTTCTCTTCCCTTCCACCTACATTCCTACCTCTAGCCTCACAATTTGCAACTCTGTAATCAATAGACAATAGGTGCAGGAGTAGGCCATTCGGCCCTTCGAGCCATTCAATGTGATCATGGCTGATCATCCCCAATCAGTACCCCGTTCCTGCCTTCTCCCCATATCCCCTGACTCCGCTATTTTTAAGAGCCTCTCTCTTGAAAGCATCCAGAGAACCTGCCTCCACCGCCCTCTGAGGCAGAGAAGTCCACACACAATCCTTTTGCCTTTTCACCTCTTTAGCTTTTTTTCTTGCTCGTACTTACAGTTTAATCAACCTTTCAAGCAATATGACCATCACAGGCACAAAGAGAATTCTTTGGGGAAATTCAATTTCCCGCCCGATTGGAATCGCTCTCCCATCGCGTCCCCATTCAAACATGGCTACATCTGAAGTGTTTGGGCAAGGAACAAGTTAAAATAGATTTCATGTGTATGCATGGTATGGTATGCATCAACATTTGTTTCAGCACAAAATATGTCTTGCAGTAGGCAGTGTTTATTGGAGCCGATGCTGGCATTTCTGTCAACAAAGGAGGCTGAGACCGTGGACTTAATCTGACCGCAAATGCAAATGAATGATTGGTTTCAAAGATTTAGAGATATCCTTAGAAGGGATCTGTTATCAGTGGCATTGAATGCAGGCAGGTTTATCAGGGTATTTGGAAGCCAGCGTGTCAGGATTCTGTCAATGAGATACTGCACAGGCCCACCAAGTCCACGCCAGCCAACGATCTCTTCACACTAGTTCATGTAAGCCCATTTTCGCATCTACTCCCTACACAATAGGGGTGATTTACAGGGGGGCAATTAAACTACAGACCTGCCCTCATTTAGACGTGGGAAGACACTGGAGCACGCTGAGGTCACAAGGAGAACGTGCAAACCCCACACAGACAGTACCTGAGCTCAGGATCAAACCTGGGTCTCTGGCGCTGCAAGGCAGCAGTTCTACCCGCTGCGCTATTGTTCTGAACGCTGATCACGTCTGTTTTAATTGGCAGGTTGCTGACCAAGTGGAGGAAGAGGAGCAGCAGAAAGGCAAGTTGAAAAGTGCATCCTCAGAAACTAGTGGAGAGGACCGCAGCGTAAAGTCGGTCGGAGTTACATTGACTGTTTTAGCTGACGCTGATCTGCTCAGCAATATCTCGGGGCTCTTGAACGTTGATCAGCAATTGTGTGCAAAGCCAAAGAGTTTGACAGAGCAAAGCAGCTCGGATGTAAAGCCTGAGAAACCAGAGGTTCTGTCCGAGACCCAGACAACTCTGCCATCTTCAGAAACTATCTCAGCAGTGACATTTAATAACGGAGATACAACATCAACAAACGTTAGTACACCATGTCCAGAGAACTCCTCTACGGACTGCAATTCATCTTCTCAACAGCCGTCAGATAAAAGAAAGGAGGACAAAGGGGACATTTTGGAGCATAATTCAGAAGATCGTTTTGCCCTGGATGATGAGTTTGCAGCTGAACAGTTACAGCGCCCCAAACTACCACGGCAAATTAGCACGGAACCGGACATTGTGGCCAGCACCAAGAAACCCATTCCCGTCCGACCTCCGCCACCAGGGTCGAGCATTCCTCCTCCACGACCCCCACCACCTGTACGACCCGCACCCCCTCCTCGCAAGAAGAAGAGTGAAACCCCCTTAGATGTGCACAACCCATTGGGCATAGAAGGTAAGAGCAGCTCTGCCCACTTAGAGCAGATAGAGGCCCACAGGAAACAAATATTGTAGCTCTCCACCAAAAGGTGAGAAAACTGGTGTCAAAGAATGATTCACCATCAAGCTCTGAATGTTTCATGAAATAACTCATCTTTTAATCTTAGGTAGACAAAAATGCTGGAGAAACTCAGCGGGTGAGGCAGTAAGTGGGTCGGGAAGTGGCGGCGCTGCCCTAGCGGCTGCGGCTCGCCTGCAGTCTGTCTGTTTTTTCTTTTTGTTGTTGTTTTCTTTTGTCCTGTTTTAGTTAAATTTAGTTTAGTAGGTTGTGTATGTGTGGGGGGGGGTGGGGTGGGAGAAACATGGTTTTGGTCTCTTCCTTCGGGGGGATGCGACTTTTTATTGTCGTATCCCCGTCTCCGTATCCGTCTGCGCTGAGGCCTAATGGCGGAGCTGGCGGCCTCCAACTGGCCGACTTCGGGGCTGTGGTGGCGTTCTGGCGGCGGCGGCCCGACTTCGGGGCTGTGGTGGCGTTCCGGTGGCGGCGACCCGCCTTCGGGGCTGTGGTGGCGTTCCGGCGGCGGCGGCCCGACTTTGTGGCTGTGGTGGCGTTCCGGCGGCGGCGGCCCGACTTCGGGGCCGTGGTGGCGTTCCGGCGGCGGCGGCCCGACTTTGGGGCTGTGGTGGCGGCGGCCCGACTTCGGGGCTGTGGTGGCGTTCCGGCGGCGGCGACCCGACTTCGGAGGCTCAGCCGCGGGACCGGTGGACGACATCGTCGGGAGCTCGCAGGTCACAGGTTGGTGACCCGTTTTTCCGGAGCTCCCGCAACAACAGCTTCGTCCGCTGGACTGAAGGGCGGCAGCTTCGGCATCTTCTACCGCCCCGGGCCGCGGAGTTTGAACTGGCCCGTTCGCGGAGCTCGGATTTAGCCGCGGAACTGACTTACTTACCATCACCCTGTGGGGTCACAACATCGGAAGCCTGGATCGCCTCAGCGCAGAGGGAGAACAAGGAGGGAAGAGACAAAGACTTTAAGACTTTTGCCTTCCATCACAGTGAGGAGGTGCCTGGTGAACTCACTGTGGTGGATGTTAAATTTGTGTTTATTGTGTGTTTTTGTTATTTTATTATATGTATGACTGCAAGGCACAAAATTCCGTTCAGACTGAAAGGTGTGAATGACAATAAAGGATACTTCTACTTATACTTATCTATGGAGTGAAGGAATAGAAACTTAGCCCCTCCAACCTTAAAGCCATACCCTGTAGTCTTTGACATTGCCACCCTGGGGTAAACGTTTCTGTCTGCCTACCCTAGTCCCAGGCGTATGTGATGTTCTGGATCTCTTCATTTGTGATTCCATGCTAGCTGGTGAAGCTGAGGTGAGAGTGAGTGACTTGCACTGCCTCACCTTTGGACACCATTAAACAACCTGATAATAAACATGATAGACACAAAGTGCTGCAATAACTCAGGTAGACAAAAATGGTGGAGAAACTCAGCAGGTGAGGCAGCATCTATGGAGCGAAGGAATAGGTGACGTTTCGGGTCTCGACTGCTGGAGGTCTCGACCCGAAACGTCACCTATTCCTTCGCTCCATAGATGCTGCCTCACCCGCTGAGTTTTTCCAGCATCTGCAGTTCCTTCTTAAACAATCTTTTAATCTTACTTTTTTTTTGCAATGGACTGTTAATCCTGTTGTGCGTATTATTAAGGCTCTGTTCTAAATTGTTTTACAGTCAGTCTTAATAATTGCCGGTGCTTTATGGGGCTGTCCCACTGTACGAGCTAATTCAAGAGTTCTCCCGAGTTTCCCCTGATTCGAACTCGGAGAATTACGATAATGGCCGCTCGTAGGTACTCGGGGCTCTCGTGGACATTTTTCAACATGTTGAACATTTTTTCACGCGTCTTCACGAGCTTACCGCGTTTCCCGAGTACCTGCCATTAGCGTTACGGGCCGCTAAGAGACATCCCGGAGCTCCGACGTACCCGCAACGTACATTCTACGTGCTTACCACAAGTTTGATATTTGTTTGAACTCGGGAGAGTTCTTGAATTAGCTCGTACAGTGGGATAGCCCCATTACTTATCCGGAGAGCATTTTGAAATGTTTTGCAGAGATACTTCAGCTACAACTTTGACTTTTCATTAAAAGAAAGAGCTTGTGTTAATGGTTTCATCCTGCTCATTAATCGAAGATGTACTTAATGTCAGCATTACCACAGTTCCATTTGTGACGAGACGGACACTGTGCCAGAAGTGTAAATGGTTCACATTTGCTTTCACCGCACAAAGTTACTATAAATTTGTAGGTGTTCAACTTTTAACCAATTATGCACAAAATAAATCTAGTATAAATTCTATATTAATTTGGGTTTAATTTAATTAATGTGCTCACAACACACAATTCAATTCAATTTCAATTTCAATTCAATCTTTAATTGTCATTGTGCAGTGTACAGTACAGAGACAATGAAATGCAGTTAGCGTCTCACCCAGAAGAGCGAACTTAGGAATAATGAGCAGTAAAATATATATATATACAGCAGTATCAGTAGTGCAATTTTTCTGGGGGAAGGAGTGTCCGGGGGGGGGGGGGGGGGAGGGGGGGCGGGGTGACTGGCAATCACTGAGGTGCAGAGTTCAGTAGTGTAACAGCCGCAGGGAAGAAGCTGTTCCTGAACCTGCTGGTTCGGCAATGGAGGAACCTGTAGCGCCTCCCGGCTGGGAGGATGGTAAACAGTCTGTGGCTGGGGTGAGAGCAATCCATGACGATGCTGCGCGCTCTTCGCAGACATCGCTTGCTTTGGACAGACTCAATGGTGGGGAGTGAGGAACCGGTGATGCGTTGGGCAGTTTTCACCACCCTCTGCAGTGCTTTCCGGTCGGAGACAGAGCAGTTGCCATACCATACTGTGATACAGTTGGTAAGGATGCTCTCGATGGTGCAGCGGAAGAAGTTCACCAGAATCTGAGGAGACAGATGGACCTTCTTTAGTCTCCTCAGGAAGAAGAGACGCTGGTGAGCCTTCTTGACCAGTGTTGATGTATTGTGGGTCCAAGAGAGGTCATCAGAGATGTTGACCCCCAGAAACCTGAAGCTGGAAACACGTTCCACCTCTGTCCCGTTAATATGGATGGGGGTGTGCGTGCAGCCCCTAGACCTCCTGTAGTCCACAATGAGCTCCTTGGTCTTCTTGGAGTTAAGGGCCAGGTTGTTGTCAGCGCACCATGCTGCTAGGAGCTGGACCTCCTCCCTATAGGCCGACTCATCGTTGCCGCTGATGAGGCCAATCACCGTTGTATCATCTGCATACTTGATGATAGTGTTAGAACCATGTACAGGTGTGCAGTCGTAGGTGAAGAGGGAGTAAAGGAGGGGGCTCAGTACACAGCCCTGTGGAACGCCGGTGTTCAGTGTGAGGGTTGAAGAGGTGTGGTTGTCCAACCAAACAGACTGGGGTCTGTTAGTTAGGAAGTCCAGTAACCAGTTGCAGAGGGAGGGGTTGATGCCCAGGTCGCTGAGTTTGGTGATCAGAGGGGATAATGGTGTTGAATGCTGAGCTATAGTCGATGAACAGCATTCTCACGTAGGTGTTTGTGTTGTCGAGGTGGGAGAGGGCAGAGTGGAGTGCCGTTGAGATGGCATCCACCGTACTCCTGTTCTTGCGTTAGGCAAACTGATAGGGGTCCAGTGTGGGAGGTAGGCAGCCTTTGAGGTGTGTCAGGACCAACATCTCGAAGCACTTGGTGATGATGGGAGTAAGTGCAACTGGGCGGAAGTCATTAAGGCTCGCCGCAGTGGAGTGTTTTGGCACCGGCACGATGGAGGTGGTTTTAAGGCACGTGGGGACAACTGCTTGGGCAAGTGACAGGTTGAAGATGTCAGTCCAGACGTCTGTCCGCTGCGCAGCACAGGTCCTGAGGACGCGCCCGGGGATGCCGTCAGGGCCAGCAGCCTTACGTGCATTAATCCTACTCAGTGCTACATACACGTCGTAGGGGGTGAGTGTGAGGGGCTGGTGATCAGCAGGGAGCACAGCCTTGATGGCCATCTCTTGATTGTCCCTGTCAAAGCAGCCATAAAAGTGGTTGAGCTCCTCAAGGAAGGATGCGTCGCTGGATGTGGGGGTGGTGTTGGTGGATCTATAGTCCGTGTTGGCCTGGATGCCTTGCCACATGCGTCGGGGGTGGGAGTTATTGAAGTGCTCCTCAATCCTAAACTTGTAGCTATGCTTGGCCTTCTTGATGCCCCTCTTCAGGTTGGCCCTGGATGAACTGTAGGCACGAGCATCGCTACAACTTTGACTTTTCATTAAAAGAAAGAGCTTGTGTTAATGGTTTCATCCTGCTCATTAATCGAAGATGTACTTAATGTCAGCATTACCACAGTTCCATTTGTGACGAGACGGACACTGTGCCAGAAGTGTAAATGGTTCACATTTGCTTTCACCGCACAAAGTTACTATAAATTTGTAGGTGTTCAACTTTTAACCAATTATGCACAAAATAAATCTAGTATAAATTCTATATTAATTTGGGTTTAATTTAATTAATGTGCTCACAACACACAATTCAATTCAATTTCAATTTCAATTCAATCTTTAATTGTCATTGTGCAGTGTACAGTACAGAGACAATGAAATGCAGTTAGCGTCTCACCCAGAAGAGCGAACTTAGGAATAATGAGCAGTAAAATATATATATATACAGCAGTATCAGTAGTGCAATTTTTCTGGGGGAAGGAGTGTCCGGGGGGGGGGGGAAGGGGGGGGGGGGGGAGGGGGGGCGGGGTGACTGGCAATCACTGAGGTGCAGAGTTCAGTAGTGTAACAGCCGCAGGGAAGAAGCTGTTCCTGAACCTGCTGGTTCGGCAATGGAGGAACCTGTAGCGCCTCCCGGCTGGGAGGATGGTAAACAGTCTGTGGCTGGGGTGAGAGCAATCCATGACGATGCTGCGCGCTCTTCGCAGACATCGCTTGCTTTGGACAGACTCAATGGTGGGGAGTGAGGAACCGGTGATGCGTTGGGCAGTTTTCACCACCCTCTGCAGTGCTTTCCGGTCGGAGACAGAGCAGTTGCCATACCATACTGTGATACAGTTGGTAAGGATGCTCTCGATGGTGCAGCGGAAGAAGTTCACCAGAATCTGAGGAGACAGATGGACCTTCTTTAGTCTCCTCAGGAAGAAGAGACGCTGGTGAGCCTTCTTGACCAGTGTTGATGTATTGTGGGTCCAAGAGAGGTCATCAGAGATGTTGACCCCCAGAAACCTGAAGCTGGAAACACGTTCCACCTCTGTCCCGTTAATATGGATGGGGGTGTGCGTGCAGCCCCTAGACCTCCTGTAGTCCACAATGAGCTCCTTGGTCTTCTTGGAGTTAAGGGCCAGGTTGTTGTCAGCGCACCATGCTGCTAGGAGCTGGACCTCCTCCCTATAGGCCGACTCATCGTTGCCGCTGATGAGGCCAATCACCGTTGTATCATCTGCATACTTGATGATAGTGTTAGAACCATGTACAGGTGTGCAGTCGTAGGTGAAGAGGGAGTAAAGGAGGGGGCTCAGTACACAGCCCTGTGGAACGCCGGTGTTCAGTGTGAGGGTTGAAGAGGTGTGGTTGTCCAACCAAACAGACTGGGGTCTGTTAGTTAGGAAGTCCAGTAACCAGTTGCAGAGGGAGGGGTTGATGCCCAGGTCGCTGAGTTTGGTGATCAGAGGGGATAATGGTGTTGAATGCTGAGCTATAGTCGATGAACAGCATTCTCACGTAGGTGTTTGTGTTGTCGAGGTGGGAGAGGGCAGAGTGGAGTGCCGTTGAGATGGCATCCACCGTACTCCTGTTCTTGCGTTAGGCAAACTGATAGGGGTCCAGTGTGGGAGGTAGGCAGCCTTTGAGGTGTGTCAGGACCAACATCTCGAAGCACTTGGTGATGATGGGAGTAAGTGCAACTGGGCGGAAGTCATTAAGGCTCGCCGCAGTGGAGTGTTTTGGCACCGGCACGATGGAGGTGGTTTTAAGGCACGTGGGGACAACTGCTTGGGAAAGTGACAGGTTGAAGATGTCAGTCCAGACGTCTGTCCGCTGCGCAGCACAGGTCCTGAGGACGCGCCCGGGGATGCCGTCAGGGCCAGCAGCCTTACGTGCATTAATCCTACTCAGTGCTACATACACGTCGTAGGGGGTGAGTGTGAGGGGCTGGTGATCAGCAGGGAGCACAGCCTTGATGGCCATCTCTTGATTGTCCCTGTCAAAGCAGCCATAAAAGTGGTTGAGCTCCTCAAGGAAGGATGCGTCGCTGGATGTGGGGGTGGTGTTGGTGGATCTATAGTCCGTGTTGGCCTGGATGCCTTGCCACATGCGTCGGGGGTGGGAGTTATTGAAGTGCTCCTCAATCCTAAACTTGTAGCTATGCTTGGCCTTCTTGATGCCCCTCTTCAGGTTGGCCCTGGATGAACTGTAGGCACGAGCATCGCCTGACCTGAAAGCGGTGTCCCGTGCTTTCAGCAGTAGCCTGACCTCGCTGGTCATCCATGGCTTCTGATTCGGGAATGTGGTGATCCGTTTGAGAGTGGTGACACTGTTGATGATGGAGTTGATAAAGTCCAAAACAGAGGATGTATAGGAGTCAATGTCCGTGTGGGAGTCAAGGGTGGCTGAGCTTCAAACACATTCCAGTCAGTGTTTCCAAAACGCTGCTGGAGTGTGGAGTCCGCCTCCTCTGACCAAACTTTAACTGTCCTCATTAGCAATCTATTAGCAATCTATACCCGGCCACTGACACCCTCCTCCGCCTAGCGGAGCTGGTACTTACACTTAATAACTTTTCATTTGACTCCTCCCATTTCCTCCAAATACAAGGCGTAGCTATGGGCACACGCATGGGCCCCAGCTACGCCTGCCTCTTTGTCGGGTACGTAGAACAATCCCTGTTCAATGCGTACCAGGGCCCCATCCCCGACCTCTACCTCCGCTACATCGATGATTGTTTTGGTGCCACATCCTGCACCCACACACAACTGACTGACTTCATCCGCTTCACCACCAACTTCCATCCGGCACTCAAATACACCTGGACCATTTCCGACACTTCCCTACCATTCCTTGACCTTACTATCTCCATCGCAGGTGATAGACTCCTTACCGACATCCACTACAAACCTACCGACTCCCATGGCTATCTGGACTACACTTCTTCCCACCCTGCTTCCTGTAAGGACTCCATCCCCCACTCCCAATTCCTCCGTCTACGCTGCATCTGCTCCCAGGATGAGGCGTTCCACACCAGGGCATCTGAAATGTCCTCATTCTTCAGGGAACGGGGGTTCCCCTCCTCCACCATAGATGAGGCTCGCACCAGGGTCTCTGCCATACCCCGCAACACTGCTCTCTCTCCCCATCCCCCCACTCACAACAAAGGCAGAGTCCCCCTAGTCCTCACCTTTCACCCCACCAGCCGTCACATACAACAAGTGATCCTCCGTCAGTTCCGCCACCTCCAACGTGACCCCACCACTCGCCACATCTTCCCATCTCCCCCTATGTCTGCCTTCCGCAAAGACCGCTCCCTCCGTAACTCCCTTGTCAATTCTTCCCTTCCCTCCCATACCACCCCCTCCCCTGGTACTTTCCCTTGCAACCGCAAGAGATGCAACACTTGTCCCTTCACTTCCCCCCTCCACTCCATTCCAGGACCCAAGCAGTCGTTCCAGGTGCGACAGAGGTTCACCTGCATCTCCTCCAACCTCATCTATTGCATTCGCTGCTCTAGATGCCAGCTGATCTACATCGGTGAGACCAAGCGGAGGCTTGGCGATCGTTTCGCCGAACACCTCCGGTCGGTCCGCAATAACCAACCTGAACTCCCGGTGGCTCAGCACTTCAACTCCCCCTCCCATTCCGTATCTGACCTCTCTGTCCTGGGTCTCCTCCATGGCCACAGCGAGCAACACCGTAAATTGGAGGAAATGCACCTCATATTCCGCTTGGGCAGTCTACATCCTGGTGGCCTGAACGTTGAATTCTCCCAATTCTGCTAGCCCTGGCTGTCCCCTCCCCTTCATCAGCCATCTGGTTGTCTCCGCCCCTCCCCCAGCCCTCGGGCTCCTCCTCCTCCTTTTCCTTTTTTCCTTTCTTCTCCCCACCCCCTATCAGTCTGAAGAAGGGTTTCGGCCCGAAACGTTACCTATTTCCTTCGCTCCATAGATGCTGCTGCACCCGCTGAGTTTCTCCAGCATTTTTGTGTACCTTTAACTGTCCTCACTGTGGGTTTAACACGTCTGATGAGTGGGGAGTACTTAGGGAGTAGGAACAATGAGAGGTGATCAGACTGATCAAGGTGGGGGAGGGGGATGGCTTTGTAAGCTTCGGCCATATTTGTGTAAACAAATGTGTGTCTGAAGAAGGGTTTCGGCCCGAAACGTTGCCTATTTCCTTCGCTCCATAGATGCTGCTGCACCCGCTGACTTTCTCCAGCATTTTTGTGTACCTTTGTGTAAACTTTGTCCAGTAACTTGTCCTCTCTAGTGGCGAAGGAGACATGTTGGTGTAATTTGGGGAGTACAGTCTTCAGGTTGGAGTGATTGAAGTCACCCGCAACAATGAAGGCTGCCTCGGGGTTGTGAGTCTGTTGTTTGCTAATGGTAGAATGCAGTTCTTTCATTGCAAGCTTAGCATTAGCATCCGGAGGAATATAGGCTGCAGTCACAACAGTGGAGGTAAACTCTGGGCAGATAGAACGGTCTGCATCTAACCAAGAGGAACTCTAGGTTAGCTGAGCAGTGACTCTCGATGATGGTGGTGTCCATGCACCATGTTTTATTTACATAGATGCACAGACCCCCACCTCTGGTCTTACCAGAGCCTGTTGTTCTGTCCGCTCGGAGTATATGTCGCCCCGTTAGCTTGATGGCGCTGTAAGGAACATCGGTGTTGAGCCAGGTTTCAGTGAAGATCAGGCATGTTTTACACATCAGACGTGTTTCACCTGGGCTACGTTTAATCAAAGTCAAAGTCAATTTTATTGGTCACATGCACCCAAAGGTGCAGTGAAATGAATTTGCCAGCAGCGATACACTTAAAAAGAACACACAATACACAATAAGATTTAACACAAACATCCACCACAGTATTCTTCACTGTGGTGGAAGGCAATAAAGTTCAGCCAGTCCTCCTCCTTTGTTCACCCGTGGTCGGGGCCATAAACCCTCCGTAGTCGCCGCTATGGATGGCCCGATGTACAGGCCCTGTACAGCCGATGAACATTCAACCTGTCCAGTTGAAGGGGTTAAACATTAGTTGGAAATGTATTCTTCATATCTGCAGTATCGGTTCCACCACTATGGTCTGGTAATTCCCCTTCTTCCCGACACCCTGATTGAAGCTATTGATTGTGTGCAAAACATGGAGTTCTTCTGGCTCAATGATTGTAATGGTGCTGAGATCATCGTTCTCCGCATTGCAAGGGTGAAGTAATTATACGTTCCAGGAATATTAAATATTTAAATATATATCTTTAGTTTATTGTCAGGTGCGCGTGTGCATGCGTGCGTATGATTCAAGATTTTTATTTTGTTATAGTTTTTTAATTGATGTTGCCTAGGAAGAATTATTTTCAAGGTGAAGGGTCTTGATGTGCTTTAGAATTTTACACAATGGATGTAGCTTCTGGCACTGCAACCTGATGCCTCTCTGGGGCCTGTGAATTCAAAACCATCTGATTTCCAATCGTATCTTAACATTTAGTTTAGATGGGGTTTTTAGTGAGAAACTGAAGTAACTGCTGAGTAAATTCTTGGTCATCGCAGTTAGTGTGTCAGCTGCCTATGACTCACTTCTGCAAACGATTTCATTTAGTTGAGTTTAGAGATACAGTGCGGAACACTGGCCCTTCGGCCCACCTTTCCGTGCCAACCGGCGATCACCCCGTACACAAGCACTATCCTACACACGAGGGACAATTTAACATTTTTATCAAAGCCAATTAACTTACAGACCTGTAGATCTTTGGAAGCGTGGGAGGAAACTCAGGAGAACGTGCAAACTCTGTATCATCAGCACCCATAGTCAGGATCAAACCGGGTCTCTGGCACTGTGAGGCAGCAACTCTACCGCTGTGCCACCGTGCCGCCCCAATCATCCATCATTAGTGAGCCGGTCTGGTCCTTGACCAATTACATTTACTCCAAAGATAGACACAGATTTCTGGAGTAACTCAGCGGGACCGGCAGCATCTCTGGATATAAGGAATGGGTGTCGTTTCGGCACGAGACACTTCAGACTGAATCAGGGGAGAGGGAGATACAGAGATAAGGAAATGTAAGATGTGTCAGGGTAGGAAGCAGCAATGCAGAAGATCTGTGTTGTGAAAATATCCGAGGCAGCAGCAAACCACAAGGCCTGCCGTGTGTTAATAAATATTGAATGTAGCTGCTGTTCTTCCTCAAATTGATCCTGTGCTTGTTTATTTCCAAAGAGTATAAAGCAGTGCAGTGCAGAACTGGCCCTTCAATCCATAATCTCCCTCCCTGCACATCCATCTGCCTATCTAAAAGCCTCTTAAACCTCTTGTTGTAATCAGACAACTGAACCATCCTACCAGCAACGAGACAGCAGTCCTGAGCTACTATCTACCTCATTGGAGACCCTCGCACTATCTTTACAGACTTCACCTTGCACTAAACGTTATTCTCTTTAACATGTATCTTTCCACTGTGGACGGCTTGATGGTAATCATGAATTGTCCTTCCGCTGACTGGACAGCACAAAACAAAAAGTGTACCTCGGTACACATGACAATAAACTAAATTAAACGTCTCTGTCAAATCTGCCTCCGCCATCACCTCTGGCAGCATGTTCCAGGTAGCCACCACTCTCTGTGTATAAACAAAAAGTTGTTCCGCACATCTCCTTTAAACTTAGCCCCTCCAACCTTAAAGCCATGCCCTGTAGTCTTTGACATTGCCACCCTGGGGTAAATGTTTCTGTCTGCCTACCCTAGTCCTGGGCGTATGTGATGTTCTAGATCTCTTCATTTGTGATTCCATGCTAGCTGGTGAAGCTGAGGTGAGAGTGAGCGACTTGCACTGCCTCACCTTTAGACACCATTAACAAAACAACCTGATAATGAACAGGATAGACAGAAAAAGTGCTGCAATAACTCAGGTAGACAAAATGCTGGAGAAACTCAGTGGGTGAGGCAGCATCGATGGAGCGAAGGAATAGGTGACTTTTCAGGTCTGAAGAAGGGTCTCGACCCGAAACGTCACCTGTTCCGGAAGTGGCGGCGCTGTTGAACAGCTGCGGCTCGCCTGCAGTCTGTCTGTTTTTACTTTTTGTTGTTGTTTTCTTTTGTCCTGTTTTAGTTAAATTTCAGTTTATTGGGTTGTGTATGTGTGGGGGGGGGGGGTGAAACATGATTTTTGTCTCTTCCTTCGGGGGAATGCGACTTTTTCTTGTCGTATCCCCCTTCTCTGCCTCCGTCTGCGCTGAGGCCTAATGGCGGAGCTGGCGGCCTCCAACTGCGACCGACCTCGAGGCTACGGAGGCAAAGCCAGGACTTACCAACGCGAGGCTGGCCGACTTCGGGGCTGCGGTGGCGTTCCGGCGGTGGCGACCAAAGATACTGGTGGCGACCTGAGTCCGGGGCTCGGCCACGGCTGGCCCAGTGGATGACATCGTCGGGAGCTCGCAGGTCACAGGTGGGTGACCTGTTTTTCTGGAGCTCCCGCAACTACAGCTGCGTCTGCTGGACTGGAGGGCGGCAGCTTCGGCCACCCCGGGCCGCGGAGTTTGAACCGGCCCGTCGCGGAGCTCGGATTCAGCCGCGGGACTGACTTACCATCACCCGGCGGGGTCACAACGTCAGAAGCCTGGATCGCCTCAGCGCAGAGGGAGAACAAAGAGGGAAGAGACAGAGACTTTAAGACTTTTGCCTCCATCACAGTGAGGAGATGCCTGGTGAACTCACTGTGGTGGATGTTAATTTGTGTTTATTGTGTGTTTTGTTATTTATTATTATATGTATGACTGCAGGCAACGAAATTTCGTTCAGACCGAAAGGTCTGAATGACAAATAAAGGAATCTAATCTAATCTAATCTAATCTATTCCTTCGCTCCATAGATGCTGCCTAACCTGCTGAGTTACTGCAGCATTTTGTCTACCTTCGATTTTTCCAGCATCTGCAGTTCCTTCTGAAGCAGTAACTCAGTAGATCAGGAGGAGCTGAATTTCCGGGTCAGAACTCTTCAGACTGAAAATAGAGGTGGGAGGGATTGGTGATGAACTAAGTACTGCTGGGTTGGCAGAGATAGCACCCTATGGCAAACAGTGGTTTGATATTGATGAGACCATGGCATAGACATAGACATAGAAAATAGGTGCAGGAGGAGGCCATTCGGCCCTTTCAAGCCAGCACCGCCATTCATTGTGATCATGGCTGATCGTCCCCTATTAATAACCCGTGCCTGCCTTCTCCCCATATCCCTTGACTCCACCAGCCCCTAGAGCTCTATCTAACTCTCTCGTAAATCCATCCAGTGACTTGGCCTCCGCAGCCCTCTTTGGCAGAGAATTCCATAAATTCACAACTCTCTGGGTGAAAACGTTTTTTCTCACCTCAGTCTTAAATGACCTCCCCTTTATTCTATGGCCTGGGTCTTGCAGTGGAAAGCCTGCCACTATTGCCTTGCTTGTTTAGACAGCGTTTACAGTTCCATGCTTAAGCATGTCACAGTGTTTGTTGCTGACACTGGGCCAGGCTGCTCTGTGACATTGGCTTAGTCTGCAACACAGAGTTGCAATGATATTTTTTTATCTCCATCACCTGCAAATGCCAGACGCACAGGGAAAGCCCCAGCATTGTTCCCTCCCCTGACAGTAACCGGCTTGTGATAGAAGGTAGACACGGCACAGTGCTGTCAATCTGCTGATGAGTGTTAACCTAATTGGTCTACTCTCCACTACAACACAAGTGCTGGAGTAACTCAACGATTCAGGCAGCATCTCTGGAGGACATGGACAGACAACGTTTCAGGTTGGGAGACTTGCTTCAATCTGAGGAAGATTCCCAACCCACTCACTACGTTACCTATCTAGGGATGGACATATGATGTGCGTTTGACGGCACTGGGCCTGTAATCACTGGAGTTTAGAAAGAGGAGGTAGGACCTCATTGAAACTTACCAAATAGTGAAAGGCCTGGGTGGAGTGGATGTGGAGAGGATGTTTCCACTAGTGGGAGAGTTCACTAGGACCAGAGGGCGCAGCCTCAGAATGGCAGAGAGGAAGGACTGAAGAGATTCAACTGATTGAAGAGGTGCCATGGTGCAGCACTCAGAGTTTTGGCCAGGTCTTTGTGTTTGGATACCTGCAGTCAGACTGGGACCTACAACCTTGTCAGGTGAAGGTGCTACTATTTGAGCCGTGCATCTTTTGTGTTGTCGTGGGCTATTATAATACAGGACTCTTTCATGTCCACAGTGATCTTTTGAAAGAGAAGCTTTAGTACTTCTGCCTTGCAATTAAGAACGTGTGACGTTTTTTGCTGCAGTCTGCAATTAGCTGAAGTATATGTGGTACACCAGTGTATGTGACCACACCAGCCTTATTCCTCCCAAATACGTGTTTCCCACGGTTCCTGTTTGTATCAGTCATAAAGCCAGAGAACTAAACACCATGATAGCAGGCCCCTTGGCCTAACTCAGCCGTGCTGACCAAATTGACTAACCAAATTAGTCTCAATGGCCTGCACCTGTCTCCTTTCCCTCAAAACCTTTCATATCCATGTACCTTTTAAATATTAGCATTATATTAGTGTCCGCCATTTCCTCTGGCATCTTGTTCCTTTCATGCGACACCTCTGAGAGATAAAGTTGCCCCTCGGGTCCCTTTCAAATCTCTCCCCTCTCACATTAGACCTCTGCCTTCTATTTTGTGACTCTTCTACCCTGGGGAACAGACTCTGGTTATCCACAGTGTGTTCCTTGTGATTTTATACACATCTAAGGACCATCCTCAGTGTCCCACGCTCCAGGGAAAAAGTCCAGCTTATTTATTACTTGTAATGTATTCATACATATTCATGTATTTGTTAATGAGTTGGTTTTGTATATAAGTAGGGAATGTTGGGTAATAAATCTCTCTCGTGATCCAGGCAACCTGCGTGTAAGTTGTTATTCATTCTGCCGTCCGGAATATAACAAAATCAATCAATCAACCTTTATTGTCATCTTGCAAGCAACAGTTGTACAGTGCAAAATGAAAAGACGTTTCCCAGGGAATACCGGAGCATCGCACATGAAATTTAAAACGTTTCACACATAATAACACTAAAAACAATCCAGTCCCTGATGGAACAGTATAAATAGTTAAAAAGTAGGTAAAAACAACGTTAAAATACAGTAAAACCAATCATAAACATGTCCGGGGTGGCTGATTTGAGTGGCTAGTGCCAGTTATTGAAGTGGCCAGTGCCAGTTATTAAAGTGTCCGTGCCAAGCCGCAGAATCAGGTGACTGTGAGTACAGAGTGGCTGTTTAGCAGCCTCACAGCATATGGCAGGAAGCTGTTTAACAGTCTTGTAGTCCGGGCTTTGATGCTGCGATATCTCTTGCCTGATGGCAGGAGATCGATCCAGGTGTATGTGGAGGGGGTGCAGTTTGTCCTTAGCAATTCTCTGAGCTTTTTTCCGACAGGAAAAAATTGGCGACGAGGATGGGATAGAGTTTGTGAACTCATCCTTTAAATACAGTGCAAGACTGTTTTGCAACATGCAGTATTGTTTAACATTTTAAACAGTAAATACGGAGTTGTGTCGCAGTTGTTTGCGAGCTGGACACGATAGGCCGCAGATCCTTCTATGCAGGGGACTGTAGTTTAAAACAGCAGCTGGATAAATTGTCGAGAGTTTGTCAGGCTATCTCTATGTTGTGCCTACGTGGCAAGATGCCGTCCTTGGGATTGTATAAGATTTTTTTATTTTTTTTGTCGAGTTCTTCAAGCTGAATAGCCTTTGTACAGCTAAGGTTTAGGTGAATTGTTACACCTGAACAGACAGGAAATCGAGGTTTTTGAACGGACTTAAAAAAAAAAAGAGAACGACACGATGGCAGCATCCACGGGCTACATTGGAAACCTTGGCATTTTTTACAAGAGTGGAGAGCCGTTCAGCTCCTATATGGAGAGAGCAAACATGTTTTTCATGGCAGACAACATAATGGAGATTAGTGATGAAGGAGAGATTGTGACTGAAACAAATAAGGCCGTTTGCGAACGCATGAAAACGATTCTGCTCACGGAGATCGATCCTGAAGTGTACGGCACACTCGTGAATCTCCTTGTGCCCATAAAGGCAAAAGACGTGCCATTCAATGACATTATGAAGAAGTTGGAGGAGCACTTCAACCCAAAGCCTCTGGAAATTGCAGAAAGCTACAAATTTGGCACAGAAACCAGAACCATGTGACAATCAATGAGTACATTGTTGCCTTGAAAAACTTAACTTTGCACTAACTTTGGAACCTTTCTCGGACGCGCACTGCGTGACAGATTTGTTTGTGGTCTAGTGGATGAAAGAATTCAGTCCAAACTCATGAACACTCCAGAAGTGTGGTGTGGCGGTGCCTAACGGCAGCGGCTCGACTGCAGTGCGTCTGTCTTTTTAAAAATTTTGTCTCATTAAATGTATGTTTGATTCTAGTTTTATTATTTTTTAGCTGTGTATATGTGTGGGTGGAGGAGGGGGGGAACCGTTAGTCTCTTCCCTGTACGGGGACCCGACTTTTTCCCTGTCGGGTCTCCGGTGTCGTTGGGCCTAACATCGTGGAGCCGGCGGTGGCCTCCAACCGGAACCAATCTGAGGGCTCCAGTCGCGGAGCCTGCGGGCCTGACATCGCGGAGCTGGGTGACTTTGGAACGGGCAGAGCTGTGGTGGCGCGCAGCTGCAACCCGACTTTGGAGCTTCGGAGGCTCCGGCCGCAGGCCCGGTGGACAGGAACGTCGGGAGCTCACAGGTCCCTGGTGGGAGACCGCTTTTCAGAGCTCCAGCAACGGCAACTTCTCCCGCCGGAATCGTGGGGTGAAATGACTCGGAGCGGGGCCTAACATTGCCCAGCAAGGCTAAACGGCCACGGGACTTACCATCGCCCGCCGGGGGCTTAACATCGGGAGCCCCAGTCGCCTCAACGCTGCAGTTGGACTGCTGGACCGCAGGAGAAGAACAAAGGGAAGAGATAAGACTTTTGCCTTCCATCACAGTGAGGAGGTGTTGGAGATTCACTGTGATGGATGTTTGTGTTAAGTGTGGGTCTTGTTTTTTTTTTAATTGTTAAGACTGTAGAAAATACAATTTCGTTCAAACCAAGCTGTTTGAATGACAATAAAAGGCATTCTATTCTATTCTATCTTACATTTGAGAAAGCATGCAAGATTGCTACCACAATGGAGATGGCATCAAAGATTGCTCGTGAGTTTCGTCCACCACAAACTGCAGTGGCCGTTTACAGTCACAAGGCAGTGCCTATGGCCAAACCAAGAGGCGCTAAACCAAAACCATAGTATGGCGGGGAGCTGAGTTCAGCCAGTTGTTAACGGTAATCACTCATCCCAATTTTGTCAGTTCAAAATGGCCAAGTGCTATAACTGCCAGAAGAAAGGCCATATTACCTCAGCATGTCGGGCCAAGATTAAAACAGGAAACCACCAATCTGCGGGAAACAAGCGACAACACCAGAAAGGAGTTCATAACTTGGAGATGAACCCAGATGGAGATGAACTTGGGGTTGTACACCATTTATGGGACCAACATCGATAAGCCTACAACCAGCCAAGGCAATGATTTTCGAACTAAACTATTGATTAATGAACAGTTAATCGATATGTGTATTGACATGGCAGCAGATTGTTCGGTCATGAGCAGAAACCTGTACGAAACAAAGTTCCCACAGATACCATTGTTTGAGAGTAAGGTCAAGTACGGGTGGGCGACGTGACCCACGTCGCAGCGGCCTCTACAGTCCGTCTGTCTTTTTTTTTGTTTTTTGTTGTTGTTTCGTTTGAGTTTCGTTTATAGTGGTTTTTTTAAACTGGGTATGAGTGGGGGGGCGGTGGGTAGGGTGGGGGAAACTTTTAAAATCTTTTCCCTGCACGGGAGACCCTACCTTTCTCTGTCGGGTCTCCGTTGTCGTTGGGGCCTAGCACCGTGGAGCGGCCTCCAGCCGGAACGACCTGGGTCTCAAGTCGCGGAGCCTGCGGACTACTCACCATCGTGGAGCTGGCCGAGTTCGGAGCGTGGAGAGCTGTGGTGGCGCGCGACTGCGACCCGACCCCGGAGATTCGGAGGCTCTAGCCGCCGGCCCGGTGGACAGTAACATCGGGAGCTCGCTGGTCCCTGGTGGGAGACCGCTTTTCGGAGCTCCCGCAACGGCAGCTACTCCCGCCCGAGTTGCGGGGTTGAAGATGACCTGGAGCGGGGTCTTACATCGCCCGGCGCGGCTTTAAATGGCCGCTGGACTTGCTAGCGCCCGCCGGGGGCTCCAACATCAAGACCTGGAGCGCGGCCTTGCATCGCCCGGCGCGGCTTTAATGGCCGCGGGACATATTTACCATCGCCCGCCGGGGGCTTTGACTTTGACATCAGGAGGAGAATGTGGAGTGCAGGGGAGAGATAATAATAATAATAATAATAATTCCTTTTATTTGCTGGCGCCTTTCTAACACCCAAGGACACCTTACAAGGCATAGAATCACAAAAATACAAAACACATAATCGGAATAAATTAAATATAAAAACTCCACAGTACACAAATCAAGGACAGAATTCAATTACAAAAGCACAAAAAGAAAATAAGAAACACAATTTGAGATAAGACTTTGCCTTCCATCACAGTGAGGAGGAGATTCACTGTGATGGATGTTTGTGTAAATTGTGTTGTGTCTTGGTTCTTTTTACTTGTTTGTATGACTGCAGAAACCAAATTTCGTTTGAACTTCATTTGAGGTTCAAATGACAATAAACGGTATTGTATTGTATTGTGAGCTGAGAACCTACTCGGGTGAAGTTTTGGAGACATGTGGACAAATGAACTGTAAAGTTCAGCATAATGGTCAGTAAGTAACACTGCCCATCATAGTGGCCAGTTACAGAAATAAACCAACCCTCCTTGGAAAGGATTGGCTGAGTAGAATAGAGTCAAGGGTCTGTCCCACTTTCACCACCTAATTCACCACCTTTTTTACTCGTGGACATTTTTCATCAGGTTAGAAAAACGCCTCGACCTACTTGATGCCACGAGTACCTACGACTAGCATCACGACCTACCTACGACCTCCTACGACCTTGTGACTAACCATGCTGCGAGTATGCGTCGAGGGCAAACTCGGCAGAGGTCAAGAATTAGGTCGTGAAAGTGGGACAGGCCCTTTAGACTGGAAGAACATTTCAGCGCCGATTTGTCCAAATCACGTCTTGAAAACGTCATAAGCAATCATGCAAACATTTTTGCTGACAGTTATACGGGAATAACAGGGTACTTTGCACACATTCGACTTAAGCAAGATGTGAGACCTGTGTATTGTCGACCAAGACCTGTACCAATCTTTTGTGGAAGGTTCGACCTGTACAAAAAGGGTGGTTTGCACTTGAACCTGAGGGGGACCGATATCCTGGTGGGGAGATCTGCAAAGGCTACTGGGGAGACTTTAAACTAGAATGGTTGGGGGGAGGGACTCAAATAGAGAATGCTATTAGACAGTGTGTGAGGCAGGAGGCAGAGAAGGAAAGCACTCAGACCCAACATGTTGGGGGGAAAGAAGAAAACAATAATAAACAGAGAATAAGAGGTGGTGGGGTTCTTAAATGGGTGAGCAGAGAAACAGAGGGGTGTAAAATGCGGGCGGAAGCAATAGGTAGCAAGGTGAAAAGTAAAAGTGGCAGGCAGACAAATCCAGGGCAAAAATCAAAAAGGGCCACTTTTCAACATAATTGCATAAGGGGTAAGAGCGTTGTAAAAACAAGCCTGAAGGCTTTGTGTCTCAATGCAAGGAGCATTCGTAATAAGGTGGATGAGTTGAACGTGCAGATAGCAATTAATGATTATGATATAGTTGGGATCACAGAGACATGGCTCCAGGGTGACCAAGGCTGGGAGCTGAACATCTAGGGATATTCAATATTCAGGAGGGATAGAGAGAAAGGAAAAGGAGGTGGGGTAGCGTTGCTGGTTAGAGAGGAGATTAACGCAGTGGAAAAGAAGGACATTAGCTTGGAGGATGTGGAATCGGTGTGGGTAGAGCTGCGAAACACTAAGGGGCAGAAAACGCTGGTGGGTGTTGTGTACAGGCCACCTAGCAGTAGTAGTGAAGTTGGGGATGGCATCAAACAGGAAATTAGAAATGCGTGCAACAAAGGCAAAACAGTTATAATGGGTGACTTCAATCTACATATAGATTGGGTGAATCAAATTGGCAGGGGTGCTGAGGAAGAGGATTTCTTGGAATGTATGCGGGATAGTTATCTAAACCAACATGTAGAGGAACCAACGAGAGAGCAGGCTATTCTAGACTGGGTATTGAGTAATGAGGAAGGGTTAGTTAGAAGTCTTGTTGTGCGTGCCCCCTTGGGCAAGAGTGACCATAATATGGTTGAGTTCTTCATTAGGATGGAGAGTGACATTGTTAATTCAGAAACAACGGTTCTGAACTTAAAGAAAGGTAACTTTGAGGGTATGAGACGTGAATTGGCCAAGTTTGACTGGCAATTAGTTCTAAAAGGGTTGACGGTGGATATGCAATGGAAGGCATTTAAAGACTGCATGGATGAACTACAAAAATTGTTCATCCCAGTTTGGCAATAGAATAAATCAGGGAAGGTAGTGCATCCGTGGATAACAAGGGAAATCAGGGATAGTATCAAAGCAAAAGATGATGCGTACAAATTAGCCAGAAAAAGCAGCATACCAGAGGACTGGGAGAAATTCAGAGACCAGCAGAGGAGGACAAAGGGCTTAATTAGGAAAGGGAAAATAGATTATGAAAGGAAACTGGCAGGGAACATAAAAACTGACTGCAAAAGTTTTTATAGATATGTGAAGAGAAAGAGATTAGTTAAAACAAATGTAGGTCCCTTGCAGTCAGAAACAGGTGAATTGATCATGGGGAACAAGGATATGGCGGACCAATTGAATAACTACTTTGGTTCCGTCTTCACTAAGGCTTTCGACAAGGTACCATATAAGAGATTCGGATACAAACTTAAATCACACAGTATTGGGGATTCAGTATTGATGTGGATAGAGAACTGGCTGGCAAACAGGAAGCAAAGATTAGGAGTAAACGGGTCCTTTTCACAATGGCAGGCAGTGACTAGTGGGGTACCACAAGGCTCAGTGCTGGGACCCCAGCTATTTACAATTTATATTAATGAACTGGATGAGGGAATTGAAAGCAACATCTCCAAGTTTGCGGATGACACTAAGCTGGGGGGCAGTGTTAGCTGTGAGGAGGATGCTAGGAGACTGCAAGGTGACTTGGATAGGCTGGGTGAGTGGGTAAATGTTTGGCAGATGCAGTATAATGTGGATAAATGTGAGGTTATCCACTTTGGTGGCAAAAACGGGAAGGCAGACTATTATCTAAATGGTGGCCGATTAGGAAATGGGGAGATGCAGCGAGACCTGGGTGTCATGGTACACCAGTCATTGAAAGTAGGCATGCAGGTGCAGCAGGCAGTGAAGAAAGGGAATGGTATGTTGGCTTTCATAGCAAGAGGATTTGAGTATAGGAGCAGGGAGGTTCTACTGCAGTTGTACAGGGTCTTGGTGAGACCACACCTGGAGTATTGCGTACAGTTTTGGTCTCCAAATCTGAGGAAGGACATTATAGCCATAGAGGGAGTGCAGAGAAGGTTCACCAGACTGATTCCTGGGATATCAGTACTTTCATATGAAGAAAGACTGGATAGACTTGGCTTATACTCGCTAGAAATTAGGAGATTGTGAGGGGATCTTATAGAAACGTACAAAATTCTTATGGGGTTGGACAGGTTAGATGCAGGAAGATTGTTCCCGATGTTGGGGAAGTCCAGGACAAGGGGTCACAGCTTAAGGATAAGGGGGAAATCCTTTAAGACCGAGATGAGGAAAAACTTTTTCACACAGAGAGTGGTGAATCTCTGGAACTCTCTGCCACAGAGGGTAGTTGAGGCCAGTTCATTGGCTATATTTAAGAGGGAGTTAGATGTGGCCCTTGTGGCTAAGGGGATCAGGGGGTATGGAGAGAAGGCAGGTACGGGATACTGAGTTGGATGATCAGCCATGATCATATTGAATGGCGGTGCAGGCTCGAAGGGCCGAATGCCCTACTCCTGCACCTATTTTCTATGTATCTATGTATATGCACTAAAGCAACAAGTGGAGGAAGAACTCGACAGGTTAGAGCGGAATGGAGTACTCGTGAAGACAGACCAGAGTAACTGGGCAACGTCAATTGTGGCCGTACCCAAGGCTGATAAAACTGTTCGACTATGTGGTGATTACAAAGTCACAATCAACCAAGCCGTTGATGACGAACAATATCCGTTACCAACCTCACAAGATCTGTACGCAGAACTTAGCAGAGCAAGAGTCTTCACTAAACTGGATTTGTCTCACACTTAAGCCCAACTCAATGTCGACAAGGAAAGTCAGCAGTACTTGACTATCAACACACATAAGGGCTTGTATTCATATACAAAACTCCACGAAAATGTTCCAGTCTGTCATGGACAAAATGTTACAAGGTATTCCGCACTGTGTGTGCAACCAGGATGACCTACTGATATTCACAGAGGGCGTGGTAGAACATCTGGAAATCCTTGAGCAAGTTCCGATTGAACTGCCACAATGTCAAACTGTGACAAAGCAAATGTGCATTTGCACAGTCGAGGTGGTCTACCTTGGACTCAAAGGAGATGCCAACGGACTTCGCCCTGTGAAGGCGAAAGTGGAAGCCATAGTGAATGCTCCCAAACCCAACAATGTGTCAGAGCTACGATTATTCCTTGGGATTGTGCAGTTCTATGCACGATTCCTTCCAGATTTAGCAACTGTGCTAAAGCCACTACATCATCTGTTACAAAAAGATGTGAAATGGACGTGGGGAAAGGAACAGCAACATGCATATGACATCTGCAAGGAAAACTTGACAAGTGGCAAACTCCTTGTTCACTACGATACGACACGCGAGATGAAACTTGCTTGTGATGGTGTAGGTGCAGTGATCTCCCACGTAATGAATGACGGACAGGAAAAGCCTATTGCTTTTGCATCCCGCACCCTATCACCGAGTGAACACAATTATGCACAGATAGAAAAGGAAGCACTCAGCATCGTCTTCTGAGTCAAGAAATTCCATCAGTATCTTCTCGGCACTACTACTGAGTGTACCATGGATGAGTTGAGATCAATTTTTGCATGCCATGGTTTACCGGAAGAACTTGTTTCTGATAACGGGCCTCAGTTTAGTTCAGAACGGTTCAAAGAGTTCATGCAGCGGAATGGTGTTAAACACACACTTGTTCCCACATACCATCCAGCCTCTAACGGGGCGGCGGAAGGGTCTGTTAGAGTTGTCAAAGACGCTCTCAAGAAACAGGTTTTGCAGGGTAGTTCAAAGCTCAGCATGAAACATCGTTTGGTTAGTTTCTTGCTGAAGTACAGAACCACACCACACACAACAACAGGTTACTCACCTGCAGAACTGTTGATGAAGAGAAAGCTAAGAATACGCTTAAGTCTAGTTCAATCCAATTGGCCTTGAGAGTTGAGCAAAAACAGTTAAGTCAAAAATGCCATTTTGACTCCCACAAAAAGGAGAGGTACTTCAAGGCAGATGAGCAGGTTCTCAGTCCTCCCAACAAGTCCAGTCGAGACAAATGGGATGTTGGGAAAATAGTGGAAGTGTGTGGAACAAAAAGATACTTAGTTGGTTGGAGTTAGGATCAAAAGTGTTCATGTTGATCAAATGATTCCAGCCAAAGATGAACCAAAAACTGAGCATGGAGTCCTAACCCCTGAGTTTTTAGCTGAAACAATGGAAGAGACCATTGTGATTGAAACACAAAGTTCAGTTAGTACAGACAAAGAAACAGATTCCTCTGGTCAAAGTCAGGGTACTAAAACAGAGCCAAACAAGCCTAGAGTTGAGTCAACACCCTAACCTGTTACACCTGTCACTGTTAGACGATCAGGCAGGTTCTGTAAACCTGCAGTCAGATTAGGTTTGTAAGTTAAATAAATCACTGCACCAGTAAAACAAAAATGTGTAGATATGTAAAATAAATATATTGTTATCATTTAGAATTTCATAAATACTGGTTTAAATCAAGTATCCCAACAACAAAATTGTAGCTGAGTACTTAGATTTAATACTTTAAAAAAGGAGAGCAGTGTAATGTATTCATACATATTCATGTATATGATAATGAGTTGGTGTTCAATATAAGCAAGGAATGTTGGGTAATAAATCTCTCTCTCGTGATCCAGGCAACCTGCGTGTAAGTTGTTATTCATTCTGCCGACCGGAATATAACATTACTCACACCCTGCACATCCAGTAATATCCTCATAAATCTTTTCCAGTAATATCCTCATAAATAAATCATTACACCCTTTCCAGTCTAATAACATTGTCCATGTGGCAGGTCACAGCACTCCAAATGTGGCCCTACCAATGCCTTGTACAGCTGTAACATGCCGCCCCAACTCCTGTACTCAATGCTCTGACCGATGAAGGCAAGCATATATCAACTGCTGCTTCACCATCCTGCCCACCTGTGATGCCACTTTCATGAAAGCATGAGCCTGCACCTCTTGATCTCTCTGTTCTGCAACACCCTCCATGGCCCTACCATTTACTGTACAAGCCCTGGCATGGCTTGCCAAAATTTGGCAAGTTGGGAAACTTGCCAACATTTATCTATGGAGCTCCAAAATGCTGCCTCACCCGCTGAGTTTCTCCAGCATTTCTGTCTACCTTCGATTTTCCAGCATCTGCAGTTCCTTCTTAAACACTTCACATTTATCTGCTATTCCTTGTCTATTTGATTAAGATCCCACTGTAATAGTGGATAACCTTCTTCCCTATCCACTAGATTCCCAACTTCTGTGTCACCCACAGACTTACAAACAGTGCCATTTACATTCACATCCAAGTCATTAAATACGTAACAAATGGTGGACCCAACACCAATCCCCGTGGTACACAACTTGTTACAAAGTTCCAATCTGAAAAGTAACCCAGTGGAGCAGTAACATGGAGGCATCTGGAGCTGGAATCTCGAGCAAAACACAAAGTGCCGGAGGAACTCGTTGGGTCAGCCAGCATCTGTGGAGGGAATGGATAGGCGATGTTTGGGTCGGGACCCTTCTTCAGACCCAAGGTCCTTATTCCATTGACATTAAAGCCTTGAGTGTGATTTCTGCAGATTTAGCCCAACACTCTTTTGATATAAGAAGTCAGAATGAGAAATGCTAGTTGGTAAATGATGTTGTTTGTGTTCACTGCAGGTCCTCTAGATCCTGAAGCATCCATTGGTCTGGTGAGTCCCACATCGGCCATTGAGAATTTGACCAAAGAACTACAACATTCTCTGGATCTTGCTAGCGCAACCAGTGGAGACAAGGTTGTTACTGCACAGGTAAGGAGAAAATGCTGGAGTTTGTGCAAAGTGTTTGGGAAATCAGAGATACTTAAAGTATCCATATTTAGTTTGGGCTTAATGCTATCGAGTTTAGAGATGCAGCGCGCAAACAGGCCCTTCGATCCACTGAGTCCGTGCTGACCAGCGATCACCCCATACGCTAGCACTATCCTACACACACACACGAGGGACAATTTACAGAAGCTAATTAACCTACAAACATGCATGTCTTTAACTGTGGGAGGAAACCGGAGCATCCAGTGAAAACCCACGGAGAACGTACAAACTCGGTACAGTTAGCAACCATAGTTAGAATTGAAGCCGGGTCCTTGGTGCTATAAGGCAGCAACTCTACCACTACAGCGAGAGATTAGGCAGGACTTTATTCCTTGAAGCGCAGTAGGATATAATGGATGCTCTTACAGAGGTGTATAAAATCATGAATGGGATTGATAGGGTGAATGCACAGAGTCCTTTGCCCACAATAGGGGAATCAAGAACCAGAGGACATCGGTTTAAGGTGAGAGTGGAAAGATATAATTGAAGCGTGAGAGGAAACTTCTTTTATTCAGAGGGTGGTGGGTGTATGGAACGAGCTGACAGAGGAGGTAGTTGAGACAGGTACAACAACAACATTTAAAAGACACTTTGACAGATACATGAACAGGAAAGGATTTGAGGGTTGTGGGCCAATGTAGGCAAATGGCACTCGTTTAGATGAGGCACCTTGATCAGCCCGTGGACAAGTTGTGCTGATAGACCTGTTTGTGTTCTGTAGACTCTACGGAAATTCTCTGTTGGTTGAGAACTAAACCCAATGGCCGAAACAAAGAGTATAAGTTGTTAAACGACAGTTTATCTTTTTCATTTGATATGAGGTTTTGAAAATTAACTTTACAGGAGAATGGGAAGGGAGATTCGGCATCGGGTGATCCGGAAGCTGAGGAGATTGGACCACAACGACCCCGTTCAAACTCGGGGCGGGAGCTTACTGACGAGGTGGGTATCTGGCGTAACTCGGGGTGTCGGCTGCCTGACCTGCCGCCGCACTCCAGCACTTTGACTTTTTGTGTAAACCAGCAACTGCAGTTCCATTCTGTTTAGAATTTAAGGAAGTCTTGTTTAAGTGGAAGATGTTTTTGATTAACTGCACAGTTTTGCAGTGTGGGCTGAAGGGCCTGTTCTTGTGCAGCTCTGTGTTCCATGTTCTAGTTTGATGCCAGTTGAAACGGCCACCAAAGTCTGTGCTTGTGGCTCTCAGGGCTCCCTGTAATGGAGTTGGAGTGAGTTACTGTGCCTGAGATTGAACCTCAGTCTTTGTAAGCCTGCCCAATGGAGTTAATAAAATGATGAAACACAACCATTTGTGTCTACAAGTGGGAAATGTGTTTCAGATCTGCGTGGAACAATGTTTTCCTTGCATTGGCGTCTGCCACAGAGCTCTAAGTTTGTGCTCAACTCATTTTGACGTGTTATTCTATAAATATAACGACAGAAGTGAAAGATTAAGAGGTGGGTAGAGCTTGACTGAAAGCTGCGACGAGCGGATACAGGGAGAAGTAACAAGCTGAACAAACAAAACTCTCAGTTGAAGCTACAGGAAGTCTCCTTCACGGGTCCGTTGTCACAGCTGTAGCAAATAACAAAGGCCACAGATGTTGGAGTCTTTTTTTAGTTGAGTTTAGTTTAGAATACGGCGTTAAACAGGCCCTTCGGCCCACCGGGTCCACGCCAACCAGCGATCCCCGCACATTAACACTATCGTACACCCACCTGGGCCAATTTTTACATTTACCGAGCCAATTAACCTACAAACCTGTACGTCTTTGGAGTGTGGGAGGAAACCGACGATCTCGGAGAAAATCCACGCAGGTGATTGGGGAGAACGTACAAACTCCGTACAGACAGCACCCGTGGTCAGGATGGAACCCGGATCTCCGTCGCTGCATTCGCTGTAAGGCAGCAACTACTGCTGCGCCACCGTGACCGCATTCAACTCTTTGTGGGTTGAAGCGTGAGAGGTGCGAATGGTTCAGGCATCTGACAAAGGATGTGGAAAGGTTGGCTACCCATGAGCAGGCTGCAACGTGAATCGCTGCGACTTTAACAACTTGTGAAACTTTGGGGTGAAAAAATGGACACAAACAGTGGTGGAGCCACTGCCTCTGAGCGCCAGAGACCCGGGTTCCATCCTGACCTCAGATGCTGTCTTTTTGGAGTTTGCACATTTTCCCTGTGATCGCATGGGTTTCTTCTGGGTGCTCCGGTTTCCTCCCACGTCCCAAAGGCGTGCGGCTTTGTGGGCTCATTGGCCCAGTGTGTAAGGAGTGGGTGGGAAAGTGGGATAATGTAGAACGGGTGATCAATGGTCGGCATTGATCTTTTCTGTCTGGAAGTCAAGGTAATGGATGAATATTTGGTCTTAACCCACACCACAGGGAAGTGTGATTGAGATTCCAGGTGGCGGTGCTGAAGGATTGAGATTCCAGGTGGCGGTGCTGAAGGATTGTGATTCCTGGTGGCGGTGCTGAAGGATTCAACTGCTTTGTCTTTTATCGTGTCATTCCACTTCCCACGTACCTGACCAAGCAAGAGAAGCAAGTCACCGGACCCCACTTCCCACGCCCCTGGGAGCCAGTTTGCAAGGGCACACACCGATGATAAAATCCATCACTCCACAGTAGCAGCACAGCCTTTAGACACCCGTAAAAGCTTTGTTTTTAGGCTTTTAGAGATACAGCACAGAAACAGGCCCTTCGGCCCACCGAGTCCACACCGACCAGTGATCACCCCGCACACCACTACTCTCCTGCACACCAGGGGCTTTTTATACTTTTACCGAAGCCTATCAACCTGTACGTCTTTGGAGTGTGGGAGGAAACTGGAGCACCCGGAGAAAACCCACGCCGTCACAGGGAGAACCCAGCATTTTAACCCAGATTTTTGGACCTATGATCTCTACCACTGGGCCACCCCATTATTTTGGAAAACGCAGATTGTGGTTTGAGAAAGATGCAGATAGTTTGCGAGAGGGAGCTGTGCAAATGAAATTATCTTGGTTCCCCATTGTTCTTTATTCTTTACAAAACTATCAGCCCCTTTTTAATCTTATTGGTATTGCTGTCAATAAAACTTGTTGAGCATTGAAATTTTGTTGGATTTTATTTGAATCAAATGCTACACACTGTGCTTGTCGATTCACATTAAAACGCTGTATTGTCAATTTAATTGGCCTTTGGTTTGCTTGAAAAGACTTCAAAACAATAATTTATTTTGCAAAAGGAAATTCTAGCGAGTGTGATGGTGAAGAACCTGGATACCGGGGAAGAGATCCCGCTCAATATGGCAGAGGAGAAACTCCCCAAAGGCCTCAACCCACTGACGTTACATATAATGCGACGGACCAAGGAGTATGTGAGGTACGTGGCCACCACTCACAGTGTCACACCCTCCCCCATCACTCCCTCCCCAATCTCCCCAATCACCAGTGACACTGTCACTCCATCCCCAATGGAACAGGTGGATGATGGCATCCTCCACCCCCACCTTTGTTTGGTAAGCGAACTGCGTTAGGGTCCAGGTAGGGTTTAACCAGGGGTCGCAGGTGAGTGAGCACCAGCCTCTCCAGGGACTTCATGATGTGTGATGTCAGCGTCACTCCCCTCCCCAATCTCACCACTGCCACTCATAGCGTCACTCCCCTCCCCATTCTCACCACCGCCACTGATAGCGTCACTCCCCTCCCCATTCTCACCACCGCCACTGATAGCGTCACTCCCCTCCCCATTCTCACCACCGCCACTGATAGCGTCACTCCCCTCCCCAATCTCACCACTGCCACTCATAGCGTCACTCCCCTCCCCATTCTCACCACCGCCACTGATAGCGTCACTCCCCTCCCCATTCTCACCACTGCCACTCATAGCGTCACTCCCCTCCCCAATCTCACCACTGCCACTCATAGCGTCACTCCCCTCCCCAATCTCACCACCGCCACTGGTAGCATCACTCTCCCCAACCTCACCACCGCCACTGATAGTCACTCCCCTCCCAACCTCACCACCGCCACTGATAGCGTCACTCTCGTCAGCCACCACTGATAGTTTCATTCCATCCCCAATCTCACCACTGTTACCATCATTCCTTCTCGATCCTCGCCCCACAAAAAGCCACACTTGGCTACTGATGGTACTCCAGCACTTTGTGTCTTATTTTGACCGTGCGACTTGTTCACTCAGGAAATTTACACTAACTCCTCTCCAAATTTATGAGCAATCCTGTCAGGAGTTGAGAGTTATCATGTAAGCTTGTAATCTGTGCCTCTTGTCTAACTGTCAAAACGTAACTAAAAATGAACAAAACAATCGCTGGCAGTCATGGGAGATTACAATATATAACATTCTTCATTCTTGCAACAAAACTAACTTATTAGTTGTAAGGTGATTCTATATCTTAATAAAATATCGAGTCTCACCCCGGCCACTCCCTCTTCTCCCCTCTCCCATCAGGCAAGAGGTACAGAAGTGTGAAAACGCACACCTCCAGATTCAGGGACGGTTTCTTCCCAGCTGCTATCAGGCAACTGAACCGTCCTATCACCAACTAGAGAGCAGTCTTGATCTCCCATCTACCTCATTGGAGACCCTCTTCATCCTGACTATCTTCAACCTGACTTTACTTGCCCTAAACTTTATTCCTGTTTTTCTATATCTGTACAATGTGGATGGCTTAATAATGATCATGTATAATCTTTCCTCTCACTGGATAGCACATTACAAAAAAGCTTTTCTCTGTGCACGTGACAATAATAGACTGAACTAATAAGGAAGGCAGGTTTTTCCATCAACTGAGGGTAAATGAAGATGCAGTTGGAACAGATGTAGGTTTCACCACATCATACGATGTAAAACAAGTGAAAGTTACTCCTAAAGATACTAGGGAGCAAGGTAATAACTGCATGGCCATAATTACCTACTGGTCTTTCTTCTACTGGAGTAAACTGTGATGCCTGAAGCTTGTGACAAATGCTGAAAGAAGCCCAGCATTAGTGTGAAATTATTTGATTTAAAGTTGGCTGAGAACTTAGACAAACTGATAAAAATGTCTGTGTATTAACAAGTAGACTGTAATAAGGCTGGTTTTGCAATTGCAGTAACGATGCTGCACAGTCAGACGATGAAGAAAAGATTCATCCCACACAGACTGAACCCGACGGCCACAAAATCAAACAGAAAACGTAAGTCTCCTCTATAATCTTCACAGTTTTTCATTCTAATAGGAAATATCTGCCAATATTTTGAAAATAAGTTATACTGTTTGTTCAGGTAGTTCAGCGATTTGGAATAGTTGTGACTTAAGGAAGTGGCTCTAGAAATTGTGGATGCATTGGTGATAATTTTCCAATGTTCTATACACTCAGGATCAGTTCCTGTGGATTGGAGGGTAGCTAATGTTATCCCACTTTTTAAGAAAGGCTGGAGAGAGAAAACAGGGAATTATAGACCAGTTAGTCTGACATCGGTGGTGGGGAAGATACTGGAGTCAATTATAAAAGGTGAAATAGCCGCACATTTGAATAGCAGTAACAGGATCGGTCCGAGTCAGCATGGATTTACGAAGGGGAAATCATGCTTGACTAATCTTCTGGAATTTTTTGAAGATGTAACTCGGAAAATGGACAAGGGAGAGTCAGTGGATGTAGTGTACCTGGACTTTCAGAAAGCATTTGATAATGTCCCACATAGGAGATCAGTGGGCAAAATTAGCGCACATGGTATTGGGGGTAGAGTGCTGACATGGATAGAGAAGTGGTTGGCAGACAGGAAACAAAGAGTAGGGATTAACGGGTCCCTTTCAGAATGGCAGGCAGTGACTAGTGGGGTACCGCAAGGCTCGGTGCTGGGACCGCAGCTATTTACAATAGACATCAATGATTTGGATGAAGGGATTCAAAGTAACATTAGCAAATTTGCAGATGACACCAAGCTGGGTGGCAGTGTGAACTGTGAGGAGGATGCTATGAGATTGCAGGGTGACTTGGACAGGTTGGGGGAGTGGGCAGATGCATGGCAGATGAAGTTTAATGCGGATAAATGTGAGGTTATCCACGTTGGTAGTAAAAACAGGAAGGCAGATTACTATCTAAATGGCGTCAAGTTGGGAAAAGGAGAAGTACAACGGGATCTGGGGGTCCTTGTACATCAGTCTATGAAAATAAGCATGCAGGTACAGCAGGCAGTGAAGAAAGCGAATGGCATGTTGGCCTTTATAACAAGAGGAATCGATTTAGGAGCAAAGAGGTCCTTCTGCAGTTGTACAGAGCCCTAGTGAGACCACACCTGGAGTATTGTGTGCAGTTTTGGTCCCCTAATTTGAGGAAGGACATTCTTGTTATTGAGGGAGTGCAGCGTAGGTTTACAAGGTTAATTCCTGGGATGGCGGGACTGTCATATGCTGAGAGAATGGAGCAGCTGGGCTTGTACACTCTGGAGTTTAGAAGGATGAGAGGGAATCTCATTGAAACATATAAGATTGTTCAGGGCTTGGACACACTAGAGGCAGGAAACATGTTCCCGATGTTGGGGGAGTCCAGAACCAGGGGCCACAGTTTAAGAATAAGGAGTAAGCCATTTAGAACGGAGACGAGGAAACACTTTTTCTCACAGAGAGTTGTGAGTCTGTGGAATTCTCTGCCTCAGAGGGTGGTGGAGGCCGGTTCTCTGGATGCTTTCAAGAGAGCTAGATTGGGCTCTTAAAAATAGAGGATTCAGGGGATTTGGGGAGAAGGCAGGAACGGGGTACTGATTGGGGATGATCAGCCATGATCACATTGAATGGCAGTGCTGGCTCGAAGGGCCAAATGGCCTGCTCCTGCACCTATTGTCTATTGCCTATTGTCTATTGATAATAAGAAACCTTGTTCAAGAAAGAACTGCAGATGATGGAAAAATTGAAGGTAGACAAAAATGCTGGAGTAACTCAGCGGGACAGGCAGCACCTATGGAGAGAAGGCATGGGTGACGTTTCTGGTCGAGACCCTTCTTCAATGGGGAAAAGGGGATTAGGAGTCAGAGACTTTCAGACTCGCAATGATTTTTCCTGCACAATTTTTAGAAATAGTTTTTTTCCAGGTAGAGAAACTAAAGGCTCTATGGTTTAATAGAGTATGATTGCACAAGGTGAGAAGAAGATAATACGTTATTGCCTTCCATCACAGTGTGTTGTGGTCGATGTTTATGTGAATTTTTATGTAGTTGTTTGTCTCGTTGATGTTTTGGTGTGACAGTGGCAAATCAAATTCTTTGTATGTTTTTACATACTTGGCTAATAAATTAATTACAATTACAATTTACAATTACAATTACAGGTGCCAATCGGACCTTATCCTGCACTAAACATTACTTCCTTTATCCTGTATCTGTCCACTGTAGACGGTTATATTGCAATCACGTGTAATCTTTTCGCTGACTGGATAGAACGCGACCAAAAAACTTTGCACCGTACCTCGGTACACATGACTATAATAATAAACTCAAAGCGATTGGTTGTTAATTTCAATGGTTTCCTCCAGTCTTTATTCATTGCTCTGGTTTGATATCAGTTATAAACCTTCTCCTTTAACAGCTGCTTACTTGCTGGATATGATCTGATTATTTTTAGGAGATGTAAAATGAATGTTTGATCTCATAAATGTAATTATTTTCCAGCAATCAACTAAAGAAATTTTTGGGGAAATCGGTGAAGAGAGCCAAGCATCTTGCAGAAGAATACGGTGAGAAAGCTGTCAATAAAGTCAAGAGTGTTCGTGATGAAGGTAAGTTTGAGGGATAAATAGCTTCTTGTGTTTCCTTTGAACAGAAAACATTTGATCAGAATAATTTCTTGTGGGTGATACAGGGTAGAGTCACTGCCTCACAGCGTCGGAGATCCCGACTACGGGTTCTGTCGGCACGGAGTTCGCACGTTCTTCCTGTGACCGCGTGGGTTTTCTCCGGGTGCTCCGGTTTCCTTCCACGCTCGTACCACGTACAGGTTTGTAGGTTAATTGGCTTTGGTAAAATTATAAATTGTCCCTAGCGTGTAGGATAGTGCTAGTGTACGGGGTGATCACTGGTCGGTGTGGGCTGAAGGGCCTGTTTCTGTGCTGTATCTCTAATAGCCTAAAAACAAAGCTTTAGTGGCTGTCTAAAGGCTGTGCTGCTACTGTGGAGGAGTGATGGATTTTATCATTGGTGTGTGTCCTTGCTGACTGGTTCCCAGTACATGGGAAGTGGCCCACAGTGACTTGCTTCTCTTGCTTGGTCAGGGATGTGGGAGGAGCAGGGAAGTTTAAAAATGATGCACTTTAAGCACACTCGCCTTCCCAAAGTTTCTCAAATTCCAACGTCACCTTCCTGCAGCAGTGCTGCCTCGCTTGGCTTTGTACGATTGTTGTCAAATTGTCGATGAATGTTTTCAGTCTTCCACATGGATCAAGATGATGCCTCTTCCAGTGACGATGAGGGAATGCCGTACACCAGACCTGTCAAGTTTAAAGCAGCGCACAGCTTCAAAGGGCCGTTTGACTTTGATCAGATTAAAATGGTCCAGGATCTAAGCGGAGAACACATGGTAAGTTGTGATATAAGGGTGCGTCATGCGTGTCCACATCACTGCGTGTCCACATCACTGCCAGCGTCTCTGTTCCCGAGTCATGCAGCGTGGAAACAGTCACATCGGCCCAACTTGCCCACGCCGACCATCGTGCCTCAACTACACTAGTCCCACGCCTGCTTTTGTCCCACATCCCTCTAAACCTTTCCTATCCATGTACATGTCTAAATGTCTGTTATCAACTACCTCTTGTGGCAGCTCATTCCATAAACTAACCACCCTCCCACATCCCCAAAACGTGTGGGTTTGTAGGTTAATTGGTTGCTGTAAATTGCCCGTGGTGTGGAGGGAGTGGATGAGAAAACGTGCTAACATCAAACTAACATGAATGGGTGATCAATGGTCAGTGTGGACTCGGTGGGCCAAAGGGCCTGTGTTAATAGATACATAGATACATAGAAAATAGGTGCAGGAGTAGGCGATTCGGCCCTTCGAGCCTGCACCGCCATTCAATATGATCATGGCTGATCATCGAACTCAGTATCCCGTACCTGCCTTCTCTCCATACCCCCTGATCCCTTTAGCCACGAGGGCCATATCTAACTCCCTCTTAAATATAGCCAATGAACTGGCCTCAACTACCCTCTGTGGCAGAGAGTTCCAGAGATTCACCACTCTCTGTGTGAAAAAGTTTTTCCTCATCTCGGTCTTAAAGGATTTCCCCCTTATCCTTAAGCTGTGACCCCTTGTCCTGGACTTCCCCAACATCGGGAACAATCTTCCTGCATCTAGCCTGTCCAACCCCATAAGAATTTTGTACATTTCTATAAGATCCCCTCTCAATCTCCTAAATTCTGGCGAGTATAAGCCAAGTCTATCCAGTCTTTCTTCATATGAAAGTCCTGACATCCCAGGAATCAGTCTGGAGAACCTTCTCTGCACTCCCTCTATGGCTATAATGTCCTTCCTCAGATTTGGAGACCAAAACTGTACGCAATACTCCAGGTGTGGTCTCACCAAGACCTGTACAACTGCAGTAGAACCCTCCCGGCTCCTATACTCAAATCCTTTTGCTATGAAGCTAACATACCATTCGCTTTCTTCACTGCCTGCTGCACCTGCATGCCTACTTTCAATGACTGGTGCACCATGACACCCAGGTCTCGCTGCATCTCCCCATTTCCTAATCGGCCACCATTTAGATAATAGTCTGCTTTCCTGTTTTTGCCACCAAAGTGGATAACCTCACATTTATCCACATTATACTGCATCTGCCAAACATTTGCCCACTCACCCAGCCTATCCAAGTCACCTTGCAGTCTCCTAGCATCCTCCTCACAGCTAACACTGCCCCCCAGCTTAGTGTCATCCGCAAACTTGGAGATGTTGCCTTCAATTCCCTCATCCAGATCATTAATATAAATTGTAAATAGCTGGGGTCCCAGCACTGAGCCTTGCGGTACCCCACTAGTCACTGCCTGCCATTGTGAAAAGGACCCGTTTACTCCTACTCTTTGGTTCCTGTTTGCCAGCCAGTTCTCTATCCACATCAATACTGAACCCCCAATACAGTGTGCTTTAAGTTTGTATACTAATCTCTTATGTGGTACCTTGTCGAAAGCCTTCTGAAAGTCCAGATACAACACATCCACTGGTTCTCCCCTATCCACTCTACTAGTTACATCCTCGAAAAATTCTATAAGATTCGTCAGACATGATTTACCTTTCGTAAATCCATGCTGACGAATGCTGTATCTCTAAACTAAGATAATCTAATGGATTAACCCATTTGGACCACCATGGGATCTATTCTGCACTGGAGACCAGTTTATGCTTTTAATTGGCCCTGTATGATGCACTGCAGACTGATGTGTGCTGTGCCTCTGTATACCCCCACGACATCTAGCATTATGGGTCATGAAACAAATTCAACCGTACCTCCCCTATAAACTGCCTCATAAACATCTGATCTGTAATCACAAAACATTCAAGATTCCGCGAGAGGGGGGGGGGGGGGGAGGAAGAGGAGAGACGACAAAACATGTCATCAAAAACCGCATCATTCTAATTATTTTTCAATGATTTTTAACGGTTCAAAATATGAATAAAACTGCAAATTTAGGACAAAACTTGGAGACTTTTACGATATTCAGATGAGTCACTTTTATATAATGTGTGTTTATGGATCTTCTTAAAAGTATAACGCTATGTAATATGTCTGAAGAAGGGTCTTGACCCAGAACGTCACCCATTTCTTCTCTCCGGAGACGCTGCCTGTCCCGCTGAACTACTCCAGCATTTTGTGTCTATCTGAGATGTATTTAATGGAGTGAGAAGCAAACTGGAAATTCTGGAAACACAAAACCAAGTCTGGACGCCCTCAGGAAGCATTGGTGGAGAGACATGATTGTTGTTTCAGGTCAAGCTACCTTGTCAGGAGAAGCTTTAAAGTCAAGCAGAGCCTTTATAACACCCCAACCTTGCCTCAACTGGTGTGATGTTTTCCACATGCCTCACCAGTGGGAGGTTGTGAAAGTGTTAGTGAGGAACCAGGGCAGATTGGTGGGAATGGCTCTCGAGGTGAAGGGCTAAGGATCGATGGATGCTGGGAGAATATTCTTTAGCAAAGAGAAAGATAGAGGCAGATAAGTTCAGTTTCGTTCATTGTCACAATAGACAATAGGTGCAGGAGTAGGCCATTCGGCCCTTCGAGCCAGCACTGCCATTCAATGTGATCATGGCTGATCATCCCCAATCAGTACCCCGTTCCTACCTTCTCCCCATATCCCCTGACTCCGCTATCTTTAAGAGCCCTATCTAGCTCTCTCTTGAAAGTATCCAGAGAACCGGCCTTCATCGCCCTCTGAGACAGAATTCCACAGACTCACAACTCTCTGTGTGGAAAATGTTTCCTCATCTCCGTTCTAAATGACTTACCCCTTATTCTTAAACTGTGGCCCCTGGTTCTGGACTCCCCCAACATCGGGAACATGTTTCCTGCCTCTAGCGTGTCCAAACCGTGAATAATCTTTTATGTTTCAATAAGATTCCCTCTCATCCTTCTAAATTCCAGAGTATTCAAACCCGTGTACCGAGGTACAGTGAAAAGCTTTTTGTTGCGTGCTAAGATCAACTAATGAGGGGTCTGGGCAGATTGGATAGGGTCCATTAAGGCTGTCATGGGAATATTGAATATACATATTGTGAAGAAAAAACAGGAAGGGCAGTGGAGGGTGCAAACTAGAGTGACTCTGGTAAAGAGTCAGTGAAGACTAGATGGGTCGAATGGCCTGCGCTGTAACCCTTCCACGGATCTGTAACTGCTGGTGAAATAATGGTGCGTTATGCTGGTGGAGAGCATGCGTTTCATAGAGGTCTCCTCCCAACAAAGAGGGTTTGGTTGTTCCAAGTGACAGGAGATGACTGCTGGATATTTGTTTCAGGGAGCTGTATGGACGATGAAGTTTTCACACTGTGGGCGCCTGCTGGCAACGGCTGGCCAAGACAAAGTTGTGCGCATATGGGTTTTAAAGAATGCGTGGGACTACTTCAAGAACATGAGAATAAAATACAACACGGAAGGTAATCAGCTTCTCAGTGAGATTGTGCCCACTCCAGTTTATTGTCTGTCGCACAGGCACGGTCGAATGAAAATCCTGCTTGCAGCAGCGTCGCAGGCATGGAGAGTCAGACAGCACACACACACATGGTGATACAAACTACACACATGCTGGAGAACTGGTCCAAGATCTTTCACCTTTTCATGCTGCTTTATGAAAAGCTGAGAGGAAATACAGATGTCTCCCAGTCATTGGTTCCCCTGTGTCACTGTCAGTAATCATATTATTAACAAATATTAGAATTATCAAACGCTCCTTCCCTTTGATAAAGCATTCATTTATTAGTTTGCATTTTAAGTACCTAGTTATTAATGTAGGCGGTGGCTTCTGCTATTTTTCGGGCAATTGATGTCAGATTAAGTGGTCCGTGACCTATATATTGC
>CM075983.1:1306664-1336664 GCA_038087875.1 Malacoraja senta | reverse complement strand
GCAACGTTTTTGGGCCGAAACCCGAAACCTTTGAAGGGTTTCGACCAGAAACGTTGCCTATTTCCTTCGCTCCATAGATGCTGCCTCACCCGCTGAGTTTCTCCAGCATTTTTGTCTAACATCGATTTTCCAGCATCTGCAGTTCCTTCTTAAACATTAGTGTTGTTGCCCCGAGCTTTGATGAAGCTGGTTGTCTGATGGGAGTGCCTGCTGTAATGAGAGTGTTGTAATGGTCACACAGCAGGGACACAGGCCCTACGGCCCAACTTGCCCATGCTGGCCAAGATGCCCCGTCTACACTAGTCCCACCTGCCCCTCTAAACATTCAATATCATCACTGCTCTTTATTTAAGCTCTTGGGTTGTGGGCTCGTTGTCACGCGCACATCTTCTGTGTGAGCTTGGCTTTTCCTTCCTAACGCAAGACCAAAAACGCACCACAGGTTCTACATTCAGGCCGTCCCGGCAGCACCATTCAAAACACGGTGACCAAAGACAGAGCAGTGACCAGACACACTGACCTGAAGATGAGTGCCCTGCCCGTCACAGAACACGGTCATCCCCCTTTGTCACTGCTCTCTCCAGGTCTTTGTACCTCCATTAGTGGGCCATTCGGCCCATCAAGTACTCATACGTTCAGAACTCATAGGAGTGGAAGGAGGCCATTTGACCCATCACGTCTATTCCACCATTCAATCACGGCTGATCTATCCTTCCATCTCCTGCCTTCTCCCCATAACCTCCGACACCCGTACTAATCAAGAATATCAATCTCCGCCTTAATGGAATGTTGCCCCAGGGGAAGGGTGGAGTCTTCCCCTGGGGGGGGGGGGGGCTGCCCCAGGGGAGTGGTTGGAGGGGGGTTTCCCCAATGGGAGGGGGGGGAGTGGATGGGAGGTCTGCCTCGGGGGAGGTGGTCTACCCCGGGTGGAGGGGAGGTGAGGTGTCTGCCACGGGGGGGTGAGGGAGTTTTTATTTGGGCAGGGGGTCTAGCCCGGGGGGGGTGGGGAGGGTGAGGGAGGTCTGTCTTTGGGGAGGGGGGTCTACTCCGGGGGGGGGAGGTGAGGGAGGTTTTTCTTTGGGCAGGGGGTCTCCCCGGGGGGGGGGGGATGTGAGGGAGGTCTGTCTTTGGGGGGGGGTGAGGGAGGTTTTCCTTTGGGCAGGGGGTCTATCTGGGGGGGGGGATGAGGGAGGTTTTCCTTTGGGCAGGGGGTCTACCCCGGGGGGGGGGTCTGTGTTTGGGCAGGGGGTCTATCTGGGGGGGGGTCTGTCTTTGGGCAGGGGGTCTACCCCGGGGGGGGGTCTGTGTTTGGGCAGGGGGTCTATCTGGGGGGGGGTCTGTCTTTGGGCAGGGGGTCTACCCCGGGGGGGGGGTCTGTGTTTGGGCAGGGGGTCTATCTGGGGGGGGAGGGTCTGTGTTTGGGCAGGAGGTCTACCCCGGGGGGGGTCTGTGTTTGGGCAGGAGGTGTAGCCCAATGCAGTGGGCTGTACGGCCCACGGTCAGGCTGCCGACAGGTGAAGTTGCTGGTGGTGTGGGTGCGATGCTACATGCCGCTGTCACCGTGCTTCTCTGCAGGATGACAGGTACTTCCTGAGTGGGTCTCTGGATGGGAAACTGCGTCTGTGGAACATCCCTGACAAGAAGGTGGCTCTGTGGAACGAGATCGACGGACAGACAAAGCTGATCACAGCTGCAAACTTCTGCCAGAATGGCAAATACGCCGTGATCGGCACGTACGACGGCCGATGCATCTTCTACGACACCGAGGTGATTCTCCGTTCATTGTCCATTTACATTTCAGTGCAGGTTATTCCCCGAGTATTGCCCTCTACAGGACACTGCCTGGTGGGCAACCCTTGGTTCATTCAGAAGTTCATAACTCGTAGCGGCAGCATTAGGCCATTTGGCCCATCAAGCCTATTCCATCCCTCACTCATGGCTAATCTATCCCTTTCAACCCCATTCTCCTGCCTTCAGTCTCCATCTTAAATATATCCATTGACTTGGCCACCACAGCCATCCCTTCCCACACCCACCACTCCCCACTCTGCCTAGGTGGCTCTCCTGCAGAAAACCCATTGCTTTCACTACTCTTGGTCCCAGAGTCTGAGCATGTTCAGATATACTGTAAGAAAAGGCATGCCCAATGCTGGAGTAACTCAGCGGGTCAGGCAGCATCTGTGGAGAACATGGATAGGTGACGTTTCACAGAGTGCTGGAATAACTCAGCGGGTCAGGCAGCATCTGTGGAGCGAAGGAAATGGGCAACCTTTCGGGCCGAAACCCTGAAGGAAATAGGCAACGTTTCGGGCCGAAACCCGGAAGGGTTTCGGGCCGAAACGTTGCCTATTTCCTTCGCTCCATAGATGCTGCCGGAACATGGATAGGTGACGTTTCACAGAGTGCTGGAGTAACTCAGCGGGTCAGGCAGCATCTGTGGAGAACATGGATAGGTGACGTTTCACAGAGTGCTGGAGTAAGTCAGCGGGTCAGGCATCATCTGTGGAGAACATGGATAGGTGACGTTTCACAGAGTGCTGGAGTAACTCAGCGGGTCAGGCAGCATCTGTGGAGAACATGGATAGGTGACGTTTCACAGAGTGCTGGAGTAAGTCAGCGGGTCAGGCAGCATCTGTGGAGAACATGGATATGTGACGTTCTGGGTCGGAACCTTTCAGATATACTTCAAACACCAGCCACTCGGGTTCCATTCAGTTGCGCTGGAAACAGAAACTGTGCCCAAGGTGCTCCAACCTGCCATTGTTTGCCCCATATCCCTCCAAACCATTCCTATCCATGTACCTGTCTAAATGTCATTTAAATGTTGTTATAGTACCTGCCTCAACTACCTGTGGCAGCTCGTTCCATATACCTGCCAGAGTTGTGTGAAAAAGCTGCCCCTCAGGTTCCTGTAAAATTCTTGCCCTATCGCCTTAAATCTGTCCTTGAGTTCTTGATTCCCACGCACCCACCACCACCATCACTCTCACACTTGCCCCGGACGTCTCCTTTAAACTTTTCCCGTCTTACCTTCAAGCTATCCCTCCAAACCTGTCCTATCTATGTACCTGTCTAACTGTTTCTTGAATGTTGGGATAGTCCCAGCCTCAGCTACCTCCTCTGGCGGCTTGTTTCATACATCCACCACCCTTTGTGTGAAAAAATTACCCCTCAGATTCCTATTAAATGTTTTTTCGTTCACCTTAGACCTATGTCCTCTGGTCCTCGATTCACCTACTCTGGGCAAGAGACTCTGTGCATCTACCCAATCAATTCCTCTCATGATTTTATACTGTCAGCCTCATAGTTTTGAGAAAATGCTTCTTTCTATTTACAGGTGATTTCTGTCTCTGTTCAATGATTTAAATGCCACAGGCAATGTAATGCTGACTTTTCGAACCCTTCCTTCCTCAGCACTTGAAATACCACACACAGATACATGTCCGCTCAACTAGAGGCAGAAACCGAGTTGGCAGGAAAATCACCGGCATCGAGCCCTTACCTGGTGAAAATAAGGTGCGTACCACTTTATTAGCGAGACGAGCACCATGTTAGTTCCGTAAAAGACAAAACTGCAGATGCTGGAAAATTCGAAAGTAGACAAAAATGCTGGAGAAACTCAGCGGGTGAGGCAGCATCTATGGAGCGAAGGAATAGATTCCTTCGCTCCATAGATGCTGTCTCACCCGCTGAGTTAGTTCTTGTTTCTTTTGTGCACACTTGGTAACTCGATCTCTTCCATTTAGATCCTTGTGACCTCCAATGATTCAAGAATTCGCCTGTATGATCTTCGAGATTTATCCATTTCAATGAAATATAAAGGGTACATGAACAGCAGCAGCCAAATCAAAGCAAGTTTCAGGTAAGGAAGTGGGTTTCTTCATGGTTTACACTCCCCAGAACTATCACGATGGCAAAACTGTTCCAATTCTAGACCGTACAACTCTCTCCAGGTTAGGAAAGCGAGAGAGAATCTAACGATGATTTTTAGTGGTAAAAAATCCGTCTGTTTATTACAAGTTTTGTTAACGCCTGTCCCACTTGGCTGTCATTTGTGCCTCATTTACGCGTCATATGTAACATAGGTCGACGCGACGTCGCGCGCAAATCACGCATCATCATGCCGTCTGGTACGCGTGACGTCATTAGAATACCCTGCAGCGCGCGGCGACGCATGGTTACGCACGGTGACGTAACCATGTGTCACCACGTGATACACGTGAGACGTCGGGACGCCAGCGTGCCTACCCAATGCGTCAGCGTGCGATACGTCACGCAGGTGGCACGCGAGGATTTCGTGCAGCACGAAATCCTGGAGCGCCGCGCGATACCGCGCGCAACTCCACACTCCTCCACGCCTCTCCATGCGCCCGTCCCGCGCTACCCACATGCTTTCCGAGCGTCACAACGCGACAACCACATTTTTGGAGGTCACGTAAATGGCGCGCAAATGATGGCCAAGTGGGACAGGCCCTTAAGACAATTGTGTAGGAAGGAACTGCAGATGCTGATTTATGTGTGAAGAAGGGTTCCAATCTGAAACGCCACCTACTCCTTTTCTCCAGAGATGTTGCCTGACCCGCTGATTTACTCCAGCGTTTTGTGCAGGACTATCCTCTGGAGGACAGTTACTGATTTGAGGTTCGCGAGTCTTGTTAAGTTAGAAAACTTAATTCAGACAAGAGGGATCTGTTGGGGGGGAAAGAGTTGCTGCCTCTGCACAAATGCATGCAACATATGTGAGCATTTACATTTTTGTCTCATCGCCAGCACAGTGGATCACAATGATAAAACAATCACCAGCTTGTTTTAAAATGGGATAGTTGGCGTTGGAGCCGGGTTGTGTGCGGAATGACCAGGACTTTCAAGAAGTTCCGGCTGCTTCCAAAACCTTGTGCATGTTCAATACTTTTTTCTGAATTCAGTATTAATATGTAAATATGGAAAAATGTTCCCAATGTTGGGGGAGTCCAGAACCAGGGGCCACAGTCTAAGAATGAAGTGGAGGCCATTTAAAACTGAGATGAGAAAAAACCTTTTTCACTCGGAGAGTTGTGAATTTGTGGAATTCTCTGCCACAGAAGGCCACTTCACTGGATGAATTTAAAAGAGTGTTCGATGGAGCTGAAGGGGCCAGCGGAATTAAGGGATATGGGGAGAAGGCAGGCACGGGTACTGGTTTTAGATGATCAGCCATGATCACAATGAATGGTGGTGCTGGCTCGAAGGGCCGAATGGCCTCCTCCTGCACCTATTTCCTAGGTTTCTATGTATAAAAGGTTGTGGGCATTGGACTTTGTCTCTGGAACTAATGCGTTACAATGCTGAGAACTATGTTGGAAGGAACTGCAGATGCTGGTTTAAACCGAAGATAGACACAAAAACCTGAAGTAACTCAGCGGGACAAGCAGCAACGTCACCCATTCCTTCTCTCCAGAGATGCTGCCTGTCCTGCTGAGTTACTCCAGCTTTTTGTGTAATAATGCTGAGAACTATATTCTGCATTCTGTATCTTCCCCTTTGCTCCACCTATTGGACCTGAGCTTGATTTAATTGTATTTATGTATAGTATTATCTGATGTGAATGGATAAACGGTGGAATTCAAAATGATAAGCTAGTTAACCTCACACAAATCATTGAATACAGCCCCTAGCGTTACTAAACCATACCCGCTACAGTCTTTTACGTTTTTGCCTTCATTTTCTAAATTCATCATGGCCACACACCCACCCCCTCCCCTCCACCTACCTACCCGCCCACCCAAACTAACCAACGTACCATGTGTTCCTGTTTCACTTCATACCGTTACCGAATGTTTCAGTTGCCTGTGTTCCACTTCCTGCCATGCTGTTCCAGGTTTACCTCGCCACCATTTCCTGGAAGACTCCATCATAATGCCACTCATTAGTTCATAAGTGATAGGAGCAGAATTAGGCCATTCATCCCATCAAGTCTACTCCGCCATTCAATCATGGCTGATCTATCTCTCCCTTCAAACTCCATTCTCCTGCCTTCTCCCCATAACCTCTGACACCCGTACTAATCAAGAATCTATCTAAGAATCTGAAGAAGGTAACGAGAGGAAACGCGCAAAGTACCAGGAACTGGTGGAGATGTGCCAGGACAGCAGCTGGAAGACATACTATGAGCCCATAGAGGTGGGCTGTAGAGGCTTTGCAAGACGCTCACTCTGCAAAGTCCTCAAACCAGTTGGGCATTACGGGGCTGGCAAAGAAAAGGGCCATTCAATCCGCAAGCGAAGCCGCAGAGAAAGCCACTAGGTGGCTTTGGATTAAGAGGGCTGATCCATGGGCGGTTGCTGCTGGGATGCAAGTCGGGGCTTGATCAACCCCGGCTGGGTCGCCTGGGCGAGGGTGTCTGATGTTGTGAGACCCCAAACACCCGATGGCCCCAGATCACATCACTGAGGATGCGTCCCAGCGCATCTAGAAGATGTATCTTTCACACTATCTCTGCCTTAAATATATCCAGCCTTCTGCGGCAATGAATTCCACAGATTCACCACCCGCTGACTAAATGCTCCTTCGTAAAGGAACGTCCTTTAATTCTGAGGCTGTGACCTCTAGTCCTAGACTCTCCCACTAGTGGAAACATCCTATCCATATCCACTCTACCCAGGTCTTTCACTATTCGGTAAGTTTCAATGTGGTCCCCCCTCTTCTTTTTAAATTCCAGTGAGTACAGGCCCAGTGCCGACAAACGCTCATCATATGTTAACCCACTCATCCCCGGGATCATTCTTGTAAACCTCCTCTGGACCCCCTCCAGAGCCAGCACACTCCTTGGCAAAGAATTTCAATCTCTTTATCAGCGTGATATTCTTTTTTTTTGTTCCTATATAAAGTACTTTAGCAGGTTTATTTCCATGTTTAGGGCATTGGGTGCAGTCGGTTTATTACTGGTAGTTCTGCCATAACGTGTGTTTCCAGGCTGCAAATTGGATATAACGCCATCGATGAATTGTGGAACACTATTTGTGTTACTCGGGCTTCATTTTTTATCGAGCATTTGTGATTGGGAACTAGCGAAACAGTTAAATGTTACTTTGGAAAAAAAGCTGCCTTGCAAATAAAACAGTCAAGGTATATATATATGTAACCACCCTGCAGTAATCGGATACCATTATCTGTTTCCTAAGAGCCGGGTCAGTCAGTTTCACCACAGGAGGCCATTGAAATTGACAAGCAATCGCTACTATAGATACTTGTCCAATGATAAGAGATGGTCTTGGCATCATGTTCAGCAGAGACATCGTGAGCAGAAGGGCCTGTTTTTGTGCTGAGGTGTTGCATGTTCTATGATATTCCATAAAACAAAGTAACAAGACCTCTTGAATATTTTTATCAGTAACAAAAATAAACTTGTAGCTATTAAAAAGACTTTTGTGTTGAAAACCCTGCGGGGAAATCAACGATATGTTATTGCTGGTCTGAAATTCTCCAGTCCCTAACCACCACCTCTCCACTGGCACAATTGATTCTTCAATGCAATTTTCTCTAACACGAGGATTCTTAGGAATGCAGCTAAAATACTACAGCAGACTGCTTGTTCTTTATGGAATGCATTGTTATTTTGATGTACAGCCTTAGAATAAGAACGTTGTCAGATCGGGATAGTTCTGATAGTATTAGAGAGTATTGCCTGGTTGGGAGCTGCCATCTGGAGTGGACAAGATGGTGTTGGTAAATCTGTCTCGAGCACTTGTAGCTCACCTACTGCACGCTTGTCTTAAGATGCAGTTTGTCCGGTGGCAATCAACATGGGAGACAGACACAAAGAGCTGGAGTAACTCAGCGGGACAGGCAGCGTCTCTGGGGAAAAGGAATAGATGATGTTTCGGCCGAGGCCCTGCTTCAGACATGCAAATGTGTTCTACATCAGATCCAGTGATGTTCCTGAAATTGACTCGGGAGCAGCTTCTTCCCCTCTGTTATCAGGCTTCTGAACGGCCCTTCCTTAGGCTAGGGTTTTGTCCAATTCACCTCTACCCCATTGTGGACATTGGACTTTGTCTCTGGAACTGATGCGCTACAATGCTGAGAACTATAGATAGACACAAAATGCAGGAGTAACTCAGCGGGACAGGCAGCATCTCTGGAGAGAAGGAAAGGGTGACGTTTCGGGACTCCAGTCTAAAGAAGGTTCTCGACCCGAAACGTCACCCATTCCTTCTCTCCCAGAGATGCTGCCTGACCCGCTGAGTTACTCCAGCACTTTGTGTCTATCTTCGGTTTAAACCAGCATCTGCAGTTCCTTCTTACACCTGCCGAGAACTATATTCAGCAATGTGCCTTCCCCTTTGCTCTACCTATATAGTACATGAGTTTGAAGGTTGTATTTATGTGTAGAATGATCTGATTTGATTAGATAGCATGCACAACAAAGCTTTACACAGTTCCTTGATGCATGTGACAATAATAACCCTAAACCTAACCTATCAGTTTGGGTATGAGTGTTGTGTATGGTATAAACCAGTTTATTTGAAAGAAGTCCTGATGGTATTCACACAACATGCTTTCACTTAACATCACCTTAATGATTTTGCAGCGTTCCTTGGAATTTACAGAGTCTTTACACACTTTGTCATCTTTATTTTCCAGTCATGATTACACGTATATAATGAGTGGATCAGAAGATAGTTACTTTTATATTTGGAGCACTTACCATGATGTCAGCAAGTTTACATCGGTACGCAGAGATCGGAATGACTTCTGGGAAGGAATTAAAGGTATCTTCATTAAAATCGCGTAAAAATTCCATGCAACAAACTAGTTTCGCTCTCCATAAAATCTTAAAGTGCATGCTTTTTTCCCTCAAATATTTACAACGGATTAAAGTTATTTCTCAATAAAATGGAGGATTTACGTAAAATAATTTAGAAATTCCGCTCGCAGCCAACAGCTGAATCAGTTTCCCTTTCTAAGCCATGCGATTACAAATTATTACAGGTTTCTCTTTTTTTTAGTTTTCAATTGCAATTATTTCAACAATTATTTGAACAATTTCAAATTATTTTAAGCAACACAACATCTTTTATGTGATTCTGCTGCCACCACTTTGAGCTGGAGTCTATCACTCAGTACTCACTCACATCTCCTCTGAGGGCCTTTTCTGCCCATTTTGTCTGGTCGGACTTTTACCTCCTGTTACTGGCCTTTCTTTAAAACTTTCTTTCATTACTCCTCACATTCCCCACTGCTATGTTGGTTTGCAGTCACAAAGAACTGCAGATGCCGGAAACTTGAGCAAAAAACACTAAATGCTGGAGTTACTCAGCGGGCTGGCAGGCAGCGTCTTTGGAGACGGGTGCGTGACCTTTCTTCAGACCCATCTTCTCCTGACCTGAAACATCACCTATCCATCTTCTCCACAGATGCTGCCTGACCCGCTGAGTTACTCCAGCACTCTGTGAAACGTCACCTATCCATGTTCTCCACAGATGCTGCCTGACCCGCTGAGTTACTCCAGCACTCTGTGAAACGTCACCTATCCATGTTCTCCACAGATGCTGCCTGACCCGCTGAGTTACTCCAGGGACTAACTTACTGCACCAAACTACTGTTGTGTCTTTTTAAAATTGCTAGGGTTTTTTCTCACCAATATGTAATTACTGATTCTGTTCTATTCTGTTTTGTAGTTTTTTTGCACAATCCGCAGACATTGCCACTTTCATTTCACTGCACATCTCGTATGCGTATGTGACAAATAAACTTGACTTGACATCTTGACAAATCTGTGCTGGTTACCTGTGACCGTTGACCTTCCACTGTGTGTTTTTCTTGTCCAGCCCATAATGCAGTTGTAACTTCAGCAATCTTTGCACCAAATCCCAGCCTGATGCTGTCCGATAGCCCACAGGCAGAGAACGCAGAGGGCGATGGCTTAAGTATTAATACAGATAATATACCTTCTGGTAAGTAACCACTCTCTTAAGTTAGTATGCAGTGGGAATTGCTTTGAACAATAACATACATAGTGCTCTCTCTTTGTGCACTAGTTTATTAATTCTCAATGCCACTTTGTGGATGTTTAGTGTGAATATCATGTGCATTGCTACTGACGCATGTTTACGTTTGCAGGTGTGTAGATTGTTTTGAATGGTTTTGTTTCGTTTCGATATACAGCTCGGAAACAGGCCCTTTGGCCCACTAAGTCCGAGCTGACCAGTGGTTCCCACCACACTTACACTATCATACACGCACTAGGGACAATTTATAATTTTATCCAAGCCAATTAGCGCACTAACCTGTGTGAGGAAACCAGAGCACCCGGAGGAAACCCACGCAGGTCACGGGGAGAACGACCAAACTCTGTACAGACGGCACCTGTGGTCAGGATGGAACCCGAGTCTCTGGCGCTGTGAGGCAGCAACTCTACTGCTGCGCCACTGTGCCGCCCTCAATGGTGTTCCGTTCAGCCATTGACTTTGTTCCGTTTTGCCATTGGCTTTGTTAGCCAGTGCGTCTGCTTTCTACCGGATGTTGTGTTCACAGCGTGCGCTGAAGGAGTCGACGTCCCACAACAGATTGAAACACTTTTTGTGTGGGGCTTTTAATGCAGGAAGTACTCCCAAGGTATTGAGGCGATGGAGAGATTAGACTTGTAATATAGATAAATGTGAGGTTATCCACTTTGGTAGCAAAAACAAGGGGGCAGATTATTATCTCAACGGTGTTAGGTTAGGTAAGGGGGGCGTGCAGCGAGACCTGGGCATCCTTGTACACCGGTCACTGAAAGTTGGCTTACAGGTACAGCAGGCAGTGAAGAAAGCTAATGGAATGTTGGCCTTCATAACGAGAGGATTTCAGTACACGAGTAAAGAGGTTCTTCTGCAGTTGTATAGGGCTCTGGTGAGACCACATCTGGAGTATTGTGTACAGTTTTGGTCTCCTAATTTGAGGAAGGACATCCTTGTGATTGAGGCAGTGCAGCGTAGGTTCACGAGATTGATCCCTGGGATGGCGGGACTGTCATATGAGGAAAGATTGAAAAGACTAGGCTTGTATTCACTGGAGTTTAGAAGGATGAGGGGAAATCTTATAGAAACATATAAAATTATAAAAGGACTGGACAAGCTAGATGCAGGAAAAATGTTCCCAATGTTGGGCGAGTCCAGAACCAGGGGCCACAGTCTTAGAATAAAGGGGAGGTCATTTAAGACTGAGGTGAGAAAAAACGTTTTCACCCACAGAGTTGTGAATTTATGGAATTCCATGCCACAGAGGGCAGTGGAGGCCAAATCACGGGATGGATTTAAGAGAGAGTTAGATAGAGCTCTAGGGGCTAGTGGAGTCAAGGGATATGGGGAGAAGGCAGGCACGTGTTATTGATTGGGGACGATCAGCCATGATCACAATGAATGGCGGTGCTGGCTCAAAGGGCCGAATGGCCTCCTCCTGCACCTATTTTCTATGTTTCTATGTAAAGAGCAGAGTTGGCACCGAGTGACGAGTGAACAGGCTGCTGAGTTTGGAGGTGGGCAGCAGGTACAGTGCGGGCAGGATAGGAGTGGGATCGTCAAGACTGGGCTGAAGGTTTCGGCAATCACAGTCGCTGTATAGCAGGACAATCTGCAGCTCTACCTCACTGGCAAAATGGGAAATGCAACTTCAATTGTATTACATCCACACAGCTGAACACGTCTGAGGAAGGGTCCCGACCCAAAACGTCACCTGTCCATGTTCCCCAGGGACCCACTGAGTTACTCCAGCACTTTGTGTTCCTTATTGCAAACCTTTCTACAAACAAGCTGCACATATGTTTAAAGAGCAATAAAAACTGCTGAGGTAACTCAGTGGGTCAGGCTGCATTTAAAGTGATGGCATGGTGGTGCAGCGGTAGAGTTGCTGCCTCACAGCGCAGAGACCCGGCTTCCATCCTGACTACGGTGTTTGTGCCTTCTCCCTGTGACCGCGTGGGTTTTCGCCGGGTGCCCCGGTTTCCTCCCAAACTCCAGGTTTGTCGGTTAATTGGCTTTGGTAAATTTGTAATTAGTCACTTGTGTGTGTAGGATCATCTTGTGTACAGCATGCACAGCCTAAAGTTGTAAGACAACTTGTTCTGTTTGATCTTCCATTTGTGCATGGCAGGTTGGACCACGTGAAGGTTGCAATCTCCCACCCCGTGTGTAGGATAATGCTCGTGTACGCGGGGATCGCTGGTCGGCGCGGACTCGGTGGGCCGAAGGGCCTGTTTCCGCCCTGTATCTCTAATGTCTAAAGTTAAAGAGCAGCTTTGTGCTTGTGCAGTGATTAGATGATGGTCCAACATGTCCGTTTCCATGCTGAATACTGTGAATACTCTCACCACCTCCTTCTCCCATGTGCAGGTGCATTGAAAGCGGACATCACTGAAGTATTATTATCAGCTGACTTCACCGGTGCCATCAAAGTCTTCATGAATAATAAGAAGAAGAACAACTAACTTCTCTTTGGCTTTGTATTGAAACTAAACTCTGGAATATTGTGTTCAATTTCAAACTCTTGGCTTGTTATTTAGATGGGAGCAGAAACCGAGGCATTGCAGTGAGCAGCTCACCCACTGCTCTGGCCCTCGGTAGTTAGCGTGGAGTAGGCTTGGTGGAGGAGATGTGTCATGGTGGTATGTTGCTGGTTACTGAGTAGGAATCTCCAGGAAGATTTGTAAATACCTTTACGTACGGGACTTGGCCGGAAGTCCGAGTTCCTAATTGTCCACAATACAGTCGTGTTTGTGTTTAGGGTTTGTATGTCTGTGCAAGTTCTGCTCTGGGAATTGGGTCTTTAGTCTTCAGCTTCAAAGAATAGAAATGTAGTCGCAAGGTCTCATAGTGTGGCTTGGAAGCTGGTTTAAACATAGCTCTGGTGGACTTGTGCAAAGTGTATTGAGAACAAATTACTTTACTAATGAATGCTGTGTAATGAAGTTCATTTTAGTTTGTGGCTGAACGCGTTCAACGGGAATTATTAAGTGTATGCTGTTCACTAGAAATAGGTGTTCTGTTTTAAAACTGATGCCATCACTGTGGAAAGTGTAACTTTAGTTCCGTGGTTGCATCCACAGAGAGGGTGGGGGTGGGGGGGGAACAACTTGTTGTGAAACGGATTGCTTCTCAGAATGCAAAGACACAGACAGCTCAGTCACACGCCTCCTTCACGTTCCGTTCCCCTTCTACGTCACTCTACCGCACCGCCTCATGGTCCTGTGTTGACGGCCGATTTTATTTTATTGGAACTGGGCAGAATGAATGTTTGGCCAGTCTTTTACCGCGTTGTGTTATATTGAGAGAATTTATGTTCAGTGTGTACAAAAGAATGTCTTGAAATTGAAATTATTATTTTTTTGTGGTGGAGAAGATGTATCATTGCACCACGTGGCTCTTGAGGGGAAAGGCCAGTGTACATACCAATGAAATAACATTTCTGGGTTGCTGCAGTTGGCAAATGTTATTGATGGTGTCCAGGTTTGAAGTAACATGTGTGAATAAAGGATGCTCCAGCAAACTGGTACTGCCTTTCATTGTACTGTCAATTGGAAAGATACAGCATGGAAACAGGCCCTTTGGCCCACCGGGTCCAGTCCGGCAATCAAGCACCTGTACGCACTAGTTCCATCTTATCCCACTTTCACATCCACTCAGGGCAAGTTACAGAAGCCAATTACAAAGCCGCATGTTTTTGGGGATGTGGGAGGAAACCGGGGTACCCGGAGGAAACACGCACACACACGCACACACACACACACACACACGGTCACAGGGAGAACGTGCAAACTCCACACAAGGTCAGGATCGACCCCGGGTCTCTGGCGCTGTGAGGCAGCAGCTTTACCGCTGAGCTGCCCCCAAGTATCGCTCCGGATGTGTGAAGGCCACCTGCCATTTAATCAAAAGACCCATTTTCCTCAGTACAAGATTAGAATGCAGGTAGACAAAAATGCTGGAGGTCTCGACCCGAAACGTCGCCTATTCCTTCGCTCCATAGATGCTGCCTCACCCGCTCAGTTTCTCCAGCATTTTTGTCTACCTTCGATTTTCCAGCATCTGCAGTTCCTTCTTCAACAGATTAGAATGCAGTGTCATTTTCCGATGCACTACCTATCCCGCCCACTGTGTGGCGAGAGAGACCGTGGGCTGGTAAAGATGGGAGCCTTTACAAAGCAACCTCAAGACTGGAACAACAGAGGTTCTTGCTGCAGGTACACAAAAATGCTGGAGAAACTCAGCGGGTGCAGCAGCATCTATGGAGCGAAGGAAATAGGTAACGTTTCGGGCCGAGACCCTTCTTCAGACTGCAGACTGCAGAGTTCTTGCTGCAGTTTAACACAATAACTCAACAAGTAGAATGTAGAAAAGCACAGCGCAGGAATATGGCTCCCGATGTCTGTGCCAAAACATGATGCCAAGCTAAACTAACCTCCTCTGTGATCCAGTCCCTGCATATCTCTGTGCCCTTCTAACGTCACTATGGCATTTGCCGTCTCCACCACCGCCCCTGGCAGCACGTTCCAGGCACCCAGGAACTAAACAAAAAAACAACTTGCTGGCACATCCTATAGACTTTAGAGATACAGCACAGAAGCAGGCCCTTCGGCCCATCGACTTCACGCCGACTTGTCTTCCCCATACACTAACACTGTCCAACACATCAGGGACAATTTTTACCAAAGCCAATTATCCAATTTGGGCTTTGGAGTGTAGGAGGAAACTGGAGCACCCGGAGAAAACCCACGGGGTCACAGGGAGAACATAAAAACTCTGTTCAGACAGCACCCGTAGTTAGGATCGAACCTGGGTCTCTGGCACTGTGAGGCAACAACTCTACCGCTGCACCACCCCAGTGGTGGTGGAGGGATGTGGATGATGTGCAGGCAGGTAAGAGTTGGTCTTGGCATCATGTTGGGCATGGACATTGTGGGCCGAAGGGCCTGTTTGTGTGCTGTACTGTTGTATGTAATGCATCAATGCTGTCCCTTGATGCAGTCTGATTAGTACGGGTGTCAGGGGTTATGGGGAGAAGGCAGGAGAATGGGGTTAGGAGGGAGAGATAAATCAGCCGTGATTGAATGGCGGAGTAGACTTTTTTAGGGGTACAGCGTGGAAATGGGCCCTTCGGCCCATCGATCCGCACCAACCAGCGATCCACCAACATTGGGGACGATTATTTTACATTTCTACCAAGCCAATTAACCTACAAACCCGTATGTTTTTGGAGTGTGGGAGTAAACAGATGTTCTTGGAGAAAATCCACGTGGTTACAGGGAGAACGTACAAACTCTGCACAGACAGCACCCATTGTCAGGATTGAACCCGGGTCTCTGGTGCTGTGAGGCAGCAACTCTGAATAGATGTCTGAACGGCCTAATTGTGCTCCTATGCCTAATTAACATATGCAGTCTGCCCTCAGGGATGCGTGGTGGCAAAGACACAGTAAAGATCACCGGTGCCAACCCTAGTCTGAAGGGTCTCAACTCAAAACGTCACCCATTCCTTCTCTCCAGAGACGCTGCCTGTCCCGCTGAGTTACTCCAACGTTTTGTGTCCGTCTCCGATTTAAATCAGCATCTGCAGTTATTTCCGACACGGGGGACAATTTAGAATTCCACCAAGCCAATTAACTTACGAAGCTGTGCATCTTTGGAGTGTGTGGGGGGGAAACCGGAGCACCCGGAGAAAACCCACGCAGGTCATGGGGAGAACGTACAAACTCGGTACAGACCGCCCGTAGTCAGGATGGAACCCGGGTCTCTGGCGCTGTGAGGCAGCAACTCTACCGCTGCGACACCGTGTTGGTACAGTTTGACGTGCTTGTGTACGGCCAGTGATAATCTGCCTGGCAGTAACTGCAGGCATGGGACCCTCCGTAATGTGTATGTGTGGATAATATATAACTTCACCTAATTATATACATTTTTTAATTACATTACCGGTGTTACATAGATACATAGATACATAGAAAATAGGTGCAGGAGTAGGCCATTCGGCCCTTCGAGCCTGCACCGCCATTCAATATGATCATGGCTGATCATCCAACTCAGTATCCCGTACCAGCCTTCTCTCCATACCCCCTGATCCCTTTAGCCACAAGGGCCACATCTAACTCCCTCTTAAATATAGCCAATGACTGGCCTCAACTACCCTCTGTGGCAGAGAGTTCCAGAGATTCACCACTCTCTGTGTGAAAAAAAATTTCCTCATCTCGGTCTTAAAGGATTTCCCCCTTATCCTTAAGCTGTGACCCCTTGTCCTGGACTTCCCCAACATTGGGAACAGTCTTCCTGCATCTAGCCTGTCCAACCCCATAAGAATTTTGTACGTTTCTATAAGATCCCCTCTCAATCTCCTAAATTCTAGCGAGTATAAGCCAAGTCTATCCAGTCTTTCTTCATATGAAAGTCCTGACATCCCAGGAATCAGTCTGGTGAACCTTCTCTGCACTCCCTCTATGGCTATAATGTCCTTCTTCAGATTTGGAGACCAAAGGAAGGACAAGTTACTATTTAGAGTGCCGTGTGTCATCACTCTAAAATTTACTGGACTTAATCTTACACTAAACATTGACCCATTATCCTGATCTGTACACTGTGGACGGCTCGATTCTAATCATGCATAGTCCTTCCGCTGACGGGATAGAATGCAATAAAAAGCATTCTGTACCTCAGTACACGTGACACTAAACTAAACTAAGGTAGACAAAAGTGCTGGAGAAACTCAGTGGGTGCAGCAGCATCTATGGAGCGAAACGTTGCAGCAGCATCTATGGGCCGAAACGTTGCCTATTTCCTTCGCTCCATAGATGCTGCTGCACCCGCTGAGTTTCTCCAGCACTTTAGTCTACCTTCGATTTTCCAGCATTTGCAGTTCCTTCTTGAACACTAAGCTAAACTAATATGTGTTGGAAGCAGCAAACTGGAGGAATGGGAGAAATTTAAAATTCAACAGAGGGGGACAAAGGGGTTAGTTAAGAGGGGGGAAAGAGCATGAAAGAAAGCTTGCGGGGAATATAACAACTGACTGTAAAAGCTTCTTTAGATATGTAAAAAGGAAAAGAATAGTGAAGACAAATGTAGGCCCTTTAGAGACAGGTGAATTTATAATGGCATACGAGGAAATGGCCGAACAGTTAAACAAGTATTTTGGTTCTGTCTTCACTAAGGAAGACACAATCTCCCAGAAATACTAGGGGGCTGAGGATCTAGTGGGAGGGAGGAACTGAAGGAAATCCACATTAGTCAGGAAATGGTGTTGGGCAAACTGTTGGGACTGAAGGCAGATAGATCCGCAGGGCCTGATGGTCTGCATCCCAGAGTACTCAAGGAGGTGGCCCTAGAAATCATGGATGCATTGGCGAAAATTTCCAACGTTCTCTCGACTCTGGATCAGTTCCTGTGGACTGGAGGGTAGCCAATGTAACCCCACTTTTTACGAGATGGAGAGAGAAAACAGGGAATTATAGACCAGTTAGCCTTACATCGGTAGTGGGGAAAATGCTGGAGTCGATTATTAAAGATGTTATAGCAGCGCATTTGGAAAGCAGTGATGGGATCGGTCAGAATCAGCATGGATTTATGAAAAGAAATCATGCGTGACTAATCTTCTGGAATTTTGTGAGGATGTAACAAGTAGAATGGATAATGGAGAGCCAGTGGATGTGGTGTGGCTGGAATTTCAAAAAGCCTTTGACAAGGTCCCACACAAGAGATTAGTGTGCAAAATTAGACCAATGGTATTGGGGGTAGGGTATTGACATGGATAGAGAACTGGTTGGCAGACAGGAAGCAAAGTAGGAATTAACGGGTCCTTTTCAGAATGGCAGGCAGTGACTAGTGGGGTGCCGCAAGGCTCGGTGCTGGGTCCCCAGTTATTTACTATATATATATATGAACAATTTAGACGGAATTAAATGTAACATCTCCAAGTTTGCGGATGACACAAAGCTGGGTGGCAGTGTGAGCTGCGAGGAGGATGCTATGAGGCTGCAGGGTAACTTGGATAGGTTTGGTGAGTGGGCAGGTGCAGTATAATGTGGATAAATGTGACGTTATCCACTTTGCTGGCAAGTACAGGAAGGCAGATTATTGGAATGGTAGACACAGAAAGCTGGAGTAACCCAGCGGGACAGGCAGCATCTCTGGAGTGAAGGAATGGGTGACATTTCGGATCGAGACACATCTACAGACTGATGTCGGGAGTGGGCGAGACAGAGATAGAATGTAGTCGGAGACAGTAAGACTGATGGGAGAACGGAAGGGGGAGGGGATGGAGAGAGAGGGAAAGCAAGCGCTACTTGAAGTTAGAGAAGTCAATGTTCATACCAGTCCGAAAAAGGGTCTCTTCGGGTTAAACCAGCATCTGCAGTTCCACAATGATTGAGCTGAAAATAATGCCTAGTTAAACTGATCTCATCTGCCTGTACATGATCCATATCCATCTATGCCCTGCACTTCCCTTGTGCACATCTAAAGGCCTCTTAAATGCCACAGTGTGTTGTAGAGCACGGGGATCTAGGAGTGCAGGTACATCGTTCCTTGAAAGTGATGATACAGGGTGGTGTAGAAGGCTTTCAGCACATTGGCCATTAGTCAAGAGTATTGAATATTGAAGTTGGGAGGTCATGGTTTAGTTGTACAACACATTGGTCAGGCCACATTTGGACTATTCATAAGTGATAGGAGCAGAATTAGGCCATTCGGCCCATCAAGTCTACTCCGCCATTCAATCATGGCTGATCTATCTCTCCCTCCTAATCCCATTCTCCTGCCTTCTCCCCATAACCCTGGACACCCGTACTAATCAAGAATCTATCTCTGCCCTAAAAATATCCACTGACTTGGCCTCCACAGCCTTATGTGGCAAAGAATTCCACAGATTCACCACCCTCTGACGAAAGAAATTCCTCCCCATCTCCTTCCTAAAAGAACGTCCTTTAATTCTGAGGCTGTGACTTCTCGTCCTAGACTCTCCCACTGGTGGAAACATCCTCTCCACATCCACTCTATTGTGTTCTGTTTTAGTCACCCTACTATAAGATGGATGTTGTTGAGCTGAAAAGAGTGCAGAGATTCACGAGGGTGGTGTTAGAAGTTCAGGGCCTGAGCTACAGGGATAGATTGGGCAGGCTAGGACAGAGTCTGAAAAAGGGTTTCGACCCGAAACGTTGCCTATTTCCTTCGCTCCATAGATGCTGCTGCACCCGCTGAGTTTCTCCAGCATTTTTGTGTACCCAGGCTAGGACTTTATTCCTTGGAGAGCAGGAGGCTGAGGGGTGATCTGGTAGAGATGTGTAACAACACGAGGGGAATAGATAAGTGCTTTACCCAGAGTAGGGGAATCAAGAACCAGAGGGCAGAGGTTTAAGGAGAGCAGGGCAAGATTTAACAGGAACCTGATAGGCAACCTTTTTACACAGAGGGTGGTGGGTATATGGAACGAGCTGCCAGAGGAGGTAGTTGGGACAGGTACGATAACAACATTTAAAAGATATTTTGGTAAGGCAAGTTTAGTTTAGAGATACAGCATGGAAACAGGCCTTTCGGCCCATCGAGTCAACGCTGACTAATAACCACCCGTGCACTAGTTCTACACCTGGGGCAATATACAGAGGCTAATTAACCCTCAATGCTGCACGTCTTTGGAAGATGTGGGAGGAAACCCACATTTTGTAACGTTAGTCTTATTCTAAAATTGATTCAATTCTTTTTTTTATCATCAATTCAACAGAATGAAGAAGCGAAAAGAGGTGTTTAGAAATTTTTGCAAAGTAATTACAAAGAAATAACTGAAATAGCACATTTACATAAGTATTCAGACCCTGCTGTGACACTCAAAATTGAGCTCAGGTGCATCCTGTTTGCATTGATTATCCTTGAGATGTTTCTACAACTTGATTGGAGTCCACCAGTGGTAAATTAAATTGATTGGTCATGATTTGGAAAGGCACACACCTGTCTATATGAGGTCCCACAGTTGACAGTGCATGTCAGAACAAAAACTAAGCCATGGAGACAAAGGAATTGTCCATAGACCTCCGAGACAGGATTGTGTCGAGACACAGATCTGGGGAAGGGTATAAAACAATTTCTGCAGCATTGCAGGTCCCAAAGAGCACAGTGGCCTCTGTCATTCTTAAATGGAAGAACTTTGGAACCACCAGGACTCTTCATAGAGCTGGCCGCCCGACAAAACTGAGCAATCCGGGGGGGGGGGGGGGGGCTTTGATCAGGGAGGTGACCAGGAACTCGATGGTCACTCTGACAGAGCTCCAGAGCTCCTCTGTGGAGATGGGAGAACCTTCCAGAAGGACAACTATATCTGCAGCATTCCACCATTCAGGCCTTTATGTTAGAGTGGCCAGACGGAAGCCACTCCTCAGTAAAAAACACATGACAGCCCGCTTGGAGTTTGGCAAAAGGCACCTAAAGGACTTTCAGACCATGAGAAACAAGATTCTCTGGTCTGCTGAAACCAAGATCTAACTCTTTGGCCTGAATGCCAAGAGTCACGTCGGGAGGAAACTGCTCATCACCTGGCCAGTACCATACCTACGGTGAAGCATGGTGGTGGCAGCATCATGCTGTGGGGATGTTTTTCAGCGGCAGGAACTGGGAGACTAGTCAGGATCAAGGGAAAGATGAATGGAGCAAAGTACAGAGAGATCCTTGATGAAAACCTGCTCCAGAGCATTCAGAACCTCAGACTGGGGCAGAGGTTCACCTTCCAACAGGACAATGACCCTAAGCACACAGCCAAGACAACACAGGAGTGGCTTTGTGACAAGTCCGTGAATGTCCTTGAGTGGCCCAGCCAGAGCCCGGACTTGAACCTGATCGAACATCTCTGGAGGAACCTGAAAATAGCTGTGCATCGACGCTCCCCATCCAACCTGACAGAGCTTGAGAGGATCTGCGGAGAAGAATGGGAGAAATTACCCAAATACAGGTGTGCCAAGTTTGTAGCGTCATACCCAAGAAGACTTGAGGCTGTAATCGGTGCCAAAGGTGCCTCAACAAAGTACTGAGTAAAGGGTCTGAATACTTATGTAAATGTGATATTTCAGTTATTTATTTTTAATTACTTTGTAGACATTTCTAAACACATGTTTTCACTTATTTATTATGGGGTATTGTGTATAGATTGATGATTAAAAAATGAATTTAATCCATTTTAGAATAAGGCTGTAACGTAATAAAATGTGGAAAAGGTAAAGGGGTTTGAAAACTTTCTGAATGGACTGTGGACACCACCCATGGTCAGGATGGAACCTGGGTCTCTGGTGCTGTGAGGCAGCAACTCTACCGCTGCACCACCGTGATGCCCTGTACATGGCAAGGAAAGGCTTGGAGGAGTATGGACCAAATGCGGGCAGGTGGGACAAATGTAGATGGGGCAGTGTTGGCAAGTTGGTTTTGGTGAGGTACAACTCTTACTAAGCAGGTTGATGGTCCACAGCCCTGCCTGCGGTGCTGGTCTGCTGGAACCTTCGCTGCCTCTGAGCCCGGGGCTCCTACACGGCCTTGCACTGACGTGTGACTCTCAGGTTGGCTAACCTCCAGTATTTATCACAGGGCACAGTAACGATTGCCCCCTAGGACTGCTCCTTTATCGTTAGTAATTGGATCAGGTGTGGGGATAACACCTGCTCCAGCCTGTAGGGAGGGCTCTAACCAACAGAGGGAGCAGTTCACATCTCACGTGCAGGAAGAAACTGCAGGTGCTGGTTTCAACCGAAGATAGACACAAAAAGCTGGAGTAACTCAGAGACGGGAGATATAGATGATGATGTAGAGAGATAAAGAACTATGAATGAAAGATGGGCAACAAAGTTCACATCTCACACTGTTGCGAGTTGCAGCCAATTGAAGGAGATGATTTTTATTTGATCTTCCATTCGGTGATAAAATGTCTTGAATTTGTTTTGCGTCTTTATGGTGGTGAATCTGTGGAATTCTGTGCCGCAGGGGGCTGTGGAGGACAAGTCAGTGGATATTTCTAAGACAGAGATAGATAGATTTTTGATTAGTGCGGGTGTCAGAGGTTACGGGGAAAAGGCAGGAGAATGGGGTTGCGAGGGAGAGATAGATCAGCCATGATTGACTGGCAGAGTAGATTTGATGGGCCGAATGGCTCAATTCTACTCCTATTCCTTCTGACCATACGACCTTTACCAGCCTCCAGAAGGTTTACAACCATGAAGTGTTTAGTTTAGAGATACAGTACGGAAATAGGCCCTTCAGCCCATCAGTCTGAAGAAGGGTCTCAACCCAAAACGTCACCCATTCCTTCTCTCCAGAGACGCTGCCTGTCCTGCTGAATTACTCCATCACTTTGTGTCTATCTTCTGCCCATCAAGTCCATGCTAGCCATCGATCATCCATTCACACTAGTTCTATGTAATCCCACTTTCTCATCCACTCCCTACACACTAGGGGGCAATTTACACAGGGCCAATTAACCTACAAACCCGCACGTCTTTGGGATGCGGGAGGAAACTGGAAAACGCAGAGGAAGCCCAAGTGGTCACAGGGAGAACATGCAAACTCCGCACAGACAGCACCCGAGGTCAGGATCAAAACCAGGTCTCTGGTGCTGTGAGGCAGCAGCTCTACCCGCTGCACCACTGTACCGCCCAGTCACTGTATGGATTAAATCAGTTGATTAGAATGTAGAATATGGAACAGTATGGATCAGGAACAGGCCCTTCGGCCCACAGTGTCTGTGCTAAACAAGACCTCCATTCAATACATATTCCTACGCCTATCCAAAAGCCTCTTAAACACCACTATCGTATCAGCCTCCACCACCACCCCTGGCAGCATGTTCCAGGCACACAGTTTTTTACCCAGATCTATCTGTCCCTCCTAACCCCATTCTCCTGCATTCTCCCCATAACAATAGACAATAGGTGCAGGAGTAGGCCATTCGGCCCTTTGAGCCAGCACCGCCATTCAATGTCATCATGGCTGATCGTCCCCAATCAGTACCCCGTTCCTGCCTTCTCCCCATATCCCCTGACTCCGCTGATGCCCATACTAATCAAGAATCTATCTATCTCTGCCTTATCTATCCACTGACTCGGCCTCCTCCGTCTTCTGTGGCAAAGAATTCCACAGATTCACCACCCACTGACTAAAGATATTCCTCCCCATCTCCTTCGTAAAAGAATGTCCTTTAATTCTGAGGCTGTGACCTCTGGTCCTAGACTCTCCCACTGGTGGAAACATCCTCTCCACGTCCACTCTAACCAGTGATGCTGCCTGACCCGCAGAGATACTCCTGCACTTTGTGGAGTCTTTCTGCACCGGCATGCTTTGGTGAGCTGTATCAATCTGTTTCTGCTTGGTCTTGTTGCCAAGGATTGAGCAGCTGGGCTAGGCTAGGCTAGCTTGCAGATCCTGGTGCTGACCTGACATTTATATTTGAGGATTAGCACTTGTGACAGCTCAGTGGGCCATCCTGCAGTAATCTGCAGCTAATTACAGAGCAGGCTCAGTGGCAGAGCTATGATTCTGTACAGGCTAACTCTGCACACAGTATTAGAGCTAAGAGGCACGACAGACCAGTGCTTCTTAAACTGGTTCAGTGTCATTCACCCTCCAGTCTTCGTCACTAAATTTCATTCACACGTGACTACATTTTCTTCTCGTTTTTTGGTAATTTTCGTCTTGTTCTAGAAACATAGAAGCATAGAAAATAGGTGCAGGAGGAGGCCATTCGGCCCTTCGAGCCAGCACCGCCATTCATTGTGATCACGGCTGATCGTCCCCAATCAATAACCCGTGCCTGCCTTCTCCCCATATCCCTTGACTCCACTAGCCTCTAGAGCTCTATCTAACTCTCTCTTAAATCCATCCAGTGATTTGGCCTCCACTGCCCTCTGAGGCAGGGAATTCCATAAATTCATAACTCTCTGGGTGAAAAGGTTTTTTCTCACCTCAGTCTTAAATGACCTCCCCTTTATTCTAAGACTGTGGCCCCTGGTTCTGGACTCGCCCAACATTGGGAACATTTTTCCTGCATCTAGCTTGTCCAGTCCTTTTATAATTGTATATGTTTCTATAAGCCCCCTTCTCCCCCCCCCCCCTCATCCTTCTAAACTCCAGTGAATACAAGCCTAGTCTTTTCAATCTTTCCTAATATGACAGTCCCGCCATCCCAGGGATTAATCTCGTGAACCTACACTGCACTGCCTCAATCACAAGGACGCCATTCTCCCTTGTGTATAATTTTATATTTAATTTATTTTGTCATAAGCAAAAAACATAAGTAAGTCATTTCTTAAGTGTTTATTTTATTCAACTTTTTGAAAATCCTAAAAATATGCAAAGCAAACTAGGAGTGTAAAATTAAAAAAAAGTTCAATACCACTGGAGTTGGATAATCATTCGATTAGAATGATTAAAAAAACCATCCCAACGCCCAAACACTGGGCCTCAGCCCCATCCTACCCTTTCCGACTTTGGTTACTGCAGTTTTTTTCTAGCTCAAAAAAACCATGGTCTTCCCTGAAAGGTTATATTACAGTACATTTGGGAAATATCCTGCAACTTTGAAATTAGAAAGCCAGAGGTAGAGAGAAAAAAACATGTGACATTTATAGACAACAGACAATAGGTGCAGGAGTAGGCCATTCGGCCCTTCGAGCCATTCAATGTGATCATGGCTGATCATCCCCAATCAGTACCCCGTTCCTGCCTTCTCCCCATATCCCCTGACTCCGCTATCTTTAAGAGCCCTATCTAGCTCTCTCTTGAAAGTATCCAGAGAACCGGCCTCCACCGCCCTCCGAGGCAGAGAATTCCACAGACTCACAACTCTCTGTGTGAAAAAGTGTTTCCTCGTCTCCGTTCTAAATGGCTTACCCCTTATTCTTAAACTGTGTCCCCTGGTTCTGGACTCCCCCAACATCGGGAACATGTTTCCTGCCTCTAGCATGTCCAAACTCTTAATAATCTTATATGTTTCAATAAGATCCCCTCTCATCCTTCTAAACTCCAGAGTGTACAAGCCCAGCAGCTCCATTCTCTCAGCATATGACAGTCCCGCCATCCCGGGAATTTCCAGCTCCGCTTCCATTAAAACCAACAAGAGCTTACTAACCACTTTAATGGCAATGCCTTTTTTACGTATAGAAAAAAATATATAAATATCTGAATAAATTAAGCCATTCACCCTTCATTCACCCCTCTAGTTTAATTCACCCCAAAATGATTTAATTTGCCCTTGGGTGAACCATTCACCAGTTTAAGAAGTACTGCTGTACAGACTAACTCTGCATATTGTATTTCTCGATTAAAGATAAGAGTCACGTTAGGCCACAAACTGCATGTGAGCACATGGCTGTGTGTTGGAGTGTGAAGTCAGGCAGATGGGTACCGATGGGCGTTCCTGTTTGAACCTCCTGCCCGATCCACAGGCTAAATCTATGTGACAAGATGGCACCGTGTTGCGACGTGGCCTCGTTCAGGGTCTTTCAGAGCCGCATGGTGTAAATTCTCCTGATGCCTTGGGTGAGGTTATTCCCAAACTTTCTGATCCTGTGCTTTTTCCATGGTTTAAAAGACACAAGCGCAGGTGTAATCAATGTAGATAACCTTCAGTAGAAGAAGGAGATTGAGAATCTCGTAAACCCCGGGGCCAAGACCAGGCAACACGGTTGCGCAGCGGTAGAGTTGCTGCCTTACAGCGCTTACAGTGACCGAGACCTGTGTTTGATCCCAGTGGGACTAGTGTAGCTGGGACATGTTGGGCCGAAGGGCCTGTTTCCACACTGTACCACTCTGTGACTCTAAATATCGATCGTTTGGTGCTGTGGCTCAGGCATTGATGTGATGTCCAGCAGGTTTGCAGTGTGAGGGCCCGACTTCAGAAACGCATCTGCTCACGTTATCTTATTGGCAGCTTCCGCTACACCACTACGTGGTATTATTTTGTTACACTTTACAAAGATTAGTTTGGTTTAATTCAGTGTAGTTTTTGAGATGCAGCACGGAAACAGGCCCTTCGGCCCCTCGAGTCCGTGCCGACCATCGATCACCCATTCCCACTTTCCCATCCACTCCCTACACACTAGGGGGCAATTTACAGGGGGCCGATTAACCTACAAACCCACACGTTTTTGGGACGTGGGAGGAAACCAGAGCACCCGGAGGAAACCCACGCGGTCACAGGAGAACGTGCGAACTCCGCACAGACAGCACCCGAGGTCAGGATGGCACTGTGAGGCAGCAGCTCTACCCGCTGCGCCGCTGTGGTGCCCTGTTAAAGTTGTAAACGACTAACTCCTTGCAGAATATAAAGGGCCGGTTAATCCTGGAGATATTAAACCACTCATTCCCTGGCCCGGATTTGGGGTGTTATCTGTGTTGTGTTTCTCAGGCCAAAGTCGGCAGAAGAATCGGCAGGCGTGCAAATGGACGAGAGGATTGTGTCAGTGGTCGAGGGTCTGGTTTACGCGCACAACAGCTCAAGCTGCAAAGCCGGAACTTCAGCTAAACGATGATGACAAGTTCTAAGTTACCATTCCACACAGCGTCAGGGACCCCCATAGAGTCCCCTCGCCCATCGGGCAAGAGGTACAGAGGTGTGAAAACGCACACCTCCAAATTCAGGGACAGTTTCTTCCCAGCTGTTATCAGGCATTGAATCATCCTACCACAACCAGAGAGCAGTGCTGAACTAGTATCTACCTCATTGGTGACCCCCGGGCTATCTTTGATCGGACTTTACCGGCTTTACCTTGCACTAAACGTTATTCCCTTACCAGGTAAATGGGTTGATTTCTTTTCCACACAGAGAGTTGTGCGTCTGTGGAATTCTCTGCCTCAGAGGGCGGTGGAGGCCGGTTCTCTGGATACTTTGAAGAGAGAGCTAGATAGGGCTCTTGAAGATAGCGGAGTCAGGGGATATGGGGAGAAGGCAGGAACGGGGTACTGATTGGGGATGATCAGCCATGATCACATTGAATGGCGGTGCTGGCTCGAAGGGCCGAATGGCCTACTCCTGCACCTATGGTCTATTGTCTATTGTCTATTGTCTATTGTCTATTGATTGTAATCATGTATTGTCTTTATGCTGACTGGATAGCACGCAACAAAAGTTTTTCACTGTACCTCGGTACACGTGACAATAAACTAAACTGAACTACACTGAGTTGGCCAGCCTGTTAATCAATTTGCGGCAGACTTTAGTTTAGTTTAGTTTAGTTTAGAGATGCAGCGCGGAAACAGGCCCTTCAGCCCACCGAGTCCGCACCGACCAGCGATCCCCGCACACTAACACTATCCTACACACACTAAGGACAATTTACACATACACCAAGCCAATTAACCTACAAACCTGCACATCTTTGGAGTGTGGGAGGAAACCAAAGATCACGGAGAAAACCCACACGGTCACGGGGAGAACGTACAAACTCCGTACAGACAGCACCCGTAGTCGGGATTGAACCCGAGTCTCTGGCGCTGTGAGGCAGCAACTCTACCGCTGCGCCACCGTCTTCTTCGAGCCAGCTCCGCCATTCAATATGATCATGGCTGATCATCTAAAACCAGTGCCCCGTTCCTGCTTTCTCCCGATATCCCTTGATTCCGTTAACCCGGAGAGCTAAATCTAACTCTCGAAAACATCCAGTGAATCGGCCTCCACTGCCTTCTGTGGCAGAGAATTCCACAGATTCACCACTCTCTGTGTAAAAACGGTTTTCCTCATCTGAGTCCTAAATGGCCTACCGCAGGGTAGATTGCCGATATTTACCCAGGGGAGGGGAATCAGGACCAAGAGGACATGGGTTTAAGGTAAGGGGGGAAAGATTTAATCACAACCTCAGAGGCAACTGTTTCACACGGTGGGTGTATGGAGCGAGCTGTTAGAGGCGGTGGCACAGCGGTAGAGTTGCTGCCTCACAGCGCCAGTGACCATGGGAGCTGTCTGTGTGGAGTTTGCATGTTCTCCCTGTGACCGTGAGGGTTTCTTCCGGATGCTCCGGTTTCCTCCCACACTCCAATGGGTGTTGGTGTGCTCTAGTGATCTGGGCTCTTTGTTTGGCTGCTATATTACCGAGTGCCTTGCAGCCATCTAGATTAACTGGTTCGACTGAAGCTGCTCTCCTTGCGTCTCACATTTGTCAAACACTTTCACTTTCCGGCAGCTTTGTCCACTCTGCTCAGTAACGCCATGTTTCACAAAGTCCAGTGTTACCGCTTTAGACATAGAAACATAGAAAATAGGTGCAGGTGTAGGCCATTCGGCCCTTCGAGCCTGCACCGCCATTCAATATGATCATGGCTGATCATCCAACTCAGTATCCTGTACCTGCCTTCTCTCCAAACCCCCTGATCCCTTTAGCCACAAGGGCCACATCTAACTCCCTCTTAAATATAGCCAATGATATAAGCCATAATATGGTTGAGTTCTTCATTAGGATGGAGAGTGACATTGTTAATTCAGAAACAAAGGTCCTGAACTTAAAGTAAGGTGACTTTGAGGGTATGAGACGTGAATTGGCCAAGATAGACTGGCCAATGATTCTTAAAGGGTTGACGGTGGACATGCAATGGAAGGCATTTAAAAACTGCATGGATGAACTACAACAAGTGTTCATCCCAGTTTGGCAAAAGAATAAATCAGGGAAGGTAGTGCATCCGTGGATAACAAGGGAAATCAGGGATAGTATCAAAACAAAAGAGGAAGCATACAAATTAGCCAGAACAAGCAGCCTACCAGAGGACTGGGAGAAATTCAGAGTCCAGCAGAGGACAAAAGGCTTAATTAGGAAAGTGAAAATAGATTATGAAAGAAAACAGGCAGGGAACATAAAACTGACTGCAAATGTTTTTATAGATATGTCAAGAGGAAAAGATTAGTTAAAACAAATGTAGGTCCCTTGCAGTCAGAAACAGGTGAATTGATCATGGGGAACAAGGACATGGCAGACCAATTGAATAATTACTTTGGTTCCGTCTTCACTAAGGAAGACATAAATAATCTGCCGGAAATAGCAAGGGACCGGGGGTTAAATGAGATGGAGGAACTGAGTGAAATCCAGGTTAGCCGCGAAGTGGTGTTAGGTAAATTGAATGGATTAAAGGCTGATAAATCCCCAGGGCCGGGTAAGTTGAATCCCAGAGTACTTAAGGAAGTAGCCGCAGAAATAGTGGATGCATTAGTGATAATTTTTCAAAACTCTTTAGATTCTGGAGTAGTTCCTGAGGATTGAAGGGTAGCTAATGTAACCGCACTTTTTAAAAAGGGTGGGAGAGAGAAAACGGGGAATTACAGACCATTTAGTCTAACATCGGTGGTGGGGAAAATTCTGGAGTCAGTTATTAAAGATGGGATAGCAGCACATTTGGAAAGTGGTGAGTTCATTGGACAAAGTCAGTATGGATTTATGAAAGGTAAATCATGTCTGACGAATCTTATAGAATTTTTCGAGGATGTACTAGTAGAGTGGATAAGGGAGAACCAGTGGATGTGTTATATCTGGACTTTCAGAAGGCTTTCGACAAGATCCCACATAAGAGATTAGCATACAAACTTAAAGCACATGGTATTGGGGGTTCAGTATTGATGTGGATAGAGAACTGGCTGGCAGACAGGAAGCAAAGAGTAGGAGTAATCGGGTCCTTTTCAGAATGGCAGGCAGTGACTAGTGGGGTACCGCAAGGCTCAGTGCTGGGACCCCAGCTATTTACAATATATATTAATGATCTGGATGAGGGAATTGAATGCAACATCTCCAAGTTTGCGGATGACACGAAGCTGGGGTGTGTGAGGAGGATGCTAGGAGGCTGCAAGGTGACTTGGATAGGCTGGGTGAGTGGGCAAAGGCATGGCAGATGCAGTATAATGTGGATAAATGTGAGGTTATCCACTTTGGTGGCAAAAACAGGAAAGTAGACTATTATCTGAATGGTGGCCGATTAGGAAAAGGGGGAGATGCAACGAGACCTGGGTGTCATGGTACACCAGTCATTGAAAGTAGGAATGCAGGTGCAGCAGGCTG
>CM075983.1:1267331-1306464 GCA_038087875.1 Malacoraja senta | reverse complement strand
CCCATTCAATAATGGCTGGTCTATCTATCTCCCTCCTAACCCCATTCCCCTGCGTTCCCCCCATACCCCCTGACACCCCTACAGCCAGATGCCCCCCACCACTGCCTGGAGACTCTTTGCTTGCATCCAGCATGGTTATAGTCCATAACAAGTGAATGTTTTAACTTGCAGCCCTGCAGTCCGGTCAGCCTGGTGATGAATGTGGAGAGTGAGTGGAAGCCCAGACACAGGGTGGGGTCTGCAGCAGCTCCACACTGCCCCGGCAAACCAGAAGGACCACAGCAACATGGCGGGAAGGTGATGCGGCTCCGAGTGCTGCTCTTGGACGAGGAGTGTGAAGAGTTTGAAGTGGAGGTAAGGCTGCCAACATTGGCAAGCTTGGAGCAAACCACACGAACACAAAGGGCAGAAACAAGCTGCAGACCGCAGAAATCTGAAATATAACGACATGGCGGCACAGTGGTGCCGCTGGTAGAGCCGCTGATTCACCGCACCAGAGACCCGGGATCAATGCCGAGTCGGGTGCTGTCTGGGTGGAGTTTGCACGTTATCCCTGGGACCGCGTGGGTTTACTCCAGGTGCTCTGGAGTTTCCTCCCACATCACAAAGAACACGCGGGTTTGGAGGATAATTATGGCTCTGTGAGTTGGCGGGCACATTAGCAGCATTTAGAAGGCGCTTGAACAGGTGTGTGATTAGGAACAGTGCGGAGTGAAGTGGGGCAGGCGCTGGCAAGTGGGCGCTAGGCAAGTTGATCGAGTTGGACAGGTTGTGCCAAAGGGCCTGTTTCAGCGCTGTTTACCTGTGACACCATGACTCAGGAATTACTGGCAATGACAATCCCCAAAACATGCCATCTGTTTCGATGATTCTTGGTTCCCTCATCTCTGATGCTACAACTTTATATAACACTGAAGGACACAGAGTGCTGGAGTCACTCAGCGGGTCAGGCAGCATCTGTGGAGAACATGGATAGGTGACGTTTCACAGAGTGCTGGAGTAACTCAGCGGGTCAGGCAGCATCTGTGGAGCGAAGGAAATGGGCAACCTTTCGGGCCGAAACCCTGAAGGAAATAGGCAACGTTTCGGGCCGAAACCCGGAAGGGTTTTGGGCCGAAACGTTGCCTATTTCCTTCGCTCCATAGATGCTGCCGGAACATGGATAGGTGACGTTTCACAGAGTGCTGGAGTAACTCATAGATACATAGATACATAGAAACATAGAAAATAGGTGCAGGAGTAGGCCATTCGGCCCTTCGAGCCTGCACCGCCATTCAATATGATCATGGCTGATCATCCAACTCAGTATCCCGTACCTGCCTTCTCTCCATACCCCCTGATCCCTTTAGCCACAAGGGCCACATCTAACTCCCTCTTAAATATAGCCAATGAACTGGCGTCAACTACCCTCTGTGGCAGAGAGTTCCAGAGATTCACCACTCTCTGTGTGAAAAAGTTTTTCCTCATCTCGGTCTTAAAGGATTTCCCCCTTATCCTTAAGCTGTGACCCCTTGTCCTGGACTTCCCCAACATCGGGAACAATCTTCCTGCATCTAGCCTGTCCAACCCCATAAGAATTATGTACGTTTCTATAAGATCCCCTCTCAATCTCCTAAATTCTAGCGAGTATAAGCCAAGTCTATCCAGTCTTTCTTCATATGAAAGTCCTGACATCCCAGGAATCAGTCTGGTGAACCTTCTCTGCACTCCCTCTATGGCTATAATGTCCTTCCTCAGATTTGGAACTCAGAACTCAGCGGGTCAGGCAACATCTGTGGAGAACATGGATAGGTGACGTTTCACAGAGTGCTGGAGTAACTCAGCGGGTCAGGCAGCATCTGTGGAGAACATGGATAGGTGACGTTTCACAGAGTGCTGGAGTAACTCAGCGGGTCAGGCAGCATCTGTGGAGAACATGGATAGGTGACGTTTCACAGAGTGCTGGAGTAACTCAGCGGGTGGGTCAGGCAGCATCTGTGGAGAACACGGATAGTTTTTTTGAGACAGCATGTGCTGCTACGGTGTACATGCACCTCTAAAAAGTTACAATCTAGATTTTCACATTTGTAGACTTTTTAAATTTATATAAAGATTACTATAGTTTAAAAAATAAACTTATTTTAAAATACTTTAGGCAGTCAGACCCTTAAACAACTTTGTCATAGAGTCTTGCAATGTGGAAACGGGCCCTTTGGCCCAACATGTCCCATCTACACCAGTCCCACCTGCCTGCATTTGGCCCATCTCACTCTAAACCTATTCTATCCATGTACCTGTCTAAATGTTTCTTAAACTTTGCGACAGTACCTGCCTTTATGTGAAAAAGGTACAACTCAGATTCCTAGTAAATCTTAAACCCCTCCCCCCTCCCCACTTTAAACCAGTGTCCTCTGGTCCTCTACTCTGGGCAAGAGAGTTTGTCTACCCGATCTACTCCTCTCATGATTTTATACACTTAAGCAGCTTATTGCATGACAATCCACCAGACACCAACAGCAAGGAACGATACTCGAAGCAGCATCTTTCTGTCTAAGTGCTTCCTGACTATTGTTAATGGAAATGAACAAATTCAATGCATGCTTTCACAACCACACCCGAGTGAAGTTTTTAATGGTATCAATAATCAAAACAGCACCAGGTTTGCACTTGAGTGGTGGGTTACACAAGAGGGATCTGTGGATAAAGGAGGTGGCTCTGGGTGAGAGGGGTGCTGTAGAATGGGTGGAGGGGCCGGGCAGGAGTCGGCTGTGTCGGTAACTGGAGCACCACTAATGGTGGCAGCATGTCTGTGTCAGTAATGGACACAACTCTCCTGAAGGCAACCGCCTTGCACAACAACAATGGGTGTAGCAATAGATTAAGTCACTTTCAGCAATTTTCTTCCTTGCTAACGTCACTGTTCAATTTACGATTTGCTTGAGGCCATGGACACACACTGCCCTTCTCCTTAACCATCTCCTGCCTTACGATCAGCCTCTCTGGCTCTGCAAGGAAGCAGTATTAATTGCTGCACCACTGAGTCGCCCTCTGTTTCACAGCGATATGGATTAAGCGGGAGGGGCTAAGATTATGGGATAAGAAGAGTGGGACCTACAGTTACTTACGGACTGAAATCAGATTCTGGGATTGGACCTCAAAGATGGACAAGGCCCAAGAGAAACAGTGAACAGGTTCAAGAGGCCGTCGGTCTTCTCCTGCTCCAATCTAGAGTCATAGAGTTATACAGCATGGAACCAGGCCCTTTGGCCCAAAGACCAAGATGCCTTACCTACACACTAGTCCCATCTGCCTGCGTTTGGCCCATAAACCTTTCCTAATCATTCCTTATGTTTATGAAGGAACTGTAGATGCTGGAAAATCGAAGGTAGACAAAAATGTGGGAGAAACTCAGCGGGTGCAGCAGCATCTATGGAGCGAAGGAAATAGGCGACGTTTCGGGTTGATACCCTTCTTCAGAGAAGGCTCTCAACCCAAAACCCTTCTTCAGAGAAGGGTCTCGACCAAAAACGTCGCCTATTTCCTTTGCTCCATAGATGCTGCCTCACCCGCTGAGTTTCTCCAGCATTTCTGTCTACTATCCATTCCTTATGTTCTTTTGGTGAACTCGCTGGTGTTGCTATGCTGCTACTGAATACCACTCAACCTTCACTGACTTTGCTTCTCCTCAGCAAAAATCCACGGGCAAGGTCCTCCTTGGTTGCATCTGCCACCACCTCACACTCGTGGAGGAAGACTACTTTGGAGTGGAGTTTACCAATCGCCATGGGAACATGGTAAGCAATGTCCTTCGGTGAAAGAGTGTGGACTTTGTAGTACCATCTAAGCTGGAGCTCAGGGACACACTGATTGCACAGAATCAATCTGCGGCAATAGAGAATGATTTTGAAAAGGGCTAAGAGCCAGCATTCTGTCTGCTAATTTGATTAGATGACATGTGCCGACTGCCATGTTATCAGTACCATGTCTACAAAGGGAGCAGAGAAGATTCACAAGGACGTTGCCCGGACTCGAGGGCCTGAGATCAAGGGAGATGTCGGACAGGCTCGGACCTTACTCTTTGGAGCACAGGAGGATGAGGAGTGATCTTATAACGATGTATAAAATCAAAGGAGAATAGATAGGGTGAATGCACAGTCTTTTACCCAGAGTTGGGGAATGAAGAACTAGAGGGCATGGTTTAACTAATGCGATTTAGTTTAGTTAAATTTGGAGATAGGTTTAAGGTGAGTGGGGAAAGACTTGATAGGTACCTGAGAGACAGAAGGTGATGGTTAAATGGAATGAGTTGTCAGAGGAGGTAGTTGAGGCAGGTACAATAACAATTTGGACAGCTACATGGATAGGAGGGATAAGGGCCAAACAGAGGCAAAAGGGACAACCTTAGCTGGGGCACCTTGGTCAACATAGATCAGTTGAAGAGAAGGGCCTGTTTCCGTGCTATAGGACTCTACCACTGCATCTATCAAAGTCGTCGAGCCCCCGGCGGGCCAGAGAAACGCTTCAAGGACAACATCAAGAACAGTCTGAAGAAATCCCACATCACATCCAGCAACTGGGAGCACATTGCACTGGACGGACAGGCGTTCCTGGAGGAAATTCCTGCAGGAAGGAGCTGCACGTCATGAAATGGAACTACGCCGTGTCGCAGAGACAAAGCGTCAGCACCGTAAAGAGAAAGAGAAGGAGGCTCGGCGACTACCAGCCACCGCCATCCACTGCCAACGTTGCACCAAGGTGTGTGGATCGCGGATCGCCCTCTACAGACATCTGCAGACCCACAAGTAGATGACCCAATGGAGAGGAGAGGACAGTCATACTCGTTTCGAGTGACCGCCGATGATGATGATCTATCAAAGTCTCGAAGCATTTCACTTAATGTTAATTATACGGATCCAGAGATTCCTCAGCTCGTTATCCTTGTTGCGAGTGGTGAAGGCAGCCACTGCCTGTATAATGGGAATCCTGGGGACATACACCCCACAGCCTGGGCCATGGAGAGTTGGTGTACTGAGAGCTGAATCAATGAGGGAGACTGGTTATAGAAGTGATTGGGCCACAGAGGGGTCAGAGACAGACTTGGGGAAGAGGCTAGAAATCATGATATGGCAATGGCTGAAGTTTTGGGCCCAAGGGCAATGATCTATTAGAACATGTTATAGAACCAGCCCTGCATGAAAGAAGATGGTAGACACCCTGTTCACAGAGCAGGTGAGACTGATTCCTTTCCCTTAGCACACAAGCAGGTCTTGCCTCTATCGTTTCATTTTAGGCTTCAGGGGAACATTAATGCAAGTGATATCAAGGCACATGGTGTCTCTGTCACTACCCATGACTGCTTCAACTATAAGCGAGTTCGGTATTCCGACTGCGCATGCCCAGGTCAAAGGTCACTCGTGATAAACATTCTCGGCCATTGTGCTGCTGCATGTATACAGACCTACGTTTCATCCGTAGTCAGGCTCGAACGCGGGTCTCCGGTGCTGCAAGCGCTGTTGAATTGCTACTGGACCGTCCACGTCCCCTACAGAGTGTCCCATCCCTGTCGGGGGGCAGCCGGAGATGTCCGGGGTGACCCTGGACTGACGGGACACCGGCCCGGAGCGGTGGAGTTAGTGCTTCTTCTCCGCGTTGGCTGTAAGCCTGGGCCGTCACTGCTCCGGGCCGGTGTCCCGTCAGTCCAGGGTCACCCCGGACATCTCCGGCCTCTGCCGGACAGGGATGGGACACTGGGGAGGGGACGTGGACGGTCCAGTAGCAATTGAACAGCGCTTGCAGCGCTGGAGACCCGGGCTGGAGCCTGACTACGGATGAAACGCAGGTCTGTATACACGCAGCAGCCGAGAATGTTTATCATGAGTGACCTTCGACAAATTCCATGATTCCTCATACGTTTTACGGAATACCGAACTCGCTTATTCAGACAGGAAACAGAACAAGTTTTGGAAACCGTGTGATCACATGGGTTTCAGTTGAACCTCTTTTGTAAGACGTGTTGCGATAGAATCTCTTGCTCAATAAGTGTTGATGTTGAACGACTGTTGCGGGATCCCAGCGCCAGGCATGGCATTTCCGTGGCCTGTGCAACAACCCTACTGAGCAAAACTGCGGCCCTAGGGTCTGGGTTGTTGGCCGAGAGTGGGACACTGACACTGCTTTACTTATCCTTCCACGGAAGTTGGAGAATTTTGAATTGATGTGCAATGTTACAACATTTGTGGTATTTTCATAACTGATAAGAGCAGAATTAGGCCATTCGGCTCATCAAATCTACCATGCCATTCAGTCATGGCTGATCTATCTTTCCCTCTCAACTCCATTCTCCTGCCTTCTCCCCATAACCCCTGACACCCGTACTGATCAGGAATCTGTCAATCTCCGTCTCCATCTGAGTTGGATGATCAGCCATGATCATATTGAATGGCGGTGCAGGCTCGAAGGGCCGAATGGCCTACTCCTGCACCTATTGTCTATGTTTCTATGTTAAAAATGTCCATTGACGGCCTCCACAGCCGTCTGTGGCAATGAATTCCACAGATTCACCACCCTAACTAAAGAAATTCCACATCTCCTTCCTGAAGGTACTTTAATTCTGAGGCTATGACCTCTGGTCCTAGACTCTACCACTAGTGGAAATATCCTCTCCACATCCACTCTATCCAAGCCTTTCACTATTCGGTAAGTTTCAATGAGGTCTCCCCTCATCCTTCTAAACTCCAGCGAGTACAGGCCGAGCGCCGACAAACGCTCATCATAGTGGTCCAGGTCTCAGCAGCAGGTTGGAGGGGGGTAGGCCACGTGTTTTGTGCCAGGTCTTGATCTGCGAATGCCTTTCTTTGTCAATCGACCACTGACACATAGAATGTCTCACCCAATCCTTCTCTCCAGAGATGCTGCCTGTCCCGCTGAGTTACTACAGTTTTTTTGTGTCTATGTTTGGTTTAAACCAGCATCTGCAGTTCCTTCTTCCACGTAGAATGTGGGGCTGAATTTCATCACCGCGTCTGCCTTCCTGAAGAGGTGGCTCTTGAGATAATGGGTAGTGATCGACCTTTTCCAGGGTCTCACCTTGAACTTTATTCGCAGAGGGGAGGTTGTGCGACTGGAGCAGATTAGTAGTCAAGTGTTTCATGGCCACTTGCACCAGGATCAGAACAATAATCTGACTGAGGTGGGTCTTTTTATGGACTATATAAATGTGTGAGCTCTATCCTGTCACTTCATACTGATTTGAACCTCTGTCTAATTTCAGGTCTGGTTGGACCCACTTAAACCTATTTTCAAACAAATCAGAGGTAAGTGTTATACATGTCTTGAAATTAGTCATACTGCACGGAAACCAGCCCTTCGGCCCAACATTCATGTGAACCAAGATACCGCACCTAAGCTTGTCCCACCTGCCCACATTTGGCTCATTTCTCTCTAAACCTTTCCTAGCTGTGTAACTGGCCAAGTGTCTTTTAAATGCTGTTATAGTACCAGCCTCAACTACCTCCTCTGGCAGTTTGTTCCATACACCCCCACCACACTCTGATGATACAAAAACTTGAAAGCACATACTACCAGATTCAGGAACAGCTTCCCCCCCCCCCCTGCTGTTATCAGTCTCTTGAACGTACCTCTCATAATCTAAGAATGTAGTCCCAATCTTTCAATCAATTTTGTTGCAGCCTTGCCCTTTTTATTTAACCTGTTCTTTCTCTGTCGCAAGAACAGTATCTTCTGCACCATGTTTGCCAGTGACTCGGATCAATTCTGACCTTGGATGCTGTCCGTGCAGAGTTTGAACGGTCTCCCTGTGACAATGTGCATTTTTCCCCAGATGATGTTAGTTTTTATAGTTGAGAGATACAGCACAGAAACAGGCCTTTCGGCCCACTGCATCCACGCCGACCAGCGATCCCATCAACATTAACACTGCCCTACACACACTAGAGACAATTTTACATTTATACCAAGCCAATTAACTTACAAATCAGTACGTCTTTGGACTGTGGGAGGAAACTGAAGATCTTGGAGGAAACCCACGCAGTTCATGGGGAGAACGTACAAACTCCGTAGACAGCACCCGTAGACAGGATCAAACCCGGATCTCTGGCGCTGTTAGGCAGTAGCTATGTAGGGGCTGAATTTTATTATCGCGTCTGCCTTCCTGAAGAGGTGGTTCTTGAGATAATGCGTAATGATCGACCTGGGGAAGGAGGTGGAGAGAGTTGATGGGGAGAATAAAATGAGATTGGTGTAGATTGGTGCTAGCTGGCGAACATAGAAACATAGAAACATAGAAATTAGGTGCAGGAGTAGGCCATTCGGCCCTTCGAGCCTGCACCGCCATTCAATATGATCATACCCTCTGATCCCTTTAGCCACAAGGGCCACATCTAACTCCCTCTTAAATATAGCTACTTAACCTTAGCATAGACCTTAAGGGCCAGTTTCTGTTCTGTGTGACGTTACGAGGCAGAAATAAATGCTGAAGGTGAACTTAGCTAGGCGGAAGAGGGGAAATACCGGGAATAATTTAGGTAAAATATGAATTGGAGGTATTTCTTACGCCGTGACATGCTAGTTAGTTCATCTGACGGTAGTTCTGCTCCAGTGTGATGACTGTGCTCCTAAGAAACCTGGCAGTGTAGAAAATTTCATTAGCCAAACAATTATGTCACCGGGAAAGGGGTTAGGGGCTCAAGAGTTTCAAACTTGCGAAAAAAACAAAATCATTTTGAAAGATTCACATACAAGGAATTTGCCTTGGTGCTCCGCCCGCAAGTGACAACATGACATACAGTGACAGTTCGGAATGACACATAAAAAATTGATAATAAAGCATTATTGATCAAACATGTGAATTAAATAAAATACCAGGGCAAAAGGAGACTACAGATTTTTGGTTATTGAGTAATAATAATAATAATAATAATTCATTTTATTTACTGGCGCCTTTCTAAAACCCAAGGACACCTTACAATGCATAGAATCACAAAAAAAATACAAAACACATAATCGGAATAAATTAAATATAAAAACACCACAGTACACAAATCAAGGACAGAATTCAATTTCAAAAGCACCAAAAGAAAATAAGAAACACAATTTGAGGAGAGAGCAGCGGCAGCCAAACCGCGCCAGCGTCCACTCTCCCCTCCGACCGCCATCTTGAACAAAGACCAACAGACACAGCACACAAAAATCATCCCCCCACAATGACCACCACTGTGGGGGAAGGCACAATGTCCAGTCCCCAACCCAGTTCTCCCCAGAGTCAGGCCCATTGAGGCCTCCACAGTTGCCTCTACGGAGGCCCAATGTTCCTGGCCGTCGGGAGAGTCCTCGCAGCGGCTGGAACGGCCGGTTTCCCAGCGGAGTCCATGGCACCTGAAGCCGACAGGGCCGCGCCGATTTGGAGCCACGATTTGGAGCCACGAGGCTCCCGATGTTAAAGTCGGCGCCGCCGCCCGCAGCTGGTCGCTCCGCAGACCGGCAGCCCGGAGGTGTTGATCTCGGCGGTCATCGCATACCGGAGCTCCAGCGCGTCGATCCAGCGCGGCGACCCAGGCAAGGCATCGCCCGCTACGCTCCACGATAGCGCTCCAGTGCTGTGCCACCACCGAAGCTGAAGGTGCTGGGCGGTCCCCGTCAGGAAACGGCACTCTATGCCTGCTGGTAGGCAACGAGGACGGGTCGACGGGGCAGCCTGGAGAAAAAGCTGCCTCACCGACCAGGTAGGGACCTAGAAATAGTTTCCCCCTTACCCCCCCACATTAAAAGTCAAAATTCCCCAAACAAACAAAGAAATAAAAAACACTAACACTAAAGAAAGAGTGAATTTGACGGACGGCTGCTGTTTAGCAGCCGTTCCTCCAAGATGGCGGCTCCTACATTGATTAAACATGTGAATGAAATAAAATACCAGAGCAAAAGGAGGCTACAGATTTTTGGTGATTGAGTAGAGCAACTACTCGTGGAAAAAAAACTGTTTTTATGTCTGGCTGTGGCAGCTTTGACAGTCCGGAGTCGCCTTCCAGAGGGAAGTGATTCAAAGAGTTTGTGGCCAGGGTGAGAGGGGTCAGAGATGATCTTACCCGCTCGCTTCCTGGCCCTTGCAGTGTACAATTTCTCCAGCACTATTAAAAAAAAATAAAGCTATTTCTAATAGCAATAGGTTTTTTGTTACTGCAAGTTAAAAATCCTGTATGTTAAACAGGACATAGTTGCACCAGTGTCAATAGAAGCGACTGCTGGTCATTTCAATGATCACCCACATTGAACTGACAGACTGTTCTTAATGGGGTCTGACTATTGCAGGAAGGTTACATGTACAATTGTTTTTCCTCCAAAACCTTTTTCTGCAAGACAGATATTTTTCCTGCTTGCCATCCTCCATGTAACTTTTTGAGTGGTGCTCTTGTTATTGAAATCGTGTTTATATCAATTTGGCCCACAATATAAATGGTATTCTCAAATTCATCACTCGTGTTAAGTAAGTAAGTAAGTTTATTGGCCAAGTATTCACATACAAGGAATTTGCCTTGATGCTCCACCCACAAGTGACAACATGACATACAGTGACTGTTACAAATGACTCAGAAAACACTAAACATTAATAATAATAAAACATTAATGATAAAACACCATTGATCAAGCATGTGAACCAACAAAATACCAGATCAAAGGGAGGCTACAGATGTTTGGCTGTTGAGTAGAGCAGCTACTGGTGGATAAAAACTGTTTTTATGTCTGGCTGTGTGTTTACTTTATGTATGTAACTTTATGCTGGTTATATCCACTGTGTGCCTGTCACTAGCTTCTGTGTTGTTCCGTCTGCACATTTCTAATAATGAATCACTGAGTGAAGAACTCTGTCTTTAATCACCTGCTTTGTCCACTAAGCCTCTCGATCGTCATTGCCTGGCCGGTGAAGTCTCTTTTGTCTTGGACAGGTGTGAAGAATGTCCTGTTCCAGTTTGTGGTGAAGTTCTTTCCACCTGATCCCGGCCAACTGCAGGAGGAACAGACAAGGTGGGTACAGTGTGTCTCCCGGCCTCTGCAACCCCCATCTGCTAAGCAGCTCCAGGTCGATCATTTGCCAACGTTTACCTGCTGTCCGGATCGTCCACCTTGGATGTTTTAGTGCGTCCATCTCTCGTCGAAGGGTGGTCAAGTACTCAGCACACCAGGGAGGGTTTCACTGTTGTTGGACAGGGGAATGTGGGGTGGTGGATCACAACTAGAAGGCGATATAGACCACTCAGCCCCTCTAGCCTGTCCTACCGTTCAATATCTGGATCTGGATGTCGTACGCTGAAAAACTCTAGGTAGAGCATCACTCAGCACTGGACAATTCTTTACATTTACCAAGCCAATTAACCTACAACCTGTACGTCTTTGGAGTGTGGGAGGAAACCGAAGATCTCGGAGAAAACCCACGCAGATCACGGGGAGAACGTACAAACTCCGTACAGACAGCACCCGTAGTCGGGATCGAACCCGGTCTCTGGCGCTGCATTTTGCTGTAAGGCAGCACCTCTACCGCTGCGCCAATATGACCATGGTTGACCTACCACAGGCCTCATCTCCACCTCTGTGCCAGTTCCCCATCCCTCTCGAACCCCCGATCTATTAAAAATGTTCCCGCTTCCATATTAAATGCCCCCAGTGATCCAGCCTCCCGTAACCTTTGGGAGAATTCCAGGGACCTTGGCTGAGGTTGAAACTGAGCCCGGACTCCAGTGTGGGCTCCCACACTCTTTGTATGAAGAACGCCATTGAATCTTTCACAGGGCATGAGAAAGCCTTGGGCTAATATCCCATTGAAGTGGCACCCCCCTTGCTGCCGTACCTGTGCCACGCCAGGTTCAGTGGTGGCCGGGTCACCAGGATGTTTACTGAATGTCCACACTTCAATGGGATATTAGCCCAAGGCTCTCTTGGGCCCTGTGAAAGATTCAATGGCATTTACTGAATGTCCACACTGCAGGTTCCAACTGGCCCCCTCCAAACACGGGGCCCTGTTGTCAGGGGCAACACCAAAGCCAAAGACATAGGGTGACACAGTGGCATAGCGTTAGAGTTGATGCCTCACAGTGCCAGAGACCCGGGTTCGATGCTGACAATGGGTGCTGTCTGTACTGAGTTTGTACATTCTCTCCGTAATTGCGTGGGTTTTCTCTGGGTGCTCCGGTTCCCTCCCACGCTCGAAAGACGTACAGGTTTGTAGGTTAATTAGCTTCTGTAAATTGTCCCTAATGTGTAGGATAGTGCTAGTGCACATTATGATCACTGGTTTGCGTGGACTCGGTGGGCCGAAGGGCCAGTTTCCATGCTGTCTCTAAAGTCTAAAGACACGACCAAAGATATCTCAGGGTGTGGGTAGCTGGTAAATTCCCGCCTGTGTTGGAGTCAGTCTAGGTTTTGTACTAACAGGGATGCTTGAACCCATAAGCCTTTGATTCAGACTGGCACACAAGTGATGGGCTGAGTGGTCTCTTCCCTTCGACTGCTGGCCCCGAGATGCCTCCACCCTGCCCTCGTGCACACATACCGCTCAGTCTCACCAACTCTGTACCTCCACAGGTATCTGTTTGTTCAGCAACTCAAAAGGGACCTGGTCTCCAGGCGACTCGTCTGCAATGACAACAGCACCGCTCTGATACTGTCCCTCATCATCCAGGGTGAGTTACACCTACATTACCTGCTCCCCTCCAGTTGTACGGGCCATTCGGCTTCATAGAGTCACACAGTGGTCCAACTGGGTAATCCTTCCGCAGAACTGGCATTATTTGGCGCCGGTGTAGCGGCAACAAACGTGGCGAATAAACAGTTGCTATATTCAGGTGTTACATGTAAGTTTGGGCCACTAACATAAATGTCATTGCTGCTGCAGCTGAGTCTCGAGCTCAGCTACCTGTTGACTGGGGTGCTCTCAAGGTGAGATATGCTTATGTAGCAGAACACTCCCCTTAGCCCCTGATGTCACGTGACAACCTTCGTAGCTCCTGACGAGGGTTCGACCATAAGTGGTGTGTGTATCAGCTGACGCCACACCGGGTGGGTTGTGTTTAATAACTCTCTGAACCTGACTCCACACAGCTCACCTCTTCCATTCCACACGCCTTCAATGTCCTCTCCGATGTTTGTTGGAGGCAATACCCAGTCCACGTGGCGCCTGCGTTTCTTCCCCTGCCACACACATGGTTGTTCCTCACACTTGCACCATCTGGGCCACGCTGGCCGTACTTTGCCAGCCCTGCCTTGGACTCAGCTTCAGTCTATGTCCTTCCTGCTGTTGGCCATCTAATGTCCCCACCGGGCTCTGGGCAGATCCAGGGATTCATACTTCTGCGCATTTTCCAAGAGTTAATGTTGTCTTATCAAGTAGATGACGCACCTGCAGATTCCACAAATGGTCACTATATTCATTAATCAGTATCAATATGAAAAGAAGCCTAAAGGGCCTGTCCCACTTATGCGACCTTTACAGTTGACTGCCGGCACCCGTGATAGGTCACCGAAATTTTCAACATGTTGAAAATTCAGCGGCGACCAGAAAGACGCTCCGACTCTTTGGAGACCTATGGTCATGAGAGGTCACCCGCGACATGTCGCCAGGGGTCGCCTGTATGGTAATGAGAGGTCTCCTATGGTCGTGAGAGGTCTCCTATGGTCGTGAGAGGTCTCCAAAGAGTCGTAGCGTCTTTCTGGTCGCCGCTGAATTTTCCACATGTTGAAAATTTCGGCGACCTACTACGGGTGCCAGAAGTCGCCTGTAAAGGTCGTGTAAAGTGGGACAGGTCCTTAACATGTATGACTCAGATTCACTGGCTCAGATCAAAAGGGCTGTGGATTAACAGTATGACAGTTGATCTTGAGCTATGTGGCAGATTAAACACCATGAATCCAATCAGATTGAACCATCCGCACCCTTTAGCCTTCTGCACATATCACCTCCAGCCTTGGTTACCATCTCCACCTTACTCCACCTTCCCCCATCTGACTCATCTGCTAATCAACCCCGCCTCACCTGGGATCCACCTATTACTCACCACCTCCTGCCCGCTCTCTCCCCTCACTTCCTTCTATCAGCCTCTCATCTACTTAATCAGCCTGGAGGTTCCACACCCGAAATGTTGTCTGACCACTTCCCTCCGCAGATGCTGCCTGACATCCAGCATTTTGTTTTTTTGACCATGATCAACCAGTCTGAGAAGACAAACTATTTATTCTGCATTATACACAATTTTGTTAAATCCCTTGTTGAATGAACTCGTTTCTCTGTTTTGTTTCTATTCCCATTTTTGAATAATTGTTTGAATACTTGCCTCCTTCTCCCCAAGCTGAGGTGGGTAACTTTGATGAGGATTTGGACCAAACGCATTTACGATCCAAGATATACTTCCCAACCCAGGAACTACTGAGCCACAAGATCATGAAGTTCCACCAGAAGCTCGTGTAAGTGTCACAGTGATCAGCAAAGCGATTACAGAAATCATGGTGGAGTGCCTTCCCCAGGTTTGGTTAGAAACACACTTGCCTTTGAGTTTGAATCCTGTACCAGAGACTTAGAATGATAATACAGCACAGAAAACAGGCCCCTCGGCTCACTCTGACCAACATGCCCCCATCTACACCAGACACACTTGCCTGCATTTTGCCCGTATCTCTCTAAACATGTCCTCTCTTGTCCAAAGGTTTTGCAGTTTGTTAGTACATGCCTCATGGGCCTGTCCCACTTACATTACTTTTTCGGCGACTTCCGGCACCTGTCATAGGTCGTTGCAGGTTGGCAAAAATGTTCAATATATTGAAAATCCAGCAGCGACCAGAAAGACGCCACGACTCTTTGGGCAACTGAGGAGACTTGTCATGACCGTACAGGCGACATGTCGCGGGGTGAAGCCTGTACGGTCGTGAGTAGTCGCCCAAAGTGTCGTACCTTCTTCTGGTCGCTGCTGGATTTTCAACATGGTGCCGGCAGTCGCCGAAAAAGTCGCATAAGTGGGACAGGCCCATTAACTATCTCCTTTGGCAGCTTGTTCTATATACCTACCACATTTTGTGTAAAAGGTGTTGCCCCTCAGGTTCCTATTAAATCTTTCCTCCCTCACCTTAGACCTATGGGACCTGTTCTCTACGACTTGGACACAGATCTGAGTTGCCAGTCAGAGAACAAGAGAGCTGCAGAGTTCATGGTGTTAGCTTCGGAATGTTTCTCCAATGGTTACTATAGATCCCATAAATCACTACCGTTAAAAGCCCTGGGGAATTCTTCCTGATGTTCTGGCAATACTGGTCCCCTCAGTAACGTCCCTGTAAAGTTGGACCAACAGCTGCTCAGTCTCACTGCTTGTAGGGTGCTCTTGTGTGGTCTATATTTTGCGTATCCCATTGAAGCTTGAATGTCTGGAGTACTCTTGATGGTGGGCAAATGTCAGCAGCCAACTATGTAATCCTTGCCTAGTTGACAGCAACATTTGGATTGCCCCTCAAGAACGCAGCACAGCATGTTAACACGGCCATGCAGCCCATCAAATCCATACTAGCCCTGTGCAAGAGTAATCCAGCTAGGACCATTCTCCTAAACGCTGCAAGCTCCTTGCTTTCCGGTACTTATCGAGCTCCATTTGGAATATTCTGATGGAATCTTCGCCGTTGTTCCCTCAGCAGTCGACCCTGACCTCTCTCAGGATCACACATCCTTTCTCATATCCTGCGATGATCGGTTGTGCCTGATATTCAATTCCTTGTGGAGTTCAATGAAGCACTGTTTCAAAGACTCGCCATCCATTTTTGGTAAAGAATATACCTGATACGGGGTGATGCAGTGGGTAAAACTGCTGCTTCACATTTTCAGAGAACCAGGTTCAATCCTTACCTCCGGTGCTGTGTGGAGGTTGCATGTTCTCCATGTAACCGCGTGTTTCCTCCGGGTACTCGGGTCTTGTACCACATGCCTAAGACGTGCGGGTCAGTGGGTTAATTGGCTGGTGTAAATTGGCCCTAGTGTGTTGGTGAGTTAAAATAAGGGTGCAGGTGATGGGAATGGGGGGAGATAAATGTGGGGAATGTGGGGAGATAGTGTAAATTAATGCTTGATGGTTTGCATGGACTCGGTTTTTCCTGTATGTCTCAGTTTATACAATGCTAGAGATGACAATTGAAACATCCTTCCCATTCATTGCATTGGAGGACACTGATTTACCTTATTTGTTTAAGTTTATTTAAATGTTTTAGATGTCATAACTTTAAAAATTTTGCTGATGCTTATATTTTATAATAGATCCCAAGCCTACCACATTTTGTGTAAAAAGATCCAAACTCAGTCTCTCCTTGCCAATCTAGTTCAGGGAACATTCCTGTGAATCTTGTCAGTATCCGCCCCAGATTAATCACATCCTTCGTACAGCACGGCAACCAAATCCCAACACATATTCTTCATGTTTAAGAAGGAACTGCAGATGCTGGAAAATCGAAGGTAGACAAAAATGCTGGAGAATCTCAGCGGGTGCAGCAGCATCTATGGAGCGAAGGAAATAGGCGACGTTTCGAGTTGACGGTCTCGACCCGAAACATCGCCTATTTCCTTTGCTCCACAGATGCTGCCTCGCCCGCTGAGTTTCTCCAGCATTTTTGTCTACCACAAATTCTTCATGTGTGGTCTCACCAACTATTTGTGCAAGTGTGACATAATGTTCAAATTCTTATACTCAATGGCTCAGCCAATGTAGCAAAACACCTTCCTCACCACTCTGTCTCCCCGTGTCACCACTTTCAGGGGACTTTGGGACAATGCTGCAAATGATTTTTGTGTGCTGTGTCTGTTGGTCTTTGTTGAAGATGGCGGTCGGAGGGGAGAGTGGACGCTGGCGCGGTTTGGCTGCCGCTGCTCTCTCCTCAAATTGTGTTTCTGATTTTCTTTTTGTGCTTTTGTAATTGAATTCTGTCCTTGATTTGTGTATTGTGGTGTTTTTATATTTAATTTATTCCGACTATGTGTTTTGTATTTTTGTGATGTTATGTCTTGTAAGGTGTCCTTGGGTGTTAGAAAGGCGCCAGCAAATAAAATGAATTATTATTATTATTATTATGTGCAACTGCATGGTGACTCTTTCTATATATTACACATGCAGGCACCGCCATGTTTTGGCGCCATTTCCAAATTCCGGTCGCTCCGTGTGCTCGATGTCCTGGAGCAGTTTCTGTGAACTGATGTCCCTCTCCTCTCCTGGCCATCTTAGTGGCCAGGGAGCGCCCCCTGCAGCCGACCTTGAAGGCATTACCCCGATTCTCACGTCCAATGCCTCCAGCTCCCACCGGTTGCCGAGCCTCCAGGCGAGTCTGCGGTCCCCCTGTCGGCCGAGCTGGCGAGACTTTGGGCGGGCTCCAGCTGTCCGACGAGCTATCGTGTGGGCTCCCGGTCCCACCGACCGATGAGCCTTCGGGCAGGTTCGTAATGATGGTGTCTACAAGCCTTTGTCTGGAATTCCCAGTCCCACAAGTCTTTGGGCGGGTTCCTAGTCCTGATGTCTACCAAGCCTTCAGGTGGGTCATGCTGACCGCCGAGACAGTTGGAAGCCACGCCGAGGCTTCGGGTCCTTCCAGGAGGGCACCACGATCGCGGCACCTCAGGACGATGTCCGCTGCACAGAAAGCTCAAGGACTTGCTGTTCAATGGTTTCGGAAGACCCACCAACGCTTGCAGTACAATTAGTTATGGGAATGCTCTCTTCCCACAAATTACTTTTTAAAACTCCTTGCAGGGATCCTAATTGACCAAGTGGACAAAGGACAGTTATTGCCACATACACCAATTGGTGCAGTGAAATTTAAGTTACCATGCAGCACACAAATAAGATAAAAAAACATTCCCCCACAGTGGAATCAACATTTCCCACTGTGAGGGAAGGCACCAAAGTTCAGTCCCCTTCCTCTGTTCACCCGTGGTCGGGGCCTATTGAGGCCTCCGCACTCGCCGCTACGGCAGCCCGATGTTTCAGGCTGTCGAACGGAAGAGCACTCTCAGTGGCCCGGGAGCCTCCGAATCGGCCGCTTCCTACCGGAGACCGCGACTCCCGAAGTCCACAGGCCAAGCTGGGCAGAGATTCAATGCTGGCGACCTCGGCGAGAGATCCCAGGCTCCGCGATGTCAAAGTCAGCTGGTGACTTTGATTTTAAAAAACCCCTAACACTGAATGTTGAATGGCCGCGACTTTTAACCCAAACTATATTTGGTTCAATATTCCGTTCAGGATGAGGCCTGACAACTGCCAGGATTCTGGATGATTTTCCTGGGAGTCGGTGAATGATGATTCTGTCTTCACACAGCGGGCTGACCTCAGCTGAGTGTGACTCCCGTCTCTTGGAAACGGCTCGCAAGCTGGACATGTACGGCATCAGGCTGCACCCGGCCAACGATGGAGAGGGAACGCTGATCAACCTGGCCATCTCCCACATGGGCATCTTGGTCTTTCAGGTGCGTCAGCTTTAGGGTTTATTATTGTCAGGTGTACTGAAATACAGTGAGAAGTTTTGCTTTGCATGTTATCCAAGAAAATATCATTCGAACATTTGGGAATGGTGCCAGATTTACATAGAAAAAAGATGTCAAATAATGTGTTTGTGTCAGATGACGGGTGGATCCAAAGGGACTCCGGTGGCCATGGATCGTACCAGCAGTTGCTTGGGACTTGGGAAGAGAGATCGGCGTGTCCAGGCAGACCCACTGGTCGGTGCATGGTAAAACTATCAGACAGGCTGCTGTCTCAGGACGGTAGGGTGCCCGGTTCAATCCCAACATCAGGTCCTGTCTGTGTGCAGAGTTCACTCTTTCTCCAGGTGACCACATTGGTTTTCTCTGGGTGCTCTGTTTTCTTCACACATCTCTCAGGTGGATGAAATGACCGTGGTAAGTTGTTCCTTATAGACAATAGGTGCAGGAGTAGGCCATTTGGCCCTTCGAGCCAGCACCACCATTCAATGTGATCATGGCTGATCATCCCCAATCAGTATCCCGTTCCTGCCTTCTCCCCACATCCCCTGACTCCGCTATCTATAAGAGCCCTATCTAGCTCTCTCTTGAAAGTATCCAGAGAACCGGCCTCCACCGTCCTCTGAGGCAGAGAATTCCACAGACTCACCACTCTCTGTGAGAAAAAGTGTTTCCTCGTCTCCGTTCTAAATGGCTTATTCCTTATTCTTAAACTGTGGCCCCTGGTTCTGGACTCCCCCAACATCGGGAACATGTTTCATAGAAACATGGAAAATAGGTGCAGGAGGAGGCCATTCTGCCCTTTGAGCCAGCACCGCCATTCATTGTGATCATGGCTGATCGTTCCCTATCAATAACCCGTGCCTGCCTTCTCCCCATATCCTTTGACCCCACTAGCCCCTAAAGCTCTATCTAACTCTCTCTTAAATCCATCCAGTGATTTGGCCTCCACTGCCCTCTGTGGCAGGGAATTCCATAAATTCACAACTCTCTGGGTGAAAACGTTTTTTCTCACCTCAGTCCTAAATGACCTCCCCTTTATTCTAAGACTGTGGCCCCTGATTCTGGACTCGCCTAACATTGGAAACATTTTTCCTGCATCTAGCTTGTCCAGTCCTTATATAATTTTATATGTTTCTATAAGATTCCCCCTCATCCTTCTAAACTCCAGTGAATACAAGCCTAGTCTTTTCAATCTTTCCTCATATGACAGTCCCGCCATCCCAGGGATCAATCTCGTGAACCTACGCTGCACTGCCTCAATCACAAGGATGTCCTTCCTCAAATTAGGAGACCAAAACTGTACACAATACTCCAGATGTGGTCTCACCATAGCCCTATATAACTGCAGAAGAACCTCTTTACTCCTATACTGAAATCCTCTTGTTATGAAGGCCAACATTCCATTAGCTTTCTTCACTGCCTGCTGTACCTGCACGCCAACTTTCAGTGACCGGTGTACAAGGACACCCAGGTCTCGCTGTACCTCCCCCTTACCTAACCTAACCCCATTGAGATAATAATCAGCCCCCTTGTTTTTGCCGCCAAAGTGGATAACCTCACATTTATCTATATTATACTGCATCTGCCACGCATCTGCCCACTCTCAACCTGTCCAGGTCATCCTGCAACCTCCTAACATCCTCTTCACAGTTCACACTGCCACCCAGCTTTGTGTCATCCGCAAACTTGCTAGTGTTGCTCCTAATTCCCTCTCCCAAATCATTAATATATATGGTAAACAGTTGCGGCCCCAACACCGAGCCTTGCGGCACTCCACTCGCCACTGCCTGCCATTCTGAAAAGGACCCATTCACTCCTACTCTTTGCCTCTGGTCTGCCAACCAATTTTCTATCCGTCAACACCCTACCCCCAATACCATGTGCTCTAATTTTAGTCACCATTCTCCCGTGCGGGACCTTATCAAAGGCTTTCTGAAAGTCTAGATACACTACATCCACCGGCACCCCTTCATCCAATTTACTTGTCACATCCTCAAAAAATTCCAGAAGATTAGTCAAGCACGATTTCCCTTTCATCAATCCATGTTGACTTGGACTAATCCTTTTACCGCTATCCAAATGCCCCATTATTACCTCTTTAATAATTGACTCCAGCATCTTTCCCACCACCGAAGTCAGGCTAACTGGTCTGTAATTCCCCGTTTTCTCTCTCGCTCCTTTCTTGAAAAGTGGGATAACATTAGCTATCCTCCAATCCACAGGAACTGATCCTGAATCTATTGAACATTGGAAAATAATCACCAATGTGTCCACTATTTCTAGAGCCACCTCCCTGAGGACCCTGGGAAGCAGACCATCAGGCCCAGGGGATTTGTCATCCTTCAGTCCCATTAGCCTACCCAATACTATTTCTCGCCTAATGAAAATTTCTTTCAGTTCCTCTACCCCATAGATCCTCTGTCCTCCAGTACTTCTGGGAGATTGTTTGTGTCTTCCTTAGTGAAGACAGATCCGAAGTACCTGTTCAACTCTTCTGCCATTTCCTTGTTGCCCATAATAATTTCACCCGTGTCTGCCTTCAAGGGACCCACATTTGACTTTGCTACTCTTTTTCCCTTAACATATCTAAAGAAGCTTTTACTGTCCTTCTTTATATTCCTGGCCAGCTTCCCCTCGTACTTCATCTTTTCAGCCCGTATTGCCCGTTTTGTTTCCTTCTGTTGTCCTATGAAAGTTTCCCAATCCTCTGGCTTCCGGCTACTCTTTGCTGTGTTATACATCTTTTCTTTTAGTTTTATTCTATCCCTAACTTCTCTTGTCAGCCACGGTTGCCTCCTACTCCCCTTAGAATCTTTCTTCCTTTTTGGAATGAAATGATCCTGCGTCTCCCGGGTTATGCCCAGAAATTCCTGCCATTGCTGTTCCACTGTCATTCCTGCTAGGATTCCCTTCCAGTCTACTTTGGCCAGCTCCCCTCTCATGCCTTCATAGTCCCCTTTGTTCAACTGCATCACTGCCACTTCCGATTTAACGTTCTCCTTCTCAAATTGCAGGTTAAAACTAATCATATTATGATCACTACCTCCAAGCGGTTCCTTTACCTCGAGTTCTCTTATCATATCTGGTTCATTGGACAACACTAAATCCAGAATTGCCTTTTCTCTGGTCGGCTCCATTACAAGCTGCTCTATGAATCCATCCCGGAGGCATTCTATAAACTATTTTTCCTGCCTCAAGCATGTCCAAACCCTTCACAATCTTATATGTTTCAATGAGATAGCCTCTCATCCTTCTATACTCCAGAGTATACAAGCCCAGCCACTCCATTCTCTCAGAATATGACAGTCCCGCCATCCCGGGAAATAACCTTGAAAACCTACCCTTAATAGCAAGAATGCCCTTCCTCAAATTAGGGGACCAAAACTGCACACAATACTCCAGGTGTGGTCTCACTAGGGCCCTGTACAACTGCAGAAGGACCTCTTTGCTCCTATACTCAACTCCTCTTGTTATAAAGGCCAACATGCCATTCGCTTTCTTCACTACCTGCATGCTTACTTTCATTTTTGTGTTGTAAACAACAGACACAATCAATGTGTTGATGAGGGGGAGAAAACGTTGTAGGGGTACAGGGAATACTCCACTTCTTCAGAAGTCTAAGGATATTTGGCGTGTATCCAATGACTCATACCTATTTCTAGATACACCATACAAAGCGTCCTACCCCACTGCAGCAAAGCCTAGTACAGCAACTGCTGTGCCCAAGAAATGAAGAAATTGCAGAGCTGTGGACACTGCCCAGTCCATTGCACAAACCAGACTCATCCCATCAAATCCATCTACATCACGTTGCCTTGGGAAAACAGCCAATGCAATCAAAGATCACTCACACCCCTATCATACCATCTTCTCCCAACGGGCAGAAGCCACAAAAGCTTGATCGCATGTACCACCAGATTCAAGAACAGCTTCTTCCCTGCCGTTATTGTATCTGCCTCAACTACTTTCTCAGGCAGCTCGTTCCATATACCCGTTGCCCACTGTATGAAACACTTGCCCTTCAGCTCTTATCAAATCTTTCCTCACTCAGCTTAAACCCTCTTCCCTGGGAAAAACGTGGGAATTCAGCATATCTGAGCCCATGATTTTTATACACCTCCATAAGATTACTCCTAACCTCCAGCGCTCCAAAGAATGAAGTCCAAGCCTACTCAGCTTCTCCCCACAAATCATTCCCTCCTGTCCTGGCAACATCCTCGTAAATCTTCTCCGCAGCGCTCTTTCCAAGTCGTGAGAGATCTCCCTCTTTGATCGAGGGTTCAGTCCATCACCTGTTGTGTGGGTCCTTGCCCGTGTGCAGAGCCGGGATGAATCGTTGAGACCGATGAAGCCTCCAGTTGAGGAGGTTGGATCAACGCTAAACCTCCTCTCATTCTAGGGCAAAATTAAGATCAATACGTTCAACTGGGCCAAGATACGCAAGCTGAGCTTCAAGAAGAAGTATTTCCTGATCAAACTGCACGCCAACATCTTTGTAAGTTGCTTTTAAGCTTCCCCCAAACAGTTGAAGATTAATGGTCTGGTCATGCGTTATTCAATGACACCCCCTTGACTTTGAACTTCGCAGACTTCCTCCCGTAACGACTCCTTGGAATTCCTGATGGAAAGCCGTGACACGTGCAAACACTTCTGGAAGACGTGCGTTGAGTATCATGCATTCTTTCGGCTGCCGGAGGAGCCCAGATCAAAAGCCAAGCCCTTCCTGTACAGCAGGGGATCCTGCTTTCGCTACAGGTAACATCCCTCTGGATACTTCCTCTCACCCTGTTAGTTCACGGGAGCGGATTCAGGTAACTGGGTAACTTTATGTCCACAGTGGCGGCTGGTTTGTCCTGTCCATCATGGACGGGTTGATGGCTGAGATTATTGTCACGTGTACCGAAGTACAGTGAAAAGCCCTTTGTTGCGTGCTAACCAGTCAGTGGGAAGACCATACATGATTACAATCATGCCGTCCACAGTGTACACGTACAGGATGAAGGGGGTAATGTTTAGTGCAAGTTAAAGTCCAGATTGGAGATAGTGTGAGGGTCACCATTGAGGTAGATGGGTGATCAGGACTGCTCACTAGCTGTTGATATGGTAGTCCAGTTGCCTGATAAAAGCTGGGAAGAAACCGTTCCTGAACCTGGAGGTGTGTGTTTTCACCCTTCTGTACCTTTGCCTGATGGGAAAGGGGTGAAGAGCGAGTCACCGGGTGGGGCACCTGCCTGATGAATCTAAAAGCATTGGGTTCACGTCAGCTCCCCGCACAAACACATAATTCTAGAGATCTTGAGGAATTCTTGAGGAAGGGTCTTGACCTAAAACGTCATCTGTCCTTTCCTGTCGTCAGTTGCTGCCCGACCCACTGAATTACGGCAGCACAAGATTCCAGCATTAGCAGCTGGTCCTAACACAGGATTAGTCTGCCATGGTGCGGAGGAAGTGCAGAGTGCTGTGCAAGTGAGGTACAAGGCCCTCTCAGGGCCCAGGTGATTCCACAAATCTGTAGGAAGGAACTGCAGATGTTGGTTTAACCCGAAGATAGACAGAACAAGCTGGAGTAACTCAGCGGGTCAGACAGCAGTACTGGAGATTCCAGCTTTTTGCGTCTATCTTTGATTCCACTTGAAGCTACACATGGCCGTCCTTCCAGCTTCACCGGCCAAAATCTTTCTTTTGACCATCTGCAGTGTTAGAAATCATAGGCCCAATGCCACGCTCGTGTTGGGACATTTGCTGTGTACGGATTTGCTTTGGGACATGCTGAGGCCGCGAGCTGCTACATTTAGAAACATAGAAAATAGCTGCAGGAGTAGGCCATTCGGCCCATTCAATATGGTCATGGCTGATCATCCATTTACGCAACTTGTCTTTTGTACTTTTACCTCCTGTTTCAGTGGAAGGACTCAGAAGCAACTGGTGGAGTACATGAGCAAAGGAGATTTCAAGAAGGCCGTCTTCGAAAGGTGATGTTCAACAAACTCCCTGCCTGAAAAACCCAACCACATTTAGACGTCCCCATTTTTTTTTCTCTTGCGCAGAATCAGAGAAAGAAGGCCAAGTGCCAGCATTTGGTCTCCACATCATCTCCCTGTCTTTTGTACTGGATGTAGGTGGCACAGTGGCACAACTGGCAGAGGTACAGGCTCATAGTGCCAGAGACCCGGGTTCATTCTGGTCACTGGCACTGTCTCTGTGGAGTTTATATGGTTTCCCTGCAACCCAAGAACGGCGGGTTAATCGTCCACAGTGTGTGGGGATAATGTAGAAACTCTGAAGAGTTATTAATGAATGATAAGCATAAATGGGTGGTTGACTGTTGGCATGGACTTGGTGGGCTGTATCGCTCAGTATGACATTAGAGTGGCTCTAAGTTATATTAAAGCCACTTCCCACCAACTTGAGCACATTTCCCAAGCTCACGTTTCAGTGCAACCACGAGCAGTTCTGCACTCTCCAGTGCTGTTCTGAGGTGTTACATGCCCTCCAGTGCAGTCCCAAGGGCTACCACACCGTCCAATGCAGTCCCGGTTGTTCCACAACCACTGCAGCCCTGCGCTATGCTACACCCTCCAGTGCAGTCCTGGACTGTTCCACACCCATCAGTGCTGTCCCGAGGAGGTATTAAATGAAGTCCGTGTTGTTCTGCAGCCTCCAGTGCAGTCCCGAAGTGCTCCACACCCGCCAATGCAGTCCCTGGCTGCACACCCGCCAGTGCAGTCCGTTTCCACAAGCTCCAGTGTCGTCGCAGGCTGTTCCACACTCAAGTGCAGTGCTAAGGTGTTGCACAACCTCCATCTTGGGATGTTCCACATCTTCCAGTGCAGTCCTGCGCTATTCTGCACCCTCCAGTGCAGTCCTGAGTGGCGAGACACTTTCCAAGTTCATTCTACCCGATGAGTACAGCGCTGATGTTTGATGAACATCAATCATTCTTCAAAGATAGACACAAAACGCTGGAGTAACGTCATCCATTCCTTCTCTCCAGAGATGTTGCCTGTCCTGCTGAGGAACTCCAGCATTTTGTCTATCTTCGGTTTAAAACAGCATCTGCAATTCCTTCCTAAATTATTCTTCCATCAAATGGTTTGGTTTTTCTGCAGGAGGCCGTGTAACGCGTCATCGGGGGAAGAGTCAGCTCCAGGAGAGCAGAGACAGGTCAGTGACATGACCAATCCATCTCACTCATAGTAACTGGCTCACAATGCCTGTGTCAAACATAATGCCAACTCATATCTACCTGCACATGGTCCATATCCCTTCATATTCATGTGCCTATCCAAAAGCCTCTTTAATTCAACTACCGTCTCTGCTGCTACCACCATTCCTGGCATCATGTTGAGGCACCCACCGTTCTACATGTAAAACAAGTTAAACTTTGCTCCTCACCTTGGAGCTATGTTCTCTAGTATTGGACATTTCCACTCTGGGAAATAGGTTCTGACCCAAAAACATGTGTGGTTGTAGGTTAATTGGCCTCTGTAAATTGACCCGTTGATAGCGTGTAGGGAGATGAGTAGCATAGCACTCGTGTGATCGCTGGACGGCATGGACTCCAGTTAAAGCCCAGCACTGGGGTGCAGCTGGTCGAGCCACTGCCTCATGGTGCTGGAGACCTGTGTTCAATCGTGAACTCGGGTGCTGTCCTTGTGGAGTTTGCATGTTCTCCCCGTGACTGCGTGGGTTTCCCCGCATGTCCTAAAGACGCGCGGGTTCGTAGGTTGCCCCTAGTGTGTAGGGAGTGGATGGGGATGGGGGGGGGGGGGGGGAAGTGGGACAACACAGAATGAGTGTGAACGGATGATCGATGGTTGGCGTGGACTCGGTGGGCTGCTTCCATGAATGAAAGACACACAGTGGTGCAGTTGCTCCAGCACTCTGTTGTAAACCATCATCTGCAGTTCCTGGTGTCCACAATCAGAGCGTTTCAAGCCTATGATAGATGCTCTAAGGGATGGGAGCAGAATTAGGCCATTCGGCCCATCAAATCATGGCTAATCCATCTCTCCCTCCTAACCCATTCTCCCCCATAACCCCTGACACCCGCACTGATCCTCCTGGTGGCTGCAATAAACTCTCATCTTCCTCCCTTCAGCTCCGGGAGCGAGTGGTCAGCGGGCGGCCGGAGCAGCGAATGGTCAGCGGGCGGCAGTGGACAGAGACGGCGCAGGAGGCCGCTCCTTGCACGGGGGGCCGGGGCCGGGAGCTGGAGAAGAGTCCTTGGCCTGAGACCACGGTCCGGCGGAGCTCCGCCCTCACACCGGCCGCACGGCCCCCTGAGACCACGGTCCGGCGGAGCTCCGCCCTCACACCGGCCGCACGGCCGCCCGCCGGCGCCGGACTGCCCGCTCTCCCGCCACAAGCTCCCACCCAATGGCGGCCGTCGCGCCTGGCCCGGCCAATCAGCTTGCCGCCCAATCACGGCCCGGCCCCGCCGCACATGACGGGGGGCAGCCAATCGGATGGCAGTGTCCCGCCGCCCCGCCCCCGCCGGCGGCTCGGCCAATGGGAGGGCGCGGGCGGCGGCGGGCCGCCATTGGCCGCCGAGTTGCCATGGGGCTGGCGGGCCAATGGGAGCACGGAGGCGGCGGCGGGGGCTAGGCGGGCGCCGAGGGGCCGAGCGGCCGATAGGGGCGGGGTCAGCAGTGGTGGCACCGAGTCCAGCGACTCCGACTCGGAGATCATCAGCGCCTTCTTCCGCCCCTGGCTGCTGGGCGGTGGGCGGCACCTCACCCTCTACACTGACTTCATCTAACCACTCATTTGGTCCCCTAATTTGAGGAAGGACATTCTTGCTATTGAGGGAGTGGCGCGTAGGTTCACGCGGTTAATTCCCGGGATGGCGGGACTGTCATATGATGAAAGAATGGAGCAACTGGGCTTATATTCACTGGAATTTAGAAGGATTAGAGGGAATCTTGTAGAAACATATTAAATTCTTAAAGGATTGGATACGCTAGAGGCGGGAAAAATGATCCCGGGAAAAATGGTCCAGAACCAGGGGTCACGGTTTAAGAATAAGGGGTAGGCCATTTAGGACTGAGATGAGGAAAAAGCTTCTTCACCCAGAGAGTTGTGAATCTGTGGAATTCTCTGCCACAGAAGGCAGTCGAGGCCAATTCGCCGGATGTTTTCAAAAGAGAGTTAAACCCCTGTCCCACTGTACGAGTTCATTCCAAGAGCTCTCCAGAGTTTACCCTGATTCGAACTCGGAGATTTACGGTAATAGCCACTCGTCGGTACTCGGGGCTCTCGTGGACATTTTTCATCATGTTGAAAAATCTTCACGAGTCTTCCCGAGCTTACCTGCTGTTAGCGAGTCTTCCCGAGTACCTGCCGTTAGAGCTAAGAGACGTCCCCGAGCTCCGACGTACCCGCTACGTTCATTCTCCGTGCTTACCACGAGTTAGATTTTTTTAAAACTCGGGAGAGCTCTTGGAATGAACTCGCACCGTGGGACAGGGCTATTATATTTAGCTCTTGGGGCTAACGGAATCACGGCATATAGGGCAAAAGCTGGAACGGGATACTGATTTTGGATGATCAGCCATGATCATATTGAATGGGGGTGCTGGCACGAAGGGCTGAATGGCCTACTCCTGCACGTATTTTTCTAATGTTTTCTATGCCAGAGCTCAGCATTGACCAACCCTCCGCGCCACATGGCAGCGACCCCGGAACAGGGCCTGCACTGGCCCTGGTCTCCACAAGGCAAGGACCTGGTGCCTTGGACTGGGCAGGGTCTTCACAAGGCAGGGATCTCAGGAATGTCCATGGTCTCCACCAGGCAGAGACCCAGGAGATGGCCATGGATGAAGGTTAATTCCCAGGATGGCGGGACTGTCATATGCTGAGAGAATGGAGCAGCTGGGCTTGTACACTCTGGAGTTTAGAAGGATGAGAGGGAATCTTATTGAAACATATAAGATTGTTAAGGGCTTGGACACGCTGGAGGCAGGAAACATGTTGCCGATGTTGGGGGAGTCCAGAACCAAGGGCCACAGTTTAAGAATAAGGGGAAAGCCATTTAGAACGGAGACGAGGAAACACTTTTTCACACAGAGAGTTGTGAGCCTGTGGAATTCTCTGCCTCATAAGGCAGTGGAGGCCGGTTCTCTGGATACTTTCAAGAGAGAGCTAGATAGGGCTCTTAAAGATAGCAGAGTGAGGGGATATGGGTAGAGCAGGAACGGGGTACTGATTGTGGATGATCAGCCATGATCACATTGAATGGCGGTGCTGGCTCGAAGTGGCCGAATGGCCTACTCCTGCACCTATTGTCTATTGGATTCTCCATGGGAACCTGAGGAGTGCCCATGATCTCCAGGAGGCAGGGATCTGGGATCTGGTGCCTTGTCCGTGCATGGTCTTCATAAGGGAGCAACGTGAGAAAGAATGCCCATGGTCTCCACAAGGTGGGAGATTGAGAACTGGTGCCTTGTCTGTCCATGGTCTTGATGAGGGAGGAAGCTGAGGAATGTCCGTGATCTCCACAAGGCATGGACCCGAGGACTATCCATGGTCACCAAAAGGGAGAGACTTGCGGAGTATCCATGGTCTCCACAAGGTGGTGGGCTGGGAACTGGTGCATTGGACTATCCATGGTGGTTAAAAAACAGGGACCAGAGGACTGTCAATGGTTTCCACAAGGTAAAAGACCGGTTATTGGACTGTCGATGGTCTCTGCAAGGTAGGGTTAGTCCTTGGATTGTCCACGGCAGAGGAGACAGTGGGGTCCCAAACCGAAAGGTCAACTGCCCATTTCCCTCCTCCGATGCTGCCTAACCCGCCGAGTTCCTCAAGCAGTTTGTTATTTTGGCTCAAGATTCCAGCATGTGCAGTTTGTATCCATACAAAGATTGTCAGATTGTCAGGACCTTGTGTGTAGAGCAGGAAGGATTTGTGCATGAACCCATCTGTAAACAGAGTGGGCTCTGGAGTAGCTCGACCTTTTCACACAGAGTGTTGTGAGTCTGCGGAATTCTCTGCCTCAGAGGAGAACGTGCAAACTCCACACGCACAGCGCCGGAGGTCAGGCTTGAACCAGGGTCACTGAGGATGTGAAGCAGCACACTCCTCTTGAAAATTCTAGCAGGGGGTCACCTGGGTCAATGGTGAACATTGCGTTATTGTCACAGGTGGAAAGTATAAAGAGCTGGAGGAGGTCAGGCAGCATCTGTGGAGGGAACGGACAGGCAAGCTTTGGGGGCGTGATCCTTCTTCAGATGGATGGAGTAGGGGAGAGAAAGCAGGAACAGAGGGGCGGGGAGAGAGATGAGACATAGATGAGGTTTACTTGCCAAGGGTTTTGAGCATTGCAAAAAGTTGTGACCACTGCCCAGTCCATCACCGCTCTGACCTCCCCACCATCGAAGGGATTTACCAGAGTCGCTGCCTCAAAAAGGCAGCCAGCATCATCAGAGACCCACACCACCCTGGCCACTTAGACTTAGACTCCTTTATTTGTCATTTAGACCTTTCGGTCTGAACGAAATTTCGTTGCCTGCAGTCATACATATAATAATAAATACCAAAACACACAATAAACACAAATTAACATCCACCACAGTGAGTTCACCAGGCACCTCCTCACTGTGATGGAGGCAAAAGTCTTAAAGTCTCTGTCTCTTCCCTCTTTGTTCTCCCTCTGCGCTGAGGCGATCCAGGCTTCTGACGTTGTGACCCCGCCGGGTGATGGTAAGTCAGTCCCGCGGCTGAATCCGTGCTCCGCTGCGCGACGGGCCGGTTCAAACTCCGCGGCCCGGGGTGGCCGAAGCTGCCGAAGCTGCCGCCCTCCAGTCCAGCGGACGCAGCTGTAGTTGCGGGAGCCCCAGAAAAACAGGTCACCCACCCGTGACCTGCGAGCTCCCGACGATGTCGTCCACTGGGCCAGCCGTGGCCGAGCCTCCGGATTCAGGTCGCCACCAGTATCTTTGGTCGCCACCGCCGGAACGCCACCGCAGCCCCGAAGCCGGCCAGCCCCGCGCTGGTAAGTCCTGGCTCTGCCTCCGGAGCCTCGAGGTCGGTCAGTCGCAGTTGGAGTTGGAGGCCGGCACCTCATCTCACCACTGCCATCGGGAAGAAGGTGCACAGGCCTGAAAACTGTAACGTCCAGGTTCAGGAACAGCTTCCTTACAGCCATTAAACACAACCTCAAATAAGCTCTGAACTAGACTATTATTGTTAGCTTGTTTGTTTATGTGTACGCATGCGTGTGTGTGTGTGTGTGTGTGTGTGTGTGTGTACGTGTGTGTACGTGTGTGTACGTGTGTGTACGTGTGTGTACGTGTGTGTGTGTACGTGTGTGTACGTGTGTGTACGTGTGTGTACGTGTGTGTACGTGTGTGTACGTGTGTGTGTGTGTGTGTGTGTGTGTGTGTGTGTGTGTGTGTGTGTGTGTGTGTGTGTGTGTGTGTGTGTGTGTGTGTGTGTGTGTGTGTGTGTGTGTGTGTGTCTGTGTGTGTGTGTGTGTGTGTGTGTGTGTGTCTGTGTGTGTGTGTGTGTGTGTGTGTGTGTGTGTGTGTGTGTGTGTGTGTGTGTGTGTACGTGTGTGTGTGTGTGTGTGTGTGTGTGTGTGTGTGTGTGTGTGTGTGTGTGTGTGTGTGTGTGTGTGTGTGTGTGTGTGTGTGTGTGTGTGTGTGTGTGTCTGTGTGTGTGTGTGTGTGTGTGTGTGTGTGTCTGTGTGTGTGTGTGTGTGTGTGTGTGTGTGTGTGTGTGTGTGTGTGTGTGTGTGTGTGTACGTGTGTGTGTGTGTACGTGTGTGTGTGTGTACGTGTGTGTGTGTGTACGTGTGTGTGTGTGTGTGTGTGTGTGTGTGTGTGTGTGTACGTGTGTGTGTGTACGTGTGTGTGTGTGTGTGTGTGTACGTGTGTGTACGTGTGTGTACGTGTGTGTACGTGTGTGTACGTGTGTGTACGTGTGTGTGTGTGTGTGTGTGTGTGTGTGTCTGTGTGTGTGTGTGTGTGTGTGTGTGTGTGTGTGTGTGTGTGTGTGTGTGTGTGTGTGTGTGTGTGTGTGTGTGTGTGTGTGTGTGTGTGTGTGTACGTGTGTGTGTGTACATGTGTGTGTGTGTGTGTGTGTGTACGTGTGTGTACGTGTGTGTACGTGTGTGTACGTGTGTGTGTGTGTGTGTGTGTGTGTGTGTGTGTACGTGTGTGTGTACGTGTGTGTGTGTGTGTACGTGTGTGTGTACGTGTGTGTGTGTGTACGTGTGTGTGTGTGTGTGTGTGTGTGTGTGTGTGTGTGTGTGTACGTGTGTGTACGTGTGTGTACGTGTGTGTGTGTGTGTGTGTGTGTGTGTGTGTGTGTGTGTGTGTGTGTGTGTGTGTGTGTGTGTGTGTGTACGTGTGTGTGTACGTGTGTGTGTGTGTGTGTGTGTACGTGTGTGTACGTGTGTGTACGTGTGTGTACGTGTGTGTACGTGTGTGTACGTGTGTGTGTGTGTGTGTGTGTGTGTGTGTGTGTGTGTGTGTGTGTGTGTGTGTGTGTGTGTGTGTGTGTATATGCACGCATGTCTTTGTGTGTGTGTGCATGCACGCATGTGTGTGCGTGTGTATGCACACATGTGTTTGTGTGTGTGTGCGTGTGTATGCATGCATGTGTTTGTGTGTGTATGTATGCATGTTTGTGTGTGTGTGTGTATGCATGCATGTGTGTGTGTATGTATGCATGTTTGTGTGTGCGTGTGTATGCATGCATGTTTGTGTGTATGCATGCGTGTGTACGAAAGCGTGTGTGTGTACGCATGCATAGGTTTGTGTGTGTGTGTACGCATGTGTGTGTGTACGAATGGCTGTGTGTATGTGTGTATATATATATATACACACACACACACAGGCCATTTGTTCTCATTTATTATATTGTTTATGGTGTACTATGTTTACATATTTGGTTCAGCTGCTCCAAGTAAGAATGTCCTTCTTCTCTCTGGGACACTTGACAATAAAACACTCCTGACTCCTGGGGATTATGGAGGTAACAAGGTGGATATAACAGAGTTAATGATAATGAATGACATTCACAATCACGCTCATTACCACTACAGCGTAAACAGAGTTGCTCTGACGCACAGACTAACCAGACACCCACGCAGCTCCAGGTTCAAGAACAAAGATTGTGAGCACACACAATGGCGCAGCATCAGAGACCTGGCTTCGATTCCGACAGGCACTATCTGTGCGGAGTTTGCACGCTCTCCCTGCGACCGCGTGGGTCTCCTCCCACATCCCAAAGACGTGCGGGTTGGTAGGTTAATCGGCCCTCTGCAAATTGCCCCAAGTGTGTTGGGAGTGGATGATAGTGGAGTAACACAGAACTTTGATCACATTGAAGTCTGTGGAATTCTCTGCCTCAGAGGGCGGTGGAGGCCGGTTGTGAGTCTGTGGAATTCTCTGCCTCAGAGGGCGGTGGAGGCAGGTTGTGAGTCTGTGGAATTCTCTGCCTCAGAGGGCGGTGGAGGCAGGTTGTGAGTCTGTGGAATTCTCTGCCTCAGAGGGTGGTGGAGGCAGCTTCTCTGGATACTTTCAAGAGAGAGCTAGATAGGGCTCTTAAAGATAGCGGAGTCAGGGGATATGGGGAGAAGGCAGGAACGGGATACTGATTGGGGACGATCAGCCATGATCACATTGAATGGCGGTGCTGGCTCGAAGGGCCGAATGGCCTACTCCTGTACCTATTGTCTATAGTGCAAACAGGTGGATTGATGGTCAGCATGGACACTGTGGGCCGAAGGGCCTGTTCCAGTGGTGAATCAAAAACAAACTTGCTAAGCCACACACGAGGATGATTTAAATATTTTATTCATAAAACCATTCAAAGCCCAGAACTATGAATAACAAAACATTATCTACAAAAATGATTGATGTCCTAACTGATGGCCACAGACCTAACTAGCATAGCTTGCTTGCTCTCTCTACTAGATTCTAACATATTTACATCACTATCTTCTTTTGTACACTTAGAAAAATATCGTTTTAAATCAAGACATCAATTGTGGCTTTTTCAAAAATACCCCCGAAATAAAACAATTTTCAATCGTGAAAGAAGGGCCCCAATGCACGAGGTTGGAAAGTTAGGCGGTAGATAGGATATCAGGTATAGGATATTGGCTTTATAACCCCCGCCTGGCCCTACCAACACTGAATGAGACAGCAGATTGGGCAAGACCCCTGCAAGAGTAACCTCTCTCTATTTAGCAGACAGCACCACCATGGCATTACATGTTTGCAGATTTGGCAAAATTAATTTATATGTAATCTGTTCCATAGAAACGTATATTGAAAAGATGTCTTGGTGTACAGTGTGTGTAACGGATGCCAGGTTCTGGCATAACATTGTGCACACACACATACACGCGTGCACAGTGTACAAGTTACGGGCCTGTCCCACTTACGCGACTTTTTCAGCGACTGCCGGCACCCATCATAGGTCGTTGCAGGTCGCCGAAAGTTTTCAACATGTTGAAAATTCAGCGGCGACCAGAAAGACTCTACGACTCTTTGGGCGACTGAGGAGACGAGAACCTTGTGGACAAAGTTGTGTACGTGAGGATGTGGAGGGCTGTTCTGTCCTGGTACCCTGGAGAGAGAGAGAGAGAGAGAGAGAGAGAGAGAGAGAGAGAGAGAGGGAGACAGGCAGAGTCACGGGATGAGACTCGAGGACTATTGCTTGTGGTAAATGGGGCTGGCTCTGCCGAGAGCCCAGAGGCCAAGGTTATTGCTGGGGCTGGGGAAATGGGGGCACGTGGTGGGGAGCAGGGAGGGGGAGAGAGTGGGAGGGCGTACAGTGTAGCTTTGCAGCATGTGGGAATGTTAGGGGGGGGGAATCAGAGGCTGTCCAAGTTGGGATTTACGTCCATTTATATTCACCCACCATTTACAAGCTGGGCGGGGTGGATGTGACGAGGGGGAGTTTCATGAACACACGATCTGTGGGCAGGAGGAGACTGGGGAATAGACACAGAGTGCTGGAGTAACTCAGCGGGTCAGGCAGCATCTGTGGAGAACATGGATAGGTGACGTTTCAGGCCGGGAACCTTCTTTATTAGATGATCCCGACCCAAAACGTTACCTATCCATGTGCTCCAGTGATGCTGCCTGACCCGCTGAGTTACTCCAGCACTCTGTGTCTTATCTTCGGTAGAAACCAGCGTCTGCGGTTCCTTGTTTCTACCATCAACCCCATCGTGCAGCCGCATCCAGATGTAACGGAACAGCTGGACGGCAGACACCAGGCGTAACGTCCCAACCCCCCCCCCCCCCCCCCGTCTCCAATCTACACTGCAGCACCTCAAACCCAAGGAGTTTGTTGCTTCCTTCGATCCAGACGTGGTGTGGTGCTGACTGGAGATGACCATCTTACACTTTCCATCAATAACAGTGACAGCTGTGGTGGGGGCTGTGCCCACCAAATATCCATCATACGTCAGCAGAGTGGGTGCAGGAAAGGTGAATCCTCAGCCCCGCCAGACGGCAGGATAATCCATTCAGCGGTCCCTCGCTCAGCCTCCGAGCTTCACGCGGTGCTTCCATCTCGCTGACGTGACGCTCACCCGACTGAAGAAAACGGTCGGTGGAAGGGGGGGAAGAGTGGGGAAAGAGTGGGAGGGAGGGAAATGAGGAGGTCTGGTCTACAGACCCCCCCCCACCCCTCCCCCCCGTGAGAGTGGGCGGCAGGGGTGTGCGAGGAGGTGTGTACAGCGTTGGGTGGGCCTGGACCTACGGGAGTGTGAGGTGGGCGGGCCAGGTCCTCTAACAAGCTTCAGTGGCGGAAAACCTGGAGCAGAAAGAGGAAGAGAAATTAAACAATTTAATTTACGTCACTTTACGAAGAACAATTCCTGCCCGCAGTCACCAATAACGGAGTGGCCGGGCTTGTACACTCTGGAGTTTAGAAGGATGAGAGGGCATCTTATTGAAACGTACAAGATTATTAAGGGTTTGGACACGCTAGAGGCAGGAAACGTGTTCCCCATGTTGGGGGAGTCCAGAACCAGGGGCCACAGTTTAAGAATAAGGAGTAAGCCATTTAGAACGGAGACGAGGAAACACTTTTTCTCACAGAGAGTGGTGAGTCTGTGGAATTCTCTGCCTCAGAGGGCGGTGGAGGCAGGTTCTCTGGATACTTTCAAGAGAGAGCTAGATAGGGCTCTTAAAGATAGCGGAGTCAGGGGAGATGGCAGGAACGGGGTACCGATTGGGGATGATCAGCCATGATCACATTGAATGGCGGTACTGGCTCGAAGGGCCGAATGGCCTACTCCTGCACATATTGTCTAACCTCAGCACATTCATAACTCAGCTGACAGTGTTTTATAGAGTCACACAGCAGGGAAACAGGCCCTTCTGGCCGTCTCATCACAGTTATACAAGAGATCTACACAGCTATCTAAGCCTTTCACAATTCTGTAAGTTTCAATGAGGTGCCCGCTCATCCTTCTAAACTCCAGCGAGTACAGGCCCAGTGCCGACAAAGGCTCCGGTCGACCAAATGAGTCGTGAGAAACCGGTAGTGAAGGCAGAGGGGGCTTGAGGGGGCAGTTCCTCTCCGCGGGTCTCTGTGTGGGGGAGATGGGGAGGTCCATGGCCAACATGGACTCGGTGGGCCAAAGGATGGGAGAAAGATCCAAACTTTGGAAGTGGGGAAATGAATCCTTATCCAGCCACTCTGGGTTGTACATTAGAATTTAGAGACACAGCGCGGAAACAGGCCATGCGGACATGCACCTGGTTCATGGGCCAAGCACAGGGTGCGACAGGTGTAGGTGGGGCATGTTGGTTGGCACAGACAAGTTGGGCCGAAGGGCCTGTTTCTGCGCTGTGCGACTATACAAAAGTGAATTTTAACACGCAACATAAAAGCTCTTCACTGTACCTCAGCACATGTGACAATAAACTAAACTAGAGGGTATGGGGAGAAGGCAGGAGAATGGGGTTTGGAGGGCAAGGTAGATCAACCATGACTGAATGGCGGAGTAGACCTGATGGGCCGAACGGCCGAACTCTGCTCCTATCACTTATGAAACTAAATTAAAGCAAATGATATTTGTAGCAGCGCAGGAACCCGCACATCAAGCACACGGACACGGACCTTTGGAACCTCTCTAGGATTTTCTGGATCATCTTCTCGGTGATACCGGGGTAGCTAGCCTCCGCCCGCACCAGGCTCGTCTCCAGCGCATCGATCACTGCTGCCTTCTGCACATTGTCTCCATCCTGCTCCTTCAGCTGTGGTGTGGGAGGTACACAGGTGTGAGAACCCACACTGGCCCAGGTACAGGTGTGTCACGCCCACACTCCTCCAGGTACAGGTGTGTCACACTCACACTCCCCCAGGTACAGCTGTGTCACACTCACACTCCCTCAGGTACAGGTGTGTCACACTCACACTCCCCCAGGTACAGGTGTGTCACACTCACACTCCACCAGGTACAGGTGTGTCACACTCACACTCCCCCAGGTACAGGCGTGTCAGACCCACACTCCCCCAGGTACAGGTGTGTCACACTCACACTCCCCCAGGTACAGGTGTGTCACACTCACACTCCCCCAGGTACAGGCATGTCAGACCCACATTCCCCCAGGTACAGGCGTGTCACAATCACACTCTCCCAGGTACAGGTGTGTCACGCCCACACTCGCCCAGGTACAGGTGTCACACTCCCCCAGGGACAGGTGTGTCACACTCACACTCCCCCAGGTACAGGTGTCAGACCCACACTCGCCCAGGTACAGGTGTGTCAGACCCACACTCGCCCAGCTACAGGTGTGTCACACTCACCCAGGTACAGGTGTGTCACGCACACACTCGCCCAGGTACAGCTGTGTCACACTCACACTCTCCCAGGTAGATGTGTGTCACCCCCATACTCCCCCAGGTACAGGCGTGTCACACTCCCACACCCCCAGGGACAGGTGTGTCACCCCCACACTCCCCCAGGTACAGGCGTGTCACACTCACACTCTCTCAGGCACAGGTGTGTCACACTCACACTCTCCCAGGTACAGGGACATGCTGACAACCCTCCCTCTGGCCATTTGGAGATTGTACTGGTTCAGTGTGACTCTCTCTCTCTCTCTCCCTCTCCCTCTCCCCGGTTCCCTCTCACACACTGACGCCTGGCTATTTTTAAAACGGAGATTGATAGCTTTGTGATTAGTAAGGGCGACAAAGGTTACAGGGAGAAGGCAGAAGAATGGGGTTGAGGCAGGGTTACATCAACTATGATCAAGTGCCCGAGCAGACTTGATGGGCTGAATGGCCTAATTCTGTCCCCAGTGTCCCGGGGGTGTTCACACGGGCCCGATCCACCCGCCGACCGGAACATGCCCGACTCACCCCACAGGCCTCGCAGGGGACTGTGGTGAAGCCGGGCGGCGACGCCTGCCTGGGCCGCAGGAGCCTCAGCGGAGGCGACAATGGGAGCCTCGGCATGGTGGAGGATCCTCGGCATGGTGGAGGATCCTCAGCAGCAACGGGGCCTCGCGATCGGCCCACGATCAGCGGTCAATGGGGGGGGGGGGGGGGGCGGAGACAATGGGGACCCGGCTTAGGGGAGGGGGACAAGTTTAGAATCCTCTACCCAGGGGATAAGCCTGCGTTTGTATGTTTGTTAAACACACCATTACCCCATTCCCTCACCCCTCTTTCTCACACACACACACACGTTCTCTCACAGTGAGCCACCGTTCCCTTTACACTACCCCGGACTCCATAAATGTCTTCTCTCTATCGACTCCACATCGACCATCAATGCAGCCACCATCGACTCCACAGTCAAAAAGGCCCTACAGAGGATGTACTTCCTGTGGCAGCTGAGGTAGCACAATCTGCCACAGCCAATGATGGTCCAATTCTATACGGCCATCGTAGAGTCTGTTCTCACCTTCTCCATCATGGTCTGGTTTGGCTCAGCCACCAAGCATGATATCCGGAGGCTGCAGCGAATCGTCTGATCAGCTGAGAAGGTTATTGGCTGCAACCTTCCCTCCAATGACGAACTGTACACTGCAAGGGCCAGGAAGCGAGCGGGCAAGATCATCTCTGACCCCTCTCACCCTGGCCACAAACTCTTTGAATCACTTCCCTCTGGAAGGCGACTCCGGACTGTCAAAGCCGCCACAGCCAGACATAAAAACAGTTTTTTTTCTACGAGTAGTTGCTCTACTCAATAACCAAAAATCTGTAGCCTCCTTTTGCTCTGGTATTTTATTTAATTCACATGTTTAATCAATAATGTTTTATTATTAATGTTTAATATTTTATGTGTCAGTCCTAACTGTCACTGTGTGTCATGTTGTCACTTGCGGGCGGAGCACCAAGGCAAATTCCTTGTATGTGAATACTTGGCCAATAAACCTATTCATTCATTCATTCCCCTGTAGCTTGACTGGGTTTTCCACACACTGTACCATTCAGCTGCTGCACATTTGCACAGGGACTGTTGCAGGGGTGTGGATAGGGGCTGCAGCCTGGATCCTGCTAGTGGGGCACCAGTGTTGCTGCGCCCGCTGCTGCAAGGTGCCAGCCTTGAGACCACTCACCTGGGCAAAGAGCGGAGCCATCACTGTGGACAGACAGACCGATATCTTCTTGTCCTCCTCGTCCTACACAAGGAGAGAGGTGCGTTCAGTTTAGTTTACCGTC
>CM075983.1:1237331-1262331 GCA_038087875.1 Malacoraja senta | reverse complement strand
TGTGTGGGGATCGCTGGTCGGCACGGACATGTATCGGTGCTGTATCTCCCCACTAAACTAGTGCGTGTAGGATAGTGTGTGTGTGTGTGTGTGTGTGTGTGTGTGTGTGTGTGTGTGTGTGTGTGTGTGTGTGTGTGTGCGGGGATCGCTGGTCGGCGCGGACATGTATCGGTGCTGTATCTCTCCACTAAACTAGTATGTGTGGGATAGTGTGTGTGTGTGTGTGTGTGTGTGTGTGTGTGTGTGTGTGGGGATCGCTGGTTGGTGCGGACATGTATCGGTGCTGTATCTCTCCACTAAACCTGTGGACCATTGATCGAGGGGTCGCGTTGCGGGACGGGCGTTACTTACGAGTCGGACTCGTCTGAACTGGAGTCGTCATCGCTGTGACCCTCGGCTTCCACCGCTTGTATCCATCGATCAGCTCCGTTAGATATGATGTCTTCTTGCAGTTCTTCAGGATGAACTTGTGTTGAGCAGCTCCCTGCTGTGGGCCGCTGGGCGCAACCAGAGAGAATGAGTGTCAGTCACTACTTGCCCGGACTGAGAAACGCAGACTGGCGGAAGGTTCCAGAACTACGACCTGCCAGCACAACATCGACCAGTAACACCACGGACAGGCACAAGACGCTGGAGTAACTCAGCGGGACAGGCAGCATCTCTGGAGGGAAGGAATGGGTGACTTTTCGGGTCTGAAGAAGGTTCTCGACCCGAATCACCTATTCCTTCTCTCCAGAGATGCTGCCTGTCCCGCTGAGTTACTCCAGCATCTTGTGTCTATATTCAGTGTAAAGCAGCATCTGCAGTTCCTTCCTACACGACCTTTAACACCAGCCCTAGTTCACCTCCCCAGATCCATCCATCACCCGCTGAGTGCTTCCGACATTTGTTTCAGGTTTCCAGCATCTGCAGGAGTGACTTGCAGGACCTTTCACTCCATCAGGTTGGAAGTGGTCAGTACAGAAACAGGCCCTTCGGCCCAACACATTCATGCCGACCAATGTGCCCCACCCACACTAGTCCCATTGACCCGCGTTTTGGCCCAAATCCATCAATACCTGTCCTATCATAAAGTAACATTTGCAGATGACACCAAGCTGGGTGGCAGTGTGAACTGTGAGGAGGATGCTATGAGGATGCAGGGTGACTTGGACAGGTTGGGGGAGTGGGCAGATGCATGGCAGATGAGGTTTAATGTGGATAAATGTGAGGTTATCCACTTTGGTAGCAAAAACAGGAAGGCAGATTACTATCTAAATGGCATCAAGTTGGGAAAAGGGGAAGTACAGCGGGATCTGGGGGTCCTTGTACATCAGTCACCGAAAGTAAGCATGCAGGTACAGCGGCAGTGAAGAAAGCAAATGTTGGGCTTTATAACAAGAGGAGTCGAGTATAGGAGCAAAGAGGTCCTTCTTAGTGAGACCACACCTGGACTATTGTGTGCAGTTTTGGTCTCCTAATTTGAGGAAGGACATTCTTGCTATTGAGGGATTGTAGCGTAGGTTCACGAGGTTAATTCCTGGGATGGCGGGACTATCATATGCTGAGAGACTGGGCTTGTACACACTGCAATTTAGAAGGATGAGAGGAGATCTTATAGAAACAGATAAAATTATTAAGGGTTTGGACACGCTAGATTCAGGAAACATGTTCCCGATGTTGGGGAGTCCAGAACCAGGGGCCACAATTTAAGAATAAGGGTAAGCCATTTAGAACTGAGATGAGGAAACACTTTTTCACACAGAGAGTTGTGAGTGTGCGGAATTCTCTGCCTCAGAGGGCGGTGGAGGCTGGTTCTCTGGATGCTTTCAAGAGAGTTGGATAGGGCTCTTAAAAATAGCGGATTCAGGGGATATGGGAGAAGGCTGGAACGGGGAACTGATTGGGGATGATCAGCCATGGTCACATTGAATGGCGGTGCTGGCTCGAAGGGCCAAATGGCCTACTCCTGCATCGATTGTCTATGTATCTCTATATATCTATCCATGTACCTGTCCAAATGTTTAAGAAGGAACTGCAGATGCTGGAAAATCGAAGGTAGACAAAAGTGCTGGAGAAACTCAGTGGGTGAGGCAGCATCTATGGAGCGAAGGAATAGGTGACGTTTCGGGTCGAGACCCGGAAGCATCTATGGAGCGAAGGAATAGTGACGTTTCGGGTCGAGACCCTTCCGGGTCTCGACCCGAAACGTCACCTATTCCTTCAAGGTCTCGACCCGAAACGTCACCTATTCCTTTGCTCCATAGATGCTGCCTCACCCGCTGAGTTTCTCCAGCACTTTTGTCTACCTGTCCAAATGTGTTTGACATGTTATTGTACATGCCTCAACGACCTCCTCTGGCAGCTCATTCCATCTACCCACAGAGCTGGGAGCAAAAGTTGCCATCGGCCCAGACCCCCCCCCCCCCACCCCCCCCCACCCCGAGTTGCGTCAGGGCCCAGCGCCGGTACTTACGAAGGAGGGGTCCTTGTTCAGACACGCGTCAATAAACTCCTTGAACGACTTGCTGAACTCTCCCCCAGCGTGGGCGGGTTGTTCTTGGGGATGAGGAAGAGGACCCTCATGGGGTGCATGTCGGAGTTGGGGGGCTCCCCCTTGGCCAGCTCGATGGCCGTGATGCCAGAGACCAGATGTCAGCCTGGAGGGGAGAGGGAGAGAGAGAGACAGTGTCACACAGGGGAACTGTAACACAGCACAGTGGGACACGCAGGGGGCTGCAACACAGCGCAGCATGAGTTTATAACAAGAGGAATCGAATATAGGAGCAAAGAGGTCCTTCTGCAGTTGTACAGAGCCCTAGTGAGACCACACCTGGAGTATTGTGTACAGTTTTGGTCCCCTAATTTGAGGAAGGACATTCTTGCTATTGAGGGAGTGCAGCGTAGGTTTACAAGGTTAATTCCCGGGATGGCGGGACTGTCATATGCTGAGAGAATGGAGCAGCTGGGCTTGTACACTCTGGAGTTTAGAAGGATGAGAGGGTATCTCATTGAAACATATAAGATTGTTAAGGGTTTGGACACACTAGAGGCAGGAAACATGTTCCCGATGTTGGGGGAGTCCAGAACCAGGGCCACAGTTTAAGAATAGGAGTAAGCCATTTAGAACGGAGACGAGAAAACACTTTTTCACCCAGAGAGTCGTGAGTCTGTGGAATTCTCTGCCTCAGAGGGCGGTGGAGGCAGGTTCTCTGGATGCTTTCAAGAGAGAGCTAGATAGGGCTCTTAAAGATAGCGGAGTCAGGGGATATGGGGAGAAGGCAGGAACGGGGTGCTGATTGGGGATGATCAGCCATGATCACATTGAATAGCGGTGCTGGCTCGAAGGGCCAAATGGCCTACTCCTGCACCTATTGTCTATTGTCCATGGACACACACGGGGCTGCAATAGTGCAACACAGGCAGCACTGCAGCATGCCACATGGTTATATGGGGCGGCTGCAACATGACACAGCGATACACTGGGGTCACCCAGAGACAGACGTTGTTTATCTTCACTTTATATTCACTGTGTGTTTTGCAGATTACCGTCCCCGCGTTGCAAAGGGCTAGTATGGAGGCGAGGGGCAGAATGGTCTCAGTACCGGGCGGCGTGCACGGACTTACCTTGGAGTCGTAGCAGACTGTTGGATGACCTCGGGGGCCATCCAGAACGGCGTGCCCACGAAGGTGTCCCTCTTGATCTGTGTGTCCGTCAGCTGCCCCGCCACCCCAAAGTCTGCCAACTTCACCTCACCCTGCTCCGACAGCAGGACATTGGCCGCTGGGGACAGAGGGGGGGAGAGAGGGGGAGAGAGGGAGGGGGACAGAGGGGGGGAGAGAGGGGGGGAGAGAGAGAGAGAGAGTCAAGTGAGTTTATTGTCATGTGTCCCTGATAGGACAATGAAATTCTTGCTTTGCTTCAGCACAACAGAACATAGTAGGCATTGACTACAAAACAGATCAGTGTGTCCATATACCATTCTATAAATATATACACACATGAATAAATAAATGAGTAAGAGAGAGGGGGGAGGGAGAGGGGGAGGGGGAGGGAGTGGGAGAGGGAGAGGGAGGAGAGAGGGAGGGAGGGAGAGAGGGAGGGGGAGAGGGAGGGAGAGAGGGAGGGGAGAGGGAGGGGGAGAGGGAGGGGGGAGAGGGAGGGAGGGAGGGAGAGAGGGAGGGGGAGAGGGAGGGGAGAGGGAGGGGGAGAGGGAGGGGGAGAGGGAGGGGGGGAGGGAGGGGGGGAGGGAGGGAGAGAGGGAGGGAGAGAGGGAGGGAGAGAGGGAGGGAGAGAGGGAGGGAGAGAGGGAGGGAGAGAGGGAGGGGGAGAGGGAGGGGAGAGGGAGGGGAGAGGGAGGGGGAGAGGGAGGGAGGGAGGGAGGGAGGGAGGGAGGGAGGGAGAGAGGGAGGGGAGAGGGAGGGGGAGAGGGAGGGGGAGAGGGAGGGGGAGAGGGAGGGGGAGAGGGAGGGGAGAGGGAGGGGGAGAGGGAGGGGGAGGGGAGGGAGGGAGAGAGGGAGGAGGAGAGAGGGAGGGAGAGAGGGAGGGGGAGAGGGAGGGGGGAGAGAGAGAGGGTGACAACTGCACACACACCATTGTACACTGGATAGATGCCATGCCCAAACAGGCCCTTCAGCCCACTGAGACGGTACCGAGCAGCGATCACTGCCACTATCTCACACTCACACACTGGGGACAACTTACAGTTTTTGCAAAGCCAATTAACCTACAAAACCGTACATCTTTGTAGTGTGGGAGCCTAGATTAGTACAGGTGTTTCTTGCTCAGTGCAGGTATAGAGGGGTCACGGTGGCACAGCGGTAGAGTTGCTGCCTTACAGAGAATGCAGCGCCTGAGACCCAGGTTCGATCCCGACTACGGGTGCTGTCTGTACGGAGTTTGCACGTTCTCCCCGTGACCTGCGTGGGTTTTCTCCGAGATCTTCAGTTTCCTCCCACACTCCAAAGACGTACAGGTTTGCAGGTTAATTGGCTTGGTAAATGTAAAAATTGTCCCTAGTGTGTGTGGGATAGTCAGCACGGACCCGGTGGGCCGAAGGGCCTGTTTCCGCGCTGTATCTCTAAACTAAACTCAATCAGGGGTTATGGGGAGAAGGCAGGAGAATGGGGTTGGGAGGGAGAGATAGATCAGCCATGATTGAATGGTGGAGTAGACTCGATGGGCCGAATGGCCTAATTCTGCTCCCATCCATTATGACTTTATGGAGGAAACCAGAGCACCCGGAGAAACCCACGCAGGTCACGGGGAGAACGTGCAAACTCGGTACAGACAGCACCCGTAGTCAGGATGGAACCCGGGTCTCTGGCGCTGTGAGGCAGCAGCTCTACCCGCTGCACCACCGTGCCGCTGAAGTGGGCACCTGTAATGGTTTTAGTTTTTAGAGATACAGTGTGGAAAACAGGCCCTTCGGCCCATCGTGTCCATTCCGACCACCAATCACCCGTAAACTCTGGTTCGATGTCGTGCTCACAAGCCACATGCTCAGCATTCACATTGTGGGCCGAACGGCCTGCCCCTGTGCTGTGTTGGCCAGAGGACCGCCGAGTCCACGGCGACCATTGATCCCTCTAGTTCCATGCTATCCCACTTTCTCATCCACTCCCGACACACCAGGGGGCAATTTACAGAAGCCATTTAGCCTACAAACCCGCACGTCTTGGGCACGTGGCCAGAGAAACCGGAGCGCCCGGTGGAAACACATGGGGAGAACCTGCACACTCCACACAGACAGCACCCAAAGTCAGGATCCAAACAGAAGTCTCTGGTGCTGGGAGGCAGCAGCTCTACCCGCTGCGCCACCGTGCAGATCTTTAATGTCCTCCATCGATGGCTGTGTGTATTGCTGTCAAACATGGTCAACATATCTGCGTCCACCCCCACCGCCCCTACCTTTGATATCTCTGTGGATCTTCTTCTCGGAGTGTAGGTAGTCCAGGCCCTTCAGGATCTCCTTCAGCATGGTGGCGATCTGGAACTCGTCAAAGGGGCCGGCTCGGAGCTGGCGGACAAACGATAGTCACACACCAACATCCACGTAACCCTTCCCTCCATAACCACATCCTCCTCAGCTCCACATGGGACTCCAACTGTGGCCTCACCGACATTTGGAGCGGCTCCCAAACAGTTCGGGAACAATAGACAACAGGTGCAGGAGTAGGCCGTTCGGCCCTTCGAGCCAGCACCGCCATTCAATGTGATCATGGCTGATCATCCCCAATCAGTACCCCGTTCCTGCCTTCTCCCATATCCCCCTGACTCCACTATCTTTAAGAGTCCTATCTAGCTCTCTCTTGAAAGTATCCAGAGAACCTGCCTCCATCACCCTCTGAGGCAGAGAATTCCACTCTGTGAGAAAAAGTGTTTCCTCGTCACCGTTCTAAATGGCTTACCCCTTATTCTTAAACTGTGTGGCCCCTGGTTCTGGATTCCCCCAACATCGGGAACATGTTGGAGACGGGGAAACACTTCTTCACACAGAGAGTTGTGAGTCTGTGGAATTCTCTGCCTCAGAGGGCAGTGGACGCCGGTTCTGATTTCCCCCCCAAGAACTTGGGGTGACAACTTAAATAACAAAATCACAACATGCTACTTAACATGGGCTGCCTGGATTCAAGAGTATTAAGGACCTGTCCCACTTGGCGATTTTTACAGCAACTGCCAGCATCATGACTGAACATTTCAAAATCCATCGTCGACACCTGAGGAAACACCGCGTGTCAATACGTTTTTGGTGACCTGATACGTCAGTCAATGATGCCGGCGGTTGCCGAAAAAAAATGGCCAAGTGGACAGGCCCTTGAGCTACAGGGAGAGGTGGACAGACTTGGATAGTTTTCTCTGCAAGGCCAGAGGTTGTGGAGAGATCTGGTGGATGTTTAGAACATCATGAAAGGTGTAGATCAGGTAGACAGTCAGAACCTTCACCCCCAGGGTGGAAATATCAAAGACTAGAGGGAATAGCTTGAAGCTGAGAGGGGGAATGTTTAAAGCAGATGTGTGGTGAAAAGATTATTTTACCCAGAGGGTGGTGGGTGGATGGACCTCACTGCCAGGGGTGGTGGTGGAGGCTGATACCATCGTGGTGTTTAAAAACCCTTTTGGATAGGCGCATGGATATGCAGGGAATGCAGTGCAGCAGAGGAGATTAGTTCATCTCCACATCATGTTCGGCACAGACATTGTGGACTGAAGGATAGACACAAAATGCTGGAGTAACTCAGCGGGACAGGCAGCATCTCTGGAGAGAAGGAATGGGTGACGTATCGGATCGAGTCTTCAGCCTGAAGAAGGGTCTCGACCCGAAACATCACCCATTCCTTCTCTCCAGAGATGCTGCCTGTCCCGCTGAGTTACTGCAGTTTTTTGTGTCTGCCTTTGTGTGTGTGTATGTGTGTGTGTGTCTGTGTGTGTGTATGTGTGTGTGTGTGTATTGTGTGTGTGTGTGTGTGTGTGTGCGTGTGTGTGTGTGTGTGCGTGTGTGGGTGGGTGAGTGTGTGTGTGTGGTGTGTGCGTGTGCGTGTGCGTGTGCGTGTGCGTGGTGCGTGTGTGCGTGTGTGTGTGCGTGCGTGCGTGTGTGCGTGCGTGTGTGTGTGTGCGTGTGCGTGTGTGCGTGTGTGTGTGCGTGTGTGTGTGTGTCTGTGTGTGTGTGTGCGTGTGTCTCTCTATCTCTCTCTCTCTCACATGCGCTCTCTCGTGCTCTCTCTCTCTTTTGCTCCCTGTCTCTCTCTTGCACTCTTTTTCTCTCTCACTTTTGCTCTCTCTCTCTCCTTTGCACTCTCTCTCTCTCTCTCTCTCTCTCTCTCTCTCCTTTGCACTCTCTCTCTCTCTCTCCTTTGCTCTCTCTCTCTCTCTCTCTCTCTCTCTCTCTTGTGCTCTCTCTCTCTCTCTCTCGCGCACACACGGCAGTGGAGTCGTAGTCTTTGGATGTATTTCAGGAAGAGAGAGAGATTGGAGAGTTCCAGGGCAGGGCAGGAATGCGGAACTGAGATGACCTTGGTGACCGGGGTGGAAGAGACTGGGAGATTGAGCTGCCTGGTGCTGATTGGCACGGTGTGATTGCTACGTACACTGGCCCCACCCTCCTTCCTTCCTCTTCTCCAGAAGCAGCCCGGCCTGCTGACGACATTCTCTGGCTAATTTAGATTTCGAGAGAGTCTTAAGGGCCTGTCCCACTTACGTGACTTTTCAGCGACTGCCGGCACCCGTCATAGGTCGTTGCAGGTCGCCAAAAATTGTCAACGTGTTGAAAATCCAGCGGGGACCAGAACAAGGTACGATCTTTGGGCGACTACTCACGACCGTACAGACTTCACATGTCGCCTGTATGGTCGCGAGTTGTCTCCTCAGTCGCCAAAGAGTCGCAGCGTCTTTATGGTTGCCGCTGGATTTTCAACATGTTGAACATTTTCGCCGACCAGCAACAGGTGCCGGCAGTCGCCGAAAAAGTTGCGGGAAAATGGAACAGGCTCATTAGATACATACAGCACGGAAACAGGCCCTTCATTCCAACTTGCCCACACCGACCAACATGTCCCATTTACACTAGTCCCACCTGCCTGCGCTTGGCCCATATATCCCACCAAACCCGTCCTATCCATGCACCTGTCTAATGATTTTTAAACACTGCAATGTTTAAGAAAGAACTGCAGATGCTGGAAAAATCGAAGGTGGACAAAAATGCTGGAGAAACTCAGCGGGTGAGGCAGCATCTATGGAGCGAAGGAAATGGGTGGCGTTTCAGGTCGAGACACAGAAGCATCTATGGAGCGAAGGAATAGTTGACGTTTCGGGTCGAGACCCTTCCGGGGTCCTATTCCTTCGCTCCATAGATGCTGCCTCACCCGCTGAGTTTCTCCAGCATTTTTGTCTACCTTTAAACATTGCGATCGTACCTGCCTCAAACTACCTCCTCTGGCAGCTTTCCCCCCCAAAAACCACCACCCTTTGTGTGGAAAGGTTGGCCTCAGGTTCATATTAAATCTTCCGCACCCCCCCCCCCCCCCCCCCCCTTCAACTGACGTCCATAGGATTTTGCTGTCCTGACCTGCCAGACAGTGACTGTGCCAGAGGGTCAGATTGTTCCAACCAATCCTCCCCGACCACCTACAACACAACCCTACCTCTCCAGGTTGGGAGAAATTTCGCCAGGCTGTAACCACAACATGAGGAACTGCAGATGCTGGTTTACAGAAACAAGACACAAAGTGCCGGAGTAACTCAGCAGGTCAGGCAGCATCTCTGGAGTTACCTGGATAGGCGACATTTCAGGTCGAGTCTTCAGACTGATTGTAACAGGAAAGATGATAGTTCAAGTCCCGACCTGAAACGTAACCTATCCATGTTCTCCACAGATGCTGCCTGACCCGCTGAGTTACTCCAGCACTCTGTGAAACGTCACCTATCCATGTTCTCCACAGATGCTGCCTGACCCACTGAGTTACTCCAGCACTCTGTGAAACGTCACCTATCCATGTTCCGGCAGCATCTATGGAGCGAAGGAAATAGGCAACGTTTCGGCCCGAAACCCTTCCGGGTTTCGGCCCGAAACGTTGCCTATTTCCTTCAGGGTTTCGGCCCGAAAGGTTGCCCATTTCCTTCGCTCCACAGATGCTGCCTGACCCGCTGAGTTACTCCAGCACTCTGTGAAACGTCACCTATCCATGTTCTCCACAGATGCTGCCTGACCCGCTGAGTTACTCCAGCACTCTGTGAAACGTCACCTATCCATGTTCTCCACAGATGCTGCCTGACCCGCTGAGTTACTCCAGCACTCTGTGAAACGTCACCTATCCATGTTCTCCACAGATGCTGCCTGACCCGCTGAGTTACTCCAGCACTCTGTGAAACGTCACCTATCCATGTTCTCCACAGATGCTAGATACAATGTTTAAGAAGGAACTGCAGATGCTGGAGAAATCAAAGGTAGACAAAATGCTGGAGAAACTCAGCGGGTGAGGCAGCATCTATGGAGCGAAGGAATAGGTGAGGTTTCGGGTCGAGACCCTTCTTCAGTCTGATGTGGGGGCGGAAAGAAGAATTCCTTTCAGAGGCGGAGACAGTGGGCTGTGGTAGAGCTGGGAAGGGGAGGGGCAGGAGGGAGAAAGCAGGGACTACCTGAAATTGGAGAAGTCAATGTTCATACCGCTGGGGTGTAAACTACCCAAGCGAAATATGAGGTGCTGCTCCTCCAATTTAGGGTGGGACTCACTCTGGCCATGGAGGAGGCCCAGGACAGAAAGGTCTGATTCGGAATGGGAGGGGGAGTTGAAGTGCTGAGCCACCGGGAGATTGGGTTGGTTATTGCGGACCGAGCGGAGGTGTTGGGTGAAGCGATCGCCAAGCCTACGCTTGGTCTCACCGATGTAGAGCACAATGTAGATGCTGGATACAATGTAGGCTCTTCATATGGTTGCCTGCCCACCTGCCCGTCCCCGTCAACCACCCAAGGAGCTACCTAGGGTTGGCCGATAAATGACCATGATGTCAAGGTCCTGGAAAATGAGTCAATTAGCAAGTTGCTAAAGTCCCAAAGAGTTACATTTGATCTTTGTAATCTTCGTTGTCAACTTCCCCGAGCCAACAATGATCTATCCCACATTTCCCTTTCGCTTCCTCCCCTTTTCACACCTTAACCTTCCATATCTCTGTCTCCCTCTCCCCTGACTCTCAGTCTGAAGACGAGACATAGGTTTAAGGTGAAGGGGGAAAGATTTAAGACGAATATGAGGAGCAAACGCAGGCAGGCGGGACTGGTGAAGATGTGGCATTGTTGGCCGGTGTGGGCAAGTTGGGCAGAAGGGCCTGTTTCCACACTGTAAGACTGTGACTAACTTAGGGAGGGCGGGGGGGGGGGGGGGGCTGGGGGGTTATGGATGGATTCCCACTTACCAGATCCAGTGCCGAGCCTCCTCCTAGATATTCCATGATGATCCACAACTTTGTCCCCTGTGGAGAGAGAAGCAAGGTTGATGTGTTAGAGCCATCAGTGGACGAGCACTGAAACGTTGCGCTGTAGCCGGGGACCACGTGGTGGCAGCCGCTGCGTCTCCGGGCCCACCGTCTCACGGCCCGGCGCCCTATGTCCCACCGTCTCACGGCCCGGCGCCCTATGTCCCACCGTCTCACGGCCCGGCGCCCCATGTCCCACCGTCTCAAGGCCCGGAGTCTCAAGGCCCGGCGTCTCACGGCCCACCGTCTCAAGGCCCACCGTCTCAAGGCCCACCGTCTCAAGGCCCACCGTCTCAAGGCCCACCGGTCTCAAGGCCCACCGTCTCAAGGCCCACCGTCTCACGGCCCGGAGCCCCATGGCCCACCATCTCCCGGCCCACCGCCCCATGGCCCACCGTCTCACGGCCCGGCGTCTCAAGGCCCACCGTCTCCCGGCCCACCGCCCCATGGCCCACCGTCTCACGGCCCACCGTCTCACGGCCCGGCGTCTCACGCCCGGCGTCTCACGGCTCTCTCCGTCCAGGAGTCTGGCCTTTGGCCTAACGTCACTGACTCTACATAAGTACAGTGACATTCCATTCTGTTGTCTACTGTTCAGCAGCAATTCTACTATCGGCCTCTGTTAATTGCCTATGCGTTGTGGGTGAGGGTTCTAATCTGTGGGCGAGGAGAGGGCTTGACAGGAGTGAGGGGGAGCGCAATGGATTAGTATGAATTGGTGTTGATGGGGAGCATTGTCATGATGGGCCGAAGGGTATTTTTCTGTCCTGGATGCTTTGATCACCTCCAACACACGAGGGGAAGATTGAAAGGGGCCTGAGGGCAAGCAGGAATGAACTGTGTGTGAGTCTGATCATTTCCACAGCATGGGCAAGTTGGGCCGAAGGGCCTGTTCCCACGCTGTACGACTCTGACTCTAAAACTAAACGTGGCGATAACAAACCAACAGCAAAAGCCTGCAGCGTTGTGACAAGTAGCAGCCCAAATCTGAGTGAAGGACACGCGTGTTGCCTCACCCTGAGGGCAGACTGATGAAAGTCCATCCCCTTCCTCTGTAACGTTGCCTCACCCCGACACCACAACAGAGCAGAGCCCAGCGCACCACGAGGTGTGGACAAACAGAGCTACTTTGATGCTGTTGACAACACGGTGATTCCACACACACCCGGCCCAGACACGGGCAACAGACCATTTGGGTTTCCATGTCCGTCTGGCTAGGCTCGGAAATCGCTGTCAAAACATGGGGGGGGGACATAATGTCTTGGCAGTCGCGCTGAAGCGGACACGCGCATACACACACACAAGCACGCGAGGCTTCGGCCGTGGGCCCTGTGGACGGTAACATCGGGAGCTGACCTGGATGGTGACCGACTCCGAACTCCAGCAACAGCAGCTTCGTCCGCCCTGAATCGTGGGGCTTGAATCGGCCCGTTAGCGGGGGCTTTCATCGACCGGCGGGGCTTCAACATCGGGAGCCTCGATCGCCTCGATGCAGCAGTTTGATTTTAAGCCGCGCCGGGCGATGAAAGGCCCCGCGAACGGGCCTATTCAGCCCTTAGAAAGCGGCTGATAAAGTCCGGATTACAAAATATGGGGGGGGGGGGGGATGGTCCCCCACCTCTCAAAGCAGGATTTCCGCCCATGCCCCTGGCTGCCGTTCCCCCCCCCCACCCTTTCCAATTGATCCCACCCCCTTGCTCATACCTCAAAGCCCTACAAATGGTTCCCAAAATATGGATACAGCTCCAGCACCGATGTTGCAGCAACTGATGGTCTGTCACGTTACTCCACTTGTCCGGAAGGCAGCAACTCTACCGCAAACCGCCGTGCTGCCCCTAAGCTAGTCCCACTCACCCATGTTTAAGAAAGAACTGCAGATGCTGGTAAACTTGAAGGTAGACACAAAATCCTGGAGAAACAGTGGGTTTCTCAGTGAGTAACTCAGCGGGTCAGGCAGCATCTATGGAGAGAAGGAATTGGCCACGTTTCGGGTGGAGACCCTTCATCAGACTTTGTCCTACCTCTTCCCCTGATATCAGTCTGAAGAAGGGTCTCGACCCGAAACGTGGCCAATTCCTTCTCTCCACAGATGCTGCCTGACCCGCTGAGTTACTCCAGCACTCTGTGAAACGTCACCTATCCATGTTCTCCACAGATGCTGCCTGACCCGCTGAGTTACTCCAGCACTCTGTGAAACGTCACCTATCCATGTTCTCCACAGATGCTGCCTGACCCGCTGAGTTACTCCAGCACTCTGTGAAAGAACTGCAGATGCTGGTAAAATCTAAGGTAGACACAAAATGCTGGAGAAACTCAGCAGGTCAGGCAGCATCTATGGAGACCTGCTGTGTCTGCCCACTTACCCGTGTATCCTGCTAAACCTGTCCAACCCCTTCAGAAAACAGGGGGTGGGGTCGGACATTCAATGCTTTCACTTTGCTCTGCGACTCAAAAAGAACCCGGCAGAACCAACCTTTGCCCAGTGTCTACAACTACGAAACTCACTACCTACAATGTACAAGGGAGTGCCGAGAGTGAATGCGTGGAGTCCCACCGCACAGTGGGGTCCACTTCATCCAGTGGAGGGTCCACGTCACCCAGTGGAGGGTCCACGTCACCCAGTGGAGGGTCCACGTCACCCAGTGGAGGGTCCACTTCATCCAGTGTGGTCCACTTAACATAGAAACATAGAAAATAGGTGCAGGAGGAGGCCATTCAGCCCTTCGAGCCAGCACCGCCATTCAATGCGATCCTGGCTGATCGTCCCCTATCAATAACCCGTGCCTGCCTTCTCACAATACCCTTTGACTCCACTAGCCCCTAGAGCTCTATCTAACTCTCTCTTAAATCCATCCAGTGATTTGGCCTCCACTGCCCTCTGTGGCAGGGAATTCCACAAATTCACAACTCTCTGGGTGAAAAAGTTTTTTCTCACCTCAGTCTTAAATGGCCTCCCCTTTATTCTAAGACTGTGGCCCCTGGTTCTGGACTCGCCCAACATTGGGAACATTTTTCCTGCATCTAGCTTGTCCAGTCCTTTTATAATTTTATATGTTTCTATAAGATCCCCCCTCATCCTTCTAAACTCCAGTGAATACAAGCCTAGTCTTTTCAATCTTTCCTCATATGACAGTCCCGCCATCCCAGGGATCAATCTTGTGAATCTACGCTGCACTGCCTCAATCACAAGGATGTCCTTCCTCAAATTAGGAGACCAAAACTGTACACAATACTCCAGATGTGGTCTCACCAGAGCCCTATACAACTGCAGAAGAACCTCTTTACTCCTATACTGAAATCCTCTTGTTATGAAGGCCAAGATTCCATTAGCTTTCTTCACTGCCTGCTGTACCTGCACGCCAACTTTCAGTGACTGGTGTACAAGGACACCCAGGTCTCGCTGTACCTCCCCCTTACCTAACCTAACCCCATTGAGATAATAATCTGCCCCCTTGTTTTTGCCTCCAAAGTGGATAACCTCACATTTATCTATATTATACTGCATCTGCCATGCATCTGCCCACTCACTCAACCTGTCCAGGTCACCCTGCAACCTCTTACATCCTCTTCACAGTTCACACTGCCACCCAGCTTTGTCTCATCCGCAAACTTGCTAGTGTTGCTCCTAATTCCCTCTTCCAAATCATTAATATATATGGTAAACAGTTGCGGCCCCAACATCGAGCCTTGCGGCACTCCACTCGCCACTGCCTGCCATTCTGAAAAGGACCTGTTCACTCCTACTCTTTGCTTCCGGTCTGCCAACCAATTTTCTATCCACGTCAACACCCTACCCCCAATACCATGTGCTCTAATTGTAGTCACCAGTCTCCCGTGCGGGACCTTATCAAAGGCTTTCTGAAAGTCTAGATACACTACATCCATTGGCACCCCTTCATCCATTTTACTTGTCACATCCTCAAAAAATTCCAGAAGATTAGTCAAGCACGATTTCCCTTTCATAAAACCATGTTGACTTGGACTATTCCTTTTACTGCTATCCAAATGCCCCATTATTACCTCTTTAATAATTGACTCCTGCATCTTTCCCACCACCGAAGTCAGGCTAACTGGTCTGTAATTCCCTGTTTTATCTCTCGCTCCTTTCTTGAAAAGTGGGATAACATTAGCTATCCTCCAATCCACAGGAACTGATCCTGAATCTATTGAACATTGAAAATAATCACCAATGCGTCCACTATTTCTAGAGCCACCTCCCTGAGGACCCTGGGATGCAGACCATCAGGCCCAGGGGATTTATCATCCTTCAGTCCCATTAGCCTACCCAATACTATTTCTCGCCTAATCCGAAGTACCTATTCAACTCCTCTGCCATTTCCTTGTTGCCCATAATAATTTCACCCGTGTCTTCCTTCAAGGGACCCACATTTGACTTTGCTTTTCTTTTTCCCTTAACATTCATCCAGTGGAGGGTCCACTTCATCCAGTGGAGGGTCCATGTCATCCAGTGGAGGGCCTACGTCACCCAGTGGAGGGTCCACGTCTCCCACAACTGAACTAATGGGACTTTCTGCAACTGGGTGAATTTTCTCTTTAGACAATAGACAATAGGTGCAGGAGTAGGCCATTCGGCCCTTCGAGCCAGCACCGTCATTCACTGTGATCATGGCTGATCATCCCCAATCAGTACCCCGTTCCTGCCTTCTCCCCATATCCCCTGACTCCGCTATCTATAAGAGCCCTATCTAGCTCTCTCTTGAAAGTATCCAGAGAACCGGCCTCCACCGCCCTCTGAGGCAGAGAATTCCACAGACTCACAACTCTCTGTGTGAAAAAGTGTTTCCTCGTCTCCGTTCTAAATGGCTTACCCCTTATTCTTAAACTGTGGCCCCTGGTTCTGGACTCCCCCAACATTGGGAACACGTTTCCTGCCTCTAGCGTGTCCAAACCCTTAATAATCATATATGTTTCAATAAGATCCCTTCTCATCCTTCTAAACTCCAGAGTGTACAAGCCTAGCTGCTCCATTCTCTCAGCATATGACAGTCCCGCCATCCCGGGAATTAACCTTGTAAACCTACGCTGCACTCCCTCAATAGCAAGGATGTCCTTCCTCAAATTAGGGGACCAAAACTGCACACAATACTCCAGCTGTGGTCTCACTAGGGCCCTGTACAACTGCAGAAGGACCTCTTTACTCCTATACTCAACTCCTCTTGTTATGAAGGCCAACATGCCATTCGGTTTCTTCACTGCCTGCTGTCTCTTATCTGTCCTGACAGGAGTACAACAGCAATGAGCCAAGTGGGCAGACTGAGGCAGTGGGAAGGTGGTGACCGCTGATCACATTAGCGGGCTACAGAACGGCCGGGCTAGCATTGAATGCTCCTGGAACAAGGTGGCCACAGCAGATAAAGGCAGCAGATCACGCACGAGCTGGGACTACTGACTAATGACGATAGAAAGAGCAGGACAGACAGCACAAAACAAATAGTGAAAGGCCTGGGTAGAGTGGATGTGGAGAGGATGTTTCCACTGGTGGGACAGTCTAGGACCAGAGGTCACAGCCTCAGAATTAAAGGGCGTCCCTTTAGGAAGGAGATGAGGAGGGATTTCTTTAGTCAGAGGCTGGTGAATCTGTGGAATTCATTGCCACAGATCAATCAATTAATGTTTTCTAAGGCAAAGATTGACAGATTCTTGATTAGTATGGGTGTCAGGGGTTATGGGGAGAAGGCTGGAGAATGGGGTTGAGAGGGAGAGATAGATCAGCCATGATTGGATGGTAGAGTAGGCTTTGATGGGCCGAATGGCCCAATTGTGCTCCCATCACATATGAACATGAACAAATCAGGCCCTTTGGCCCATCACTATCCGTACTAATCCCATTGAAGAAGCAAGGACAGAATGGAGCAGGGAGGTGATGTGATGCGGATAGTTCTCCAGATCACTGGTGCAAGGTGAAACTAGAGTTGTGCCATATCGGTGACTTTGATCTCGTCATTATTGATTGGAGTAACGTTACACAGAACGCAGGACAGAGCGCAACAACAGAAACACGGAAGTGCAGATGCTGCAAAGCACTGGAGGAACTCAGCGGGTCAGGCAACTGTGTTGAATCGGACTTTATCTTGCACTGAACGTTACACCCTTTATCCTGTGGACAGCTCAATAAGCTCATAAGGAGCAGAGTTAGTGGACTCCATCATGTCTACTCCGCCATTCAATCATGGCTGATCTATCTCTCCCTCCCTCTCTACCCCATTCTCCTTCCTTCATCCCGTACTGATCAAGAACCTGTCAATCCTTGACACCAGAATGACTGACTATTCACTGGATTCACACAGGCTGTGCCTTAAGGCCATTGGGAGAGGAGAGAGGCGAGAGGGGGGGGGGGGGGGGGGGAAGGGTTGAAGGGGAGGGGGGCAGGAGGGGCGTACCGCAGCCTGCAACACCACCTCCGCCCAGAGGAGGCGCCAGGCGCTGGGAATGGCAGCTGAAGCTCCTACATAAGGGGTTCGAGACCTTGCCTGTAAACCCATACCACAACCAGAGAGCTGAACTACGATCCACCTCACTGGTGACCCTCAGTCTATCATTGATCGCACTTTTCTGGAATTTCCTTGCTCCAAAGACATACAGGTTTGTAGGTTAATTGGCTTGGCAAATGTAAAAAAAATTGTCCCTTTTGGCTGTAGGATATTGTTAGTGTGCGGGGATCGCTGGTCAGTACGGACCCGGTGGGCCGAAGGGCCTGTTTCCGCGCTGTATCTCTAAACTAAAACTAAACGTTATTCCCTTATCATGTATCATCTACACACTGTAAATGGCAAGTCAAGTCAAGTCAAGTCAAGAGAGTGTATTGTCATGTGTCCCAGATAGGACAATGACATTCTTGCTCAATTGTAATCATGTATTATCTGTCCGCTGACTGGTTAGCACGCAACAAAAGCTTTTCACTGTACCTCGGTACACGTGACAATCAACTGGGCTGTAGAGATAGATGTGACTACCTCGGCTGGGAGAGGCTTTGAGAAACTATCAGGAATGTGGAGCTGACCTCTGAAGAATAACTGGCGGTCTCACCAGCCAATAACCGTGATGTGTTAACACGTTGAAAAGGAAACACGAGAGGTGTGCACAGATTTCAGAAGGTCACACACACACACACACACACACACACACACACAAGACCTGGGCAATCAAATCATCAATGGCAGTGTAGTTTGTGCCACTAACTCCCAGCTCAGGTGACCATGGCTCGATTCTGACCTCTGGTGCTGTTAGTGTGGAGTCGGTACGTTAATTGGCCTTGGTAAATCGTCCCCAGTGGGTGGGGAGGGGGGCAGAGGGGAGACAGGGCTGGTAGGAGACAGGTGGAGGCAGATGAAGAAGGGGGATGATGTACACTTGGTACCCTTCAATAACTGGGCCATTGAGCACTTTGACTCCAATACACCCTCAGGCCCTTCATGTCCATAACGGACATTACACCACTAATCATCGATGGGGACTGTGTGGAGAGGGTGGCGGATTTCCGCTTCCTGGGAATCCACATTGAGGAGGACCTGACATGGAGCGTGAACACCTCTGCGCTGCTGAAAAAGGCCCAGCAGAGACTGTACTTCCTGAGGGTGCTCAGGAAGAACAACATCACCCAGAGACTGCTGCTGTCCTTTTATCGGTGCTCCATAGAGAGCATCCTAACATACTGTGTATGCGTGTGGTACACCAGCTGCACAGCGGCCAAGAGGAAAGCGCTCCAGAGGGCTATTGACAACGCCAGAAGATTTTCGGCTGCCCTCTCCTCACCTTGGAGGACTTACACAGCTCCCACTGTCTCAAAAAAGGGACTGGGAAATCGACAGAAGAATGTGTTTTTTTTCATGTTATTTATTTTAGTTGTTTATCTTAGACTTTTGCTCTAAGAAAATGTGTGCACTGACTGGTTGGCATTTCTAATTTCGTTGTACATGTTTACGTTATAATGACAATAAAGTATTCATTCATTCATTCATCCCAATGTCCTTCCCTAATTAACCCTCACGAAGTGTATCAGCCTGCAGTTATCAGGATTAAATTCCATCTGCCAGGCTCTTCCTATTCTGCTCACAGATCAATACCTTCCTGTAAGCCAAGACTGTCCTCCTCACTATCAATAACACCGCAGACCACACCTCCCACATTCATATCCACATGGTCAGTGTATCTGACACTAGGCAGGGTCCCAGCACCGACGGCATGGTAGATCACAGACCTCCATTCACAAAGTCAACCCTCACCATCGACGTCTACCCTTCATCACCACGTCAAGAGTGGATCCCATCTGCCGATGCCTTCAATCCTTGGCGGCCAATGTTTTGGACCAGGTTTCCAAGGATGAAGGTCCATGTAGACTACATCAACTGCACCGAAGATAGACACAAAATGCTGGAGTAACTCAGCGTGACAGACAGGCAGGATGAGAGGGGATCTCATTGAGACATATAAGATTATTAAGGGTTTGGAAACTAGAGGCAGGAAACATGTTACAGATGTTGGGGGAGTCCAGAACCAGGGGCCACAGTTTAAGAATAAGGGGTCGGCCATTTAGAACGGAGACGAGGAAACACTTTTTCTCACAGAGTGAGGGGAGTCTGTGGAGGCCGGTTCTCTGGATGCTTTCAAGAGAGAGCTAGTTAGGGCTCTTAAAGATAGCGGAGTCAGGGGATATGGGGAGAAGGCAGGAACGGGGTACTGATTGGGGATGATCAGCCATGATCACATTGAATGGCGGTGCTGGCTCGAAGGGCCGAATGGCCTACTCCTGCACCTATTGTCTATTGTCATCTCTGGGTTTTCGGGTCGAGGCCACTTCCCGTCTCATTTGAAGAAGGGTCTCGACCTGAAATGCCATCCATTCCTTCTCTCCACAGATGCTGCCTGACCCGCTGAGTTAATCCAGCATTTTGCGTCTATCTTCGGTGTAAAGCAGCATCTGCAGTTCCTTCCTGCACATATCAGCTGCACCACCCATAATGAAGGACGGTCTTGGGGGTGTAAACTCCATTGCATGTTTTGACGATGTTTCAGGGACACAGATCTCCAAAGGTGGACGCACAGGTTGTCGGGGTGGTGAAGACATTTGGCATGCTGGCCTTCTTCAGCTGGGGAAACAGGTATAGACACACAGTGCAGGAGTAACTCAGTGGGTCAGGCACCATCTCTCCACAACATGGATGGGTGACGTCTTGGATTGGGACCCTTCTTCATATGGTCAAAAAAAATCAGTAACATACTGGCCTCCCTCCCCCCTCTCCTCCCCGGTCAGTACAATAGATACCAACGCTAACTCAAAGAACTGCAGATGCTGGAATGTCCAGCAAAATGCAAAGTGCTGGAGGAACTCAGTAGGCCAGTCTGCGTCTGTGAAGGAAATGGACAGATAACAGAGGGGGAAGGGTTTAATAGGAACCCAAGAGACAACTTTGTCCACACAAAGGGTGGTGGGTCTATGTAATGAACCACCAGTTGAGGCAGGTACCATCAAAACATTTAAAAGACACCTGGACAGGTACATGGATAGGAAATGTTTAGAAGGATGTGAGCCAAACGCAGGCAGGTGGATCTAGTGTAGAAGGGCAAGTTGGCTGGCATGAGCAAGCTGGGCCGAAGGGCCTGTTCCCATGCTGTATGTCTCTGTGACGTTAATTCTATTGTTACAAACGACAGGTTTATTGCTCACCTTTAAATATGATCCGTAATACTTGGTTACGAAAGGGCTGTCGCACTGACTGAGGACAGTTATCTCCTGCTGGATGTCCTCAATCTCATCCTCAGCTTCCTCAAGGTCAATGATCTTGATGGCCACCACTTGTTGAGTCCGATTGTCAATTCCTTTGAAGACTTCACCGAAGGACCCCTTTCCGATCCGCTCCAGCTTGGTGAAGAGCCCCTCAGGATCTGCTCGGTAATTCTGACAACAGAAAGATGGCAACGCTGAGATGCTGTTTAAGAAACAGTTAGACAGGTTTGGAGGGATATGGACCAAGCGCAGGCAGGTGGGACTAGCGTAGCTGGGACATTGTTGGCCGGTGTGGGCAGGTTGGGCCGAGGGGCCTGTTTCCACACTGTATCACTCTGTGATTCTATGACGTTCCAATAGACAACAGACAATAGGTGCAGGAGTAGGCCATTCGGCCCTTCGAGCCAGCACTGCCATTCAATGTGATCATGGCTGATCATCCCCAATCAGTACCCTGTTCCTACCTTCTCCCCATATCCCCTGACTCCGTTATCTTTAAGAGCCTTATCTAGCTCTCTTGAAAGCATCCAGTGATCCGGCCTCCACCGCCCTCTGAGGCAGAGAATTCCACAGACTCACCACTCTCTGTGAGAAAAAGTGTTTCCTCGTCTCCGTTCTAAATGGCTTACTCCTTATTCTTAAACTGTGTGGCCCCTGGTTCTGGACTCCCCCAACTATCACACGTACTATCACAGCATTTCAAAAATAACCTGCACAGGTTTAAGGATAGGAAAGGTTTAAGAGGGATACGAGACAAAGCAGGCAGGTGGCACCAGCTAAAATGGGGCATCTTTTCCAGCATGGACGAATTGGGCCAAAGGGCCTGTTTCCGTACTGCATGACCAAGACTCTATTACACATGGGGGGGGGGGGGGGGTCCCATGCAGTCACTGGGAGAACGCGAAAACTCCACATAGACAGCACCCGGGGACAGGATCGAATGCAGGTCTCTGCCGTTGAGGCAGCAGCTCCACCCGCCGCACCACGGTGCCGCCAGTAACTTTGTTAACTCTCTGAATAAAACCTCTCTGTAAACCTTGGATTATGCCAACTGCAACTGTGCACCATCCTGGTGAACCTGCCACCTCATGCCATGCTGGTGACACCATCAACCACCACCTCCGGACACTACTGGCAGTATTCCGTCGATGAGCCAATGTAGGTACAGCAGGTAGTGAAGAAAGCTAATGGTGTGTTGGCCTTCATTGCGGAGAGGATTTGAGTTTAGGAGCAAGGAGGTCCTACTGCAGTTGTACAGGGCCCTGGTGAGACTGCACCTGGAGTATTGTGTGCAGTTTTGGTCTCCTAATTTGAGGAAGGACATTCTTACTATTGAGGGAGTGCAGCGTAGGTTCACCAGGTTAATTCCCGGGATGGCGGGACTGACATATGATGAAAGAATGGGTCGACTGGGCTTGTATTCACTGGAATTTGGAAGGATCTTATAGAAACATATAAACTTCTAAAGGCATTGGACAGGCTAGAAAATGTTTCCAATGTTGGGGGAGTCCAGAACCAGGGGGTCACAGTTTAAGAACAAGGGGTCGGCCATTTAGGACTGAGATGAGGAAAAACTTTTTCACCCAGAGAGTTGTGAATTTATGGAATTCTCTGCCACAGAAAGCAGTGGAGGCCAATTCACTGGATGTTCTTTTTCAAGAGAGAGTTAGATTTAGCTCTTAGGGCTAATGGAATCAAAGGATTTGGAGAGAAAGCAGGAATGGGGTACTGATTTAGGATCATCAACAATGATCATATTGTGAATCTGTGGAATTCTCTGCCAGTTTTCTGGATACTTTCAAGAGAGAGTTAGATAGAGTTCTTAAAGATAGCGGAGTCAGGGGATATGTGGAAAACGCAGGAACTGGGTACTGAATGTGGATGATCAGCTATGATCACAGTGAATGGCGGTGCTGCCTCGAAGGGCCGAATGGCCTACTCCTGCACCTATTGTCCATTGAATGGCGGTTCTGGCTCGAAGGGCTGAAGGGCCTACTCCTGCACCTATTGTCCATTGAATGGCGGTTCTGGCTCGAAGGGCTGAAGGGCCTACTCCTGCACCTATTGTCCATTGAATGGCGGTTCTGGCTCGAAGGGCTGAAGGGCCTACTCCTGCACCTATTGTCCATTGAATGGCGGTTCTGGCTCGAAGGGCTGACGGGCCTACTCCTGCACCTATTGTCTGCAAGTTCTCACTTCAGTATTCTGACTTTAGAGACACAGTGGAAAGAAAGGCTTTTCACTGTACCTCGGTAGACATGACATTGAACTAAACTGAAACAGGCCGTTCGGCCCACCGAGGCTGTGCCGACCAGCGGAATGGAGAAGGTGGGCCGAAGGGCCCTTTTCTGCGCTGTTTCTCCAAATCTAAAACCTTGCACTAAACGTTATTCCCTTATCACGTATCTATACACTGTAAACGGCTCGATTGTAATCATGTGTTGTCTTTCCGCTGACTGGTTAGCACGCAAAAGCTTTTTACTGTATCTCGGTACACGTGACAAGAAACTCAACTGAACTAAAAACTGTAACGAAAGATCATGTGATGAATGAAATGGACTTTGAGTTGACTTTGACTCATTTACATTCATTGCTGCTTCCTCCCTGCCTGCCTGCCTGCCTCCACCCGTCAGACCAGCCGGCCAATGTGTGACTCACTCACGCCCTAATGTGTGACTCCTCGACCCCTCCCAACCTCACTCAGGCACAATCTCTCTGCATTTAACCTTTACAGAGAGCAGTACAGCATGGGAACAGGCCCTTCGGCCCACAATGCCCGTGCCGAACATCATGCCAAGTGAGACTAATCCTCTCTGCCTACACGTGATCCACACCCCCTCCATATCCATGTGCCCATCTGAACCTCATCTATTGCATCCGCTGCTCTAGATGTCAGCTGCTCTACATCGGTGAGACCAAGCGTAGGCTTGCCGATCGCTTCGCCCAACACCTCCGCTCGGTCCGCAATAACCAACCCGATCTCCCGGTGGCTCAGCACTTCAACTCCCCCTCCCATTCCGAATCCGACCTTTCTGTCCTGGGCCACCTCCATGGCCAGAGTGAGTCCCACCACAAATTGGAGGAGCAGAACCTCATATTTCGCTTGGGGAGTTTACACCCCAGCGGTATAAACATTGACCTGCAATTTCAGGTAGTCCCTGCTTTCTCCCTCTCCATCCCAGCTCTCCCACAGCCCACTGTCTCCGCCTCTTCCTTTCCTCTTCCTTCCCCCCCCCCCCACATCAGTCTGAAGAAGGGTCTTGACTCGAAACATCACCTATTCCTTCACTCCATAGATGCTGCCTCGCCCGCTGAGTTTCTCCAGCGTTTTCGTCCACCTTCGATTTTTCCAGCACCTGCAGTTCTTTCTTAAACATAAAGCCTCTTACACGTCACTATCCTATCCGCCTCCAGGACCGCCCCTGGCAACACGCTCCAGGCACCCCTCTGTAAAAGTGTACTTGCTCCCCACAGCTCTGTACGTTAAGTGGCCCTCTGTACAGTGTGTGGATGTGGAAGTGAGATCATATGGAACTATTGTGAACAGGTGATGGCCGATCAGCACAGACTCGGTGACTCAAAGGGCCTGTCTCCATGCTGTATCTCTAAACTAATCCCTGTTACACCTTCCCCCTCTCACCTTAAAGCCGTGCACTCTAGTGGGGAAACAATCTGCCTCTTCATTCCTTTTATTGAAGTGCATGACTTCACCCTCGTATAAGTTAAACTCCATTTGCCATTTTTTGCCCCGGTAATTCCCATCTATCTACCTCCTGTCTAGTTTTCTTTACAGACACAGCACGGAAACAGGCCCTTCGGCCCATCGAGTCCACTGCGACCGGCGATCTCTGCACAATAACATTAACCTAAACACTAGGGACAATTACACCAAGCCAATTAACCGACAAACCTGCACGGATTTGGAGTGTGGGAGGAAACCGGAGCGCCTGGAGAAAAGCCACGCGGTCACGGGGAGAACGTGCAAACTCCGTACAGACAGCACCCGTAGTCAGGATTGAACCCGGGTCTCTGGTGTTGTAAGGCAGCAACTCTACCGCTGTGTCACCGTGCCGAATCACAATGCCCAAGCTTCAATCTGACATCCCACCTACTTTTGGATCATCAGCAAACTCGTAAATCTTCCCCCCCCCTCTACGTCATTCATGCAAATAGTGAACAGGTTGCAACTTGCAGGAGATAACGACATCCAGTGGAAGTGCCGCATCTGGACCTTCACGTTGCCTTTCCCTCCACAGATGCTGCCTGACCCACCCGCTGAGTTACTCCAGCACTCTGTGAAACGTCAC
>CM075983.1:1201740-1237131 GCA_038087875.1 Malacoraja senta | reverse complement strand
TGGGGAAAAATGACCCTGCAACGTCCGCGCCTGGGGTCAGATTGCCATCTCAGCTTCACCCCGTAACACAGGCACATTGTAAACATCCCGCTTTCCGCTTTAGTCGCTCCCTACCATTTGGTTAATTGTGTGAAAATACTTTAGCTTCACAACAGGTCGTGATTCATTCCAGCTTGATCGTACAGTGTATTTCAAAAATGTCCACCTTACCTGCAGGAGAGCGAGGAGTCGTGGAGATCTGGGCTTGTGGTCAGCTTCTGCCTTGCTGATGTTCAGATGACCTGGAGTCTCCGAGTCGCTGTTTTATCTCTCAACCCAACAAATCTACGTGACTATAGGGTGTGTGTTAACAGTAATTGGAATGGTATCTGGCACGTGATGTTATTGGCCAACACAAAACGAGCTGATATAACTGCACACAGGACTACATGGATCATATTGAGCTATCTTTAATCGGACTTTACCTTGCTCTAAACGTTTTCATATATATGTACATCGTGGACGGCTTGATTGTAATCATTTATTGTCTTTCTGTTGACTGGATAGCACGTAACAACAAACCTTTTCCCTCTACCTCGGTGCACGTGACAATAATAAACTGAACAAAACTCTGTCGGCCAGGCGGATTGATCACTGCAGTCAACAACCAATGCGCTTGTCCTGATTTAAGCGAGCTCACAGCGGTTAGATTGTCAGAACACTGTCGGGCAATGTGGACACGTTTCTAACTGCGTGATTTGTTTCACAAAAACTGCGACCCCGGAGTGGAAACGAAACTGCAGCCGAGAAAACAAATATTTCCTAGAAAGGGAGGGTGTTTCCTGTACAGAAGAGCAAGGTTTAGCAAGATAACAACACACACACACGGGGGCACACACACACACACACACGGGGACACGGACACATACACGGACACACACACACACACACTCACACATATAGTTGTGAGTCTGTGGAATTCGCTGCCTCAGAGGGCGGTGGAGGCCGGTTCTCTGGATACTTTCAAGAGAGAGCTAGATAGGGCTCTTAAAAATAGCGGAGTCAGGAGATATGAGGTGAAGGCAGGAACGGGGTACTGATTGTGGATTGGGGATGATCAGCCATGATCACATTGAATGGCGGTGCTGGCTAGAAGGGCGGAATGGCCTGCTCCTGCACCTATTGTCTATTGTCTATTGTCTATTGTCTATTTGCGAATACATTTTATGGGGTCAATGAAAGAGCGTTCACGTTGCAGCCCTGTTTTCACCAATCTTCCCACCACCACCACAAGAAGAACAAGACAGGCACCATTGTGCAGATGCGGAGAAGTGAACAACGTCTAATCTTGTGCATGGACTAGATAAGAAGAAGACTACATTTTATTTCTGTTTGCTTCTTTGTTCTCTTCTCCCAGCTAACAATGTTCTTTTCTACATTTGATCCGCATCCCCCTTGTCCCGATTTCACACCTTACCCTTCCTTATCTATGTATCTCCCTCTCTCCTGACTTCAGACTGAAGAACGGTCTGGAACCGAACGGTCATCCATTTCTTTTCTCCAGAGACGCTCCCTGTCCCGCTGAGTTACTGCGGCATTTTGTGTCTATCTTGTTTCCCACCACCCCCCCCCCCCCCCCCGTGATGTATTCAGTCCATTGCCGGTGACTGCAGACAGGGCGGCAGGGTAGCGCAACGGTAGAGTTACTGCCTTACAGCGCCAGAGACACGGGTTCGATTCCGACTTATGTGACCTGCGTGGGTTTTCTCATTGTAGGTGAAAAAATGTTTCCTCATCTCTGCTCTGCTCTAAATGGCTTACCCCTTATTCTTAAACCGTGGCCCTTGGTTCTGGACTCCCCCAACATCGGGAACATGTTTCCTGCCTCTAGCGTATACAAGTCCTAAATAATTTATGTTTCAATAGGATCCCCTCTCATCGTTCTAAACTCCAGAGTATACAAGCCCAGCCGCTCCAATCTCTCAGCATATGACAGTCCCGCCATCCCGGAAATTAATATTGTGCTCTTACGCTGCACTCCCTCAATAGCAAGAATTAGGGCTCTTAAAGATAGCGGAGTCAGGGGATATGGGGAGAAGGCAAGAGCGCGTACTGATTAGGGATGATCAGCCACGATCACATTGAATGGCGGTGCTGGTTCGAAGGGCCAAATGGCCTACTCCTGCACCTATTGTCCTTCTCAAATTTCAACACCAAAACTGCACACAATACTCCAGGTTTGGTCTCACTAGGGCCCTGTACAACTGCAGAAGGACCCCTTTGCTCCTATACACAACTCCCCTTGTTATGAACTGATAGAGACTGATAGGAGAACTGGGAATGGAAAAGGATGGAGAGAGAGAGGGAAAGCAGGGGTTACTTGAAGTTAGAGAAGTCAATGTTCATCGCACTGGGGTCTAAGCTGCCCAAGAGCAAAGGGAACATAGGAACATAGAAAATAGGGGCAAGAGGAGGCCATTCCGCCCTTCGAGCCAGCTCCGCCATTCAATATGATCATGGCTGATCATCCACAATTAGTACCCTGTTTCTGCTTTCTCCCCATATCCTTTGATTCCGTTAGCCCCAAGAGCTCTATCTAACATACCCCACATCAGATTGGGTTTTGTAAACACAACACTTTAATGATCAAATCCTCAATAAATGTCAACGCGGCCAGATTCCACAAACATCCCGGAACCCCGTTTCCCACATTACTGCTTCAGTGCGAACCAAAGACAAGGCCTGTGTGTGGTCTTCCACTTCATGGCGATGGCAGCAGATACTGACCCCCTTGACGTGACACAGAATAGTTATTCAGAGATACAGCAAGGAAACTGGCCATTCGGCCCAACTAGTCGAGGGCGACCATCGATCTCACCTTCACACTAGTTCTAAGTTATCCCACTTTCTCGGCCACTCCCTGTACTAGGGGTAATTTACAGACCAATCAACCAACAAACCCGCACATCTTTGGGATGTGGGAGGAAACCGGAACACCCAGAGGGAACCTACACGGTCACGGGGAGACTGTGCTAACTCCACACGGACAAGAACCGATGTCAGGATGGAACTTGGATCACCCGCGCTGTGAAGCAGCAGCTCTACCCGCTGCGCCACTGTGCTGCCCCATTCTCGTCATCAATGCCCGGGTTATAGAACTGGATTGACCACAGTGCCGCACGACCTGGCAGTGATATGTAACCCGTTCCTCCAGGGGAAATATCTGTCTCTATATTCAGCATGTTGAAACACAACCGGATCTCACAAGTTTCACTAACACGGATCAGCTGCAGTCATTTTAGTTAACGGACGAATACTAAGAGTTAGGCTTTATATAGATTTTTATTGTGATGTATTTGTACTGAAGCAAGCTTGTTAATTAACAATAGATACAACTCTACTTGTGTAAACAGTTCACATGTGTTGACCCATCAACAGCAACAGTATTACATATCATGTCAAAGAGTCACCTGTTGCTGTACGTGACTAATCTGATTACACACATTCCCCATCAACAAGTCAGTTGAAGGGAACAGGGTCCACATTACTGCACAAGTACATATTAAACCCCCCAATTTACCTTATTTTACCATCAGCATTTCCTGCTTAATCAACGAGCTCTATGATCAAAGCTGCAATAGTAATTGTCGCTTACGTTAGAAACAAAAATTTCATATAACAACTGAATGCAAAATAATACCAACACAGTCGTGGTTACAGTTTAGTTTAGTTTAGAGATACAGCGCGGAAACAGGCCATTCGGCCCTTCCGACTACAAGCGGCCCATCGATCATCCCGTACACTAGCACTATCCTACACACTAGGGTCAATTTACAATGCTGACAGAAGCCAATTAACATACACACCTGTATGTCTTTGGAGTGTGGGAGGAAACCGTCGCAACCGGTGGAAGCCCATACACAAACAGACAGCACCTGTAGTCAGGATTGAACCCGTGTCTCTGGCGATGTGAGGCAGCAGCTCTACCGCTGCGCCACTGTGCCGCCCACATTCCAGTGGGATGTATTTCAGGCGGGTCATTCTCATCAGTTCTAAACATTCTCCATATCTCTCTGTCTGGAGCTGTAGATGATCGACATGGTCCCAGTTCCCTCGCAGAGAGTTGGTCTTCTTGCAGATGCATCTCCGCTTCTTAACCTTGGTGAAGATTACTGGGAATAAGACAAGTGACAGGTTGTCAGACGCGTTCCCACTTTCCCCACACTGGACGTTTCCCGTCCTGGAGAGAAACGTCCTTCCCAGACACTCGCTGCCAGGCACAATCTAATGGAGAAGCTGACTTTCCAGTTCGCATTGATACCAAAGTAGATGCATTGGAGTGTTTTGCAGCTGAATGAGAACTGGTTTATTTTTGCTTCTCGGGAAGTTCTGAGGGACACAAACGGGTTGGTAGATTCATAGATAGACACAAAACGCTGCAGTAATTCAGCGGGACAGGCAGCATCCCTATGGAAGGGCAAGGTGTGAAAACGGGAGATCAAAGGGGATGCTGCTGAAAGAAAATGTAGAATGGGTCATTGTTAGCCGAGAGGAGGGTGACAAGGAGGCATTCAATCAGTAAAAATTCAACCAGGATGTCAGTAAAACCAGTCTGAAAACTAGAATGGGGGAGGGATGGAGAGAGAGGGATAGTAAGGGCTCCTTGAAATTGGACAATTTGATATACACACCGCGGATTTGTGAGCTCCCCAAGCGAAATATGAGATGCTGTTCCCCCAATTTGTGGGAGGCCTCACTCTGACAGTGGAGGAGGTCCAGGACAGAAAGGTCAGTGTGGGAATGGGAGGGGGAGTTAAAGTGTTTAGCAAACGGGAGATCACGTGGGCCTAGGCGGACCAACACACAGCTCCAAGTAAACAGCAAGCAGTTCGAGTAGAATTAACGCACAATTTGACGTTAGCTTTCTTCGAAGTATGAAGCCCAGCACGACGTGAAATAACGGGATGGATATTGGTGCCGAGCGGTTACTCGGCGCGTTTGGCAACAGCGAGCACCTTCTCTGCGGTCTGTATCAGAAGCTTCAGCGCATCTCTCAGTATCGAGTAGGTCATCAGAATTGATGACCCGGCTCCATAAACGGAACCAATGACTGGGACAAAGTAAAGACCGGCTTCGGTAGCTGAAACACCAACGGCGACTGCACCTAAACCCAGCCTTACTATTACTTTTCCAGTTATTTTTCCCAGCAGGGAAGATTTGACTGAGCCTTTCAGCTCTTCCACGGATGTGCCTGTTCTGTCGGCCAACCTGCCGAGAGCAGCATCATTCAGACACAGGCATTTACGGAAATAGATTATCGCTCCAATCAATATCCCAATGTTACAGGTGGCAGAGAGACCCGGGACCGGGGTCGCTCCCACTCCTCCCGCGATGATCGCCAACATCCAGATACGTTTCTTCAACACCTCACCTTTCTTCCGAATAATCTCCACACTGAGGTTGGGAAGGGCCAGGACAAAGACAGATTTCTTTATATTTGGTAAACCAGCTTCAAGTGTTTCCATTAACCGAGGGAAATCATACATATTCTTCATGAAACTGCATATCAGGAACACGGTGGGATCAGGGATCCCGGCCTTTCCCAACCTACTGACGCGGTCACTCCGGATCTTTTCCATTTCTGCATCTTCATCAAATTCTTTTCGTTCTCTCCGCATTGAATTAAGGTCATTGTCAATCTTAGAGCGGACAAAATAGAACCTTTTCCCCAGCCGCTTAATCTCCTTGGCAAGTTTTGCATCATTCTCTCTGAATCGACCAGCTGACACTATGATGAAGAAATCGTATTTATTAAATTGCATTTCCCTCAGGTAGGAACCCGCGGTGAATCGTGTAGATCCGATCCCCGGTAGATCCCAGTAGCGGACATTGGGCAGAGAGGGATGTGGGTATCCGGTTGGCTCCTTTGTAGTTTCCGTGGTCCCAACCGCAGCCGCTCCCACATCTGTGCTACGAAGCCCTCTCATGGCGTTGATGAAGGTGGATTTTCCTGTACCCGACTCTCCCGTCACGGCGATGTTCAGCTCGGTATTGTCCAGTTCTTTCACCTTCTCTAACAGAGGTTTAACCTTTTCCACACCTCCCGTTTCATACTTCAGTTTGCTGAGCTCTTCCTGTGTGAAGTATGTGGGGGTCTCAGACTGAGCCGCCTGGTGGCTGAAACGAAAAATGTTTGGTGATAGTTTCCAGTTGAAATGAAACCAACTGAAATAAAGGACAAGCACCTTCTCTCCGTTTCCCTCTTCTCTTCCCATTGCTCCGCCTGGATACACACCATTTATCTCACAATCCCACCCTTTTCTCCTTCCCCCGTCTCCTTCCATCTATATCCATTCCTCCGGCTTCCCATTTCACGTCTCTTCTCTTGTCACAGGAGCGGAATTAGGCCATTCGGCCCATCTATCCCGCGAGTTATCCTTCTCTCAGGCTTTCCTTCAATCATCAACCCCCTCCCCCAACATCAATCAACCTATCACTTGCCTGACTTAGTCCTGCCCCCAATCCTCATCCAGCCGCCTCCCTCCAATCACAATCAGAGTGAAGAAGGTGCAACTTTGGCACTGACGAGTTATGACTTCCTTCTCAATTATATATCTAAATCTGTGCAAAATTTAATGTAGTTCAGAGACATGGATCCTGAAAGTTGATTTCTAGACACATTTGTGATGCTCGGCCCACAGCCTATCTTGAAGAAATGCAACTATCTCTGAACCCTGTGAATCACTCGCCCAGGACTGCTCGAAGCGGAGAGGGGGGCGTTAGGGACGACATTGTAATTCCGGTGACCATGCACGGGGTCACGCACGGCCCAGTCTGAATGTTGATAAGGGTCCGCTACCTCACAATCTCCCCACACCCCAGTCGGCCCTGTCCCTGTGGAAGAGGCATTGGTTCCTACATTGAAGTTCCTGAACCCAGTAATCTTTGACCCCAACGTGTTTCAAAGGAGAGGAAAATAGCAGAGTGTGAAGCCTAGAGATATAAAACTCCACAGGTCGGCAGAGTCTGAAACCTGAAGTCGTTTTCTCCCGGTCTGTAATGACAAATTACTGTCTCCTTTAAACTGATGTCATTGAACATCGAACAGCACAGACCAGGTACAGCACAGGGACAGGCTGTTCGGCCCACAAAGCTGTGCCCGTTAGTATATGATTTTTACATCCAGGGGGAAAGGTTTTGATCGCCTACCCTATCTATGTCATCCGTGATTTTAAATGCTTCCATCAAGTTTAATTTAGATAAGAGATACGGCGCGGAAACTGTCCCTTCAGCCAACCGAGTCCGCACCGACCTGCGATCCACGCACATTAACACTATCCTGCACACACAGGGGGCAATTTTAAATGTATACCAAGCCAATTAACCTACAAACTTGTACGTATTTGGAGTGTAGAAGCCTGCACCATCATTCAATATGATCATGGCTGATCATCCAACTCAGTATCCTGTACCTGCTTTCTCTCCATACCCCCTGATCCCTTTAGCCACAAGAGCCACATCTAACTCCCTCTTAAATATAGCCAATGAACTGGCCCCGACTACATTCTGTGGCAGAGAATTCCAGAGATTCACCACTCTCTGTGTAAAAAATGTTTTTCTCATCTCAGTCCTAAAAGATTTCCCCTTTATCCTTAAACTGTGACCCCTTGTTCTGGTCTTCCCTAACATCGAGAACAATCTTCCTGCATCTAGCCTGTCCAACCGCTTAAGAATTTTGTAAGTTCCTATAAGACCCCCCGTCAATCTTCTAAATTCTAGCGAGTACAAGCCGAGTCTATCCAGTCTTTCTTCATATGAAAGTCCTGACATCCCAGGGATCAGTCTGGTGAACCTTCTCTGTACGCCCTCTATGGCAAGAATGTCCTTCCTCAGATTAGGAGACCAAAACTGTACGCAATACTCCAGGTGTGGTCTCACCAAGACCCTGTACAACTGCAGTAGAACCTCCCTGCTCCTATACTCAAATCCGTTTGCTATGAATGCTAACATACCATTCGCTTTCTTCACTGCCTGCTGCACCTGCATACCATGACACCCAGGTCTCGTTGCATCTCCCCTTTTCCTAATCGGCCACCATTCAGGTAATAGTCTAATTTCCTGTTTTTGCCACCAAAGTAGATAACCTCACATTTATCCACATTATACTGCATCTGCCATGCATTTGCCCACTCACCCAGCCTATCCAAGTCATCTTGCAGCCTCCTAGCACCCTCCTCACAGCTAACAATGCCCCCCAGCTTCGTGTCATCCGCAAACTTGGAGATGTTGCATTCAATTTCCTCGTACAAATCATTAATATATATTGTAAATACCTGGGGCCCCAGCACTGAGCCTTGCGGTACCCCACTAGTCACTGCCTGCCATTCTGAAAAGGACCCGTTTACTCCTACTCTTTGCTTCCTGTCTGCCAGCCAGTTCTCTATCCACATCAATACTGAACCCCCAATACAGTGTGCTTTAAGTTTGTATATTAACCTCTTATGTGGGACCTTGTCGAAAGCCTTCCGAAAGTCCAGATGTAACACATCCACTGGTTCTGCCTTATCCACTGTACTAGTTACATCCTTGAAAAATTCTATAAGATTCGTCAGACATGATTTACCTTTCAGAACTCCATGCTGACTTTGTCCAATGATTTCACCACTTTCCAAATGTGCTACTATCCCATCTTTAATAACTGACTCTAGCAGTTTCCCCACTACCGATATTAGAGTAACTGGTCTGTAATTCCCCGTTTTCTCTCCCCCTCCCTTTTAAAAAAAGTGGGGTTACATTAGCTACCCTCCAATCCTCAGGAACTACTCCAGAATCTAAAGAGTTTTGAAAAATGATCACTAATGCATCCACTATTTCTGGGGCTACTTCCTTAAGTACTCTGGGATGCAGCCTATCTGGCCCTGGGGATTTATCGGCCTTTAATCCATTCAATTTACCTAACACCACTTCCCGGCTAACCTGGATATCACTCAGTTCCTCCATCTCATTTGACCCCCGGTCCCCTGCTATTTCCGGCAGATTAATTAAGTCTTCCTTAATGAAGACAAAATCAAAGTAGTTATTCAATTGGTCTGCCATATCCTTGTTCCCCATGATCAATTCACCTGTTTCTGATGGCAAGGGACCTACATTTGTTTTAACTAATCTTTTTCTCCACATATCTATAAAAACTTTTGCAGTCCGTTTTTATGTTCCCTGCCAGTTTTCTTTCATAATCTATTTTCCCTTTCCTAATTAAACCCTTTGTCCTCCTCTGCTGGACTCTGAATTTCTCCCAGTCCTCTGGTGGGCTGCTTTTTCTGGCTAATTTGTATGCTTCATCTTTTGTTTTGATACTATCCCTGATTCCCCTTGTTATGCACGGATGCACTACCTTCCCTGATTTATTCTTTTGACAAACTGGGATGAACAATTGTTGTAGTTCATCCATGCAGCCTTTAAATGCCTTCCATTGCATATCTACCATCAATCCTTTAAGAATCAATAGCTAGTCTATCTTGGCCTTCCCCTTTTCCCAACTTGACACCATTTAGATGGTAATCTGTGCCTTTCAGCTTTTCCACGGATGTGCCTGTTCTCTCGGCCAATCTGCGGAGAGCAGCATCATGCAGACACAGGCATTCACGGAAATAGATTATCGCTTCAATCAATATCCCCATGTCACAGGCGGCAGAGAGACCCGGGACGGGGATCGGGATCGTTCCCACTGCTCCCGACATGATCGCCAACATCCAGATACGTTTCTCCAACACCTCACCTTTCTTCCGAATAATCTCCAAACTGATGTTGTGAAGGGCCAGGACAAAGGCAGGGATCTTTATATTCCAGTGCTTCCATTAACCGAGGCAAATCATACATTTTCTTCTTATAACTGCATATCAGAAACACGGTGGGATCGGGGATCCCGGACTTTCCCAACCCCCTGACGCAGTCATTCCGGATATTTGCCATTTCTACATCTTCATCAAATTCCTTCCCTTCTCTCCGCATACAATAAAGGTCATTGTCAATCTTAGAGCGGACAAAATACAACTTCTTCCCCAGCCGCATAATCTCCTTGGCAAGATTTGCATCATTCTCTCTGAATCGACAAGCTGACACCATGACGAAGAAATCGTATTTTTCAAATTGCATTTCCTTCAGGTAGGAACCCGCGGTGAATCGTGTAGATCCGATCCCCGGCAGGTCCCAGTAGCGGACATTGGGCAGATTGGGATGTGGGTATCCGGTTGGCTCCATTGTAGTTTCCGTGGTCCCAACTGCAGCCGCTCCCACATCTTCGCTACGAAACCCTCTCATGGCGTTGATGAGGCTGGATTTTCCTGCACCCGTCTCCCCCGTCACGGCGATGTTCAGCTCGGTATTGTCCAGTTCTTTCACCTTCTTCTCCAGCAGAGGTTTAACCTTTTCCACATCACCCGTTTTGAAGTCGGTCTTGCTGAGCTCTTCCTGTGTGAAGTATGTGGGGGTCTCAGACTGAGTCGCCTGGTGGCTGAAAGGAAACATGTTCGGTGATAGTTTCCAGTTGAAATGAAACCAACTCAAATAAAGGACAAGCACCTTCTCTCCCTTTCCCTCCTCTCTTCCCATTGCTCCACCTGGATACACACCATTTATCCCACAATCCCGCCCTTTCCCCTTCCCCATCACCTTCCACCTATATCCATTCCTCCAGCTTCCCATTTCATGCCTCTTCTCTTGTCATAGGAGCGGAATTAGGCCATTCGGCCCATCTATCCCACGAGTTCTCCTTCTCTCAGTCTTTTTATCACCGGCCTTCCTTCAATCATCACCCCTTCCCCCCAACATCTATCAACCTATCACTTGCCTGACTTAGTCCTGCCCCCAATACGCATCCAGTCTCCTTCCCTCCAATCACAATCAGAGTGAAGAAGGGTCCCAACCCGAAATGCCACCTGTCCCCCAGAGATGCTGCCTGACCCGCTGAGTTACTCCAGCGCTGTGATTGAGGTGAGGGAGGAGATGTGGAGAAGTAACATTGTGTGATGTATCCGGACATACCTGGAGCTGGCATTTTCCATTTTCCTTCTCTGTCTGCCCATGTCTCGCCTGTGTGATGATCCAGTGGTCCCAGCACTGCCCGGGGGGAGAGGTCTGGGCACCGGGGCTCCTCCTTGTCTTCATAGAAATATAGAAACATAGAAAATAGGTGCTGCAGTAGGCCATTCGGCCCTTCGAGCCTGCACCGCGATTCAATATGATCATGGCTGATCATCCAACTCAGTATCCTTTACCTGCTTTCTCTCCATACCCCCTGATCCCTTTAGCCACAAGGGCCACATCTAACTCCCCCTTAAATATAGCCAATGAACTGGCCACAACTACCTTCTGTGGCTGAGAATTCCAGAGATTCACCACTCTCTGTGTGAAAAATGTTTTCCTCATCTCGGTCCTAAAAGATTTCCCCCTTATCCTTAAACTGTGACCCCTTGTTCTGGACTTCCCCAACATCAGGAACAATCTTCCTGCATCTAGCCTGTCCAACCCCTTAAGAATTGTGCACGTTTCTATAAGATCCCCCCTCAACCTTCAAAATTCTAGCGAGTACAAACCGAGTCTATCCAGTCTTTCTTCATATGAAAGTCCTGACATCCCAGGAATCAGTCTGGTGAACCTTCTCTGTACTCCCTCGATGGCAAGAATGTATTTCCTCAGATTAGGAGACCAAAACTGTACGCAATACTCCAGGTGTAGTCTCACCGAGACCCTGTACAACTGTAGTAGAACCTCCCTGTTCCTATACTCAAATCCTTTTGCTATGAATGCTAACATACCATTCGCCTTCTTCACTGCCTGCTGCACCTGCAAGCCTACTGTTAATGACTGGTGTACCATGACACCCAGGTCTCGTTGCATCTCCCCTTTTCCTAATCGGCCAACATTCAGATAATAGTCTACTTTCCTGTTTTTGCCACCAAAGTGGATAACCTCACATTTATCCACATTATACTGCATCTGCCATGCATTTGCCCACTCACCCAGCCTATCCAAGTCACCTTGCAGCCTCGGAGCATCCTCCTCACAGCTAACACTGCCCCCCAGCTTCGTGTCATCTGTAAACTTGGAGATGTTGCATTCAATTCCCTCATCAAAATCATTAATATATATCGTAAATAGCTGGGGTCCCAGCACTGAGCCTTGCGGTACCCCACTAGTCACTGCCTGCCATTGTGAAAAGGACCCGTTTACTGCTATTCTTTGCTTCCTGTCTGCCAGCCAGTTCTCTATCTACATGAATACTGAACGCCCAATACCATGTGCTTTAAGTTTGTATACTAATCTCTTATGTGGGACCTTGTCGAAAGCCTTCTGAAAGTCCAGATATAGCACATCCACTGGTTCTCCCTTATCCACTCTACTAGATACATCCTCAAAAAATTCTACATGATTCGTCAGACATGATTTACCTTTCATAAATCCATGCTGATTTTGTCCAATGATTTCACTACTTTCCAAATGTGCTGCTATCCCATCTTTAATAACTGATTCTAGCAGTTTCCCCACTACCGACGTTAGACTAACTGGTCTGTAATTCCCCATTTTCTCTCTCCCTCCCTTTTTAAAAAGTGGGGTTACACTTAGTGAAGACAGAACCAAAGTAGTTATTCAATTGGTCTACCATGTCTTTGTTCCCCATGATCAATTCACCTGTTTCTGACTGCAAGGGACCTACATTTGTTTTAACTAATCTTTTTCTCTTCACATATCTATAAAAGCTTTTGCAGTCAGTTTTTATGTTCCCTGCCAGTTTTCTTTCATAATCTATTTTCCCTTTCCTAATTAAGCCCTTTGTCCTCCTCTGCTGGACTCTGAATTTCTCCCAGTCCTCTGGTAGGCTGCTTTTTCTGGCTAATTTGTATGCTTCATCTTTTGTTTTGAAACTATCCCTGATTTCCCTTATTATCCATGGATGCACTACCTTCCCTGATTTATTCTTTTGCCAAACTGGGATGAACAATTGTTGTAGTTCATCCATGCAGCCTTTAAATGCCTTCCATTGCATATCCACCGTCAACCCTTTAAGAATCAATTGCCAGTCTATCAGTTGTGTGTGTTCTCCTAGAGTAAAGCAGATAGGTTGCTGGAGGTTCTTTCTGTAGCTATGTTTCTACGTTTCTTCAGACTGAGGTCAGGGGTAAGGGAGATGCATAGATAAGGAAGTGTAAGGTGTGAAAATGGGCCAAATGGGATGGAGATCAAGGAAAATGTAGAATAGATCATTGTTTGCTGGGATAAGGGAATAACAAAGCAAACAGATATAAAATATAGTCAAAGATAGAGAATGGTTGGAGAACTGGGAAGGGGAAAAGATGGAGAGAGAGAGAGGCAAAGCAAGGGCTACTTGAAGTTTGAGAAATCAATGTTCATACCACTGGGGTGTAAGCTGCCCAAGCGAAATATGAGATGCTGTTCCTCCAATTTGCACTGGGCCTCACTCTGACAATGGAGGATGCTCATGCAGGAAGGTCAGTGTGGGAATGGAAGGGGAAGTTAAAGTGTTTAGCAACCGGGAGATCAGGTAGGTTAAGGTGGACTGAGCAGAGGTGTTCAACAAAACGATCGCCGAGCCTGCGCTTGGTCTCACCTGGAACAGCAGATACAGTAGATGAGGTTGGAGGAGGTGATAGTGAACCTCTGCCTCACCTGATAAACCTGTCACGGTCCTTGGGCGGAGTTGAGGGGGAGGTATAGGGACAGGTGTTGCATCTTCTGTGATTGCAGGGGAAAGTACCTGGGGAGGGGGTGGTTTGGGTGGGAAAGGGTGAGTTAATCAGGGAGTTGCAGAGGTAACGGTCTCTGCGGAAAGCGGAAAGGGGTGGAGATGGGAAGATGTGACTAGTAGTGGGATCCTGTTGGTGGTGGTGAAAATGTCAGAGGATTATGTGCTGTGGATGCGATGGATGATGTGGTGAAAGGGGGGACTCTGTCCCTGTTGCGACTGGGGGGAGGGGGAGCAAGGGCAGAGCTGCAGGGTACCGAGGACACCCTAGTGAGGGCCTCATCTATGATGGGAGAGGGGAACCCCGTCACCTAAAGAATGAGGACCTCTCTGATGACCTGGTATGGAGCACCTCATCTTGGGCGCAGATGTGGCGTTGACGGAGGAATTGGAAGTAGGGGGATAGAGCAGGGGTGGGGAACCTGTGGCCTTAAGGCCGAATGCGGCCTTCTAGGCCATTAAGTGCGGCCTTTTGAATGAATCCAAATTTTGTAGAACAAATCATTTTATTTTTATTAATATTTTTGATCGTCTTTTATTATTTTTATTTTAATCATAAAATGAATATATTTAAAATACCAAAGAATAAAAGAAGATTCACCAAAATAATCCTCCCCGACTAGTGAGTGTATGTACAGACGGTGCACCTTCCATGACAGGAAAACGTGAAGGGTTTATTGCACAGATAAAAAATATATTATCAGATCCTGATGATCTCATTTCATTTCATTGTATCTTACATCAACAAAATCTCTTTGCTAAATCTACTATTTTAAGTGGCGTTTTGCAACAAGTTATAAGTATTGTAACTATATTCGTGCAAATGCAACACGTCATCATCAGTTTCGTAATATGTTAAAGTTGGACGATGAGGCATTTGTGTGGATTTGCCATATCATTGTAAAGTGTGTTGGATATCGCAGGGACAGGTGTTAGCAAAATGGTTATCTTTTCGAGAACAGATAGTTAAATTGCATGTAGAACAGAATCAGCAATGTGAATTATTGAAAGAAGATTTCTATAGAAATACTGCATTTCTGTATGATATCATGTCAAAGCAAAATTACTTGAATGTTTCTTTGCAAAGTAAAATTAAGTATATATGATATGTGGCAAAAAATCCAAGCATTTCCAAATAAACCTATCTTTTTTCAAAACTCTTCTTCTTCAAGATGAAATTTCGGATGAACTTTTTCCGCAGTTAGCGAAGGTCATTGATGAGCAGGAGGATTCATGCGAATCATTTGAAGAATACGCAGCTGTTATAGACTTATTAATTAAAGACTACAATGAAAGGTTCACTGACTTTGAGAATCATGACATCACACTCAAATTAGCATTTCAACCTCACCTAGTTGATGTCTCCAAGGCTCCTGAAGAACTACATTGAGCTCTCAGAAGATGTCATTTTAAAGTCCTTATTTGACGCTAAGAAAGATCCAGAACAAGGGATAAGGGGGTATGGAGAAAATGCAATGGAATGCCTACGTCTTCGGCAACATGCACGAAAAATGCTTTCCTGCTTTTCAACCACTTATTGCTGCGAATCTACAGTCTCCTACCTAACCCAAATCAAGACTTTCTTAATGTCACAAATGACGGATACCCATCTAGAAGATCAGCTGAAACTGCGTACCTCCATGTTGCAACCAAATATTCAAATCATTTCCCACAAAAGCAGTCACAACAAAGTTATTAAAAGGTTAGTTAACTTTAGAATTCACAAAATGTATTCATTTTCTTGAAGTTAGTATGTAGTAGTTCGATTTTTACAAAATAATGTACATTTTTAAGTACATCTAATTGAAGTTTCTTGGATGGGGCCTTATTAGATTTCAGATAAATTAATGCGGCATTCCAACATGAAAAGGTTTCCCACCCCTGGGATAGAATCTTTACAGGAAGCAGGGTGGAGAGAAGTGTAGTCTAGATAGTTGTGGGGGTCAGGGGGTTTATAATAGATGTCAGTCGATAGTCTATCTCCTGTGATGGAGACTGTGTGATCAAGAAACGGTATGTGTGTGTGAGTGTGTGAAGTGTGTGTGAAGTGTGTGTTTGTGTGAAGTGTACGAGTGTGATATGTGAGTGTGTGTGTGTTTGCGTGAAGTGTGCATGTGGTGTGTGTGTGTGTGTGTGTGTGTGGTCACCGGCAATGGAATAAATACATCACGGGGGGGCAATGTGGACACGTTTCTAACTGCAAGATTTGTTTCACATAAACTGCGACTTCGGAACGGAAACGAAACTGCAGCCGAGAAAACAAATATTTCCGAGAAAAGAAAGGTGTTTCCTGTTTCCTGTTCAGACACACAGAAACATAAAAACATAGAAAATAGGTGCAGGAGTAGGCCATTCGGCCCTTCGAGCCTACACCGCCATTCAATATTATCATGGCTGATCATCCAACTCAGTATCCCGTACCTGCCTTCTCTCCATACCCCCTGATCCCTTTAGCCACAAGGGCCACATCTAACTCCCTCTTAAATATAGCCAATGAACTGGCCTCAACTACATTCTGTGGCAGAGAATTCCAGAGATTCACCACTCTCTGTGTGAAAAATGTTTTTCACATCTCGGTCCTAAAAGATTTCCCCTTTATCCTTAAACTGTGACCCTTTGTTCTGGACTTCCCCAACATCGGGACCAATCTTCCTGCATCTAGCCTGTCCAACCCCTTAAGAATTTTGTAAGTTTCTATAAGATCCCCCCTCTATCTTCTAAATTCTAGCGAGTGCAAGCCGAGTCTATCCAGTCTTTCTTCATATGAAAGTCCTGACATCACAGGAATCAGTCTGGTGAACCTTCTCTGTACTCCCTATATGGCAAGAATGTCCTTCCTCAGATTAGGAGACCAAAACTATACGCAATACTCCAGGTGTGGTCTGACCAAGACCCTGTCCAACTGCAGTAGAACCTCCCTGCTCCTATACTCAAATCCTTTTGCTATGAATGCTAACATACCATTCGCTTTCTTCACTGCCTGCTGCACCTGCATGCCTACTTTCAATGACTGGTGTACCATGACACCCAGGTCTCGCTGCATCTCCCCTTTTCCTAATCGGCCACCATTCTGATAATAATCTACATTCCTGTTTTTGCCACCAAAGTGGATAACCTCACATTTATCCACATTATACTGCATCTGCCATGCATTTGCCCACTCACCCAGCCTATCCAAGTCACCTTGCAGCCTCCTAGCATCCTCCTCACAGCTAAAACTGCCCCCCAGCTTTGTGTCATCCGCAAACTTGGAGATGTTGCATTCAATTCCCTCATCCAAATCATTAATATATATTGTAAATAGCTGGGGTACCAGCACTGAGCCTTGCGGTATCCCACTGACTGCCATTCTGAAAAGGACCCGTTTACTCCTACTCTTTCCTTCCTGTCTGCCAGCCAGTTCTCTATCCACATCAACACTGAACACCCAATACCATGTGCTCTACGTTTATATACTAATCTCTTATGCGGGTCCTTGTCGAAAGCCTTCTGAAAGTCCAGATATAACACATCCACTGGTTCTCCCTTATCCACTCTACTAGTTACATCCTCGAAAAATTCTATAAGATTCGTCAGACATGATTTACCTTTCAGAAATCCATGCTGACTTTGTCCAATTATTTCACCACTTTCCAAATGTGCTGCTATCCCATCTTTAATAACTGACTCTAGCAGTTTCCCCACTACCGATGTTAGACTAACATCTGTAATTCCCCATTTTCTCTCTCCCTCCCTTTTTAAAAAGTGGGGTTAAATTAGCTACCCTCCAATCCTCAGGAACTACTCCAGAATATAAAGAATTTTGAAAAATTAACACTAATGCATCCACTAGTTCTGTGGCTACTTCCTTAAGTTCTCTGGGATGCAGCCTATCTGGCCCTTAGTGAAGACAGAACCAATATAGTTATTCAATTGGTCTGCCATGTCCTTGTTCCCCATGATCAATTCATCTGTTTCTGACCTACATTTGTTTTAACTAATCTTTTTCAATTCACATATCTATGAAAACTTTTGAAGTCAGTTTTTATGTTCCCTGCCAGTTTTCTTTCATAATCTATTTTCCACCGATGAGTTTTGTTCTCATCGGTGGAATATTACATAAGGTATGAAGGTTTAAAGATCGTGAGATCAGTATATTGGTCTCCTCGCCTGTCAGTCACCAGAAAGATAACGCCCCTTCCAGCACCCGCTGTCAATCACCGGGGTGAGGAGAATAAAGTCCCGGAGGCCGGGCGTGAGTCCAGAAGTCGGGCATGAGTCAGTCAGCCCGGAAGCCTGGAAGCCGTGAGTCGAGTCAAAAAGCCATGAATGAGTGAGAGTCGAGAGCAGCATTCTTGAGTGAGTGAACTGTGAGTCTAGAAGCCGTGAGTGAGTGAACTGTGAGTCCAGAATCCGTGAGTGAGTGGACTGTGAGTCTAGAAGCTGTGAGTGAGTGGACTGTGAGTCCAGAAGCTGTGAGTGAGTGAACTGTGAGTCCAGAAGCCGTGAGTGAGTGAACTGTGAGTCCAGACGCCGTGAGTGAGTGAACTGTGAGTCCAGAAGCCGCCCGGAGCACAGAGCCTGCCTGATTGCTGCAAACTGGGGAAGAGAGGAGTGAGAGTGGGGGGATTGAGGGAGTCGGGCGCTGGCGTGGCGGGATGCTGGTGGGGCTGGATGCTGGTGGGGCTCACCAACCCCGCCCATTCACCCACATCCCCCTCGCACCCCCCCTCACGGCAGGCCATGGCAGTGGCAGGGCACGGTAGCGGTAGGTCAAGGCAGCGCTCCCCCCCCCCATTGGCCCCTGCCTGAAGCTGTCCTCCTTCCCCGGTTGCAGAACGCTCCCACCAGCCCCCACCTGAAGCCTCCCCATTCCCAGCTGCATACTGGCTCTCTGGAAACTAGTCTATTCGGCCTTCAACACCCTTACTAGCCCTCCGCCCCCACTGGCCACCGCCTAAAGCCACCCCCCTCCCCCGGCTGCAGGACACTCCCCCTTCCCCCACCAGCCCCTGACAGCCCCGACTGAAGCTGTGCCCCTCCCCCGGCTGCTGGGTGCTCCCCCCACTGGCCCCTGACAGCCCCCCCTGAAGCCGACCCGCTCCCCAGCTGCAGAACGCAACACGAGTTGCAACAAGAAAGAATGGACTGATTAAATCTCCTCTTTAACGTTTGAATTGTTGTAATATTTTAAGAGTTATTCACATTTTAAGATTTTAAAAATCGCTTTTCAACTTGTCGTGCCGTCAGCTGCACCCGCGCAGTAATACCCGTGTGTTCTACGTCACAATGGGAACCCAATTGAAGGGAATGGCTGCGCCGCCGGAGAGCCGGTAAGGGTGGATGAGGGGGGATGGAGGGGATGGAGTGAGTTCTTGGGGGAAAGGGCAAGGGGCAGAGTGGTGGATGTGAGGGGATGAGGGGGGACCAGGGGCCTCACAACGGGAACCCGTCTGCCGCATCTGCGCAGTTGGGGCTATGCGTGAGTAGTGGAATATTGGAATTGGAGGAGAGGTGAAATATTGCGTTTGGGGACCAGGCCTCCCGTGTGAGAATGGGACCACTTAGTCCAGTCAATAACTAAATGTAAACGCAGCCAGATTCCCCAAACATCTCAGAACCCCATTTCCCACCTTACTGCTTCAGTGCAAACCAAAGACAAGGCCTGTGTGTGGTCTTCCACGTCATGGCAATGGCAGCAGATACTGTCCCCCTTGAAGTGACACAGAATAGGTATTTAGAGATACAGCATGGAAACAGGCCATTCGGTCTAACTATCGACCATCGATCTCAGCTTCACACTAGTTCTAAGTTGGATCCTCAATTGGATCCTCGACTTCCTCATTCACAGACCACAGTCTGTCCGTATTGGTTAAAAATGTGTCATCCTCAATAACAATTTGCTCGGGAGCACCTCAAGGCTGCGTGCTCAGCCCCCTGCTGTACTCACTCTACACTTATGACTGTGTTGCCGGACATAGTGCGAACTCCATCGTCAAGGTTGCCGACGACACCACTGTTGTGGGACGTATCACTGATGGGGGCGAATCAGAGTATAGAGGTGAGATCGATCGATAGACCAAATGGTGCCAGCACAATAACCTGGCTCTCAACACCAGCAAAACCAAGGAACTGATTGTGGACTTCTGAAGGGGTAGGATGGGGACCCATAGTCCCGTTTATATCAACGGGCCGATGGTGGAAAGGGTCACGAAATTCAAATTCGTGAGCATGCATATTTCCAAAGATCTTTCTTGGTCCCATAACACTGATGCAATTGTAAAGAAAGCACCTCAGTGCCTCTACTTCCTGAGAAGATTACGGAGGGTCGGCATGTCAAGGAGGACTCTCTAGAACGTTTACAGATGCACAGTGGAGAGCATGCTGACTGGTTGCATCGTGGCTTGGTTTGGCAACCTGAGTGTCCAGAAGCAGAAAAGGCTGCAAAAAGTTGTCACCACTGCCAAGTCCATCATCAGCTCTGCCCTCCCTACCATCGAGGGTATCTATCACAGTCGCTGCCTCAAAAAGGCTGCCAGCATCATCAAGGACCCACACCATCCTGGCCACTCACTCATCTCTCCGCTGCCATCAGGTAGAAGGGACAGGAACCTGAAATCTGCAACATCCAGATTCAGGAACAACTTTTGCCCCACAGCCATCAGATTATTAAACACAACATCAAACAAAGTCTGAACTATAACAGCCTATTGCACTTCATCTGTTTATTGATATGTGTATATATATATATATATATATTCTATGGTATATGGACACACTGATCTGATCTGTATTTATGACTACAATATCCTGTTGTGCTGCAGCAATGCAAGAATTTAATTGTCCTGTCTGGGACACATGACAATAATCTCTCTTGACTTCACAAAGTTATCCCACTTTCTCGCCCACTCCCTATGTACTAGGGGTAATTTACAGAGACCTAAAAACCAGCACATGTTTGGGATGTGAGAGGAAACCGGAACACCCAGAGGGAACCCACACGTTCGCGGGGAGACTGTGCTGACTCCACGCGGACAAGAACCGATGTCAGGATGGAACTTGGATCACCCGCCCCGTGAAGCAGCAGCTCTACCCGCTGCGCCACTGTGCTGCCCCATTCTCAACATCAATGCCCGGGTTATAGAACTGGATTGACCACAGTGCCGCACGACCTGGCAGTGATATGTAACCCGTTCCTCCAGGGGAAATATCTGTCTCTATATTCAGCATGTTGAAACACAACCGGATCTCACAAGTTTCACTAACACGGATCAGCTGCAGTCACTTAAATTAACGGACGAATACTAAGAGTCAGCCTTTATATGGAACTTTTATTGAGAATATGTGTACTAGAAACATAGACAAAGAAACATAGAGAATAGGTACAGGAGGAGGCCATTCGGCCCTTCGAGCCAGCACCGCCATTCATTGTGATCATGGCTGATCGTCCCCTATCAATAACCCATGCCTGCCTTCTCCCCATATCCCTTGACTCCACTAGCCCCTAGAGCTCTATCTAACTATCTCTTAAATCCATCCAGTGACTTGGCCTCCACTGCCCTCTGTAGCAGGGAATTCCATAAATTCACAACTCTCTGGGTCAAAAAAGTTTTTTCTCACCTCAGTCTTAAATGACCTCCCCTTTATTCTAAGACTGTGACCCCTGGTTCTGGACTCGCCCAACATTGGGAACATTTTTCCTGCATCTAGCTTGTCCAGTCCTTTTATAATTTCCCTCTCATCTTTCTAAACTCCAGTGAATACAAGCCTAGTCTTTTCAATCTTTCCTCATATGACAGTCCCGCCATCCCAGGGATCAATCTCGTGAACCTACAATCACAAGCATGTCCTTCCTCAAATTAGGAGACCAAAACTGTACACAATACTCCAGATGTGGTCTCACCAGAGCCCTATACAACTGCAGAAGAACCTCTTTACTCCTATACTGAAATCCTCTTGTTATGAAGGCTAACATTCCATTAGTTTTCTTCACTGCCTGCTGTACCTGTAAGCCAACTTTCAGTGACCGGTGTACAAGGACACCCAGGTCTCGCTGCACCTTCCCCTTACCTAACCGAACCCCATTGTGAAAATAATCTGCCCCCTTGTTTTTGCCGCCAAAGTGGATAACCTCACATTTATCTATATTATGCTGCATCTGCCACGCATCTGCCCACTCACTCAACCTGTCCAGGTCACCCTGCAATCTCCTAACATCCTCTTCACAGCTCACAATGCCACCAAGCTTTGTGTCATCCACAAACTTGCTAGTGTTGCTCCTAATTCCCTCTTCCAAATCATTAATATATATGGTAAACAGTTGCGGCCCCAACACTGAGCCTTGCGGCACTCAACTCGCCACTGCCTGCCATTCTGAAAAGGACCCGTTCACTCCTACTCTTTACTGGTCTGCCAACCAATTTCTATCCATGTCAACCCCATACCCCCTATACCGTGTGCTCTAACTTTAGTCACCAGTCTCTCGTGTGGGACCTTATCAAAGGCTTTCTGAAAGTCTGGATATACTACATCCACTGACACCCCTTCATCCATTTTACTTGTCACAACCTCAAAAAATTCAGGAAGATTAGTCAATCATGATTTCCCTTTCATAATCCATGTTGACTTGGACTAATCATTTTACAGCTATCCAAATGCCCCATTATTACCTCTTTAATAATTGACTCCAGCATCTTTCCCACCACCTATTTCTGAGATAGTTTTGCTGAAATACTTATCTAATGCACCTTTCTCCTTTTCTGCTTCGGCCTTCTTTGCCTTGGCTACATCCCTCTTCTTACTGCCACTCAAATATGTTCTGCCGATGACCCTTAATCTTTTACTCATATTTACTGAAATTTCTGTAGAACCTGCAATGTGGTGTTACATATATATATATATATATATATTTTTTATATAACCATACAACAATTTCAGCACGGAAACAGGCCATCTCGACCCTTGTAGTCCGTGCCGAACACGTATTCTCCCCTAGTCCCATATACCTGCGCTCACACCACAACCCTGCATTCCTTTTCCGTCCATATAACTATCCAATTCATTTTTAAATGATAAAAACGAACCTGCCTCCACCACCTTCACTGGAAGCTCATTCCACACAGCCACCACTCTCTGAGTAAAGAAGTTCCCCCTCATGTTACCCCTGAACTTCTGTCCCTTAATTCTCAAGTCATGTCCCCTTGTTTGAATCTTCCCTACTCTCAGTGGGAAAAGCTTATCCACGTCAACTCTGTCTATCCCTCTCATCATTTTAAAGACCTCTATCAAGTCCCCCCTTAACCTTCTGCGCTCCAAAGAATAAAGCCCTAACTTGTTCAACCTTTCTCTGTAACTTAGTTGCTGAAACCCAGGCAACATTCTAGTAAATCTCCTCTGTACTCTCTCTATTTTGTTGACATCCTTCCTATAATTAGGCGACCAAAATTGTACACCATACTCCAGAATTGGCCTCACCAATGCCTTGTACAATTTTAACATTACATCCCAATTTCTATACTCAATGCTCTGATTTATAAAAGCCAGCACACCAAAAGCTTTCTTTACCACCCCATCTACATGAGATTCCACTTTCAGGGAACTGTGCACAGTTATTCCAAGATCCCTCTGCTCACCTGCATTCTTCAATTCCCTACCATCTACCATGTACGTCCTATTTTGATTTGTCCTGCCAAGATGTAGCACCTCACACTTATCAGCATTAAACTCCATCTGCCATCTTTCAGCCCACTCTTCCAACCGACATAAATCTCTCTGTAGACTTTGAAAATCTACTTCATTATCCACAGCCCCACCTATCTTAGTATCATCTGCATACTTACTAATCCAATTTACCACACCATCATCCAGATCATTGATGTACATGACAAACAACAGTGGGCCCAACACAGATCCCTGTGGCACCCCACTAGTCACTGGCCTCCAACCTGACAAACAACCATCCACCATTACTCTCTGGCATCTCCCATTCAGCCACTGTTTAATCCATCTTGCTACTCCACCATTAATACCCAACCATTGAAACTTCTTAACAAACCTTCCGTGAGGAAACTTGTCAAAGGCCTTACTGAAGTCCATATATACAACATCCACGGCTTTACCCTCATCAATTTCCCGAGTAACCTCTTCAAAAAATTCAAGAAGATTAGTCAAAGATGACCTTCCAGGCACAAATCCATGTTGACTGTTCCTAATCAGACCCTGTTTATCCAGATGCTTATATATATTATCTCTAAGTATCCTTTCCATTAATTTGCCCACCACTGACGTCAAACTAACAGGACTATAATTGCTAGGTTTACTCTTAGTCCCCTTTTTAAACAATGGAACAACATGCGCAGTACGCCAATCCTCCGGCACTATTGCCGTTTCTAATGACATTTGAAATATTTCTGTCATAGCCCCTGCTATTTCTACACTAACTTCCCTCAATGTCCTCGGGAATATCCTGTCCGGACCTGGACACTTATCCACTTTTATATTTCTCAAAAGTGTCAGTACTTCCTCTTCTTTGAATCTCATAGTTTCCATAGCTACTCTACTTGTTTCCCTTACCTCACATAATTGAATATCCTTCTCCTTGGTGAATACCGAAGAAAAGAAATTGTTCAATATCTCCCCCATCTCTTTTGGCTCTGCAGATAGCTGTCCACTCTGACTCTCTAATGGACCACCTTACTTGCCAAAACAACCTAATATCTTCTTTTAGCTTTTCTAATTTCTTTCTTAAGACTCTTTTTACATGTTTTATACTCCTCAAGCACCTCATTTACTCCATGCTGCCTATAATTATTGTAGATCTCTCTCTTTTTCTGAACTAAGTGTCCAATTTCCCTTGAAAACCATGGCTCTTTCCAATTTTTACTATTTCCTTTCAACCGAACAGGGACATAAAGATTCTGTACTCTTAAAATTTCACCTTTAAATGTCCTCCATTTCTCTTCCACATCTTTCCCATAAAACAAACTGTCCCAATTTACTCCTTTTAAATCCTTTCGCATCTCCTCAAAGTTAGCCTTTCTCCAATCAAAAATCTCAACCCTAGGTCCGGTTCTGAATCTCTCCATAATTATATTGAAACTAATGGTATTGTGATCACTGGTCCCGAACTGTTCCCCAACGCTTACCTCTGCCACCTGACCCGTCTCATTTCCTAACAGGAAGTCCAGCACCGCCCCTTCTCTAGTAGGTACTTCTATGTATTGCTGCAAAAAACTGTCCTGCACACATTTTACAAACTCCAACCCATCCAGCCATTTACAGAATGTGTTTCCCAGTCTATGTGTGGAAAATTGAAATCTCCCACAATCACTACCTTGTGCTTACTACTAAAATCTGCAATCTCCTTACATATTTGCTCTTCCAATTCTCGCTCCTCATTTGGTGGTCTATAATACACCCCTATGAGTGTTGCTACCCCTTTCCCATTTCTCAGTTCCACCCAAATAGCCTCCCTAGACGAGCCCTCTAATCTATCCTGCCAAAGCACTGCTGTAATATCTTCCCTGATCAGCAATGCAACACCTCCACCTCTTGTCCCTCCAATTCTATCACACCTGAAGCAACGAAATCCTGGAATATTTAGTTTCCATTCACAGCCATCCTGCAACCATGTTTCACTGATCGCCACAACATCATACTTCCAGGTGTCAATCCAGGCTTTAAGTTCATCTACCTTTCTTACAATGCTCCTAGCATTAAAATATACACATTTAAGAAACCCACCCTCTCTAATTCTCTGTTTATTGTCTTTTTCTTCTCTCTCCCCTACATTTTGGGTCAGAGTGCTACCATTCTCTGCCTCCTGCCTCACACACTGACTGCTAGCTTTCCCAATTTGAGTCCCTCCCCCCAACCATACTAGTTTAACGTCTCCCCAGTAGCCTTTGCAAATCTCCCCGCCAGGATATTGGTCCCCCTCGAGTTCAAGTGTAACCCATCCTTTCTGTACAGGTCGCACCTTCCCCAAAAGAGGTCCCAATGATCCAGAAACTTGAATCCATACCCACTGCACCAGTCCCTCATCCACTCATTTATCCTCCACCTCGCTCAATTCCTACTCTCACTGTCGCGTGGCACAGGCAGTAATCCTGAGATTGTTACCTTTGCAGTCCTTCTCCTTAACTCTCTACCTACCTCCCTAAATTCTTCTTTCAGGACTTCTTCTCTTTTTTTACCTATGTCGTTGGTACCTATATGTACCACAACCTTAGGTTCCTCTCCCTCCCATTTCAGGGTTTCTTGGACACGTTCAGGCACATCCCTGACCCTGGCACCAGGGAGGCAAACTACCATCCGGGTCTCCTGACTGCGTCCACAGAAACGCCTATCCGACCCATTGACTGTAGAGTCCCCTATTACAATTGCCCTCCTCTTCTTTTCCTTACCCTTCTGAGCAACAGGACCGGTCTTTGTGCCAGAGGCCCGGCCGCTGTCGCTGCCCCCAGGTAGGCCGTCTCCCCCACCATTACTCAAACATGAGTACTTATTTTCAAGGTGTACATCCACCGGGGTACTCACCAGTCCCTGTCTCTGCCCATTGCCTTTCCTAACTGTGACCCAGTTTTCTGTCTCCCGTGGTCTTGGAGTGACCACCTCCCTGTAACTCCTTTCTATGACCTCCTCGCTCTCCCTGAGCATACAGAGGTTATCGAGTTGCTGCTCCAGGTTCCTAACACGGTCCCTTAGGAGCCCCATCTCGACGCACCTGGCGCAGATGTGGATGTCTGGAGGGCACTCAGACTCCATGACCTTCCACATCTGACATCCAGAACAGTAAACTGCCCTGGCCCTCATTCTCCCCCTTGTCCAAATACAATAAAGCCTTACCCGGGATACAAGCCAATCAGCTGCTTCCTCTAGTCCGTTCGTCCAATCAGAGGCTTCCACCAGACTCCTTCTCTGGAAGTGAGATGGAACGTGGCAGATTTGGGCTGTTGGCTCCGCGGGCCTCTGTAGAAGCAAGCCCCGCGCTGTTTTTCTACTCTCAGCTCCAGGTAACTCCTCCTCCTCGTTCCAACGGCTCCCCGGGCCTCTGTAGAAGCAAGCCCCGCGCAATATATTGCAATAAGTTGTGTGTACTTGACGAGCCAAGAGTAGATTATAACCATATAACCATATAACCATAACAGCACGGAAACAGGCCATCTCGGCCCTTCAAGTCCGTGCCGAACATTTTTTTAATTTTTTTTTTAAATTAAAAATAAATACTTCCCCCTAGTCCCATCTACCTGCACTCAGACCATAACCCTCCATTCCTTTCCCGTCCATATACCCATCCAATCTATTTTTAAAGGATAACATCGAACCTGCCTCCACCACTTCCACTGGAAGCTCATTCCACACAGCTACCACTCTCTGAGTAAAGAAGTTCCCCCTAATGTTCCCCCTAAACTTCTGTCCCTTAATTCTCAAGTCATGTCCCCTTGTTTGAATCTTCCCTACTCTCAATGGGAAAAGCTTATCCACGTCAACTCTGTCTATCCCTCTCATCATTTTAAAGACCTCTATCAAGTCCCCCCTTAACCTTCTGCGCTCCAAAGAATAAAGCCCTAACTTGTTCAACCTTTCTCTGTAACTTAGTTGCTGAAACCCAGGCAACATTCTAGTAAATCTCCTCTGTACTCTCTCTATTTTGTTGACATCCTTCCTATAATTAGGCGACCAAAATTGTACACCATACTCCAGAATTGGCCTCACCAATGCCTTGTACAATTTTAACATTACATCCCAACTTCTATATTCAATGCTCTGATTTATAAAGGCCAGCACACCAAAAGCTTTCTTTACCACCCTATCTACATGAAATTCCACCTTCAGGGAACTATGCACAGTTATTCCTAGATCCCTCTGTTCAACTGCATTCCTCAATTCGCTACCATTTACCGTGTACGTCCTATTTTGATTTGTCCTGCCGAGATGTAGCACCTCACATTTGTCAGCATTAACCTCCATCTGCCATCTTTCAGCCCACTCTTCCAAATGGCCTAAATCTCTCTGTAGACTTTGAAAATCTACTTCATTATCCACAACACCACCTATCTTAGTATCATCTGCATACTTACTAATCCAATTTTCCACACCATCATCCAGATCATTGATGTACATGACAAACAACAGTGGACCCAACACAGACCCCTGAGGCACCCCACTAGTCCCCGGCCTCCAACCTGACAAACAGCCATCCACCATTACTCTCTGGCATCTCCCATTCAGCCACTGTTGAATCCATCTTGCTACTCCACCATTAATACCCAACAATTGAATCTTCTTAACCAACCTTCCATGAGGAACCTTGTCAAAGGCCTTACTGAAGTCCATATAGACAACATCCACTGCTTTACCCTCATCAATTTCCCTGGTAACCTCTTCGAAAAATTCAAGAAGATTAGTCAAGCATGACCTTCCAGGCACAAATCCATGTTGACTGTTCCTAATCAGACCCTGCTTATCCAGATGCTTATATATATTATCTTTAAGTATCCTTTCCATTAATTTGCCCTCCACTGACGTCAAGCTAACAGGTCTATAATTGCTAGGTTTACTCTTCGAACCTTTTTTAAACAACGGAACAACATGCGCAGTACGCCAATCCTCCTGCACTATTCCCGTTTCTAATGACATTTGAAATATTTCTGTCATAGCCCCTGCTATTTCTACACTAACTTCCCTCAATGTCCTAGGGAATATCCTGTCAGGACCTGGAGACTTATCCGTTTTCATATTTTTCAAAAGTGTCCGCACTTCCTCTTCTTTGAATCTCACAGTTTCCATTGCTACTCTGCTTGTTTCCCTTACCTCACATAATTCCATATCCTTCTCCTTCGTGAATACCGAAGAAAAGAAATTGTTCAATATCTCCCCCATCTCTTTTGGTCTGCAGATAGCTGTCCACTCTGACTCTCTAATGGACCGATTTTATTCCTTGTTATCCTTTTGCTATTAATATAGCTGTAGAAACCCTTTGGATTTACTTTCACCTTACTTGCCAAAGCAACCTCATATCTTCTTTTAGCTTTTCTAATTTCTTTCTTAATATTCTTTTTACATTCTTTATACTCCTCAAGCACCTCATTTACTCCATGCTGCCTATAATTATTGTAGATCGCTCTCTTTTTCCGAACCAAGTGTCCAATTTCCCTTGAAAACCATGGCTCTTTCCAATTTTTACTATTTCCTTTCAACCGAACAGGGACATAAAGATTCTGTACTCTTAAAATTTCACCTTTAAATATCCTCCATTTTTCTTCTACATCCTTCCCATAAAACAACATGTCCCAATTCACTCCTTTTAAATCCTTTCGCATCTCCTCAAAGTTAGCCTTTCTCCAAACAAAAATCTCAACCCTAGGTCCAGTTCTGACCCTCTCCATAATTATATTGAAACTAATGGTATTGTGATCACTGGACCCGAAGTGCTCCCCGACGCATACCTCCGCCACCTGCCCTGTCTCATTTCCTAACAGGAGGTCCAGCACTGCCACTTCTCTAGTAGGTACCTCTATGTATTGCTGCAAAAAACTATCTTGCACACATTTTACAAACTCCAAACCATCCAGCCCTTTTACAGAATGTGTTTCCCAGTCTATGTGTGGAAAATTGAAATCTCCCACAATCACTACCTTGTCCTTACTACTAATATCTGCTATCTCCTTACATATTTGCTCTTCCAATTCTAGCTCCCCATTTGGCGGTCTATAATACACCCCTATAAGTGTTGCTACACCTTTCCCATTTCTCAGTTCCACCCAAATAGCCTCCCTAGACGAGCCCTCTAATCTATCCTGCCAAAGCACTGCTGTAATTACTCTAGCGCGGGGGCCCCTTAGTTGCGGGGCCCAATTGGGAGCAATTGATACAATTGGCTTGAGGCCAGCCCTGTGTGTGAGTGTGTGAGTGTGAAGTGTGTGTGAGTGTGATGTGTGAGTGTGTGTGTTTGGGGTCACGGTGGGGGGCTGTGGAGGGAGGAAGAGCAGACAATTTGGACACGTTTCTAAGTGCGATATCCCCCCCCCCCGTGAACTATTCAGTCAATTGCCGCTCACCCCAAACACATACACTCCTGAACGTTTCCAGCGTTTGATGTGATTTTTATTTCAGATCTCCAGTGCACTTGGTTTTCATTAACGGGGTGAATTGAAGTGAGAGTTACGTGTTCACTGGGATTGATCGACCAGGGCTCGCTCTCTCTCTCTCTGTGTGTGTGTGTGTGTGTGTGTGTGTGTGTGTGTGTGTGTGTGTGTGTGTGTGTGTGTGTGTGTGTGTGTGTGTGTGTGTGTGTGTGTGTGTGTGTGTGTGTGTGTGTGTGTGTGTGTGTGTGTGTGTGTGTGTGTGTGTGTGTGTGTGTGTGTGTGTGACGGTGTGTGTGTGTGTGTGACGGTGTGCGTATGTGCGTGACGGTGTGCGTATGTGTGAGTGCACGTGTGCGTGTGTGAGTGCGTGTGTGAGTGTGATTGCGTTTGAGTGTGTGTGTGTGATGGTGTGTGTGAGTGTGATTGTGTGTGATTGTGTGTGAGTATGGGTGTGTGTGCGTGTGTGTGTGTGTGTGTTTGTGTGTGAGTGTGTGTGTGTGTGCGAGTGTGTTTGTGTGTGATTGTGTGTGTGAGTGCGCGCGCGTGTGCGTGTGTGAGTGCGTGTGTGAGCGCATGTGCGTGTGTGTGAGAGTATTTGTGTATGATTGTGTGTGTGCGTGCGAGTGTGTTTGTGTGTGATTGTGTGTGATTGTGTGTGAGTGTGTGTTTGTGTGTGAGTGTGTGTGAGTGTGTTTGTGTGTGATTGTGTGTGAGTGTGTGTGAGTGTGTGTTTATGTGCGCGTGTGTGTGAGTGTGTCTGTGTGTGATTGTTTGTGTGTGTGTGTGTTTGTGTGTGATTGTGTGAGTGTGTGTGTGTGTGTGAGTGCGTGTGTGAGTGCGTGTATGAGTGCGCACGTATGTGTGTGAGTGCGTGTGAGTGTGTGTGCGTGTGAAAGTGTTTGTGTGTGATTGTGTGTGAGTGTGTGTGTGATTGTGTGTGAGTGTGTGTGTTTGTGTGTGATTGAGTGTGAGTGTGTCAGTGAGTTTGTGTGTGATTGTTTGTGTGTGAGTGCGTGTGTGAGTGCATGTGTGAGAGCGCGTGTGTGTAGCTGTGTGTGTATCTGTGTATGTGTGTGTTTCTATCTGTATCTGTGTGTGTGAGTATGTGTGTGTGTGAGTATGTGTGTGTGTGCGTGTGTGAGTGTGTGTGTTTGTGTGTGATTGAGTGTGAGTGTGTCAGTGAGTTTGTGTGTGATTGTTTGTGTGTGAGTGCGTGTGTGAGTGCATGTGTGAGAGCGCGTGTGTGTAGCTGTGTGTGTATCTGTGTATGTGTGTGTTTCTATCTGTATCTGTGTGTGTGAGTATGTGTGTGTGTGAGTATGTGTGTGTGTGCGTGTGTGAGTGCGTGTTTGGGTGCACGTGTGAGTGTGTGTGTGAGTGCGTGTGTGTGTTTGTGTGTGTGTATTTGGGTGTGATTGTGTGTGAGTGAGTGTGTTTGTGTGATTGTGTATGAGTGTGTGTGTATGTGAGTGTGTTTGTGTGTGATTGTGTGTGTGTGTGAGTGTGTTTGTGATTGTGTGTGTGTGTGTGTGTGTGTGTGTGTGTGTGTGTGTGTGTGTGTGTGTGTGTGTGTGTGTGTGTGTGTGTGTGACGGTGTGTGTGTGTGCGTGACGGTGTGCGTATGTGTGTGACGGTGTGCGTATGTGTGAGTGCACGTGTGCGTGTGTGAGTGCGTGTGTGAGTGCGTGTGTGAGTGTGATTGCGTTTGAGTGTGTGTGTGTGATGGTGTGTGTGAGTGTGATTGTGTGTGATTGTGTGTGAGTATGGGTGTGTGTGCGTGTGTGTGTGTGTGTGTTTGTGTGTGAGTGTGTGTGTGTGTGCGAGTGTGTTTGTGTGTGATTGTGTGTGTGAGTGCGCGCGCGTGTGCATGTGTGAGTGCGTGTGTGAGCGCATGTGCGTGTGTGTGAGAGTATTTGTGTATGATTGTGTGTGTGCGTGCGAGTGTGTTTGTGTGTGATTGTGTGTGATTGTGTGTTTGTGTGGGAGTGTGTGTGAGTGTGTTTGTGTGTGATTGTGTGTGAGTGTGTGTGAGTGTGTGTTTATGTGCGCGTGTGTGTGAGTGTGTCTGTGTGTGATTGTTTGTGTGTGTGTGTGTTTGTGTGTGATTGTGTGAGTGTGTGTGTGTGTGTGAGTGCGTGTGTGAGTGCGTGTATGAGTGCGCACGTATGTGTGTGAGTGCGTGTGAGTGTGTGTGCGTGTGAAAGTGTTTGTGTGTGATTGTGTGTGAGTGTGTGTGTGATTGTGTGTGAGTGTGTGTGTTTGTGTGTGATTGAGTGTGAGTGTGTCAGTGAGTTTGTGTGTGATTGTTTGTGTGTGAGTGCGTGTGTGAGTGCATGTGTGAGAGCGCGTGTGTGTAGCTGTGTGTGTATCTGTGTATGTGTGTGTTTCTATCTGTATCTGTGTGTGTGAGTATGTGTGTGTGTGAGTATGTGTGTGTGTGCGTGTGTGAGTGTGTGTGTTTGTGTGTGATTGAGTGTGAGTGTGTCAGTGAGTTTGTGTGTGATTGTTTGTGTGTGAGTGCGTGTGTGAGTGCATGTGTGAGAGCGCATGTGTGTAGCTGTGTGTGTATCTGTGTATGTGTGTGTTTCTATCTGTATCTGTGTGTGTGAGTATGTGTGTGTGTGAGTATGTGTGTGTGTGCGTGTGTGAGTGCGTGTTTGGGTGCACGTGTGAGTGTGTGTGTGAGTGCGTGTGTGTGTTTGTGTGTGTGTATTTGGGTGTGATTGTGTGTGAGTGAGTGTGTTTGTGTGATTGTTTATGAGTGTGTGTGTATGTGAGTGTGTTTGTGTGTGATTGTGTGTGTGTGTGAGTGTGTTTGTGATTGTGTGTGTGTGTGTGTGTGTGTGTGTGTGTGTGTGTGTGTGTGTGTGTGTGTGTGTGTGTGTGTGTATGTGTGTGTGTGTGTGTGTGTGTGACGGTGTGTGTGTGTGCGTGACGGTGTGCGTATGTGTGTGACGGTGTGCGTATGTGTGAGTGCATGTGTGCGTGTGTGAGTGCGTGTGTGAGTGCGTGTGTGAGTGTGATTGCGTTTGAGTGTGTGTGTGTGATGGTGTGTGTGAGTGTGATTGTGTGTGATTGTGTGTGAGTATGGGTGTGTGTGCGTGTGTGTGTGTGTGTGTTTGTGTGTGAGTGTGTGTGTGTGTGCGAGTGTGTTTGTGTGTGATTGTGTGTGTGAGTGCGCGCGCGTGTGCGTGTGTGAGTGCATGTGTGAGCGCATGTGCGTGTGTGTGAGAGTATTTGTGTATGATTGTGTGTGTGCGTGCGAGTGTGTTTGTGTGTGATTGTGTGTGATTGTGTGTGAGTGTGTGTTTGTGTGTGAGTGTGTGTGAGTGTGTTTGTGTGTGATTGTGTGTGAGTGTGTGTGAGTGTGTGTTTATGTGCGCGTGTGTGTGAGTGTGTCTGTGTGTGATTGTTTGTGTGTGTGTGTGTGTTTGTGTGTGATTGTGTGAGTGTGTGTGTGTGTGTGAGTGCGTGTGTGAGTGCGTGTATGAGTGCGCACGTATGTGTGTGAGTGCGTGTGAGTGTGTGTGCGTGTGAAAGTGTTTGTGTGTGATTGTGTGTGAGTGTGTGTGTGATTGTGTGTGAGTGTGTGTGTTTGTGTGTGATTGAGTGTTAGTGTGTCAGTGAGTTTGTGTGTGATTGTTTGTGTGTGAGTGCGTGTGTGAGTGCATGTGTGAGAGCGCGTGTGTGTAGCTGTGTGTGTATCTGTGTATGTGTGTGTTTCTATCTGTATCAGTGTGTGTGAGTATGTGTGTGTGTGAGTATGTGTGTGTGTGCGTGTGTGAGTGTGTGTGTTTGTGTGTGATTGAGTGTGAGTGTGTCAGTGAGTTTGTGTGTGATTGTTTGTGTGTGAGTGCGTGTGTGAGTGCATGTGTGAGAGCGCGTGTGTGTAGCTGTGTGTGTATCTGTGTATGTGTGTGTTTCTATCTGTATCTGTGTGTGTGAGTATGTGTGTGTGTGAGTATGTGTGTGTGCGTGTGTGAGTGCGTGTTTGGGTGCACGTGTGAGTGTGTGTGTGAGTGCGTGTGTGTGTTTGTGTGTGTGTATTTGGGTGTGATTGTGTGTGAGTGAGTGTGTTTGTGTGATTGTGTATGAGTGTGTGTGTATGTGAGTGTGTTTGTGTGTGATTGTGTGTGTGTGTGAGTGTGTTTGTGATTGTGTGTGTGAGTGAGTGTGTTTGTGTGTGATGGTGTGAGTGTGTGTGTGTGTGTGTGTGTGTGTGAGTGCGTGTGTGAGTGTGTGTGCATGTGAGATTGTTTGTGTGTGATTGTGTGTGAGTATGTGTGTGTGTGAGTGTGTTTGTGTGTGATTGTGTGTGTGTGTGTGTGAGTGCATTGTAAGTGCGTGTGTGAGTGCGCGTGTGCATGTGTGAGTGCATGTGTGGGTGCACGTGTGAGTGTGTGTGTGAGTGCGTGTGTGTGTTTGTGTGTGTGTATTTGGGTGTGATTGTGTGTGAGTGAGTGTGTTTGTGTGATTGTGTGTGAGTGTGTGTGTATGTGAGTGTGTTTGTGTGTGATTGTGTGTGTGTGTGTGAGTGTGTGATTGTGTGTGATGGTGTGTGTGTGTGTGTGTGTGAGTGCGTGTGTGAGTGTGTGTGTGTGTGTGTGTGTGAGTGTGTGCATGTGAGATTGTTTGTGTGTGATTGTGTGTGAGTATGTGTGTGTGTGAGTGTGTTTGTGGGTGATTGTGTGTGATTGTGTGTGAGTGTGTATGTGTGTGTGTTTGTGTGTGATTGAATGTGGTTGTGAGGGTGTGTGTGTGTGTGTGTGTGTGTTTGTGTGTGATTGTGTGTCTGTGTGTGTGTGTGTGTGTGTGTGAGTGCATTGTAAGTGCGTGTGTGAGTGTGTGTGTGTGTGAGTGTGTTTGTGCGTGATTGTGTGTGTGTGTGAGTGTGTTTGTGTGTGTTTGTATGTGATTGTGTGTGAGTGTGTGTGAGTGCGTGTGTGAGTGCGTGTGTGAGTGCTTATGCGTGTGCGTGTGTGTGTGATTGAGTGTGTGTGTGAGTGTGTGTTTGTGTGTGATTGAGTGTGGGTGTGAGTGTGTGAGTGCACGTGTGAGTGCGTGTGTGAGTGCTCGTGCGTGTGTGTTTGTGTGTGTGTGTGAGTATGTTTGTGTGTGATTGTGTGTGAGTTGGTGTGTGTGTGCGTGTGTGTGTGCGTGAGTGCGTATGTGAGTGCCTGTGGAAGTGCGTGTGTGCGTGAGAGTGCTTGTGTGTGAGTGTGTGTGTGCGTGTGTGTGTGAGTGGGTGTTTGTGTGTGATTGAGCATGAGTGTGTGTGTGTGTGTGTGTGTGAGTGCTTGTGTGAGTGCGTGTGTGAGTGTGTGTGTGTGCGCTGCGTGTGTGAGTGCGTGTGAGTGCGTGTGCGTGTGAGAGTGTTTGTGTGTGATTGTGTGTGAGTGTGTGTGTGAGTGTGTTTGTGTGTGATTGTGTGTGAGTGTGTGTGTTTGTGTGTGATTGAGTGTGAGTGGGTGTGTGAGTGTGTGAGTGTGTTTGTGTGTGATTCTGTGTGTGTGTGTGAGTGCGTGTGTGAGTGTGTGTGTGTGTATCTGTGTGTATCTGTGTATGTGTGTGTTTCTATGTGTATCT
>CM075983.1:1194240-1199240 GCA_038087875.1 Malacoraja senta | reverse complement strand
TGTGTTTGTGTGTGATTGTGTGAGTGTGTGTGTGTGAGTGTGTGTTTGTGTGTGATTGAGTGAGGGTGTGAGTGTGTGTGTGTGTGAGTGTGTTTGTGTATGATTGTGTGTGTGTGTGTGTGAGTGCGTGTGTGAGTGCATGTGTGAGTGCGCGTGTGTGAGTGTGTGTGTGTGAGTTTGTGTGTGTGTGTGTGTGTGAGTGTGTTTGTGTGTTATTGTGTGTGAGTGTGTGTGTGTGTGTGAGTGTGTGTGTTTGTGTGTGTGCGAGTGTGAGTGTGTGTGTGAGTGTGTGAGTGTGTTTGTGTGTGTGTGTGTGAGTGCGTGTGTGAGTGCGTGTGAGTGCGCGTGTGAGTGTATCTGTGTATGTGTGTGTTTCTATGTGTATCAGTATGTGTGTGTGGGTGTGTGTTAGTGTGTTTGTGTGTGATTGTGTGTGAGTGTGTGTGTGTGTGTGAGTGTGTTTGTGTGTGATTGTGTGTATGCGTGAGTGTGTTTGTGTGTGTGTGTGTGTGGGTGATTGTGTGAGTGTGTGTGACTGAGTGCGTGTGTGAGTGCGTGTGTGAGTGCGCGTGTGAGTGCGTGTGAGAGTGTTTGTGTGTGATTGTGTGTGAGTATGTGTGTGTGTGAGTGTGTTTGTGTGTGATTGTTGTGTGAGTGTGTGTGTGTGTGTGTTTGTGTGTGATTGAATGTGGGTGTGAGTGTATGTGTGTGTGAGTGTGTTTGTGTGTGATTGTGTGTGTGTGTGAGTGCATGTGTGGGTGCGTGTGTGAGTGCACGTGTGTGTGTGTGAGTGCGTGTGCGAGTGCGTGTGTGAGTGTGTCTGTGTGTTTGAGTGTGTCTGTGTGTGTTTGTGTGATTGTGTGTGAGTGTGTGTAGGTGTGTGTGAGTGTGTGTGTGCGTGCGTGTGTGAGTTCTTGTGCGTGTGAGTGTGTTTGTGTGTGATTGTGTGAGTGTGTGTGTGTGAGTGCTTGTTTGTGTGTGATTGAATGTGTGTGAGTGTGTGTGTGTGTGAGTGTGTTTGTGTGTGATTGTGTGTGTGTGCGTGAGTGCATGTGTGAGTGCGCATGTGCATGTGTGAGTGCATGTGTGGGTTCGCGTGTGAGTGAGTGTGTGTGTGCGTGACTTTGTATGTTATTGTGTGTGAGTGTGTGTGTGTGAGTGTGTGTGGGTGTGAGTGTGTTTGTGTGTGATTGTGTGTGAGTGTGTGTGTGTGAGTGTGTTTGTGTGTGATTGAGTGGGTGTGTGTGTGTGTGAGTGTGTTTGTGTGTTATTGTGTGTGAGTGTGTATGGGTGTGAGTGTGTTTGTGTGTGATTGTGTGTGAGTGTGTGTGTGTGTGAGTGTGCTTGTGTGTGATTGAGTGGGCGAGTGTGTGAGTGTGTTTGTGTGTGATTGTGTGTGTGTGCGTGTTTATGTGTGTGTGTGTGTGTGAGTGTGTGTGTGAGTGCATGTGAGTGCGTGTGTGAGTGCTTGTGTGAGTGCATGTGTGTGTGTGTGACTGCATTTGTGAGTGCGCGTGCATGTGTGTGTGAGTGTGTTTGTGTGTGTGTGTGTGAGTATGTTTGTGTGTGATTGTGTGAGTTTGTGTGTGTGTGTGAGTGTGTTTGTGTGTGATTGTGTGTGAGTGTCTGTGTGTGTGTGCGTGTGAGTGTGTTTGTGTGTGATTGTGTGCTAGTGTGTGTGTGTGTGTGAGTGTGTGTGTGTGAGTGCTTGTTTGTGTGTGATTGAATGTGTGTGAGTGTGTGTGTGTGTGAGTGTGTTTGTGTGTGATTGTGTGTGTGTGCGTGAGTGCGTGTGTGAGTGCGCATGTGCATGTGTGAGTGCATGTGTGGGTTCGCGTGTGAGTGAGTGTGTGTGTGCGTGACTTTGTATGTTATTGTGTGTGAGTGTGTGTGTGTGAGTGTGTGTGGGTGTGAGTGTGTTTGTGTGTGATTGTGTGTGAGTGTGTGTGTGTGAGTGTGTTTGTGTGTGATTGAGTGGGTGTGTGTGTGTGAGTGTGTTTGTGTGTTATTGTGTGTGAGTGTGTATGGGTGTGAGTGTGTTTGTGTGTGATTGTGTGTGAGTGTGTGTGTGTGTGAGTGTGCTTGTGTGTGATTGAGTGGGCGAGTGTGTGAGTGTGTTTGTGTGTGATTGTGTGTGTGTGCGTGTTTATGTGTGTGTGTGTGTGAGTGTGTGTGTGAGTGCATGTGAGTGCGTGTGTGAGTGCTTGTGTGAGTGCATGTGTGTGTGTGTGACTGCATTTGTGAGTGCGCGTGCATGTGTGTGTGAGTGTGTTTGTGTGTGTGTGTGTGAGTATGTTTGTGTGTGATTGTGTGAGTTTGTGTGTGTGTGTGAGTGTGTTTGTGTGTGATTGTGTGTGAGTGTCTGTGTGTGTGTGCGTGTGAGTGTGTTTGTGTGTGATTGTGTGCTAGTGTGTGTGTGTGTGTGAGTGTGTTTGTGTGTGAGTGTGTGCATGTATGCGTGTGTGAGTGCATGTGTGAGTGCGCGTGTGTGTGCGTGAGTGCATGTGTGGGTTCGTGTGAGAGTGCGTGTGTGCATGAGAGTGTTTGTGTGTGAGTGTGTGGGTGTGTGTGTGTGAGTGTGTGTTTGTGTGTGATTGAGTGTGACTGTGTGTGTGTGTGAGTGCATGTGTGAGTGCGTGTGTGAGTGCGTGTTTGAGTTCGCGTGTGTGTGTGAGCGTGAGAGTGTTTGTGTGTGAGTGTGTGTGAGTGTGCGCGTGAGTGCCTGTGGGAGTGCGTGTGCGCGTGAGAGTGCTTGTGTGTGAGTGTGTGGGTGTGTGTGTGAGTGCCTGTGGGAGTGGGTGTGCGCGTGAGAGTGCTTGTGTGTGAGTGTGTGGATGTGTGTGTGTGAGTGGGTGTTTGTGTGTGATTGAGTGTGAGTGTGTGTTTGTCTGTGTGAGTGCCTGTGTGAGTGCGTGTGTGAGTGTGTGTATGAGTGCGTGTGTGTGTGCGTGTGTGTGTGAGTGCGTGTGAGTGCGTGTGCGTGTGAGAGTTTGTGTGTGATTGTGTGTGAGTGTGTGTGCGAGTGTGTTTGTGTGTGAGTGTGTGTGTTTGTGTGTGATTGAGTGTGAGTGTGTGTGTGAGTGTGTGAGAGTGTTTGTGTGTGTGTGTGTGTGAGTGCATGTGTGAGTGCGTGTGAGTGCGCGTGTGAGTGTATCTGTGTATGTGTGTGTTTCTATGTGTATCAGTATGTGTGTGTGGGTGTGTGTGTGAGTGTGTTTGTGTGTGATTGTGTGTGAGTGTGTGTGTGTGTGTGAGTGTGTTTGTGTGTGATTGTGTGTATGCGTGAGTGTGTTTGTGTGTGTGTGAGTGTGTTTGTGGGTGATTGTGTGAGTGTGTGTGTCTGAGTGCATGTGTGAGTGCATGTGTGAGTGCGCGTGTGAGTGCGTGTGTGTGTGAGAGTGTTTGTGTGATTGTGTGTGAGTATGTGTGTGTGAGTGTGTTTGTGTGTGATTGTGTGTGATTGTTGTGTGAGTGTGTGTGTGTGTGTGTTTGTGTGTGATTGAATGTGGGTGTGTGTGTGTGTGTGTGAGTGTGTTTGTGTGTGATTGTGTGTGTGTGTGTGAGTGTGTGTGTGTGTGTGTGATTGTGTGTGTGTGTGTGAGTGTGTTTGTGTGTGATTGTGTGTGTGTGTGTGAGTGCACGTGTGTGTGTGTGAGTGCATGTGTGAGTGCGTGTGTGAGTGTGTGTGTGTGTTTGAGTGTGTTTGTGTGTGTTTGTGTGTGATTGTGTGTGAGTGTGTGTATGTGTGTGTGAGAGTGTGTGTGCGTGCGTGTGTGAGTGCGTGTGTGAGTTCTTATGCATGTGAGTGTGTTTGTGTGTGATTGTGTGTGTGTGTGTGTGAGTGTGTGTTTGTGTGTGATTGAATGTGTGTGTGAGTGTGTGTGTGTTTGTGAGTGTGTTTGTGTGTGATTGTGTGTGTGTGTGAGTGCGTGTGTGAGTGCGTGTGTGCGTGTGTGAGTGTGTGTGTGAGCTCGTGTGTTTGTGTGATTGTGTGTGTGTGTGTGTGTGTGTGAGTGTGTGTCTGAGTGCGCGTGTGCATGTGAGTGCATGTGTGGGTTCGCGTGTGAGTGTGTGTGTGTGTGTGCGTGAGTTTGTATGTTATTGTGTGTGAGTGTGCGTGTGTGAGTGTGTGTGGGTGTGAGTGTGTTTGTGTGTGAGTGTGTGTGTGTGAGTGTGTTTGTGTGTGATTGAGTGGGCGTGTGTGTGTGAGTGTGTTTGTGTGTGATTGTGTGTGTGCGTGTTTATGTGTGTGTGTGTGAGTGTGTGTGTGTGAGTGCATGTGTGAGCGTGTGTGTGAGTGCGTGTGTGAGTGCATGTGTATGTGTGTGTGTGTGACTGCGTTTGTGAGTGCGCGTGCATGTGTGTGTGAGTGTGTTTGTGTGTGTGTGTGTGAGTATGTTTGTGTGATTGTGTGTGAGTGTCTGTGTGTGTGCGTGTGAGTGTGTTTGTGTGTGATTGTGTGCTAGTGTGTGTGTGTGTGAGTGTGTTTGTGTGTGATTGTGTGAGTGTGTGTATGTGTGTGTGAGTGCATGTGTGAGTGCGCGTGTGTGTGTGCGTGAGTGCGTGTGTGGGTGCATGTGGGAGTGTGTGTGCGCATGAGAGTGTTTGTGTGAGTGCAGGTGTGTGTGAGTGTGTGTTTGTGTGTGATTGAGTGTGACTGTGTGTGTGTGTGTGTGAGTGCATGTGTGAGTGCGTGTGTGAGTGCGTGTTTGAGTTCACGTGTGTGTGTGTGTGAGTGCATGTGTGTGTGAGGGTGTTTGTGTGTGAGTGTGTCTTAGTGTGTGTGTTTGTGTGTGATTGAGTGTGTGTGTAAGTGTGTTTGTGTGTGATTGTGTGTGTGTGAGTGCATGTGTAAGAGCGCGTGTGTGTATCTGTATGTGTATCTGTGTATGTGTGTGTTTCTATGTATCTGTGTGTGTGAGTATGTGTGTGTGTGTGTGTGAGTATGTGTGTGAGTGCGTGTGTGAGTGCGTGTGTGGGTGCGCGTGTGAGTGCATGTG
>CM075983.1:1144240-1191740 GCA_038087875.1 Malacoraja senta | reverse complement strand
TGTGTGTGTGTGTGTGTGAGTGTGTTTGTATGTGATTGAGTGTGTGCGCGTTTATGTGTGTGTGTGTGAGTGTGTGTGTGTGAGTGCACGTGTGAGTGCGTGTGTGAGTGCACGTGTGTGTGTGAGTGCGTGTGTGAGTGCTCGTGCGTGTGTGTTTGTGTGTGTGTGTGAGTATGTTTGTGTGTGATTGTGTGTGAGTTGGTGTGTGTGTGTTATTGTATTTTTGTGTGATTGTGCGTGAGTGTGTGTGTGTGCGTGTGTGTGTGAGTGTGTTTGTGTGTGATTGTGTGTTAGTGTGTGTGTGTGAGTGTGTTTCTGTGTGAGTGTGTGTGCATGTGTGAGTGCGCGTGTGTGTGTGCGTGAGTGCGTATGTGAGTGCCTGTGGAAGTGCGTGTGTGCGTGAGAGTGCTTGTGTGTGAGTGTGTGTGTGCGTGTGTGTGTGAGTGGGTGTTTGTGTGTGATTGAGCATGAGTGTGTGTGTGTGTGTGAGTGCTTGTGTGAGTGCATGTGTGAGTGCGTGTGTGAGTGTGTGTGTGTGCGCGTGCGTGTGTGAGTGCGTGTGAGTGCGTGTGCGTGTGAGAGTGTTTGTGTGTGATTGTGTGTGAGTGTGTGTGTGAGTGTGTTTGTGTGTGATTGTGTGTGAGTGTGTGTGTTTGTGTGTGATTGAGTGTGAGTGGGTGTGTGAGTGTGTGAGTGTGTTTGTGTGTGATTCTGTGTGTGTGTGAGTGCGTGTGTGAGTGTGTGTGTGTGTATCTGTGTGTATCTGTGTATGTGTGTGTTTCTATGTGTATCTGTGAGTGTGAGTATGTGTGTGTGTGTGAGTGTGCTTGTGTGTGATTGTGTGTGAGTGTGTTTGTGTGTGATTGTGTGCGTGCGTGAGTGTGTTTGTATGTGATTGTGTGTTTGAGTGTGTGAGTGAGTGTGTTTGTGTATGATTGTGTGAGTGTGTGTGTGTGTGTGTGTGTGTGTGAGTGCGTGTGTGAGTGTGTGTGCGTGTGAGAGTGTTTGTGTGTGATTGTGTGTGAGTATGTGTGTGTGAGTGTGTGTGAGTGTGTTTGTGTGTGATTGTGTGTGTGTGTGTGTGTGATTGAATGTGGGTGTGAGTGTGTGTGTGTGATGTGTGTGTGTGATTGTGTGTGTGTGTGAGTGCATGCGTGAGTGCGTGTATGAGTGCACGTGTGTGTGTGTGAGTGTGTGTGTGTGCGTGTGTGAGTTTGTGTATGAGTGTGAGTGTGTGTGGGTGTGTGTATTTGTGTATGATTGTGTGTGAGTGTGTGTATGTGTGTGTGAGTGTGTGTGTGAGAGTTCTTGTGCGTGTGTGAGTGTGTTTGTGTGTGATTGTGTGAGTGTGTGTGTGTGAGTGTGTGTTTGTGTGTGATTGAGTGAGGGTGTGAGTGTGTGTGTGTGTGAGTGTGTTTGTGTATGATTGTGTGTGTGTGTGTGTGAGTGCGTGTGTGAGTGCATGTGTGAGTGCGCGTGTGTGAGTGCGTGTGTGAGTTTGTGTGTGTGTGTGTGAGTGTGTTTGTGTGTTATTGTGTGTGAGTGTGTGTGTGAGTGTGTGTGTTTGTGTGTGTGCGAGTGTGAGTGTGTGAGTGTGTTTGTGTGTGTGTGTGTGAGTGCGTGTGTGAGTGCGTGTGAGTGCGCGTGTGAGTGTATCTGTGTATGTGTGTGTTTCTATGTGTATCAGTATGTGTGTGTGGGTGTGTGTGTGAGTGTGTTTGTGTGTGATTGTGTGTGAGTGTGTGTGTGTGTGAGTGTGTTTGTGTGTGATTGTGTGTATGCGTGAGTGTGTTTGTGTGTGTGTGTGTGTGTGTGTGTGTGTGTGTGTGTGTGTGTGTTTGTGTATGATTGTGTGAGTGTGTGTGTGTGTGTGTGAGTGCGTGTGTGAGTGTGTGTGTGTGTGTACGTGTGTGTGTGATTGCGTGTGTGAGTGTGTGTGCGTGTGAGAGTGTTTGTGTGTGGTTGTGTGTGAGTATGTGTGTGTGAGTGTGTGTGAGTGTGTTTGTGTGTGATTGTGTGTGTGATTGAATGTGGGTGTGAGTGTGTGTGTGTGATGTGTGTGTGTGATTGTGTGTGTGTGAGTGCATGCGTCAGTGCGTGTATGAATGCACGTGTGTGTGTGTGAGTGTGTGTGTGTGCGTGTGTGAGTTTGTGTATGAGTGTGAGTGTGTGTATTTGTGTATGATTGTGTGTGAGTGTGTGTATGTGTGTGTGAGTGTGTGTGTGAGAGTTCTTGTGCGTGTGTGAGTGTGTTTGTGTGTGATTGTGTGAGTGTGTGTGTGTGAGTGTGTGTTTGTGTGTGATTGAGTGAGGGTGTGAGTGAGTGTGTTTGTGTATGATTGTGTGTGTGTGTGTGTGAGTGCGTGTGTGAGTGCATGTGTGAGTGCGCGTGTGTGAGTGCGTGTGTGAGTTTGTGTGTGTGTCTGTGTGAGTGTGTTTGTGTGTTAGTGTGTGTGAGTGTGTGTGTGTGTGAGTGTGTGTGTTTGTGTGTGTGCGAGTGTGAGTGTGTGTGTGAGTGTGTGAGTGTGTTTGTGTGTGTGTGTGTGAGTGCGTGTGTGAGTGTGTGTGAGTGCGCGTGTGAGTGTATCTGTGTATGTGTGTGTTTCTATGTGTATCAGAATGTGTGTGTGGGTGTGTGTGTGAGTGTGTTTGTGTGTGATTGTGTGTGAGTGTGTGTGTGTGTGTTTGTGTGTGATTGTGTGTATGCGTGAGTGTGTTTGTGTGTGTGTGTGTGTGGGTGATTGTGTGAGTGTGTGTGACTGAGTGCGTGTGTGAGTGCGTGTGTGAGTGCGCGTGTGAGTGCGTGTGAGAGTGTTTGTGTGTGATTGTGTGTGAGTATGTGTGTGTGTGAGTGTGTTTGTGTGTGATTGTTGTGTGAGTGTGTGTGTGTGTGTGTTTGTGTGTGATTGAATGTGGGTGTGAGTGTGTGTGTGTGTGAGTGTGTTTGTGTGTGATTATGTGTGTGTGTGAGTGCATGTGTGGGTGCGTGGTTGAGTGCACGTGTGTGTGTGTGAGTGCGTGTGTGAGTGTGTCTGTGTGTTTGAGTGTGTCTGTGTGTGTTTGTGTGTGATTGTGTGTGAGTGTGTGTAGGTGTGTGTGAGTGTGTGTGTGCGTGCGTGTGTGAGTTCTTGTGCGTGTGAGTGTGTTTGTGTGTGATTGTGTGAGTGTGTGTGTGTGAGTGCTTGTTTGTGTGTGATTGAATGTGTGTGAGTGTGTGTGTGTGTGAGTGTGTTTGTGTGTGATTGTGTGTGTGTGCGTGAGTGCGTGTGTGAGTGCGCATGTGCATGTGTGAGTGCATGTGTGGGTTCGCGTGTGAGTGAGTGTGTGTGTGCGTGACTTTGTATGTTATTGTGTGTGAGTGTGTGTGTGTGAGTGTGTGTGGGTGTGAGTGTGTTTGTGTGTGATTGTGTGTGAGTGTGTGTGTGTGAGTGTGTTTGTGTGTGATTGAGTGTGTGTGTGTGTGTGAGTGTGTTTGTGTGTATGGGTGTGAGTGTGTTTGTGTGTGATTGTGTGTGAGTGTGTGTGTGTGTGAGTGTGCTTGTGTGTGATTGAGTGAGCGAGTGTGTGAGTGTGTTTGTGTGTGATTGTGTGTGTGTGCGTGTTTATGTGTGTGTGTGTGAGTGTGTGTGTGAGTGCATGTGAGTGCGTGTGTGAGTGCTTGTGTGAGTGCACGTGTGTGTGTGTGACTGCATTTGTGAGTGCGCGTGCATGTGTGTGTGAGTGTGTTTGTGTGTGTGTGTGTGAATGTGTTTGTGTGTGATTGTGTGTGAGTGTCTGTGTGTGTGTGCGTGTGAGTGTGTTTGTGTGTGATTGTGTGCTAGTGTGTGTGTGTGTGTGAGTGTGTTTGTGTGTGAGTGTGTGCGTGTATGCGTGTGTGAGTGCATGTGTGAGTGCGCGTGTGTGTGCGTGAGTGCATGTGTGGGTTCGTGTGAGAGTGCGTGTGTGCATGAGAGTGTTTGTGTGTGAGTGTGTGGGTGTGTGTGTGTGAGTGTGTGTTTGTGTGTGATTGAGTGTGACTGTGTGTGTGTGTGTGAGTGCGTGTGTGAGTGCGTGTTTGAGTTCGCGTGTGTGTGTGAGCGTGAGAGTGTTTGTGTGTGAGTGTGTGTGAGTGTGCGCGTGAGTGCCTGTGGGAGTGGGTGGGCGCGTGAGAGTGCTTGTGTGTGAGTGTGTGGATGTGTGTGTGTGAGTGGGTGTTTGTGTGTGATTGAGTGTGAGTGTGTGTTTGTCTGTGTGAGTGCCTGTGTGAGTGCGTGTGTGAGTGTGTGTATGAGTGCGTGTGTGTGTGCGTGTGTGTGTGAGTGCGTGTGAGTGCGTGTGCGTGTGAGAGTTTGTGTGTGATTGTGTGTGAGTGTGTGTGCGAGTGTGTTTGTGTGTGTGTGTGTGTTTGTGTGTGATTGAGTGTGAGTGTGTGTGTGAGTGTGTGAGAGTGTTTGTGTGTGTGTGTGTGAGTGCGTGTGTGAGTGCGTGTGTGCGTGTGTGAGTGCGTGTGTGAGCTCGTGTGTTTGTGTGATTTGTGTGTGTGTGTGTGTGAGTGTGTGTGTGAGTGCGCGTGTGCATGTGTGAGTGCATGTGTGGGTTCGCGTGTGAGTGTGTGCGTGTGTGCGTGAGTTTGTATGTTATTGTGTGTGAGTGTGTGTGTGTGAGTGTGTGTGGGTGTGAGTGTGTTTGTGTGTGAGTGTGTGTGTGTGAGTGTGTTTGTGTGTGATTGAGTGGGCGTGTGTGTGTGAGTGTGTTTGTGTGTGATTGTGTGTGTGCGTGTTTATGTGTGTGTGTGTGAGTGTGTGTGGGTGAGTGCATGTGTGAGCGTGTGTGTGAGTGCGTGTGTGAGTGCATGTGTATGTGTGTGTGTGTGTGTGTGACTGCGTTTGTGAGTGCGCGTGCATGTGTGTGTGAGTGTGTTTGTGTGTGTGTGTGTGAGTATGTTTGTGTGATTGTGTGTGAGTGTCTGTGTGTGTGCGTGTGAGTGTGTTTGTGTGTGATTGTGTGCTAGTGTGTGTGTGTGTGTGAGTGTGTTTGTGTGTGATTGTGTGAGTGTGTGTATGTGTGTGTGAGTGCATGTGTGAGTGCGCGTGTGTGTGTGCGTGAGTGCGTGTGTGGGTGCATGTGGGAGTGTGTGTGCGCATGAGAGTGTTTGTGTGAGTGCGGGTGTGTGTGAGTGTGTGTTTGTGTGTGATTGAGTGTGACTGTGTGTGTGTGTGTGAGTGCATGTGTGAGTGCGTGTGTGAGTGCGTGTTTGAGTTCACGTGTGTGTGTGTGTGAGTGCATGTGTGTGTGAGGGTGTTTGTGTGTGAGTGTGTCTTAGTGTGTGTGTGTGTGATTGTGTGTGTGTGAGTGCGTGTGTAAGAGCGCGTGTGTGTATCTGTATGTGTATCTGTGTATGTGTGTGTTTCTATGTATCTGTGTGTGTGAGTATGTGTGTGTGTGTGTGTGAGTATGTGTGTGAGTGCGTGTGTGAGTGCGTGTGTGGGTGCGCGTGTGAGTGCATGTGTGTGTGTTTGTGAGTGTGTGGGTGTGTGTGTGTGTGAGTATGAGTGTGTGTGAGTGTGTGTGTGTGAGAGTGTTTGTGTGATTGTGTGTGAGTATGTGTGTGTGTGAGTGTGTGAGTGTGTGAGTGTGTTTGTGTGTGATTGTGTGAGTGTGTGTGTGTGAGTGCGTGTGTGTGAGTGCGTGTGTGAGTGCGCGTGTGTGTGTGTGAGTGCGTGTGCATGTGAGAGTGTGTGTGTGATTGTGTGTGAGTATGTGTGTGTGTGATTGTTTGTGATTGTGTATGTGTGTGTGAGTATGTTTGTGTGTGATTGAATGTGGGTGTGAGGGTATGTGTGTGTCAGTGTGTTTGTTTGTGATTGTGTGTGTGTGTGGGTGCATGTGTGAGTGCGTGTGTGAGTGTGCGTGTGCGTGTGTGTGGGTGAGTGCGTGTGTGAATGCGTGTGTGAGTTTGTGTGTGAGTGTGTGTGTGTTTGTGTGTGATTGTGTGTGAGTGTGTGTGTGTGGGTGTGTGTTTGTGTGTGATTGTGTGTATGTGTGTGTGAGTGTGTGTGAGTGTGTGTGTGAGTGCGTGTGAGAGTGCTTGTGCATGTGTGAGTGTTTGTGTGTGATTGTGTGTGTGAGTGTGTGTGTTTGTGTGATTGAGTGTGGGTGTGAGTGCGGGTGTGAGTGTGTGTGTGAGTGCGCGTGTGCGTGTGTGAGTTTGTGTGTGAGTGTGTGAGTGTGTGAGTGTGTTTGTGTGTGATTGTGTGTGAGTGTGTGTGTGTGTGTGTGAGTGTGTTTGTGTTTGATTGTGTGTGAGTGTGTGTGTGTGTGTGTGTGTGTTTGTATGTGATTGAGTGTGAGTGTGTGTGTGAGTGTGTGTGTGACACTGCCCTGTGTGCGGCTGCCCAGCCAGCAGCTGTCTGTCCTTTCATCTTTTATTTTTTTATTTTTGTTAGTTAAGTGGTTTGTTTGGAGGTCTAGACTTTTTTGTGTGGGGGGGAAGGGGGAATCTACCTTTCAGGGTCCCTACCTGGCCGGAGGGGCTGCATTTCTCCGGGCTGCAGTTTCGACCCGTCCTCGCGGCCTACCAGCTGGCCTGGAGCGGCGTTTCCTGTCGGGGACCGCCCAGAACCTCGGCTTTGGCGGCGACACAGCGCTGGAGCGCTGTCGCGGAGCGGGCAATGCCTTGCCCGGGTCTCCGCGCTGGAGCTCCGGTCAGCTGAGGATCGCTGGAGAAAACATCGCGGAGCTGCGGGACAGTGGAGCGACCAGCTGTGGGCGGCGGCGCTGAACTTTACACCGGGAGCCTGGGATCTCCAGATGAGATCGCCAGTTGTGCAGCTCCAACTGGCGCGGCCTTGTTGGCTTCGGAAGCTGCGGCCCCCAGTGCGGAAGCGGCCGTTCCAGTGTTCCCAGGCCGCTGGGAGGACTCTCCCGACGCCAGAGCAACATCACCCGGCGAGAATGGCCTGGAACATCGGGCCTCCGTAGAGGCAACTGTGGAGGCCTCAATGGGTCCGACTATGGGTGAACTGGGGTTGGAGACTGGACTTTGTGCCTTCCCTCATGGTGGGAGCCATTGTGGGGGGATGTTTAGTGTTAAGACTATCTTGGTGTTATGTCTGTATTCTGCTTTTTGTGTGCTGCATAATGGCAAAAAGCATTTCACTTCACTACACCTGGGTGTATGTGAATGTGACTAATAAAAATACCTTGTACCTTGTACCTTGTGTGTGTGTGTGTGTGTGTGTGAGTGGGTGCGTGTGTGGTTGCATGTGTGGTTGCATGTGTGAGTGCGTGTGTGAATGCATGTGTGTGTGTGTGTGAGTGCGTGTGTGAGTGAGTGTGAGTGCGCGTGCGTGTGTGTGTGTGTGAGTATGTTTGTGTGTGTGTGTGTGTGAGTGTGTTTGTGTGTGATTGTGTGTGTGTGTGTGTGAGTGTTTGTGTGTGAGTGTGTTTTAGTGTGTGTGTGTGTGAGAGAGTGTGTTTGTGTGAGTGTGTTTGTGTGAGTGTGTGTGTGTGTGCGCGTTTGAGTGCGCGTGTGTGCGTGTGTGAGTGCGTGTGGGAGTGCGTGTGCACGTGAGAGTGTTTGTGTGTGAGTGTGTGGGTGTATGTGTGTGTGCGTGTTTGTGTGTGATTGAGTGTGTGTGTGTGCGTGTGTGAGTTGTGTGCTTGTGTTTGTGTGTGTTTGTGTGTGAGTGTGTGCATGTGCGTTTGTGTGTGAGTTTGTTTGTGTGTGACTGTGTTTGTGTGTGTGTGTTTGTGTGTGATTGACTGTGAGTGTGTGTGTGTGCGTGTTTCAGTGTGTGTGTTTTTTGTGTGTGATTGTGTGTGTGTGTGTATTTGTGTGTGATTGTATGTGTGAGTGTGTTTGTGTGTGATTGTGTGTGTGTGTTTGCGCGTGTGTGTGTGTGTGTGTGCGCGTGCGCGTGTGTGTGTGTGCGCGCGTGTGTGTGCGTGTGTGTGCGCGTGTGTGTGCGTGTGTGTGTGTGTGTGTGCGTGTGTGTGCGTGTGTGTGCACGTGTGTGTGCGTGTGCGCGCGTGTGTGCGTGTGTGCGCGCGTGTGTGTGCGTGTGTGTGCGTGTGTGTGTGTGTGTTTTCTTGCTCAACCTTGCTCGTGTATATAGGAAACACCCTACCTTTCTCGGAAATATTTGGTTTCTCTGTTGCAGTTTTCGAGAAACGGAGGGTGTTTCCTGTAGAAACGAGCAAGGTTTGGCAAGATAACAACACACACACACACAGATACATACACAGATATTCACACAAACACACACACTCACACATAATCACACACAAACACACACACACGCACACACACGCACACACACTCACACACAATCACACACAAACAAACACACACACACACACACACACGCACAACTGCTGCCCTGGTCGATCAAACCCAGTGAACACGATTCCACACCGTACTTTTGCCAAATCTCACTTCAATTCATCCAAGTGCACTGAGATCGGAAATAACAATAACATTAACCGTTCAGCAGCCCAGGCAGCCAATGGATCCTCGAGCTGAAACACCACTCAGATTTGATAACTTAGCGCGACAGGCAGCATCTCTGGAGAGAGATAACTCAGAAACTGATAACAGATTCTCTCCGCGGCTGCTGCCTGTCTCACTGAGTGTTTTGAACAGTTTCCAGTGCCGCTGCTCCGATTCTGCTCCTTACCTACTTCGGTTCAGGAGGAGACTCAGTCAGTGAACTTCCGCTGTGATCGCTACTCCAGTCCGCTGTGTGTCTGGACTTTCCCTCTCCCCGTGTCAAGTCATTGGATGGATTGCTGCACGTTATCCAATAAGGCTCAAGATGTGTGTGAGCTCACTTGTTGCCGAGTGACTTTATCTTTACCTGCCGCCGTAATTCAGCCACTCAGACACGGGAGCTGTGAGGCTTAGACAGTCGTTAGGGGACAGTTATACCTACAATGAGAAAACCCACACAGGTCAAAGGGAGAACCGTGCAGGCAGCACCCGTAGTCGGGATCGAACCCAGGTCTCTGGCGCTCTAAGGCAGTAACTCTGTGGTGAGACCTCATCTGGAGTATTGTGTGCAGTTTTGGTCTCATAATTTGAGGAAGGACATCCTTGTGATTGAGGCAGTGCAGCGTAGGTTCGCGAGATTGATCCCTGGGATGGCGGGACTGTCATATGAGGGAAGATTGAAAATACTAGGCTTGTATTCACTGGAGTTTAGAAAGATGAAGGGGGTTCTTATGGAAACATATAACATTTTAAAAGGACTGGACAAGCTAGATGCAGAAATTTGTTCCCAATGTTGGGCGAGTCCAGAACCAGGGGGGGGGGCACAGTCTTAGAATAAAGGGGAGGTCATTTAAGAATGAGGTGAGAAAAACAAATTCACCCATAGAGTTATGAATTTATGGAATTCCCTGCCACAGAGGGCAGTGGAGGCCAAATCACTGGATGGATTTAAGAGAGATATAGATAGAGCTCTAGGGGCTAGTGGAATCAAGGGATATGGGGAGAAGACAGGCACGGGTTATTGATAGGGGACGATCAGCCATGATCAGAATGAATGGCGGTGCTGGCTCGAAGGGCCGAATGGCCTACTCCTGCACCTATTGTCTATTGTGTGGACGGCTCGATTGTAATCATGGATGGTCTCTCCGCTGACTGGTTAGCACGCAACAAAAAAGCTTTGTACTGTGCCTCAGCACACATGACATTAAACCACACTACACTCATCTTTCTCGGGACTTTTTCCAGCTTAATAACAAACTTCCTATAACAGGATGACCAAAACTGAACACAGTATTCCAGACCTGGCCTCACTATTCCCAAAATGGCACAGTTACACCTGGAACTAAAGCCAGCTCCTGCACCGTTAGTTAAATTCTTCACCCAGCCAGATGGCATGGTGGCGCAGTGGTAGAGTTGCTGCCTCACAGCGCCAGAGACCCGGGTTTGATCTTGGTGAGGGGTGCTGTCTGTACAGAGTTTGTACGTTCTCCTTGCGTGGGTTTACTCCAAGATCTCCGGTTTCCTCCCACACTCCAAAGACAATAGACAATAGGTGCAGGAGTAGGCCATTCGGCCCTTCTAGCCAGCACCGCCATTCAATGTGATCATGGCTGATCATCCATAATCCACAATCAGTACCCCCGTTCCTGCCTTCTCCCCATATCCCCTGACTCTGCTATTATTAAGAGCCCTATCTAGCTCTCTCTTGAAAGTGTACAGAGAACTGGCCTCCACCACCCTCTGAGGCAGAGAATTCCACGCTTGCAACTCTATGTGTGAAAAAGTGTTTCCTCATCTCTGTTCTGAATGGCTTGCCTTGCCTGTCCAGTGGCCCCCTCTTCTGGACTTCCTCACCATCGGGAACATGCCTCTAGCGTGTCCAAACCCTTAATAATCTTATATGTTTCAACAAGATTCCCTCTCGTCATTCTAAACTCCAGAGTGTACAAGCCCAACTGCTCCAAACTCTCAGCATATGACAGTCCCGCCATCACGGAAATTATCCTGGTGAACCTACGCTGCACTCCCTCAATAGCAATAATTAGGGCTCTTAAAGATAGCGGAGTCAGGGGATATGGGGAGAAAGCAGGAGCGGGTACTGATTGGGGATGATCAGCCATGATCACATTGATGGGCGGTGATGGCTCGAAGGGCCAAATGGCCTACTCCTGCACTTATTGTTTATTGTCCTTCCTCAAATTTTCGACACCAATACTCCAGGTTTGGTCTCACGAGGGCCCTGTACAACTGCAGAATGACCTATTTGCTCCTATACTCCCCCTCCCCCCCTTGTTATGAACTGATAGAGACTGATAGGAGAACTGGAAGGGGAAAGGATGGAGAGAGAGGGAAAGCAAGGGGTTACTTGAAGTTAAAGAAGTCAATGTTCATCGCACTGGGGTCTAAGCTGCCCAAGAGCAAAGGGACATAGGAACATAGAAAATAGGGGCAAGAGGAGGCCATTCGGCCCTTCGAGCCAGCTCCGCCATTCAATATGATCATGGCTGATCATCCACAATCAGTACCCTGTTTCAACTTTCTCCCCATATCCTTTGATTCCGTTAGCCCCAAGAGCTCTATCTAACATACCCCACATCAGATTGGGTTTTGTAAACACAATACGTTAATGATCAAATCCTCAATAAATGTCAACGCGGCCAGATTCCATAAACATCTCGGAACCCCATTTCCCACCTTACTGCTTCAGTGTGAACCAAAGACAAGGCCTGTGTGTGGTCTTCCACTTCATGGCAATGGCAGCAGATACCGACCCCCCTTGCCGTGAACAGAATAGTTATTTAGAGATACAGCATGGATAAAGGCAATTCGGCCCAACTAGTCATGGGCGACCATCAATCTCACCTTCACACTAGTTCTAAGTTATCCCACTTTCTCGCCCACTCTCTACTACCAGAGGTAATTTACAGAGACCAATCAACCTACAAACACGCACATCTTTGGGATGTGGGAGGAAACCGGAACACCCAGAGGGAACCCACACGGTCACGGGGAGACTGTGCTAACTCCACACGGACAAGAACCGATGTCAGGATGGAACTTGGATCACCCGCGCCGTGAAGCAGCAGCTCTACCCGCTGCGCCACTGTGCTGCCCCATTCTCAACATCAATGCCCGGGTTATAGAACTGGATTGACCACAGTGCCGCACGACCTGGCAGTGATATGTAACCCGTTCCTCCAGGGAAATATCTGTCTCTATATTCAGCATGTTGAAACACAACCGGATCTCACAAGTTTCACTAACACGGATCAGCTGCAGTCATTTTAGTTAACGGACGAATACTAAGAGTTAGGCTTTATATAGATTTTTATTGTGATGTATTTGTACTGAAGCAAGCTTGTTAATTAACAATAGATACAACTCTACTTGTCTAAACAGTTCACATGTGTTGACCCATCAACAGCAACAGTATTACATATCATGTCAAAGAGTCACCTGTTGCTGAACGTGACTAATCTGATTACACACATTCCCCATCAACAAGTCAGTTGAAGGGAACAGGGTCCACATTACTGCACAAGTACATATTAAACCCCCCAATTTAACTTATTTTACTATCAGCATTTCCTGCTTAATCAACGAGCTCTATGATCAAAGCTGCAATAGTAATTGTTGGTTACATTAGAAACAATGTTTTCATATAATAACAGAATGCAAAATAATACCAAAACAGTCGTGGTTACAGTTTAGTTTAGTTTAGAGATACAGCGCGGAAACAGGCCCTTCGGCCCACCGATTACAAGCGGCCCATCGATCATCCCGTACACTAGCACTATCCTACACACTAGGGTCAATTTACAATGCTGACAGAAGCCAATTAACATACACACCTGTATGTCTTTGGAGTGTGGGAGGAAACCGTCGCACCCAATGGAAGCCCATACACAAACAGACAGCACCTGTAGTCAGGATTGAACCCGTGTCTCTGGCGCTGTGAGGCAGCATATCTACCGCTGCGCCACTGTGCCGCCCACATTCCAGTGGGATGTATTTCAGGCGGGTCATTCTCATCAGTTCTAAACATTCTCCATATCTCTCTGTCTGGAGCTGTAGATGATAGACATGGTCCCAGTTCCCTCGCAGACAGTTGGTCTTCTTGCAGATGCATCTCCGCTTCTTCACCTTGGTGAAGATTACTGGGAATAAGACAAGTGACAGGTTGTCAGACGCGTTCCCACTTTCCCCACACTGGAAGTTTCCCGTCCTGAAGTGAAACGTCCTTCCCAGACACTCGCTGCCAGGCACAATCTAATGGAGGCACTGACTTTCCAGTTCGCATTGATACCAAAGTAGATGCATTGGAGTGTTTTGCAGCTGAATGGGAACTGGTTTGTTTTTGCTTGTCGGGTAGTTCTGAGGGACACAAACGGGTTGGTAGAATCATAGATAGACACAAAACGCTGCAGTAACTCAGCGGGACAGGCAGTATCCCGATGGAAGGGTAAGGTGTGAAAACGGGAGATCAAAGGGGACGCTGCTGAAATAAAATGTAGAATGGGTCATTGTTAGCCGAGGGGAGGGTGACAAGGAGGCATTCAATCAGTAAAGATTCAATCAGGACGACAGTAAAACAAGTAAGAAAACTAGAATGGGGGAGGGGTGGAGAGAGAGGGACAGTAAGGGCTCCTTGAAATTGGACAATTTGATATTCACACCGCGGATTTGTGAGCTCCCCAAGCGAAATATGAGATGCTGTTCCCCCAATTTGTGGGAGGCCTCACTCTGACAGTGGAGGAGGTCTAGGACAGAAAGGTCAGTGTGGGAATGGGAGGGGGAGTTAAAGTGTTTAGCAAACGGGAGATCACGTGGGCCTAGGCGGACCAACACACAGCTCCAAGTAAACAGCAATTAGATCGAGTAGAATTAGCGCACAATTTGACGTTAGCTTTCTTCAAAGTATGAAGCCCAGCACGACGTGAAATAACGGGATGGATATTGGTGTCGAGCAGTTAATGGGCGCCTTTGGCAACAGCGAGCACCTTCTCTGCGGTCTGTATCAGAAGCTTCAGCGCATCTCTCAGTATCCAATAGGTCATCAGAAATGATGACCCGGCTCCAAACACGGAACCAATGACTGGGACAAAGTAAAAAAAGGCTTCCACGGCTGAAACACCAACGGCGACTGCACCTAAACCCAGCCTTACTATTTCTTTTACAGTTATTTCTCCCAGCAGGGAAGATTTTACTGCGCCTTTCAGCTCTTCCACGGATGTGCCTGTTCTGTCGGCCAATCTGCCGAGTGCAGCATCATTGAGACACAGGCATTTACGGAAATAGATTATCGCTCCAATCAATATCCCAATGTCACAGGCGAAAGAGAGACCCGGGACCGGGATCGCTCCCACTCCTCCCGCGATGATCGCCAACATCCAGATACGTCTCTTCAACACCTCACCTTTCTTCCGAATAATCTGCACACTGTCGTTGGGAAGGGCCAGGATAAAGACAGATTCCTTTATTTTTGGTAAACCATCTGCAAGTGCTTCCGTTAACCGAGGGAAATCATACATATCATTATCTAAACTGGATATCAGGAACACGGTGGGATCGGGGATCCCGGCCTTTTCCAACTGACTGAAGCAGTCACTCCGGATCTTTTCCATTTCTGCATCTTCATCAAATTCCTTCCGTTCTCTCCGCATTGTATAAAGGTCATTGTCAATCTTAGAGCGGACAAAATAGAAATTCTTCCCCAGCCGCTTAATCTCCTTGGCAAGTTTTGCATCATTCTCTTTGAATCGACCAGCTGACACCATGATGAAGAAATCGTATTTTTTAAATTGCATTTTCCTCAGGTAGGAACCCGCGGTGAATTGTGGAGATCCGGTCCCCGGCAGGTCCCAGTAGCGGACATTGGGCAGATTGGGATGTGGGTATCCGGTTGGCTCCTTTGTAGTTTCCGTGAGCCCAACCGCAGCCGCTCCCTCATCTGTGCTACGAAGCCCTCTCATGGCATTGATGAGGCTGGATTTTCCTGTACCCGTCTCTCCCGTCACGGCGATGTTCAGCTCGGTATTGTCCAGTTCTTTCACCTTCTTCTCCAGCAGATGTTTAATCTTTTCCACACCTCCTGTTTCAAATTCGGACTTTAGTTTGTTGAGCTCTTCCTGTGTGAAGAATGCGGGGGTCTCAGAATGAGTTGGCTGAAAGGAAACATGTTCGGTGATAGTTTCCAGTTGAAATGAAACCAATTGAAGTAAAGGACAAGCACCTTCTCTGCCTTTCCCTCTTCTCTTCCCATTGCTCCACCTGGATACACACCATTTATCCCATAATCCCGCCATTTCCCCCTTCCCCCATCACCTTCCACCTATATCCATTCATCCAGCTTCCCATTTCACGCCATAGTAAAATGGCGGCGGCTCGCGGCAGCAGCCTCTGCAGTTCGTCTGTCTTTTTAAAAAAAAAATTGTCCTGTTGAGTATATAGTTTGGTTGTAGATTATATGTTGTTTTTAGCTGTGTATATGTGGGGGGCGGAGGGAAACTTTTAAATCTCTTCCATGTACGGGGGACCCGACCTTTTCCCTGTCGGGTCTCCGTTGTTGTTGAGGCCTAGCACCGCGGAGCGGCCTCCAACCGGAACGACCAGTCGCGGAGCCTGCGGACTTACCATCGTGGAGCTGGCCGACTCCGGAGCTTCGGAGGCTCCATCCGGTGGACGGTGACATCGGGAGCTCGTGGGTCCCCGGTGGGAGACCGCTTTTCGGAGCTACCGGCGTGGCATTAACGGCCGCGGGACTTGCCATCGCCCGCCAGGGGCTCCGGGGACTCCAACATCAAGACCCGAGCAGGGCCTTACATCGCCCAGCGCGGACTTAACGGTCGCAGGACTTGGCATCGCCGCCAGGGGCTTGAACATCGGGAGAGGTATGGAAAACAGGGGAGAGACAATGACTTTGCCTTCCATCTTGTGTGTCTTGTTAATTGTTTCTTCTTGTTGTATGACTGCAGAAACCAAATTTCGTTTGAACTTCATTTGAGGTTCAAATGACAATAAACGGTATTGTATTCTCTTGTCATAGGAGCGGAATTAGGCATTCGGCCCATCTATCCCACGAGTTCTCCTTCTCTAAATCTTTTCATCACTGGCCTTCCTTCAATCATTACCCCCCTCCCCCACCCCCCAACATCTATCAACCTATCACTTGCCTGACTTAATCCTGCCCCAAATTCTCATCCAGCCGCCTCCCTCCAATCACAATCAGAGTGAAGAAGGGTCCTGACCCGAAACGCCACCAGTCCCTCAGAGATGCTGCCTGACCCGCTGAGTTACTCCAGCGCTGTGCTTGAGGTGAGGGAGGAGAGGAGGAGAAGTAACATTGTGTGATGTATCCGGACATACCTGGAGCTGGCATTTCCCATTCTCCTTCTCTGTCTGTCCTTGTCTTGCCTGTGTGATGATCCAGTGGTCCCAGCACTGCCCGGGGGGGGGGGGGGAGGTTTGGGCACCAGGGCTCCTCCTGGTCTTCAGTTGTGTGTGTTCTCCTAGAGGAAAGCAGAGAGGTTGCTGGTGGTTCTTTCTGTAGCAGAGGTGTATGTAAGGCAGCAAAGTATATCCCTCTTAATCAATATACTTTAGTGGTCTGAGAAACGACTACTGGAGTTTTCAACAGATCTTTATTCAAAAGTTCAAGTTGCAGCATACAGGCTTATCAGACACGTCTGTCCGCAATGGTGGTCAGCTCTGAACTAACCCGCGCAAGGGAAAAATCGCGCGAAAACAACATCCCCTCGTTCGTTTACCCGTACCGCGGCTTCTGAACGCCGGGTTCGATATCTGCGTGCGCTAGCAGGCGCCGCTACACTACATCATTTGGCCCAACTGGTCCGTGCCAACACAATGCCCCATCTAAGCTAGTCCCACTTGTTCACAATTGGCCCATACCTTTATAAACCTTTCCTGTCCATGCCCCTGTCCAACTGTATTTCAGATGTTGATATAGTACCTGCTTCAATTACATTCTCTGGTAGCTCGTTGCACGGACCCGACACACTGAGTAAAAAAGTTGCCCCTCATGTTCCAATGGAATCTTTCCTCACGCACTTTAACCCTAAGCCTCTACCACGGGTGAGAGACTGTGGATTCACCCTCAATTTCCCTCATGATGTTATACCCGTCTTTCAGATCACCCCTCATCCTCCTGCGCTCCAAGGAATAAAGTCTAACTCTGCCCCAACCACTCCCTAGAGCTCAAGTCTTTGAGTCCTGGAAACATTCCCATAAATCTTCTCTGCGCTCTTTCCAGCTTAATTCAGTTCAGTTCAGTTTAATTTAATATCACATGTACCGAGGTACAGTGAAATGCTTTTGTTGTGTGCTACCCAGTCAGCGGAAAGACAATCCATTATTGTAAATGAGCCATTTATAGTGTACAGATACACGATAAGAGGAATAACGTTTAGTGCAAGGTAAAGCCAGTACAGTCTGATCAAAAATAGTCAGAGGACTCCGGGAGAGGTAGATAGTAGTTCAGGACTGCTCTCTAGTTGTGTTGGGATAAAACCCTGTGACGGTAACTTGCTTTGAATCTCCCAGTGATTCTCAGGAACAAGTTGCATCTGTAGAATAAAGGAATTAGACTTTTAAATTAACTATACGAACATTCCTCTCACCTTCGTTCCCCCCATCCTCCACCTGGTTGTTTCATCAGGTGTTCATAGTTCACATTGTTTCACATTGTTCAGATCACACCTCTAGTGGATTGTCGTTTTTACAACTCCAAGGTAAGTAAAACACTTTTTGGGAGTTTTTTAGGTCCGTTTGCTGTGGTGGTCTGTTGCGATTTTTTCACAGGCACCATGAACAAAACGGGGCAAGGGCAAGAGGCGAGCCGCAAAGCCGATAGAGAGCCGCGGGAATGCGGTTGGTGAAGGGCTGCCTCATACCCCTGTAACAGTCGCCGGCTGTGAGCGGGGCGACAGTGGACTTGTGTATTTAGAAAAAGAACGGAGCCAGCGTCAGTTGGGCGCTAGCCAACATGCAAGTCAGGTCCATGGAGCAAGAGTCAGTTTGGGATTCACCTCCAAGGCTGGATACTACTTTCTGAGTGGATATTCCAAATGGAGAACCTGTACACAGGTTGCTCCAACAAGACATACTCCAGGAGGAGTGATGTCAGAGCCAGGCTGCAGAAGCCAGGTCAGCAGCACCTAGTAAAGGCTGCTTGATAGCATCCTCATTGATGAGGCGCGTGCACAGGGTCAGCAGAGTTCTCCGATACAAGCGAAGATGGCAGCTGCCAGATGTTCGATTTCTGGCAGTACGATTCGCTGCTCTGTGAGAGTTCTGACCCTGACTCTGACGGTGAGGTTGATACAAGTGAAGTTGGCAGCTGCCAGATGTTCTACTCCTGGCAGTACGATTCGTTGCCCCGTCAGAGTCAGGAGAGCCACTGGGAGAAGAAGTGGCCTCTACGATCAACTATTTTGTCTTCCATCAGCTCCAGTAGCTTACGATGGATGAAAATGCCAAAAAAGCACGAGACCCCAAGGAACTGCGTATTGCTGAAAGTACTAGCAGTGAACCAAGATATAAGGGATCAGATGGGCGAGGGCATGTGAGCCTAAGAAATAAAACTGCAGAGAATATTGAAGCTGCTGGGTTGAGGAACAACTGCATTTTTGCAAGAACAATGGATGGAGGCCAGGGATGGAGATGCATCAAGATGCACTAGGGTTGCTATGTAGCACCCACTTCGAGATGAATTATTTCAGGAAGCATGCCATTCTGCCCACCATCAACCCCAAGTTGCAGCAACTCTGTAAAGCCCAGCTTTGTGCAGTCACTCTACTTACTCTTCAGAGAAAAAAGCTCACGAAACGTGGGAAAGAGTTGGATGATGAGGCAAAAACAGCAAGGTTGATCAACACATCGATGGTCGGCAAGTCTGTGAAGAGGAGGTATCCTTTCAGACATCATACAGAATCCTGGGCCTACACCAGGAACAAGTGGACCATTGAAGCAGGGGCGCAGTTGGCGTCCTGCAGCGGGAACACAAAAAAGCGTGGGTGTTCCTGCCAGGAGCCAGGGACCACAGGTCACTCAGGTGACAAAGGAGGTAGGTGGACCTGGTTCTCATGGGAACATATTAATGCAAAAACAGTTAAATATTGGAAGCAAATTACTTCAGATTCATTATTCTGAGTATTATTCAAAGGTTTCGAATTGTTCCAATCCAGCATGTTCCTAGCAGAACACTCCAATTTCACAAAAAGGAGGTTCAAGCTGAATTTGAAAACTTGTCTATAAACAAGTAATTAAAAGGTTGGTTTATCAAAACCACCAAATTGTGTTTCAATTTTCTCGACCTAAAAAGGTGAGGAGTATTTTAGATCTGACAAGTCTTTAAAATTTTGTGAAGTATAGACACTTCAAAATGGAGACTTTGAGACTGCCTTACAACTTATTTCAAAAGATGTTATATGGCACCTATAGATCTGAAAGATGTATATTACTCAGTGTCTGTTAGAAACATAGAAAATAGGTGCAGGTGTAGGCCATTCGGCCCTTCGAGCCTGCACCGCCATTCGATATGATCATGGCTGATCATCCAACTCAGTATCCCATTCCTGCCTTCTCCCCATACCCCCTGATCCCTTTCATTTGTTCATTTGTAAGATAAAAATATTTGACATTTATCTAAATGAAACAATTATGGCAATTCAAAGTTCTGTCTAATGGGTTAACTTCAGTTCCTAGAATTTCACTAAATTGGTAAAACCAATTTTGGGGCTAATTAGAGTCCAAGGACAGATGTTGATGGCTTAACTGGATGATGTCCTAATTAGGATGAACAAGAGAATTAGTGAGTTATCTCTCTCAATTGTTCAATCCACTTTTGAAAGTTTTGGGTTTAATTCATCCAGAGAAATCTAGGTTAACGCCACTTACAACAATTGATTATATTAATTTCACAATTGATTCAATTGACATGGTAGTAATTTTACCAAGGGTAAAGGGTAGAACTGATTGATGGTTGCATTAAGCTGTTGAAAAAGTATCAATCTTCAATTAAGACAGGTGGCCAGCTTGCTAGGAAAATTAATGTTATTTCCAGCAATACAATATGGGCCATTGCACTACCAGCAGCTACAGACGGCAAAAAGAAAAGGCACTAAGATGCATGGCAGCCATTTTGATAGGCCATGCAGTTAAACAACAAATGCTGCTTCTGATTTGAAGTGGTGGATTTAACATGTCTCCAGTAGTTCGAGCAAGATACTGGTCTTACAGACTGATGTCAGTGCACTAGGATTGGTGCCACTGAAATGGTATCCATCTGTGGACAGATGGAATATGGAAGAGGCATTATTTTTTTGTAGACATGGAGAATCAACGTTTTACAGCTGTTGGAAGGCTTATGAGCTCCAAGCTTGTTGTTAATACAACTAATCTGCATGTTCAGCTTCAAATTAACAATACTATAGCAATGGCATGTATTAATTGTATGGGTGGAATTAAGTCGGTGTCATGTGACAAATTGGCTAATCAAATCTGGACTTGGTTTGTTGACAAATATTTGGTTTCAGCTATTTATCTACCAGGTAGATTCAATACAGTAGCAGACATCAGGTTACAGGAATGTCCATGATAACAAAGAATGGATGTTGAATCTTAAGATTTTAATGATATAGTAGTCGGATTTGGGAAGCCAGATACGACTTGTTTCCATCCAGACTCAATCACCAGATACAGAGATGTGTGTTATGGGAACTACATCGGGAGACAGTAGCAATTGATGCTTTCTCGCTACATTTGGGTGGTATGTTTTTATATGCATTTTACAACATTCTGTCTCATAAATTGGTGTCTGCTTAAAATGAAGCAGGATGCTGCATCTGGGGTACTGGTGGTACTGGACTGGTCTACGCAGCCATGGTTCCCTTTGATATTGGAATTAATGACAGTTTCTGATAAAGGTTCCCAAAAAAGGGATTTACTGGTGTATCCGATAATTGGAGAGTAACATCCATTATATGCCTGTATGGATCTGTTAATTTGCCGGTTTTAAAAAGAGGATTGTCTGGGCATACTGTGGACATGCTTACAGCAGTCTGGCGGAAGAGCACTCAAAAGCAGTACATTTGCGAATCTGATGTTGTGACTCTGTAAATGCTGCTTTCCCATTATGTAAAGAATGGGAAAATTTTCTGTGTACAAAAAGAATATTGAATGTTGTACGGCACATGTCTGAAATGTCTTAGGTTTTCTCAACACTCTATTATGAGGGGTTGAGTTATAGTGCGATTTATTCAGCCAGAAGTACATTGTCCTCGTTTTTTATTGATGGGGTCGGAAAGACATCCTGTTGAGTCTCGTTCTTTCGTTTCCAGATTAATGAAAGGAATTTTAATTCCAGACCTTCTAAACCTAGGTATGGCAATCAGGAATATAGAGTGGTGTTAAGCTACTTCATCAATGGACTCTTGGTACGATTCTGATTTTGGCCAAATTCAGCATGAAGGTAGTCATGCTTTGGCACTTGTAACAAGCACAGAGAGTGCAGACATTACAAAAGTTACAGATACACAGGATGGAAGTACCTCAGGATAATGTTATGTTTTACATTTATGATCTACTCAAATGAAGTAGGGTCAGGTGTGACAGGATTCAAGAGTGTTTTATTAGCATATTCCATGGATCCATGTCTATGTGTTAAGACATATTTGTTGCATTACATTGAGGCTACAAAGGTCTTATGAAATATGAAAACAAGATTGTTTATCATTCACGAAAAACCATACATGATAGTGTCAGTTCAGACTATTTCAAGATGGTTAAAATAAGTCTTGGTTGTGCAGGTGTTAACAGTGATGTTTTTACATCCCATTCGATTTAGCAGCAACATTGGCGGCCAGGGCGAAGGACGTCCCGTCGACCATATTCTCTCAGCCGCCGGGTGATCTAATAAGTTGGTGTTTCAACACTTTTACCATCGGCCTATTGCCAATATGGGGCTGTTTGCAGATACTATATTAAGTTCTGCTTAATTTCCCCTGGGTTAAAGGGGATACTGTTAATTCTATTATTCAATTAAATGAATGACTGCATTTTTTCATGCAAATGTCATTAATGCATTATTGATTATTTCTCGTTCCGAGTCAATCAATGCAGTGAGAAACCGGGATTTGAATCTGCGGCATGAAATCACAAAGTTTAAAGTCTTCACGTAGTCACTGACGTGACTCCGAAGTAAAATAGTAAGATTAAACGAGAACTTACCAGTTTGAAGTTTGATCTTTATTCTATGAGGAGTTACGTTGGTGATTACGTGCCCACCACGCTCAACCCTCTTTTATAAAGGTCAGCTGGAAGTTCTAAAATTTACTCGTTTTTACTATATTACTATGTTACTTCGTTATTGTTGTTTGTGATTTCACACTGCTGCTTTGAAGATTGATGCGCAGGCGCCCTAACGGTTCTTCTTCACGTAATCACCAACGTAACTCCTCATAAAATAAAGATCAAACTTCAAACTGGTAAGTTCTCGTTTAATCTTACTATTCATCCACTTCTGACGCCAGCTGTTAAAAACCATGTGCCACATTTTTATTTAAGAAACTGGGTTTTTCGGACATTGAACCAGATGTGAGGCCACGTGACAATAAGCTAAACTAGATAGAGTAGACATGGAGAAGATGTTTCCTTTTTTAATTTTTTTTTATAATATTTTTATTAGAGGCAGGTACATATCATATTGAAAACATTTCATGTAACAGTTCCTACATTACTAATATTATCGATTGATATTAACTCTGCTTTAGTTTTTTTTTATATAGGTAGAAAATAAGAGAATAAAAGAAAGGGAAGAAAAGGAATGATAAAGAATAATGGAGTAAATTACTAAAAGTACAACATTGGAGATATATTCGTACATTTTAAAATATAACTTTTCATCTAATCCTTAATTCAAGTTCTCGTGCTGAACCAGTCTGTCCCTTCAAATAGTCAATAAATGGAGACCATGTTGTGATAGAAAGTTCTTGTTTGTCCATTAAGACAAGTCTGATTCTTTCCAAATGTAAGGTCTCCGACATTTCCATAATCCACATTTTAATTGTGGGGGTTATAGGACCTTTCCAAAATTTTAATATTAATTTTTTTCCAGTTATTATACTATAGTCGATGAAGTTTCTTTGAGTTGTTGTAAGTGTTAGACTTTGTTCTAATATTCCTAGTATTATTAATTTTAAATCGGGGTCCAATTGAGTGTTGACAACTATAGATATTATTCTAAAAATGTCTGTCCAACATTTTTTGATTTTTATACAATTCGCGAATGTATGAGTTAGGTTAGCCTCTAAATGTTGACATTTATCACAGGTAGGGGAGATATGTGGGAAGATTCTGTTTAGTTTTGTTTTAGAATAATGTAATCTATGTAGTACTTTAAATTGTATTAAAGAGTGTCTGGCATTTAATGAACATTGACGTATATGTTGTAAACTTTCATCCCAAATATCTTTTGTTATTGTTTGGCTTAGTTCATTTTCCCATGTTTGCCTATATAAATCCGTCGGTGGTATCCCACTATCTAATAGGATGTTATATATATGAGATATTAATTTTTCTATATTAGGGTGTTTATTCAAACAATCATCAAGAATTTCTGGATCTCTAGTTCTAAAGTTTTGAGTGTTTGATTTAACATAATCTCTAAGTTGTAGATATATGAAAAAATCATTTGAGTGGAGTCCATAAGTCTGTTGTAGTTCCTGAAATGAAAGAAAGGTGCCTTTCTAATAAAGTTGTCCCATCTTTTTAATTCCATAATTTTTCCATTGTATGAAACCTTTATCCAACCTAGAAAGTTTAAATGAAGGGTTGTTCGCGATGGGAAGAAAGAGCGATAAATTATCAAATTTTAAGGTATTTTTTTAATTGTTTCCTAATTCGCATACCACTGTATATTATAGGATTTTCCCTGTAAATATTTTTATTCAATTTTGAGGTAGCAAACAGTATCAAACCAATTTCAAAGGGTAAACAATCTTCCTTTTCCATCTTTATCGAATCTGGTTGCTGGTCCATTTCTTCCAGCCCAAAATTCATATTTTTAATATTAACTGCCCAAAAATAAAACAAAAAATTCGGTAAAGCTAAACCTCCATTTATCTTTGATTTGCACAAATGTTTTTTGCTTATCCTATGATTCTTATAATCCCAGATAAAATCAGTGATGATGGAATCCAACTTTTTAAAGATTTTTTTTTGGCAGATATATCGGGATTGATTGAAAGAGGTATAATAATTGTGGTAAAATAAATAATTTTTATGGCATTGATTTTACCAAACATTGAAATAGGAAGTGTTTTCCAATACTGAATATTCTTATGTAGTTTATTCAGTAAAGGAGGGAAATTTAATTTAAATAATGAGGCATATGTCTTAGTGACATAAATTCCTAGATATTTAAATTTTTCATTAACTATTTTAAACGGGAATTGTTGTATTATGTGTAGATTATGTTCCGTTATGGGCATAATTTCACTTTTATTCCAATTAATTCTGTATCCGGAAAGCAAACCAAATTGAATTATCAGATTTAATAAGTTTGGAATACTAATTTCTGGTTTTGTAATGTAAATTAATACATCGTCTGCGTATAAAGACATTTTATTCACTGTGTCTTTAGTAATATACCCGTATATTTCAGGATGGGTCCTAACTCTTTCAGCAAGTGGCTCAATAGCGAGTGCAAATAATAACGGAGATAGCGGGCATCCTTGTCTACAACCTCTAGATAAATTAAATTTAGTTGATAACATTTGATTTGATAATATTCTAGCTGTTGGGTTAGTATATAAAAGTTGTACCCATGTACAGAACTTCTCACCCAATTGAAATTTTTGCATCACCGAAAATAAATAGGGCCATTCAACCTGATCAAATGCTTTCTCAGCATCTAGCGAAATTATTGCTAGGTCTACGTTAGTGATTCTCTTTGAGTATATTATATTAAATAATCGTCTCAAATTATAAGATGAGTACCGTTTCGGGATAAAACCTGTTTGGTCAGGGTGTATTAATTTATTCATCACTGTACTTAATCTGTGTGCTAGGATTTTAGTTAATATTTTCTGATCGGTATTTAAAAGAGCAATTGCTCTGTATGAGCCTGGGTCTTCAGGATCCTTATCCGCCTTTGGTATAAGTGTTATTATAGATTCGTTTAAAGTTTCTGGCAGTTTCTGTTGAATGTAAGTGTACTCATACAGTGTTTGTAAACGTGGAGAGACCAAATCATAATTTTTTAAATAAAATTCAGAACCTATACCATCTGGGCCGGCTGCTTTGCCGTTTTTTAAAGATCTAATAGACTCTTCAATATCTTTTTTTTTATTTTTATTTTTTTATTTTTATTTTTTAAATATTTTTATTTATTAGAAGTACATTACATTACAACCACATACATTAATACTCGTCATTTATATCTTCTTACAATTAATGTACTCCCTTTATTTATTTTTTTTACACTAGAAAAAGAAAAGATTGAAAGAAAGAAGAAAGTGAAGGAAAAAGTGCAAGTGTAGAAAAGTGTAGAAAATGTAACAACAAAAAAGGACGAAGACCCTATAAGAGCGAAATTAAAAACAAAAAGAAAAAGAGTTAAGAAATAGGCCCTAAGAAAAGAAAAGAGAAAGAGAAAAAAAGAGAAACAAATGTTTTTTTTTGAGCATCACGTAAATAGGACATACCAACTCTTCAACTATCATCCCCCCCTTACCTGACCTCAATTTTTTTATTTTTTTAAAGTACTTTTGCACCCTATGTTTGTAATAATTCTATAAATGCAGACCACGTCAGGTGGAAGTGATCTGGTTTACCTGCTAGGAGGAGTCTTATCTCTTCTAGGTGTAATGTTTCAAACATATTTGAAATCCACATATTTATAGTTGGTATTGGAGCCTTCTTCCAAAATTTTAGAATTAGCTTTTTTCCAGTTATTAACCCATAGTCCATTAATTTCTTTTGAAACACATTTAGTTCTGGATCATCTTCCGTTATTCCGAAGATAATCCATTCTGCTTTGGGTATCAGTCTTGTTTTAAATAACTTTGTAAAGATTTCAAAAATTTCATTCCAAAATTTTTGAATTTTTGTACAGAAGACAAATGAGTGTGCTATAGTTGCTTCTTGGGATTGACATTTATCACAAATAGATGATACGTTTGGGAAAATGTTATGAATTTTAGTTTTCGAATAATATAATCTATGTAAAATTTTAAATTGTATTAAAGTGTGTCTTACATTAATCGAGCATTTATGCACGTTTAATAAGTATTCATTCCAACTTTCCTTTGAAATTTTAATAGCTAACTCTTGTTCCCAGTCTCTTCTGATACCCTCCGTAGGTGGTATTTGTACATTTAAAATAATATTATACAAATATGATATTAAGTTTGCTGATTCCGCTTTTATCTGCATTGCCTCGTCCAATACATCTACTGGATTATTATAATGATCTTTTGTATATTTTTTCAAATAGTCGCATATTTGAAAATATTTAAAATATTGATTATTTCCGAGTTTATATTTTATTTGTAATTGTTGAAATGAAAGTAATTTTCCAGTTTCATACAAGTCACCAAGCGTTTTAATTCCTAGTCTATCCCATTGTGTATAAGCTTTATCTATAATAGAAGGACTAAACGAAGGATTATTGACTATAGGTAATAAAAGTGATAAGTTTCTTAATTTTAAATTTTGTTTTATTTGTTTCCAAATACGGATTGTACTATGAATAATTGGGTTCTTATTATAGTTTATGTTATTCAGTTTCATTGGAGAGAGGAGGATCGCTCCAATGTTTCTAGAGGAGCAATCCTCTTTCTCCATTACAATCCAGTCTACTTGCTGGGCGGAGTTATCCATCAGTTGAATCATGTTTTTTAATATTTACTGACCAATAATAATACATAAAATTAGGTAGTGCTAGACCCCCCAATACTTTAGGTTTATTCAGATGGGTTTTTTGTATTCTATGTGATTTATAGTCCCATATAAAATTAGTGATATCTGAGTCGAGTTTTTTAAAAAACTTCTTAGGTAAGTATATAGGAATTGATTGAAATAGGTATAAAATTTGTGGTAAAAAGATCATTTTTATTGCGTTTATTCGGCCTATTAAAGACATCGGGAGCGTTTTCCAGAATTTAATTAATGTATTCAGTTTATTAAGTAGGGGGTCAAAATTTGCCCTGAACATACCTTGATATGTTTTGGTAATTTCGATTCCCAAATATTTAAATTTTTCTGTAGCTATTTTAAAAGGGAATTTTAAAAGATGTGTTGAATCTTTCGGTTTTATTGACATAATTTCACTTTTATTCCAATTTATTCTATATCCAGAAAAAGATCCGAAGTCTTCAATTAAATTTAATATATTTGGTATAGTGATTTGAGGTTTTGTAATATACAATAATATATCATCCGCGTATAAAGATATTTTATTATATGAGTCTTTAGTATTATATCCATGAATATCAGGGTGTATTCTAATTTTTTCTGCTAGCGGTTCAATAATGAGAGCAAACAGCTGTGGTGATAATGAGCATCCTTGTCTATTTCCCCTTGATAGTTGAAATTTCGAGGATAATATGTTATTAGTAAGTATTCTAGCTGTAGGTTTGTTATATAGTAACTTAATCCATAAAATAAAATTCTCTCCCAGTTGAAATTTTTGGAATACTTTATCCATATAATTCCATTCTACTTGATCAAATGCTTTTTCAGCATCCAGCGAAATAATTGATAATTCTTGATCTTCAGATTTGTGTGAGTGCATTATGTTGAGTAGACGTCTCATATTATTAGAAGAGTATCTCTTAGGGATAAACCCTGTCTGATCTGGGTTTATTAATTTACTAATGTATTTACTTAATCTTCTAGCTAATGTTTTCGCTAATATTTTTTGATCTGTGTTTAACAATGCTATAGCTCTATATGAGCCAGGTTCTTCTAAATCTTTATTTTTCTTAGGTATTAATGTAATCGTTGATTCCGCTAATGTATCAGGTAGTATTCGTTTTTTAAAAGCGTATTGGTACATTTTTTGTAATCTTGGTATTATTTTATCATAAAAGCTTTTATAAAATTCATTAGTAAATCCATCAGGGCCTGGTGTTTTTCCATTTTTTAATGAGTTTATTGTATCTTCTAATTCCTTAATTGAGATTTGTGCACCCAGTTCCTCTTGTTCCTTCAGCTCTAACTTTGGAAGATTACAGGTATCCAAGAACTTTGTGATATTATTGGAATCAATTATCGTTTTAGATGTATACAAATTCTCGTAAAATTGCGCAAATCTTTTATTAATATCCTTCGGTGTTGTTAATAATTCCCCTTTATCTGATTTGATCTTTGGTATAGTATGTTCCTTTTCTCATTTTTTTAGCTGGCGAGCCAAACGTTTATGCGGTTTATCCCCAAATTCAAAGTGCTCTTGTTTTGTAATTTGAAAAAGTCTTATAAGTTTGGCAGATAATAATTTATTTAATTTAAATTTTAAAATTATTATTTTATTATGTTTATCTATTGATGGATCTTTAGCATTATCTATATCCATTTGTCTAATAAGTTCTTCTAACTGTCTTTGTTCATTCTTATTCTTTTTATTTTGAAAAGCTTGATATGAAATTATAATACCCCTAATGTATGCTTTAAAAGATTCCCAAAGTAAAGTAGGCGATGTATCTGAAGTATCATTTGTTTGAAAAAAGACCTCCATTTGTTCTTTTAAATATATACTCGCTTGTGGATCTTTTAAAATTTGAGAGTTAAATCTCCAGAATGATTTATTCTTAGACAATCCTTCCAGTTTTAAAAAGAAAGTTAGTGGAGAATGGTCTGAAATTGAATTTGTATGGTATATTGCATTAGATGTTTGGGGGATTAATTTTGTATCCAGCAGAAAGTAGTCTATACGTGAGTATGTCTTATGTACCATTGAGTAAAACGAATATTCCCTGCCAGTTGGATTCACAATTCTCCAAACATCTGCTATATTAGTGTTATTTATATAGGTATTGAGGAGTTCCCCAGTTTTCGATTTCATATTCCCTCTCTGTTTTTGACTTGATTTATCTAAGTACGGATCTAAAACACAGTTAAAGTCTCCGCCTATTATAACATTTTGATAGTTTGACTCTGCAATTATATTGAAGATTTTATTGAAAAAGTGGGGGTTATCAAAGTTAGGGGCATATATATTTACCAAAGTAAGTGGAGTGTCATGGATTTCTCCATTAACTATTAGGTATCTCCCTTCTATATCTGTTATAATATTCTTTGCTTTAAATGGTATACCTTTTCTTATGATAATTGACGTGCCTCTAGATTTTGAAGTAAATGAAGAGTGGTATGTTTGACCTATCCATTTCGCCCTCAGCCTAACTTGATCCTGAGGTTTTAGGTGTGTTTCTTGTAGGAAGGTAATGTCAGAATTATACATTTTTAGCTGAGCTAATATCTTACCCCTTTTGATAGGTTCGTTAATACCTCTTATATTCCAACTACAAAATGAGATTCCTCCTAGGTTCTTTTGTGTGGTGTCATGCATTTTGAATAATTATAGTACCTTTGAATCTTGTGGTGCGTCCATGTCCCAGGTCTTTAGGTATTGGGGGAGTTTTTGAATTATTAACTTTTGCTGGTATGTCCATTTTACTCTTATCACTAAACACAAAACACAAACAAGTGATTTTATGTGATAAAAAAAAAACTAAAAAAGTGAGGCTACAGTGTCTGATATAGTCGGCACTGTAGCGAGTGTCCCACCTGTAGGTGGGAAAAAACCTTGTTTTGACTTCCATTGCGTTGTTACTCAAATAGCTCCGCTCTCTTAGTTAATCATAACATATTAAAATATTAAAACGAGGCCTCACATTCAGATATATAATACAATTTTACCCTGATATTTCCTTATAACATATATATATATCAGAGTTTAATTATTAAACCAATGTTTTTGATTTCAATAAGAATCAACTGTTGGTTGAAGGGGTTAACGAGACGTGCCCCTGGACATAAGCCAGGAGCTCGTTTCTCATCCCCTCCTCCCGCTTATAGACAAGGTTACAATTTATTAAAAATTCATATCAGTATGTTAGTTCATTATTTTTTTGTTTTTTTTGTTAGTATTCTAATCTAACCTGCATAACTTTTTAAGTTGTTAATAGGATAAGTTCTTACAATTGGTTATAACATTTTAATCAATAAGCAATTATTTTCTGATTCATATTCCAACTGTTAAGTTGTTTACACGTTTTGAACAGAAAATGTCCTTGATTCAACATTCCAGAGATAACAGTGTAACTATCCCCAGACAAAACATAGCTGAGAATTATTCGGATATCTTCAATATCTTTTACCGTCATTTACCGTCATTTCAGCTTCTAGTAATTCTCTGTCTTTTGAGTCTAAACCTTTTAGATTGCATTTTAGTAAGAATGCTACTATTCCTTCCGGCTGTTCTATAGTTTTAGCTGAGTAAAGATTTTGATAATATTCCAGAAATCTCCAATTTATATCCTTGGGCAGTATTAATAATTCTCCCGTGTCTGATCTAATTTTGTGGATTGTTTTTTCCCCCTCCAATTTTCGAAGCTAAGAGTTTTTGTGGTTTGTCTCCGAAATATGTTTCCAGTAGTGGGAGAATCTAGGACTAGAGGGAACAGCATCAGAATAAAAGGACGTATCTTTAGAATGGAGATAAGGAGAAATTCTTCAGCCAGAGGGTGATGAATCTGTGGAATTAATTGCCACAGACTGTGATAGAAACATAGAAACATAGAAATTAGGTGCAGGAGTAGGCCATTCGGCCCTTCGAGCCTGCACCGCCATTCAATATGATCATGGCTGATCATCCAAGTCATTAGGTATTTATAAAGTGGATATTGATAGGTACTTGATTAGTAAAGGCATGGCATGGAACGGCAATTAATTTCTTGCTATTGAGGGAGTGCAGCGTAGGTTCACAAGGTTAATGCCCAGAATGATGAGACTGTCATATGTTGATAGAATGGAGAAGCTGGGCTTGTATACTCTGGAATTTAGAAGGATGAGAGGGAATCTTATTGAGACATAGAAGATTATTAAGGGTTTGGACACGCTAGAGGCAGGAAACATGTTCCCAATGTTGGGGTAGTCCAGCACCAGGGGCCACAGTTTAAGAATAAGGGGTAAGCCATTTAGAACGGAGAAGAGGAAACACTTTTTCACACAGAGAGTTGTGAGTCTGTGGAATTCTCTGCCTCAGAGGGCGGTGGAGGCCGGTTCTCTGGATGTTTTCAAGAGAGAGTTAGATCGAGCTCTAAAAGATAGCGGAATCAAGGGATATGGGGAGAAGGCAGGAACGGGGTAGTGATCTGACCAGATCTGTGGCCGTTTGCTGAAGGCCTGCTGCTGCCAGCTGGCTGGTGTTTTCTGTCATCTCTTCAACCGCTCCCTGTCAGAACATTCAATCCCGTCACTCTGGAAATCCTCAACCATCTGTCCTGTAGCCAAAAAGAGCAATCCCACCTGTGACAATGACTACCGGCCTGTGGCATTAACATCTTTGGTCATGAAAGGCTTTGAAAGGCTTATTCTTTCCCAGCTTCAGGAGGAGGTCAGTATGCATGCTGACCCTTTTCAGTTTCCATACAAACGGCACAGGGGTGTGGATGACGCTGTACTAACGCTGCTGCATGGCGCCTATACCCATCTTGAGAAGCCCAAATCATTCATTAGACTGGTCTTTGTGGACTTCTCTAGCGCCTTTAACACCGTGCAACCTCACCTGGTGGGACGAAAACTGCTCCAGATGGATGTCAACCCGCACCTGATCCTCTGGATCCTCTCATTATTGACAGGTAGACACGAGAGGGTCCGAGTCAACGGTCACCTCTGTTCATCCAAGACACAGGAGCCCCACAAGGCTCTGTAATCTCACCGGTTCTGTACACACTATACACAAACGACTGCAGGAGCACTAACCCAGGTATAACATACATTAAATACTCTGATGACACTGTGATCATGGGCACCACCAACTCACAGGGACAGGTACAGTCTGAGATGGACCTTTTTGCAGAGTGGTGTAGGCGGAACTGCCTTGACCTCAATACCTCCAAAACAAAGGAGTTGGTTGTTGACTTCCGTAAAGGTCCTCCCATCACCCCCACTCTGTTAGTCAACAACCAGCCAATAGAAAGGGTCGAGTCATACAGACACCTTGGGACAATATTGAACACAAACTCACTTTCCAACTAAACAGTGAAACAATATTTTCTGTGTCAGTATCGCCTCCTTTTCCTGAGGAAACTCCACAGACTTCAGGTTCACCAGTCAGTCCTGACAGCTTTTTACAAATGGTTCATTGAATCAGTAATAACCTTCAATATGTCAGCCTGGTTTGGGTCACTATCCAACATCCATCACAACCCACTAAACAAAATCATAACAATGAGCAGTAAAATAATCGGACTGGAGCAGGAACCACTGATCAGTATTTCCAATAGAAGGACTAAACTAAAAGGCACACAAATAGCCCCAGACACCACTCACTCACTGCACAGCCAATACAGTCTTCTGCCCTCAAGCCAGAGATACAGGTCACTCACATTCAGGACTAAGAGTCATCTCGAGTTTCGTGCCTACATCCGTTAGACACATGAATAGTTGATCTATTTATTTATTCATTGATTTATATATACATTTTTAACATTCTTTGAATGTTTTTATTGCCCATTCTTCATGTATTGTGCTTTGCAAGTTTTATCTACTGACCACTGTTGGACTGCTGGTATGTGATGTGTGTGGTATATTGTGTTGTGTTGCTGGGTACGCGAACTATACACGCACTAATGTTCTGCACAAATGAAGTTCCTAACGGATAAATAAAGTTAATTGAATTGAATTGAATTGGGGGAAATGCTGGACTCAATATAAAAGATAAAATAGGCACACATTTGGATAGCAGTAACAGGATCGGTCGGAGTCAGAATGGATTTATGAAGGGGATTCATGCTTGAATAATCTTCTGGAATTTTTTGAGGATGCAACTGGGAAAATGGACAAGGGGGAGTCAGTGGGTGTAGTGTACCTGGACTTTCAGAAAGCATTTGATAAGGTCCCACATAGGAGAGTAGTGGGCAAAATTAGGGCACATGGGATAGGGGGTGGAGTGCTGACATGGATAGAAAATTGGTTGGCAGACAGGAAACAAAGAGTAGGGATTAACGGGTCCCTTTCAGAATGGCAGGCAGTGACTAGTGGGGTACCGCAAGGCTAGGTGCTGGGACCACAGCTATTTACAACATAAATCAGTGATTTGGATGAACGGATTAAAAGTAACATAAGCAAATTTGCAGATGACACAAAGCTGTGTGGCAGTGTGAACTGTGAGGAGGATGCTATGAGAATGCAGGGTGACTTGGACAGGTTGGAGGAGTGGGCAGATGCATGGCAGATGAAGTTTAATGTAGATAAATGTGAGGTTATCCACTTTGGGATCAAAAACAGGAAGGCAGATTACTAAATTAATGGCATCGTTGGGAAAAGGGGAAGTACAGCGGGATCTGGGTGTCCTTGTTCATCAGTCTATGAAAGTAAGCTTGCAGGTACAGCAGGCAGCGAAGAAAGCGAATGGCATGTTGGCCTTTATAACAAGAGGAGTCGAGTATAGGAGCAAAGAGGTTTTGGTCCCCTAATTTGAGGAAGGACATTCTTGCTATTGAGGGAGTGAGGCGTAGGTTTACAAGCTTAATTCCTGGGATGCCGGGACTGTCATATGCTGAGAGAATGGAGCAGCTGGGCTTGTCCACTCCGGAGTTTAGAAGGATGCGAGGATATCTTATTGAAACATAAGGTTTTTAACGGTTTGGACACGCTAGAGGCAGGAAACATGTTCCCGATGTTGGGGAAGTCCAGAACCAGGGGCCACAGTTTATTGCACGTTCTCCCTGTGACCGCGTGGGCTTCCTCCGGGTGCTCCGGTTTCCTCCCACACTCCAAAGACGTGCGGGTTTGTAGATTAATCGACCCTGTGTAAATTGCCTCTAGTGTGTAGGGAGTGGTTGAGAAAGTGGGATAACATAGAACTAGTGTGAGGAAAGACATTCTTGCCATAGAGGGAGTACAGAGAAGGTTCACCAGACTGATTCCTGGGATGGCAGAACTTTCATATGAAGAAAGACTGGATAGACTCGGCTTGTACTCACTAGAATTTAGAAGATTGAGGGGGGATCTTATAGAAACGTACAAAATTCTTAAGGGGTTGGACAGGCTAGATGCAGGAAGATTGTTCCCGATGTTGGGGAAGTCCAGGACAAGGGGTCACAGTTTAAGGATAAGGGGGAAATCTTTTAGGACCGAGATGAGAAAAACATTTTTCACACAGAGAGTGGTGAATCTCACGAATTCTCTGCCACAGAATGTAGTTAAGGCCAGTTCATTGGCTATATTTAAGAGGGAGTTAGATGTGGCCCTTGTGGCTAAAGGGATCAGGGGGTATGGAGAGAAGGCAGGTACAGGAGACTGAGTTGGATGATCAGCCATGATCATATTGAATGGCGGTGCAGGCTCGAAGGTCCGAATGGCCTACTCCTGCACCTATTTTCTATGTTTCGATGTTTATGTTTCTATAAGGTCACACAGATCTGATCTGATCTGTATTTATGCCTAAAATATTCTGTTGTGCTGCAGCAAGCAAGAATTTCATGGTCCTATCTGGGACACATGACAATAAACTCTCTTGAATCTTGAATCTAATTTCCTTGTCATATATCTGTACACAGTAAATGGCTCGGTTGTAATCATGTATTTCCTTTCTGCTGACTGGATAGCACGCAACTAAAGCGTTTAACTTTTCCTCGATACATGTGGCAATAAATTAAATCGCTCTCTCGCTCTCTCGCACTCTTCACCCCCCCCTCCCTGCCCTGGTCGATCAAACCCAGTGAACACGATTCCACGCCATACTTTTGCCAACTCTCACTTCATTTCATCCCGTTAATGAAAACCAAGTGCACTGGAGATCTGAAATAAAAATCACATCAAACGCTGGAAACGTTCAGCAGCCCAGGCAGCCAATGGATCCTCGAGCTGAAACACTTCACTCAGATTTGATAACTTAGAGATAGACACAAAAAGCTGGAGTAACTCAGCGGGACAGGCAGCATCTCTGGAGAGAGATAACTCAGAAACTGATAACTGATTCTCTCCGCGGCTGCCGCCTGTCTCACTGAGTGTTTTGAACAGTTTCCAGTGCCGCTGCTCCGATTCTGCTCCTTACCTACTTCGGTTCAGGAGGAGACTCCGTCAGTGAACGTCCGCTGTGATCGCTACTCCAGTCCGCTGTGTGTCTGGACTTTTCCTCTCCCCGTGTCAAGTCATTGGATGGATTGCTGCACGTTATCCAATAAGACTCAAGATGTGTGTGAGCTCACTTGTTGCCGAGTGACTTTACTCTTTACCTGCCGGCGTGGTCGCGAGGGGACAGTTATACCTACAATGAGAAAACCCACGCAGGTCACAGGGAGAACTCCGTGCAGACAGCACCCGTTGTTTTCTAAACCCAGGTCTCTGGTGCTGCAAGCGCTGTGAGGCAAAAAAACGCTTTAGAAAGGAAGGACGTTAGCTTGGAGGATGTGGAATCGATATGGGTAGAGCTGTGAAACACTAAGGGGCAGAAAACGCTAGTGGGAGTTGTGTACAGGCCACCTAACAGTAGTAGTGGAGTTGGGGATGGCAACAAACAGGAAATTAGAAATGCCTGCAACATGGTAAAACAGTTATAATGGGTGACTTCAATCTACATATTGATTGGGTGAATCAAATTGGCAAGGGAGCTGAGGAAGAGGATTTCTTGGAATGTATGCGGGATAGTTTTCTAAACCAACATGTAGAGGAACCAACGAAAGAGCAGGTTATTCTAGACTGGGTATTGAGTAATGAGGAAGGGTTAGTTAGCAGTCTTGTCGTGCGTGGCCCCTTGGGCAAGAGTGACCATAATATGGTTCAGTTCTTCATTAGGATGGAGAGTGACATAGTTAATTCAGAAACAAGGGTTCTGAACTTAAAGAAAGGTAACTTCGATGGTATGAGACGTGAATTGGTCAAGATAGACTGGCAATTGATTCTTAAAGGGTTGACGGTGGATTTGCAATGGAAGGCATTTAAAGACTGCATGGATGAACTACAACAATTGTTCATCCCAGTTTTGCAAAAGAATAAATCAGGGAAGGTAATGCATCCGCGGATAACAAGGGAAATCAGGGATAGTATCAAAACAGAAGATAAAGCATACAAATTAGCCAGAAAAAGCAGCCGACCAGAGGACTGGGAGGAATTCAGTCCAGCAGAGGAGGACAAAGGAATTAGGAAAGGGAAAATAGATTATGTAAGAAAACTGGCAGGGAACATAAAAACTGACGGCAAAAGTTTTTATAGATATGTTAAGAGAAAAAGATTAGTTTAAAAAAATGTAGGTCCCTTGCAGTCAGAAACAGGTGAATTGATAATGGGGAACAAGGACATGGCAGACCGATTGAATAACTACTTTGGTTCTGTCTTCACTGAGGAAGACATAAATAATCTGCTGGAAATAGCAGGGGACCGGGGATCAAATGAGGGAGGAACTGAGTGAAATCCAGGTTAGTCGGAAAGTGGTGTTAGGTAAATTGAATGGATTAAAGGCCGATAAATCCCCAGGGCCAGATAGGCTGCATCCCAGAGTACTTAAGGAAGTAGCCCCAGAAATAGTGGATGCATTAGTGATAATTTTTCAAAACTCTTTAGATTCTGGAGTAGTTCCTGAGGATTGGAATGTAGCTAATGTAACCCCACTTTTTAAAAAGGGAGGGAGAGAGAAAACAGGGAATTACAGACCAGTTGTCTAACATCGGTAGTGGGGAAAATGCTGGTGTCAGTTATTAAAAATGGGATAGCTGCACATTTGGAAAGTGGTGAAATCATTGGACAAAGTCAGCATGGATTTATGGAAGGTAAATCATGTCTGACGAATCTTATAGAATTTTTCGAGGATGTAACTAGTAGAGTGGATAAGGGAGAACCAGTGGATGTGTTATATATGGACGTTCAGAAGGCTTTCGACAAGGTCCCACATAAGAGATTAGTATGCAAACTTAAAGCACACGGTATTGGGGTTCAGTATTGATGTGGATAGAGAACTGGCTGGCAAACAGGAAGCAGAGTGTAGGAGTAAATGGGTCCTTTTCAGAATGGCAGGCAGTGACTAGTGGGATACCGCAAGGCTCAGTGCTGGGACCCCAGCTATTTACAATATATATTAATGATTTGGACGAGGGAATTGAATGCAACATCTCCAAGTTTGCGGATGACACAAAGCTGGGGGGGGCAGTGTTAGCTGTGAGGAGGATGCTAGGAGGCTGCAAGGTGACTTGGATAGGTTGGGTGAGTGGGAAAATGCATGGCAGATGCTGTATAATGTGGATAAATGTGAGGTTATCCACTTTGGTGGCAAGAACAGGTAAGTAGACCTGGAGTATTGTGTACAGTTTTGGTTTCAGAGTCCTTGGACCGAGTCGAAGGAGGAGGAATAGGGACAGGTGTTGCATCTTATGCGGTTGCAGGGGAAAGTACCTGGGGAAGTGGTGGTTTGGCTGGAAAGGATGAGTTGACCAGGGAGTAGCGAAGTGAACGGACTCTGCGGAAAGCGGAAAGGAGATGGGAAGATGTGGCTGCTGGTGTGATCCCGTTGGAGGTGGTGAAAATGTTGGAGGATTATGTGTTGTATGCGACGGCTGATGGGGTGAAAGGTGAGGACTTTGGAACTCTGTCCCTGTTGCGACTGGGGGGAGGGGGGGCAAGGGCAGAGCTGCAGGGTACCGAGGAGACCTGGTGAGGGCTTCATCTATGATGGGAGAGGGGAACCCCCGTTTCCTAAAAAATGAGGACATCTGTGATGACATTGTATGGAGCACCTCATCTTGGCACAGATGCGGCGTAGATGGAGGAATTGGGAGTAGGGGATAGAATCCTGACAGGAAGCAGGGTGGGAGAAGTGTAGTCTCGATAGTTGTGGGGGTCAGTGGGATTATAATAGATGTCAGTCGATAGACTATCCCCTGTGATGGAGACAGTGAGATCAAGAAACAGTATGTGTGTGTGTGTGTGTGTGTGTGCATGTGAGTATGAAGTGTGTATGTGTGTGTGTGTTTGAGCAGGGCCGGCCTTAGGAGGTACGGGCCCAATTGGGAACAATTTTGCTGAGCCCCAGTACTGTAGAATCACAGAAATATAAAAATCAGCCAAGGTCTGTAGAATCATGGAAATAGAAATAAAGTCGATTATAGACTTTATATCTCTATGGTAGAATAGAAAGAAATCAAAATGTGCGCTTAAAAAGTGCATGCGACCAAACAGATCAAGCTACATTTAATATAACATTGCATACATGTAAGCCTACAAGTAACAAACAAAATGTGTAGATCACCTCTGAAAGTACATAGTTACAATACCACTTGTTTTAGTGACTGCGAAATGAAACAAAAAGAAAAAAGTAATTTAATTACTAGATCCTGGAAAACCAATAACCATTGCGGAAAACCAGTCCAGGCATTAAATTTTGGGCTTCAGCCCCACCCTGCCCTTTCAGCTTTGATGACTGCAGACCTTTTTGAGTGGAAGACTTGCTATAAAGGCACAGATTTGCGATTTAACTACTTGGTTTCCCTCCCACGTTGACTCTCTCCAACTTTCCCCACGAGGAGCTCGCTTAACCAAATATTTAAAAAATTAAATTTGGCCGTTTCTCTCAGAAGCTGGTAAATTCAAATCCAGACATGTATTGAAAGTTGAGTGGTGTTATCCACATTTAGATGCGGTGTCTATACTCAAAACATCATTACAACATACTGTAATATGTTGCTCAGTTTCAACTCTGTGGTGCCCTCCCATCCTCCCATACTGTGAATGATTTATTAAAATATTATTTTTGTTCCAGAAAATACATTTCAGAATTTAAGTGCATTGTTGGAAACAAATTATCTTTTTTGATTTCTATTAACAATCATAAATTATAAATGTCATATTACTATTGCCTTTTATTATGAGAAAGTTATTTTTCTTGCTTTTTTCTCTGCAAATTCTTTTAGAATTTTGTCTAAGTTCCAGCTAATTTCAGATTCAATGGACATAATTGCCAACTGTTGAAACGTTGTTGCTGAATTGATGATCTCAAGTAAGTTTTGATCACTTTCAGCTTGGAAAAACTCCTTTCACCAGATGCCACAGTCACTGGGATTGTCAGAAAATCCGAAGAGCAATAAATAAATTTGGAAATGCGGTAGACCTGTTGTTGCAAGCAAGGAATTCAAGCATTTTCAGCAGATGATCTTTGCTGCAGTTCACAACAACTGAGCATAGACTGCAAATGATTTTGAGTTCTCATGCTATAGCTAGTCTTGTACGAATGTTCAGCCAGTTATTAAAACCACAACTTGCAAGTGCACTTGCTTCGTTATTATCAAAAAGCTTGCGGTAGTAACAGAAGATTTTATCACTTGATACAGGGTATATTAGCCATGGACGATCTACAATTTCACTATTGGTCAGTTTTCTTTCGCAGTGAATTTTGAAAACATGATCGCTCTCATTCTTATGGAAAATTCTACTATAATTGTAGGTGGTCTTTTTTCACTAAATAATCCCGAACACTCTGACTTATCATTTCTGGCCATGTTGCAGGATCATCTATTAATTCCAGAAAACTGGCAACTTTGAATTCCCATTCTCCCTTGCCTCAGAGGCACCAGCAGTCATGTCAACAGGCGAATATCCTTGTTTGTCAATTTTAACTTTCGAAATGGCCGATCTCACTTTCATAGAAACATAGAATCATAGAAAATAGGTGCAGGAGTAGGCCATTCGGCCCTTAGAGCCTGCACCGCCATTCAATATGATCATGGCTGATCATCCAACTCAGTATCCCGTACCTGCCTTCTCTCCATACCCCCTGATCCCCTTAGCCACAAGGCCACATCTAACTCCCTCTTAAATATAGCCAATGAACTGGCCTCAACTACCCTCTGTGGCAGAGAGTTCCAGAGATTCACCACTCTCTGTGTGAAAAAGTTTTTCCTCATCTCGGTCTTAAAGGATTTCCCCCTTATCCTTAAGCTGTGACCCCTTGTCCTGGACTTCCCAACATCGGGAACAATCTTCCTGCATCTAGCCTGTCCAACCCCATTAGAATTTTGTACGTTTCTATAAGATCCCCTCTCAATCTCCTAAATTCTAGTGAGTATAAGCCAAGTCTATCCAGTCTTTCTTCATATGAAAGTCCTGACATCCCAGGAAACAGTCTGGTGAACCTTCTCTGCACTCCCTCTATGGCTATAATGTCCTTCCTCAGATTTGGAGACCAAAACTGTACGCAATACTCCAGGTGTGGTCTCACCAAGACCCTGTACAACTGCAGTAGAACCTCCCTGCTCCTATACTCAAATCCTCTTGCTATGAAGGCCAACATACCATTCGCTTTCTTCACTGCCTGCTGCACCTGCATGCCTACTTTCAATGACTGGTGTACCATGACACCCAGGTCTCGCTGCATCTCCCATTTCCTAATCGGCACCATTTAGATAATAGTCTGCCTTCCCGTTTTTGCCACCAAAGTGGATAACCTCACATTTATCCACATTATACTGCATCTGCCAAACATTTGCCCACTCACCCAGCCTATCCAAGACACCTTGCAGTCTCCTAGCATCCTCCTCACAGCTAACACTGCCCCCCCAGCTTAGTGTCATCCGCAAATTTGGAGATGTTGCTTTCAATTCCCTCGTCCAGATCATTAATATAAATTGTAAATAGCTGGGGTCCCAGCACTGAGCCTTGCGGTACCCCACTAGTCACTGCCTGCCATTGTGAAAAGGACCCGTTTACTCCTACTCTTTGCTTCCTGTTTGCCAGCCAGTTCTCTATCCACATCAATACTGAACCCCCAATACCGTGTGATTTAAGTTTGTATCCTAATCTCTTATGTGGTACCTTGTCGAAAGCCTTCTGAAAGTCCAGATACAACACATCCACTGGTTCTCCCCTATCCACTCTACTAGTTACATCCTCGAAGAATTCTATAAGATTCGTCAGACACGATTTACCTTTCGTAAATCCACGCTGAATTTGTCCAATGATTTCACCACTTTCCAAATGTGCTGCTATCCCATCTTTAATAACTGACTCTAGCAGTTTCCCACTACCGATGTTAGACTAACTGGTCTGTAATTCCCCGTTTTCTCTCTCACTCCCTTCTTAAAAAGTGGGGTTACGTTTGCTACCCTCCAATCCTCAGGAACTCCTCCAGAATCTAAAGAGTTTTGAAAAATTATCACTAATGCATCCACAATTTCTGGAGCTACTTCCTTAAGTACTCTGGGATGCAGCTTATCTGGCCCTGGTGATTTATTGGCCTTTAATCCATTCAATTTACCCAACACCACTTCCCGACTAACCTGGATTTCACTCAGTTCCTGCATCTCCTTTGACCCGCGGCCCCCTGCTATTTCCGGCAGATTATTTATGTCTTCCTTAGGTGAAGACGGAATCAAAGTAGTTATTCAATTGGTCTGTCATATCCTTGTTCCCCATGAACAATTCACCTGTTTCTGACTGCAAGGGACCTACATTTGTTTTAACTAATCTCTTTCTCTTCACATATCTATAAAAACTTTTGCAGTCAGTTTTTATGTTCCCTGCCAGTTTCCTTTCATAATCTATTTTCCCTTTCCTAATGAAGTCCTTTGTCCTCCTGTGCTGGTCTCTGAATTTCTCCCAGTCTCTGGTATGCTGCTTTTTCTGGCTAATTTGTACGCATCATCTTTTGCTTTGATACTATCCCTGATTTCCCTTATTATCCACGGATGCACTACCTTCCCTGATTCATTCTTTTGCCAAACTGGGATGAACAATTTTTGTAGTTCATCCATGCAGTCTTTAAATGCCTTCCATTGCATATCCACCGTCAACCCTTTTAGAACTAATTGCCAGTCAATCTTGGCCAATTCACATCTCATACCCTCAAAGTTACCTTTCTTTAAGTTCAGAACCGTTGTTTCTGAATTAACAATGTCACTCTCCATCCTAATGAAGAACTCAACCATATTATGGTCACTCTTGCCCAAGGGGGCACGCACAACAAGACTGCTAACTAACCCTTCCTCATTACTCAATACCCAGTCTAGAATAGCCTGCTCTCTCGTTGGTTCCTCTACATGTTGGTTTAGATAACTATCCCGCATACATTCCAAGAAATCCTCTTCCTCAGCACCGCTGCCAATTTGATTCACCCAATCTATATGTAGATTGAAGTCACCCATTATAACTGTTTTGCCTTTGTTGCACGCATTTCTAATATCCTGTTTGATGCCATCCCCAACTTCACTACTACTGCTAGGTGGCCTGTACACAACACCCACCAACGTTTCTGCCCCTTAGTGTTTCGCAGCTCTACCATACCGATTCCACATCCTCCAAGCTAATGTCCTTCCTTTCCACTGCGTTAATCTCCTCTCTAACCAGCAACGCTACCCCACCTCCTTTTCCTTTCAATCTATCCCTCCTGAATATTGAATATCCCTGGATGTTCAGCTCCCAGCCTTGGTCACCCTGGAGCCATGTCTCCGTGATCCCAACTATATCATAATCATTAATTGCTATCTGCACGTTCAACTCATCCACCTTATTACGAATGCTCCTTGCATTGAGACACAAAGCCTTCCGCCTTGTTTTTACAACGCTCTTACCCCATATACAATTATGTTGAAAAGTGGCCCTTTTTGATTTTTGCCCTGGATTTGTCTGCCTGCCACTTTTACTTTTCACCTTGCTACCTATTGCTTCCGCCGGCATTTTACACCCCTCTGTTTCTCTGCTCACCATTTAAGAACCCCACCACCTCTTATTCTCTGTTTATTATTGTTTTCTTCTTCCCCCCCTACATGTTGGGTCTGAGTGCTTTCCTTCTCTGCCTCCTGCCTCACACACTGTCTAATAGCATTCTCTATTTGAGCCCCTCCCCCCAACCATTCTAGTTTAAATTCTCCCCAGTAGCCTTTGCAGATCTCCCCGCCAGGATATCGGTCCCCCTCAGGTTCAAGTGCAACCCATCCTTTTTGTACAGGTCGAACCTTCCACAAAAGAGGTCCCAATGATCCAGAAATTTGAATCCCTGCCTTCTGCACCAGTCCTTCAGCCAATCATTTATCCTCCACCTCGCTCCATTCCTACTCTCACTGTCGCGTGGCACAGGCAGTAATCCCGAGATTGTTACCTTTGCTGTCCTTCTCTTTAACTCCCCTCCTAACTCCCTAAATTCAGTACATAAATTCCTACTTTAGAAACATAGAAACATAGAAACATAGAAAATAGGTGCAGGAGGAGGCCATTCGTCCCTTCGAGCCAGCACCGCCATTCATTCTGATCATGGCTGATCGTACCCTATCAATAAACTCTGCCTGCCTTCTCCCCATATCCCTTGACTCCACTAGCCCCTAGAGCTCTATCTAACTCTCTCTTAAATCCATCAAGTGATTTGGCCTCCACTGCCCTCTGTGACTGGAAATTCCATAAATTCACAACTCTCTGGGTGAAAACGTTTTTTCTCACCTCAGTCTTAAATGACCTCCCCTTTATTCTAAGACTGTGGCCCCTGGTTCTGGACTTGCCCAACATTGGGAACATTTTTCCTGCATCTAGCTTGTCCAGTCCTTTTATAATTTTATATGCTTCTACAAGATCCCCCCTCATCCTTCTAAACTCCAGTGAATACAAGCCTAGTCTTTTCAATCTTTCCTAATATGACAACCCCACCATCCCCTGGATCAACCTTGTGAACCTACGCTGCACTGCCTCAATCACAAGGATGTCCTTTTCAAATTAGGAGACCAAAACTGTACACAATACTCCAGATGTGGTCTCATCAGAGCCCTATACAACTGCAGAAGAACCTCTTTACTCCTATACTGAAATCCTCTTGTTATGAAGGCCAACATTCCATTAGCTGTCTTCACTGCCTGCTGTACCTGTAAGCCAACTTTCAGTGACCGGTGTACAAGGACGCCCAGGTCTCGCTGCACCTCCCCCTTACCTAACCTAACCCCACTGAGATAATAATCTGCCCCTTGTTTTTGCCTCCAAAGTGGATAACCTCACATTTATCTATATTATACTGCATCTGCCACGCATCTGCCCACTCGCTCAACCTGTCCAGGTCACCCTGCAACATCCTAACATCCTCTTCACAGTTCACACTGCCACCCAGCTTTGTGGCATCTGCAAACTTGCTTGCGTTGCTCCTAATTCCCTCTTCGAAATCATTAATATATATTGTAAACAGTTGCAGCCCCAACACCGAGCCTTGCGGCACTCCACTCGCCACTGCCTGCCATTCTGAAAAGGACCCGTCCACTCCTACTCTTTGCTTCCGGTCTGCCAAGCAATTTTCTATCCATGTCAACACCCTACCCCCAATACCATTTGCTCTAATTTTAGTCACCAGTCTCCCGTGTGGGACCTTATCAAAGGCTTTCTGGAAATCTAAATACACTACGTCCATTGGCACCCTTCATCCATTTTACTTGTCACATCCTCAAAAAATTCCAGAAGATTAGTCAAGCACGATTTCACTTTCATAAATCCATGTTGACTTGGACTAATCCTTTTACTGCTATCCAAATGCCCCATTATTACCTCTTTAATAATTGACTCCAGCATCTTTCCCACCACCGAAGTCAGGCTAACTGGTCTGTAATTCCACGTTTTCTCTCTCGCCTCTTTCTTGAAAAGTGGGATAACATTAGCTATCCTCCAATCCACAGGAACTGATCTATTGAACATTGGAAAATGATCACCAATGCGTCCACTATATCTAGAGCCACCTCCCTGAGGACCCTGGGATGCAGACCATCAGGCCCAGGGGATTTATCATCCTTCAGTCCCATTAGCCTACCCAATACTATTTCTCGCATAATGAAAATTTCTTTCAGATCCTCTACCCCGTTTAGATCCTCTGTCCTCCAGTACATCTGGGAGATTGTTTGTGTCTTACTTATGAAGACAGATCCGAAGTACCTATTCAACTCTTCTGTCATTTCCTTGTTGCCCATAATAATTTCACCCGTGTCTGCCTTCAAGGGACCCACATTTGACTTTGCTACTCTTTTTCCCTTAACATATCTAAAGAAGCTTTTACTGTCCTTCTTTATATTCCTGGCCAGCTTCCCTTCGTACTTCATCTTTTCAGCCCGTATTGCCCGTTTTGTTTCCTTCTGTTGTCCTATGAAAGTTTCCCAATCCTCTGGTTTCTGACTACTCTTTGCTGTGTTATACATCTGTTCTCTTAGTTTATTCAATCCCTAACTTCTCTTGTCAGCCACGGTAGCCTCCTACTCTCCTTGGAATGTTTCCTCCTTTTTGGAATGAAATGGCCCTGCGTCTTCCGGTTTATGCCCAGAAATTCCTGCCATTGCTGTTCCATCATCATTCCTGCTAAGATCCCTTTCCAGTCTACTTTGGCCAGCTTCCCTCTCATGCCTTCATAGTCCCCTTTGTTCAACTGCATCACTGCCATTTCCGATTTAATGTTCTCCTTCTCAAATAGCAGATCAAAACTAATCATATTATGATCACTACCTCCAAGCAGTTCCTTTACCTCGAGTTCTCTTATCATATCTGGTTCATTGGACAACACTAAATTCAGAATTGCCTTTTCTCTGGTCGGCTCCATTACAAGCTGCTCTAAGAATCCATCTCGGAGGCATTCTACAAACTCTCTTTCTTGGGGTCCTGAACCAACCTGATTATCCCAGTCTACTTGCATATTGAAATCCCCCATCAACAAATGGCATTACATTTGTTACATGCCAGTTTTAACTCCTGCTGCAACTTGTATCTGCTGGAAATAGCAGGGTACCGCGGGTCAAAGGAGTTGGAGGAATTGAGTGAAATCCAGGTTAGTCGGGAAGTGGTGTTGGGTAAATTGAATGGATTAAAGGCCGATAAATCCACAGGGCCTGATAGGCTGCATCCCAGAGTACTTAAGGAAGTAGCTCCAGAAATAGTGGATGCATTAGTAATAATCTTTCAAAACTCTTTAGATTCTGGAGTAGTAAACGTAACCCCACTTTTTAAGAAGGGAGGGAGAGAGAAAACAGGGAATTACAGACCAGTTAGTCTAACCTCTGTAGTGGGGAAACTGCTAGAGTCAGTTATTAAAGATGGGATAGCAGCACATTTGGAAAGTGGTGAAATCATTGGACAAAGTCAGCATGGATTTACGAAAGGTAAATCATGTCTGACGAATCTTATAGAATTTTTCGAGGATGTAACTAGTAGCGTGGATAGCGGAGAACCAGTGGATGTGGTGTATCTGGACTTCCAGAAGGCTTTCGATAAGATCCCGCATAAGAGATTAGTATACAAACTTAAAGCACATGGCATTGGGGGTTCAGTATTGATGTGGATAGAGAATTGGCTGGCAAACAGGAAGCAAAGAGTAGGAGTAAACGGGTCCTTTTCACAATGGCAGGCAGTGACTAGTGGGGTACCGCAAGGCTCAGTGCTGGGACCCCAGCTATTTACAATATATATTAATGATCTGGATGAGGGAATTGAAGGCAATATCTCCAAGTTTGCGGATGACACTAAGCTGGGGGGGCAGTGTTAGCTGTGAGGAGGATGCTAGGAGACTGCAAGGTGACTTGGATAGGCTGGGTGAGTGGGCAAATGTTTGGCAGATGCAGTATAATGTGGATAAATGTGTGGTTATCCATTTTGGTGGCAAAAACAGGAAAGCAGACTATTATCTAAATGGTGGCCGACTAGGAAAAGGGGAGATGCAGCGAGACCTGGGTGTCATGGTACACCAGTCATTGAAAGTAGGCATGCAGGTGCAGCAGGCAGTGAAGAAAGCGAATGGTATGTTAGCTTTCATAGCAAAATGATTTGAGTATAGGAGCAGGGAGGTTCTACTGCAGTTGTACATGGTCTTGGTGAGACCACATCTGGAGTATTGCGTACAGTTTTGGTCTCCAAATCTGAGGAAGGACATTATTGCCATAGAGGGAGTGCAGAGAATGTTCACCAGACTGATTCCTGGGATGTCAGGACTGTCTTATGAAGAAAGACTGGATAGACTTGGTTTATACTCTCTAGAATTTAGGAGATTGAGAGGGGATCTTATAGAAACTTACAAAATTCTTAAGGGGTTGGACAGGCTAGATGCAGGAAGATTGCTCCCGATGTTGGGGAAGTCCAGGACAAGGGGTCACAGCTTAAGGATAAGGGGGGAATCCTTTAAAACTGAGATGAGAAGAACTTTTTTCACACAGAGAGTGGTGAATCTCTGGAACTCTCTGCCACAGAGGGTAGTCGAGGCCAGTTCATTGGCTATATTTAAGAGGGAGTTAGATGTGGCCCTTGTGGCTAAAGGGATCAGAGGGTATGGAGAGAAGGCAGGTACGGGATACTGAGTTGGATGATCAGCCATGATCATATTGAATGGCGGTGCAGGCTGGAAGGGCCGAATGGCCTACTCCTGCACCTAATTTCTATGTTTCTATGTTTCTATGTTTACACCCTACATCACGGCTACTATTTGGCCGTCTGTAAATAACACCAATTAGTGTCTTCTTGCCTTCACGATTCCTGAACTCAATCCACAGTGACTCTACCTCGTCAGTCCCTATGTCTTTCCTCACAAGCGACTGAATTCCATCCCTCACCAGCAGAGCTACCCCCTCCTCTGCCCACCTGCCTGTCCTTTCTATAGGATGTATAACACTGAATATTAAGTTCCCAGGCCCGATCCTCCAGCAGCCACGTCTCAGTAATCCCCACAATGTCATATCTACCAACCTGTAACTGAGCCTCAAGCTCATCTACCTTACTTCTTATACTTCGCGCATTCATATACAATACTTTTAATTCGTTACGAATCTCACCTTTCACATCGATCCCTATTACACTTGGCCATACTCTCCT
>CM075983.1:1134240-1141740 GCA_038087875.1 Malacoraja senta | reverse complement strand
GACGTTGTTCACTTCTCCGCATCTGCACAATGGTGCCTGTCTTGCTCTTTTGTGCTTCTTGTGGTGGTGGTGGGAAGATTGGTGAAAACAGGGCTGCAACGTGAACGCTCTTTCATTGCCCCATAAAATGTAGTCGCAAATAGACAATAGACAATAGACAATAGGTGCAGGAGTAGGCCATTCCGCCCTTCCAGCCAGCACCGCCATTCAATGTGATCATGGCTGATCATTCCCAATCAGTACCCCATTCCTGCCTTCTCCCCATATCCCATGACTCCAATAATTTTAAGAGCCCTATCTAGCTCTCTCTTGAAAGTATCTGGAGGAACTGCCTCCACCGCCCTCTGAGGCAGAGAATTCCACACTCACAACTATGTGTGAATAAGTGTCTCCTCGTCTCCCTTATTCTTAAACTGTGGCCCCTGGTTCAGGACGCCCCGAACATCTAGAACATGTTTCCTGCCTCTAGCGTGTCCAAACCCTTAATAATCTTATATGTTTCAATAAGACCCCCTCTCATCCGTCTAAACTCCAGAGTGTACAAGCCCAGCCGCTCCAATCTCTCAGCATATGACAGTCCCGCCATCCCGGGAATTAATTTTGTGAACCTACGCTGCATTACCCCAATAGCAAGAATTATGGCTCTTAAAGATAGTGGAGTCAGGGGATATGGGGCGAAGGCAGGAACGGGGTACTGATTGGGGATGACCAGACATGATCACATTGAATGGCTGGCTCAAATGACCAAATGGCCTACTCCTGCACCTATTGTCGATTGATCTTCCTCAAATTTCGACACCAAAACTGCGCACAATACTCCACGTTTGGTTTGACGTTAGAGAAGTCAATGTTCATAGCACTGGGGTGTAAGCTGCCCAAGCGAAATATGAAGTGCTGTTCTTCCAATTAACGCTGGGCCTACTCCATTGTCAGAGTCAAAAAGGGCAGTTTAGGAATGGGAGGGGGAGTTAAAGTGTCTAGCAACCGAGAAATCAGGTAGGTTTAGGCAGACTGAGCAGAGGTGTTCAACGAAGTGATGGCCGAGCCATCTCTTGGTCTCACCGATGTACAGGAGTCCACACCTGGAACAGCAGATACAGTAGATGAGGTTGGAGGGGGGTTGATGCAAACTGCTGGATTCTCCAGTCTGGAGTCTAAAGAAGTGTCTCGATCCGAAACGTCGCCTATTCCTTCTCTCCATAGATGCTCTCTCACCTGCTGAGTTTCCCTTACTTTCACTCTGAAGAAGGTTCTGTGCCCCCGAAACGTCACCCAACCTTTTTTCCCCACAGATACTCCCTGACCCACTGAGTTACTCCAGTATTCTGTGTCTATCTTTGGTATAAACTATAAACTATAAGCAGTTCTTTGTTTTTATCTCGCTAAATCTTGCTTGTGTATACACGGTTTCTCACAATTTCCCTGCTGCCTTTATTTAGGTTTAAGTTCTATTTTGCATTTACTGGAGTATCCCATAGACTGGGAACCCACCCGGAATGTCCAGCTCGCCGCCTGGAATATGAACTTGCCCACCCCGTGGACCCGGCTCACCCGCCATGGATAGAGGTCCCACGGGAACCAGCTGGAGGGCCGGTGAGCAAAGCGGCTGTGGGAGGGAGTGCACGGGCTAGACGGGGGAGTGGCTGCTGGAGGCCCTGCAGCAGCCTGGGGCTCGGCTGGACCGGGCACGTGGCCCGCAAGCGGCCTACAGCGGTGGAGCAGCGGCGGAGGACACCACGGCTACGCTTGGCCAGGCCGACCCTGCAACGTCGCCATGACAACGGGCCTTCATGGTCAGGTCAAGATCCCTGCACTTGGTCAACTGGGTGTTGGAAATGGCCCCAAACTGGCGACTCTGTCTACTGCCTCAGTGTACCACTATGATACACTTGTACTGTACATGAGATGCCTATCCAAGATGTATCTAAGTGCTTTTGTATAGTGATATTGTACTGAACTGTGTAACAACATATACAACTCTACTTGTCTAAACAGTTCAAATGTTTTGACCCACAACAGCAACAGTATTACATATCATGTCAAAGAATCATAGTCATAGAGTGATACAGTGTGGATACAGGCCCTTCGGCCCAACATGCCCACATCGGCTGTAACTCCTCTGGCAGCTTGTTCCATACACCCACCGCCCTTTGTGTGAAAAAGTAACGTGTAGGAAGGAACTGCAGTTGCTGGTTATACACCATTCTACCCATCACTTCACTGGTCTCAGTCTGTTCACGTCACCTGTGAAACAGCGAGCGTTGTGGTGAGTGGATGCACACACTGCCATGCCACTCCGCCCAGTGGAACCTGTTCACGGACTCGCCAGCCGCCTGTCACTTCTCCGGCGATGAAGAGACCGTGTTCCATGTGTACATGGGGTGTGAGAGGTTGCAGCCCCTGTTCGACTATCTGAAGGGGCTGCTTCTCACGTTTTGGCTACATTTTAGCCCCAAGCTCCTGATATTTGGGCACCCGGTACAGAGGTGCGGGGTGGAGTGAGTGAATTATACTGATTGTAGGGGCGGGTGGGGGGGAGGGGTGAAACTGGGAGAGAGAAGCGGCAGGACAAAGCATGGCCGGTAATAGGTGAACACCGGTGAGGTGGTTATTTGACAGGCTGATTGTGGGACAAAGACCAGGGATGCAGGTATGAGCCAAGGGGTATGATGCGAGGTCAGGTTCCACAGGCGGAGGGGGGAGGGGGGGGGGAAGGGGGTGAAGGGCTGCAGAATCACACCCGGGGAGCTAGTGATGGGGCAGCAGGGACAGGGCGGCCGGTTTACAAAGACCTTCCACAGATAAACTAGACAGGAAACCATTGAGTGTGATGCCAACGAGGACTTTATTGCTTTACTCTCCCAGTACAAGAGAAACCCAATGTTTAGAGTAATCATTGCGAATACAACATCACCTGGCTTAACAATGACGGTGCCGCGCCTCTGCGTGGATGCAGTTTTGGTCCACTTGTCCACTGGTACACTTGTTAACTGTATCCTGATGGATAATATTGCAAGTGTCTCTACAGGTCACTTGTTGCTGTGGTAGCCTGGTTACATCCGGGCCCCACCACTGCATCACATTTCACGTCTCCTCATTTTATTTACTTTTTTTCCTCATATTTTCCGTTATTATTCACTTTTTGGGGTATCGTTAAGTAAGTAAGTAAATTGTATTTATATAGCACGTTTAAATCAACTCGCGTTGAAACCAAAGTTTTACATAGAAGAAATAATTAAGTTTCCGTACATCCATAGAAAAATTAAAAAAAGAAATTAAAAAAAGATCTAAGTTAAATGCCACTATATAATTCTTATTTGTTGAAATAAGCGCTGTACTAATAGACCATGCTTCTGTTACTGCTCTGCTAAAGGATCAGACTATTTCTGTGCTAACTTGTGTAAAATGATTAAATCTGCCGTAGAACATTAGATTATAACACAATTAGTTCTACACTACACTACAATGCTACAATGCTTCCCGGCTGCTTGACACGGGTACAATCATCTCTGTTATGTTGTTCTTACGCTGCTGCGTTATGCTGCGAATACCTCACTACTATTAAGTAACATTTTGGTTGGCATCTGCCTTCAGATTCGAATTTCCGTCCATTCGTGGATTAATCTTCGAATATCTTGATACTATTAGAATTTACTGCACTGTCTCCCCCGTGTGAATTTTATTGCCGTTATCTCTATGCGATTAGATCAACGTTTATTCGTCTCCCAGAGATTACACCTCAGTAAGATTTGCCCTGTCACGCCAACACAATTCCCCCCACACCGCTGAGCTCGGTTTAACATGTTCCCAAACACGCGGTCTGGGGGCCGGAAGCAGCCGAGTAGAAGATCGTTCCCCGCTCGCTCCGGAGAGTCCGCCGTGGCCGTTGAGGTCCAGTCAGCGACTCGACTGTACAAACCCGCCCGACTGTACAAAGCTGAATGGTTTCATTAGTTAACTTCTTTAACCACCCTCCGTCTTTGGTCGATAGCTTCTCTGTCAGTAAGTGTAAACTGACCGGACTGTGTTCAATAAAGTCACCTGCAGTTAATAACAGAGGTTGTTGGGAAAGCTCATCAGGTTATGTAGCGTCTGTGGAGGGGAAATTCTCTCTGCTCCTCTTACATAGATACATAGATACATATAAAATAGGTGCAGGAGTAGGCCATTCGGCCCTTCGAGCCTGCACCGCCATTCAATATGATCATGGCTGATCATCCAACTCATAATCCCGTACCTGCCTTCTCTCCATACCCCCTGATCCCTTTAACCACAAGGGCCACATCTAACTCCCTCTTAAATATAGCCAATGAACTGGCCTCAACTACCCTCTGTGGCAGAGAGTTCCAGAGATTCACCACTCTCTGTGTGAAAACGTTTTTCCTCATCTCGGTCTTAAAGGATTTCCCCCTTATCCTTAGGCTGTGACCCCTTGTCCTGGACTTCCCCAACATCGGGAACAATCTTCCTGCATCTAGCCTGTCCAACCCCATAAGAATTTTGTACGTTTCTATAAGATTCCCTCTCAATCTCCTAAATTCTAGCGAGTATAAGCCAAGTCTATCCAGTCTTTCTTCATATGAAAGTCCTGACATCCCAGGAATCAGTCTGGTGAACCTTCTCTGCACTCCCTCTATGGCTATAATGTCCTTCCTCAGATTTGGAGACCAAAACTGTACGCAATACTCCAGGTGTGGTCTCACCAAGACCCTGTACAACTGCAGTAGAACCTCCCTGCTCCTATACTGAAATCCTCTTGCTATGAAGGCCAACATACCATTCGCTTTCTTCACTGCCTGCTGCACCTGCATGCCTACTTTCAATGACTGGTGTACCATGACACCCAGGTCTCGCTGCATCTCCCCATTTCCTAATCGGCCACCATTTAGATAATAGTCTGCCTTCCCGTTTTTGCCACCAAAGTGGATAAGCTCACATTTACCCACATTATACTGCATCTGCCAAACATTTGCCCACTCACCCAGCCTATCCAAGTCACCTTGCAGTCTCCTGGCACCCTCCTCACAGCTAACACTGCCCCCCAGCTTAGTGTCATCCGCAAACTTGGAGATGTTGCTTTCAATTCCCTCGTCCAGATCATTAATATAAATTGTAAATAGCTGGGGTCCCAGCACTGAGCCTTGCGGTACCCCACTAGTCACTGCCTGCCATTGTGAAAAGGACCCGTTTACTCCTACTCTTTGCTTCCTGTTTGCCAGACAGTTCTCTATCCACATCAATACTGAACCCCCAATACCGTGTGATTTAAGTTTGTATCCTAATCTCTTATGTGGTACCTTGTCGAAAGCCTTCTGAAAGTCCAGATACAACACATCCACTGGTTCTCCCCTATCCACTCTACTAGCTACATCCTCGAAAAATTCTATAAGTTTCGTCAGACACGATTTACCTTTCGTAAATCCATGCTGACTTTGTCCAATGATTTCACCACTTTCCAAATGTGCTGCTATCCCATCTTTAATAACTGACTCTAGCAGTTTCCCCACTACCGATGTTAGACTAACTGGTCTGTAATTCCCCGTTTTCTCTCTCCCTCCCTTCTTAAAAAGTGGGGTTACGTTTGGTACCCTCCAATCCTCAGGAACTACTCCAGAATCTAAAGAGTTTTGAAAAATTATCACTAATGCATCCACTATTTCTGGAGCTACTTCCTTAAGTACTCTGGGATGCAGCCTATCTGGCCCTGGTGATTTATCGGCCTTTAATCCATTCAATTTACCCAACACCACTTCCCGACTAACCTGGATTTCACTCAGTTCCTCCATCTCCTTTGACCCGCGGCCTCCTGCTATTTCCGGCAGATTCTTTATGTCTTCCTTAGTGAAGACGGAACCAAAGTAGTTATTCAATTGGTCCGCCATATCCTTGTTCCCCATGATCAATTCACCTGTTTCTGACTGCAAGGGACCTACATTTGTTTTAACTAATCTCTTTCTCTTCACATATCTATAAAAACTTTTGCAGTCAGTTTTTATGTTCCCTGCCAGTTTCCTTTCATAATCTATTTTCCCTTTCCTAATTAAGCCCTTTGTCCTCCTCTGCTGGTCTCTGAATTTCTCCCAGTCCTCTGGTATGCTGCTTTTTCTGGCTAATTTGTACGCATCATCTTTTGCTTTGATGCTATCCCTGATTTCCCTTGTTATCCACGGATGCACTACCTTCCCTGATTTATTCTTTTGCCAAACTGGGATGAAAATTTTTTGTAGTTCATCCATGCAGTCTTTAAATGCCTTCCATTGCATATCTTTCACGGGGACTGGCGGCCCTGAGTAGATTTTTGCCTGTTATTTTGTATTGTTGATTTCTAGCTTCGGACACAAGTGGGAAATAACATTTGGGGAGAAAATTGGAGGAAGTTTCACAGAAATTAAAGAAGTTAATGTCTGGCAAAATAACGCTGAAAGGGGCTGTGCTGTTTGTGAAACGGTGAAAGGTTTACAATCCATAATTAGATGTTCATCGGATGAAAAACTCAGTCTGTGACCGAATCTCTGGTACCGTGGGGTTATAATATATATTTCATGTAAATTCTGTCATTGAACAGATTAAAAAAACAACCATCGTTCACTGTATTTTTACTGAGTGATCTGCTCCCGGCGTGTTATAATTTGGAGGAATCTGTACGTGAACTGGACTGCCAGTAACCTTTAGAATTTGTGAAGAACAGGCTCGGTAATCTGAGGTTAACGCGCAGAGTTCATTGGAGATGGAGAATAACTTGCTTCCACTCGGGTTCTGTTGTTTACGCGGTGGCTGACGAGATCGATGTGGGTCCCGCGGACTGTACCTCAGGTGATGCTTGATGGGCTGGGCAGGTGGCTAGTTTGTGAGGTGGCCACTCCTGTATTTCACTTGGCCTCCAGGTTCTCAGTAACATCCCGAATTATCGCCACTTTCATCAGTCACGGGCCAGGAATTCCAGAGAATCAGTGACTGTTTTAAAGTTTTAATCAAGGAGGGTTTGAGAACTTTATATATTGTTTGCTCTGTCTCTGTGGAGCTCGTCCGTGGTAATACGGCTCAGTGTAGAGTGGCTGCTTCAGGAGTATGGTGTCAGGTGACTAGTCTAAAGAAGTGTCTCGACCACAAACGTCAGCCATTACTTCTCTCCAGAGATGCCGCCTGTCCCGCTGAGTTACTCCAGCATTTTGTGTCTATGTCAGGTAACTAAATGTTATTGTTCTCTGTGCAGGAGAGGGGGGTTGTGGCAGGTCAATAATATTGGTGGCTAATATTAGATTGGACACCTGCAAATGGCCAAGGACGCGAGAGATACCTGGGATGGCAGGGGGTGATGGGGATATTTGGACTCAGAAAAATGATGTAGATAGGTTGAGTGTGAGCAAAGCTCTTCGAAAATGGAGTTTAACGCAGGAAATTGTGAGGCCATACATTTTGATAGGAGGAATCTAAAGTCAGATGTGATCTAAATGGAGAAAGTCTGTAGATAAAGGAGGCAGATAAATATTAAGATGTTTG
>CM075983.1:1119240-1129240 GCA_038087875.1 Malacoraja senta | reverse complement strand
CCACAATCCACAATCAGTACCCCGTTCCTGCCTTCTCCCCATATCCCATGACTCCGCTATCATTAAGAGCCCTATCTAGCTCTCTCTTGAAAGTATTCAGAGAACCGGCCTCCACCGCCCTCTGAGACAGCGAATTCCACAGACTCACATGTGTGAAAAAGTGTTTCCTGATCTCTGCTCTAAATGGCTTACCCCTTATTCTTAAACTGTGGCCCTTGGTTCTGGACTCCCCCAACATCGGGAACATGTTTCCTGCCTCTAGCGTGTCCAACCCCTAAATAATTTATATGTTTCAATAGGATCCCCTCTCATCGTTCTAAACTCCAGAGAATACAAGCCCAGCCGCTCCAATCTCTCAGCATATGACAGTCCCGCCATCCCGGAAATTAATAGTGTGCTCTTACGCTGCACTCCCTCAATAGCAAGAATTAGGGCTCTTAAAGATAGCGGAGTCAGGGGATATGGGGAGAAGGCAAGAGCGGGTACTGATTAGGGATGATCAGCCACGATCACATTGAATGGCGGTGCTGGCTCGAAGGGCCAAATGGCCTACTCCTGCACCTATTGTCTATTGTCCTTCTCAAATTTCGACACCAAAACTGCACACAATACTCCAGGTTTGGTCTCACTAGGACCCTGTACAACTGCAGAAGGCCCTCTTTGCTCCTATACACAACTCCCATTGTTATGAACTGATAGAGACTGATAGGAGAACTGGGAAGGGGAAAGGATGGAGAGAGAGGGGAAGCAGGGGTTACTTGAAGTTACAGAAGTCAATGTTCATCACACTGGTGTCTAAGCTGCCCAAGAGCAAAGGGAACATAGGAACATAGAAAATAGGGGCAAGAGGAGGCCATTTGGCCCTTCGAGCCAGCTCCGCCATTCAATATGATCATGGCTGATCATCCACAATCAGTACCCTGTTTCTGCTTTGTCCCCATATCCTTTGATTCCGTTAGCCCCAAGAGCTCTATCTAACATACCCCACATCAGATTGGGTTTTGTTAACACAATACGTTAATGATCAAATCCTCAATAAATGTCAACGCGGCCAGATTCCACAAACATCTCGGAACCCCATTTCCCACCTTACTGCTTCAGTGCAAACCAAAGACAAGGCCTGTGTGTGGTCTTCCACTTCATGGCGATGGCAGCAGATACTGACCCCCTTGACGTGACACAGAATAGTTACTCAGAGATACAGCATGGAAACTGGCCATTCGGCCCAACTAGTCGAGGTCGACCATCGATCTCACCTTCACACTAGTTCTAAGTTATCCCACTTTCTCGCCCACTCCCTCTACTAGGGGTAATTTACAGAGACCAATCAACCTACAAACCCGTACATCTTTGGGATGTTGAAGGTAACCGGAACACCCAGAGGGAACCCACACGGTCGCGGGGAGACTGTGCTAACTCCACACGGACTAGAACCGATGTCAGGATGGAACTTGGATCACCCGCCCCGTGAAGCAGCAGCTCTACCCGCTGCGCCACTGTGCTGCCCCATTCTCAACATCAATGCCCGGGTTATAGAACTGGATTGACCACAGTGCCGCACGACCTGGCAGTGATATGTAACCCGTTCCTCCAGGGGAAATATCTGTCTCTATATTCAGCATGTTGAAACACAACCGGATCTCACAAGTTTCACTAACACGGATCAGCTGCAGTCATTTTAGTTAACGGACGAATACTAAGAGTTAGGCTTTATATAGATTTTTATTGTGAAGTATTTGTACTGAAGCAAGCTTGTTAATTAACAATAGATACAACTCTACTTGTCTAAACAGTTCACATGTGTTGACCCATCAACAGCAACAGTATTACATATCATGTCAAAGAGTCACCTGTTGCTGTACGTGACTAATCTGATTACACACATTCCCCATCAACAAGTCAGTTGAAGGGAACAGGGTCCACATTACTGCACAAGTACATATTAAACCCCCAATTTAGCTTATTTTACCATCAGCATTTCCTGCTTAATCAACGAGCTCTATGATCAAAGCTGCAATAGTAATTGTTGGTTACATTAGAAACAAAGTTTTCATATAATAACAGAATGCAAAATAATACCAAAACAGTCGTGGTTACAGTTTAGTTTAGTTTAGAGATACAGCGCGGAAACAGGCCCTTCGGCCCATCCGAGTACAAGCGGCCCATCGATCATCCCGTACACTAGCACTATCCTACACACTAGGGTCAATTTACAATTCTGAGAGAAGCCAATTAACATACACACCTGTATGTCTTTTTTGGAGTGTGGGAGGACACCGTCGCACCCGGTGGAAGCCCATACACAAACAGACAGCACCCGTAGTCAGGATTGAACCCGTGTCTCTGGCGCTGTGAGGCAGCAGCTCTACCGCTGCGCCACTGTGCCGCCCACATTCCAGTGGGATGTATTTCAGGCGGGTCATTCTCATCAGTTCTAAACATTCTCCATATCTCTCTGTCTGGAGCTGTAGATGATAGACATGGTCCCAGTTCCCTCGCAGAGAGTTGGTCTTCTTGCAGATGCATCTCCACTTCTTCACCTTGGTGAAGATTACTGGGAATAAGACAAGTGACATGTTCTCAGACGCGTTCCCACTTTCCCCACACTGGAAGTTTCCCGTCCTGGAGATAAACGTCCTTCCCAGACACTCGCTGCCAGGCGCAATCTAATGGAGGCGCTGACTTTCCTGTTCGCATTGATACCAAAGTAGATGCATTGGAGTGGTTTGCTGCTGAATGAGAACTGGTTTATTTTTGCTTGTCGGGAAGTTCTGAGGGACACTAACGGGCTGGTAGATTCATAGATAGACACAAAACGCTGCAGTAACTCAGCGGGACAGGCAGCATCCCTATGGAAGGGTAAGGTGTGAAAACGAGAGATCAAAGGGGACGCTACTGAAGGGAAATGTAGAATGGGTCATTGTTGGCCATGGGGAAGGTGGAGGAGGTCTAGGACAGAAAGGTCAATGTGGGAATGGGAGGGGGAGTTACAGTATTTTGCAAACGGGCGGTCACGTGGGACTAAGCGGACTAACGCACAGCTCCAAGCAAACAGCTATCAGTTCGAGTAGAATTAGCGCACGGTTTGGCGTTAGGATGTTTCAAAGTATGAAGCCCAGCACGACGTGAACTGACGGGATGGATATTGGTGCCGAGCGGTTAATGGGCGCGTTTGGCAACAGCGAGCACCTTCTCTGCGGTCTCCACCAGTAGATCCAGCACATCACTCAGTATCCAGTAGGTCATCGCAAATGAAGACCCGGCTCCAAACAGGGCACCAATGACTGGGACAAAGTAAAGAACGGCTTCGATGGCTGAAACACCAACGGCGACTGCACCCAAACGAAGCCTTACTATTACTTGTGTAGTTATTTCTCCCAGTAGGGGTGATTGTGCTGCGGCTTTCAGCTCTTCCACGGATGTGCCTGTTCTGCCGGCCAATCTGCGGAGAGCATCATCATCCAGACACAGGCATTTACGGAAATTGATTATCGCTCCAATCAATATCCCCATGTCACAGGCGATAGAGAGACCTGGGACCGGGATCGCTCCAATTCCTCCCGACATGATCGCCAACATCCAGATACGTTTCTTCAACTCCTCACCTTTCTTCCGAATAACCTCCACACTGAGGTTGGGAAGGGCCAGTATGAAGACAGATTTCTTTATTTTTGGTAAACCAGCTTTAAGTGCTTTCATTAACCGAGGGAAATCATACATATCCTTCGCAAAACTGCATATCAGGAACACATTGGGATCAGGGATCCCGGCCTTTCCCAACCTACTGACGCAGTCACTCCGGATCATTTCCATTTCTGCATCTTCATCAAATTCTTTTCGTTCTCTCCGCATTGTTTTAAGGTCATTGTCAATCTTAGAACGGACAAAATAGAACTTCTTCCCCAGCCGCTTAATCTCCTTGGCAAGTTTTGCATCATTCTCTGTGAATCGACCAGCTGCCACCATGATGAAGAAATCGTATTTTTTTAATTGCATTTTCTTCGGGTAGGAAGCCCTGGTGAATTGTGTAGATCCGATCCCCGGCAGGTCCCAGTAGCGGACATTGGGCAGATTGGGATGTGGGTATCCGGTTTGCTCCATTGTAGTTTCCGTGGTCCCAACCGCAGCCGCTCCCACATCTTTGCTACAAAGCCCTCTCATGGCGTTGATGAAGGTGGATTTCCCTGTACCCGTGTCTCCCGTCACGGCGATGTTCAGCTCGGTATTGTCCAGTTCTTTCACCTTCTTCTCCAGCAGAGGTTGAACATTTTTCACACCACCCGTTTTGAATTCGGAAATCAGTTTGTTGAGCTCTTCCTGTGTGAAGAATGTGGGGGTCTCAGACTGAGCTGCCTGTTGGCTGAAAGGAAACATGTTCGGTGATAGTTTCCAGTTGAAATGAAACCAACTGAAATAAAGAACAAGCACCTTCTCTCCCTTTCCCTGTTCTCTTCCCATTGCTCTGCCTGGATACACACCATTTATCCCACAATCCCACCCTTTCCCCTTCCCCCTTCCCCCGTCGTCTTCCACCTCCGGCTTCCCATTTCACGCCTCTTCTCTTGGCCTAGGAGCGGAATTAGGCCATTCGGCCCATCTATCCCGCAAGTTCTCCTTATCTCATTCTTTTCATCACCGGCCTTCCTTCAATCATCACCCCCCCTCCCCCACCCCCCAATATCTATCAACCTATCACTTGCCTGACTTAGTCCTGCCCCCAATCCTCATCCAGCCGCCTCCCTCCAATCACAATCAGAGTGAAGAAGGGTCCATTGAAGAAACCAATGGATCCTGGAGCTGAAACACTTCACACAGATTTGATAACTTAGAGATATAGGCTGTGGGCCGTGGAGCCTTTTCCTTCAGGTTCGTGACCCAACTCACAGAACTACCTGAATTTTTTAAAACATATTGTGTAAAAATATTATATAAATCATACCTGAAACTCGTCAAAAACAAAACCTGCACATTTTGTTTAAATATGACAAAAACTTAAAATTTTCCGAGTAGTAATTGTCCAATTAATGCACGTTTGACATTGAGGTCGGACGCAAATCTTTGTTTATGGTCGCTAGGCATCGAGGACCCTGGGATCATGGCTGCCTCCTCATTACATCAATAGCAATAACAAGATTTCCAAGGATAAAGGTCATGCTAACCTTGTTGATAATTTTGTTTTTCAATTGATTTATCTTTATAAAGTTTGGATGTGAACTGTTAAATAAAAATGATAAATAACAAATGTGCAGCTGGGGTTAGGATTAGGGTCAGGGTCAGGGTCAGGGTCGGTAGGTCGGGCTTGTCGGCCCGCTAGCCTAGTGGAGGCTGCGAAGGGTCGGTCGGGCAGTTGGTAGGCCGGTGGGTGCTGCGAGTGGTTGGACGGCCGGTGAGTGCTGCGAAGGGTCGGTTGGGCTGTCGGCCGGTCGGTGTTGCAGCGAGTGAGCGGGCGGACTGACAGAGCCGCCGCTATGTGGGTGCTGAAGGCGGCCTGGGCGGCGTGCAGGGCAGTGCTGCCCCCCACCATCATCACCACGATGATCCAGAAGTGGCCGTGGTGGACTCACTGCGGGGGCGAGTTAGGGTTAGAGTTATATATATATATAGTATAATAATATATTGTTTAAATCAGTGGTTCTTAATCATTTTGGCCCCACGACCCCATCAGACATTCTTGCTCAATACCGTGACCCCCGAAACAAAAATTGAAAAAACCCAGCCCGATTTATGAAATCATGTCTGCCTATACTCAGTGAGTGGGATGGCTGAAATGGCTTCGTTGCCATCAAGCGATCAAAATGAGGAGAAATGCTCGACAGGCAGCAACTCATGTCAGCGTCGATCACAAGCCTATTGCGTGCTTTCGTTTTCAGAGTTACCATGGTTGAGAATCCAGCCTCACAGCGATAGGTTGAGGGGGACTGGTCCAATAGGGTCAGGGCCCTATTCGAAAGAACAGGACAGTCCTTCACTTTCAGCCAAAACGTGGCGAGCTCTTGCCCCATGAAGTCACTATTGAGCTGCGCATCTTCACCAATTCGGTAAAATTCAACCTTTGCAGTCACGTCAGTATCGCTGATGGCACCGTCTTCAATGGAAAAGGGTTGGACGATCCACTCCTCACGAGAGCAGTCGTCCAGTCCGGAAAAGTAACGTTCGATGGCTTCACTAATTCCCAGAAGGTGGGTTGACATCTCCTTGTGGAAATGGCATTCAGCATCCAGGAGAGTCAACATCTCAGGGAAGATAGTCGTGTCACCGTCCTGGACTCTTCTCTGGTAAAAGTGAATCTTCCTCCTGAACGCTGCCACTTTATCAAGAGCCGTGTGTAGCATTGGGAGGTTTCCTTGAAGTGACAGGTTCAAGGAATTCACCTCGGCGAAGAAGTTAGCCAAGTAAGCAACCTTCATCACGAACAGTTCATCCGGCACCTTTTCATAAAGCTGATTCTCCTTCTCGGTACACCCTCTATCCAAGAACAGCGCTATTTCCGCTCGAAGTTGAATCACACGATTGAGAACTTTACGGGGTGGAAGATTGCAACCTTCACGTGGTCTGCCCTGTTTTGACTAATGCAATCAACTCGACGTGCACAAACGGAAGATCAAATAGAACAAGTTGCCCAACAACTTTAGGCTGTGCACGCCACACAAAAGAAGAAGAGAACTTTACCACGTGAAAGCCAACGTACGTCTGTGTGGAATATCAGAACAGTGAAATCGGCGCCCATTTCTTCACACATCGCTTTGAAGATTCTTGAGTTTGTTGCGCTCCCTCGGATGTGGTTCACAATCTTCACCACATCTGAAAGCACTTCTCGAAGATCAGGAGGGAGAATCTTCATCGCTAAAGCATGAAGTGGGTGAAGGAGACATGGGGAGTGACATTCTTCAGGAAAGCTTTGAAGCCAGGCCATGGAAGGTGCCCAATCTGTACACACCCCAACAAGGCGTTCCTAGCCAAGCTCATGTTTGATGAGGAAGGCTTCCAGCATTCTGAACACATCTTTCCACGAGTGGTAGTGGCCAATGGCTCCGAGAACAGATACTCCTCCTTCATGGTTTCTCCATCGAGGTAACGAACATAGACTAGCAGTTGGGAAGGAGGCAACATCTGTTGACTCATCCAGTTGCAGTGAATACACTGGACTGCTCTTCACAGCGCTCACCACGTGCAGCAGAATATCATTACTCATATCCGAGATTCGACTTTTGACTGTCATTCGAAAGGGAAATCTGCCTGAACTTGTTTGACTGCTGTTCCCCCAGCACCAACTTTGCTGCTTCGAGAAGGCATGGCTTGATAAGCTGTTCACCGATGGTGTGAGGTTTCTTAGTCTGGACTCGATAAGCAATCCGGTATGAAGCCCCCAGCGCTGCTTCATTATGATGAGCGCAGTGACCCGTCGAATCGATGCGGGAACCCTTGAGTGCGGCTTCTTTTCGTTTGAAATAGTCCATGCCCTTCCCCGCCAGGTCGCTGTGGCAAGACTCCAAATGGATCTTCAGTTTGCCGGACTTCATGCTCCCGTGGCTCAAAACCTTGGCACAGATAACACATTGCGGCTTGACCACGGATGTTTGAACAATGCTAGTGAAGCTGAACTTGAGAAATGCTTCACTATATGTGCGCTTCTTGGCAGACATGGTTCACAACACACACGGTTAGTGCACGTATACGTAAGCGCATACGTGAACAAAATACTGTGTGTGGTATGTACCTTTGATAGGTTACTAAAAGTGGGCTCAACAAATTGATATGTTATTTATGACCCCTTCATGACATCCGGAAAAACCCTAGACGACCCCCATGGGGGTCACGAACCCCAGGTTAAGAACCACTGGTTTAAATAGACTGCAACTGTGAAATGGGCACCCCATGGTGTAATAAGGGCATTGGACACTAGACGGCGCTTACTTTTTTGATCTCATTTTCTAATTAATGTGCAACTTTTGGCACTGACGAGTTATGACTTCCTTCTCAATTACATATCTAAATCTGTGCAAAATTTCATGTAGTTCCGAGACATGGATCACGAAAGTTGATTTCTAGACACATTTGTGATGCTCGGCCCACAGCCTATCTTGAAGAAATGCAACTCTCTCTCTCTCTCTGAACCCTGTGAATCACTAGGCAGGGACTGCTCAAATCGGAGAGGGGGACGTTAGCGACGGCATTGTAAGCCCGGTGACCTTGCACGGGTCACGCATGGCCCAGTCTGAGTGTTGATAAGGGTGCGCCACCTTACAAACTCCCCACACGACAGTCGGCTGCCCCTGTGGAAGAGGCATTGGTTCCTACATTGAAGTTCCTTAGAACCCAGTAATCTTTGGTCATAATGTGTTTCAAAGGAGAGAAACATAGCAGAGTGTGAAGTCGAGAGATATAAAACTCCACAGGTCGGTAGAGTCTGAAACAGGAAGTCATTTTCTGCCCGGTCTGTAATGACAAGGTACTGTCTCCTTTAAACTGGTGTCATTGAACATGAATATGAAGGGGTCATAAATAACATATCAATTTGTTGAGCCCATTTTTAGGAATCTATCAAAGGTACATACCACACACAGTACTTTGTTCACGTATGCGCTTACGTATACGTACACGAACCGTGTGTGTTGTGAACCATGTCTGCCAAGAAGCGGACGTATAGTGAAGCATTTCTCAAGTTCGGCTTCACTAGCATTGTTCAAACATCCGTGGTCAACCCGCAATGTGTTATCTGTGCCAAGGTTTTGAGCCACGAGAGCATGATGTCCAGCAAACTGAAGATCCATTTGGAGTCTTGCCACATAGACCTGGCGGGGAAGGGCGTGGACTATTTCAAACGAAAATAAGCCGCACTCAAGGGTTCCCGCATTGATTCGACGGGTCACGGCGCTCATCATAATGAAGCAGCGCTGGGGGCTTCATACCGGATTGCTTATCGAGTCCAGACTAAGAAACCTCACACCATCGGTGAACAGCTTATCAAGCCAGGTGCGTTAAGATGCGGCTCCTAAGGGACCGTATTAGGAACCTGGAGCAGCAGCTCGATGACCTCTGTCTGGTCAGGGAGTGAGGAGGTCATAGAGAGGTGGTCACTCCAAGACCACGGGAGGCAGGCAAGTGGGTCACGGTTAGGAGGGGCAAGGGGCAGAGGCAGGGACTAGAGAGTACCCCGGTGGCTGTACACCTTGACAATAAGTACTCCTGTTTGAGTACTGCTGGGGGGGGGGGACATCCTACCTGGGGGTAGCGACAGCGGCCGGGCCTCCGGTACAGAGACTGGCCCTGTTGCTCAGAAGGGTAAGGGAAAGAAGAGGAGGGCAATAGTAATAGGGGACTCTATAGTTAGGATGTCAGATAGGCGATTCTGTGGACGCAGTCAGGAGACCAGGATGGTAGTTTGCCTCCCTGGTGCCAGGGTCTGTGATGTGTCTGAACGTGTCCAAGATATCCTGAAATGGGAGGGAGAGGAGCCTGAGGTCGTGGTACATATAGGTACCAATGACATAGGTAGAAAAAGGGAAGAGGTCCTGAAAGGAGAATTTAGGGAGTTAGGAAGAGAGTTAAGGAGAAGGACCGCAAAGGTAACAATCTCAGGATTGCTGCCTGTGCCACGCGACAGTTAGAGTAGGAATGGAGCGAGGTGGAGGATAAATGCGTGGCTGAACGACTGGTGCAGAGGACAGGGATTCAAGTTTCTGGATCATTGGAACCTCTTTTGGGGAAGGTGTGACCTGTACAAAAAGGATGGGTTGCACTTGAACCCGAGGGGGGACCAATATCCTGGCGGAGAGATTTGCAAAGGCTACTGCGGAGACATTAAACTAGAACGGTCAGGGGGAGGGACTCAAATAGAGAAAGCTAGTAGACAGTGTGTGAGGCAGGAGGCAGAGAATGGAAGCACTCAGACCCAACATGTAGGGGAGAAAGAAGAAAAAGATAATAAACAGAGAATAAGAGGTGGTGGGTTTCTTAAATGTGTATATTTTAATGCTAGGAGCATTGTAAGAAAGGTGGA
>CM075983.1:1022860-1119040 GCA_038087875.1 Malacoraja senta | reverse complement strand
AGAAAGAAGAAAAAGATAATAAACAGAGAATAAGAGGTGGTGGGTTTCTTAAATGTGTATATTTTAATGCTAGGAGCATTGTAAGAAAGGTGGATGAGCTTAGAGCCTGGATTGACACCTTGAAGTAAGATGTTGTGGCGATTAGTGAAACATGGTTGCAGGAGGGCTGTGATTGGAAACTAAATATTCCAGGATTTCTTTGCTTCAGGTGTGATAGAATTGGATGGGCAAGAGGTGGCGGTGTTGCATTGCTTGTCGGGGAAGATATTACAGCAGTGCTTTGGCAGGATAGATTAGAGGGGTCATCTAGGCAAAAGCTATTTGGGTGGAACTGAGAAATGGGAAAGGTGTAGCAACACTTATAGGGGTGTATTATAGACCACCTAATGGGGAGCGAGAATTGGAAGAGCAAATATGTAAGGAGACAGCAGATATCAGTAGTAAGCACAAGGTAGTGATTGTGGGAGATTTCAATTTTCCACACATAGACTGGGAAACACATTCTGTAAAAGGGCTGGATGGTTTGGAGTTTGTAAAATGTGTGCAGGATAGTTTTTTGCAGCAATACATAGAGGTACCTACTAGAGAAGGGGCAGTGCTGGACCTCCCTGTTAGGAAATGAGACAGGTCAGGTGCCGGAGGTATGTGTTGGGGAGCACTTCGGGTCCAGTGATCACAATACCATTAGTTTCAATATAATTATGGAGAGGGTCAGAACTGGACCAAGGGTTGAGATTTTTGATTGGAGAAAAGCTAACTTTGAGGAGATGCGAAAGGATTTAAAAGGAGTGAATTGGGACATGTTGTTTTATGGGAAGAATGTAGTAGATAAATGGAGGACATTTAAATGTGAAATTTTAAGAGTACAGAATCTTTATGTCCCTGTTCGGTTGAAAGAAAATAGTAATAATTGGAAAGGGCCATGGTTTTCAAGGGAAATTGGCCACTTGGTTCGGAAAAAGAGAGAGATCTACAATAATTATATGCAGCATGGAGTAAATGAGGTGCTTGCAGAGTGTAAAGAATGTAAAAAGAATCTTAAGAAAGAAATTAGAAAAGCTAAAAGAAGTTATGAGGTTGCTTTGGAAGGTGAAAGTAAATCCAAAGGGTTTCCACAGCTATATTAATTGGAAAAGGATAACGAGGGATAAAATTGGTCCATTAGAGAGTCAGAGTGGACAGCTATCTGCAGAGCCAAAAGAGATGGGGGAGATATTCACCAAGATATTCGGTATTCACCAAGGAGAAGGATAACCAATTATGTGAGGTAAGGGAAACAAGTAGAGTAGCTATGGAAACTATGAGGATCAAAGAAGAGGAAGTACTGACACTTTTGAAAAATATAAAAGTGGATTAGTCTCCAGGTTCTGACAGGATATTCCCGAAGACATTGAGGGAAGTTAGTGTAGAAATAGCAGGGGCTATGACAGAAATATTTCAAATGTCATTAGAAACGGGAATGGTGCCGGAGGATTGGCGTACTGCGCATGTTTTTCCATTGTTTAAAAAGGGTTCTAAGAGTAAACCTAGCAATTATAGACCTGTTAGTTTGATGTCAGTGGTGGGCAAATTAATGGAAAGGATACTTAAAGATAATATATATATAATCATCTGGATAAACAGGGTCTGATTAGGAACAGTCAACATGGATTTGTGCCTGGAAGGTCATGTTTGACTAATCTTCTTGAATTTTTTGAAGAGGTTACTAGGGAAATTGATGAAGGTAAAGCGGTGGATGTTGTCTATATGGACTACAGTAAGGCCTTTGACAAGGTTCCTCATGGAAGGTTGGTTAAGAAGATTTAATTGTTGGGTATTAATGGTGGAATAGCAAGATGGATTCAACAGTGGCTGAATGGGAGATACCAGAGAGTAATGGTGGATAACTGTTTGTCAGATTGGAGGCTGGTGACTAGTGGGGTGCCTCAGGGATCTGTGTTGGGTCCACTGTTGTTTGTCATATACATCAATGATCTGGATGATGGTGTGGTAAATTGGATTAGTAAGTATGCAGATGATACTAAGATAGGTGGTGTTGTGGATAATGAAGTAGATTTTCAAAGTCTGCAGAGAGATTTAGGCCATTTGGAAGAGTGGGCTGAAAGATGGCAGATGGAGTTTAATGCTGATAAGTGTGAGGTGCTACATCTTGGCAGGACAAATCAAAATAGGACGTACATGGTAAATGGTAGCGAATTGAGGAATGCAGTTGAACAGAGGAATCTAGGAATAACTGTGCATCGTTCCCTGACGGTGGAATCTCATGTAGATAGGGTGGTAAAGAAAGCTTTTGGTGTGCTGGCCTTTATAAATCAGAGCATTGAGTATAGAAGTTGGGAAGTAATGTTAAAATTGTACAAGGCATTGGTGAGGCCAATTCTGGAGTATGGTGTACAATTTTGGTCGCCAAATTATAGGAAAGATGTCAACAAAATAGAGAGCGTACAGAGTCAATTTACTAGAATGTTGCCTGGGTTTCAGCACCTAAATTACAGAGAAAGGTTGAACAAGTTAGGTATTTATTCTTTGGAGCGCAGAAGGTTAAGGGGGGACTTGACAGAGGTCTTTAAAATGATGAGAGGGATTGACAGAGTTGACGTGGATAAGCATTTTCTATTGAGAGTAGGGAAGATTCAAACAAGAGGACATGATTTGAGAATTAAGGGACAAAGGTTTAGTGGTAACATGAGGGGGAACTTCTTTACTCAGCGAGTGGTAGCTGTGTGGAATGAGCTTCCAGTGGAAGTGGTGGAGGCAGGTTCAATTTTATCGGTTCGATAGTGGTGAATCTCTGGAACTCTCTGCCACAGAGGGTAGTTGAGGCCAGTTCATTGGATATATTTAAGAGGGAGTTGGATGTGGCCCTTGTGGCTAAAGGGATCAGGGGGTATCGAGAGAAGGCAGGTACGGGATACTGAGTTGGATGATCAGCCATGATCATATTGAATGGCGGTGCAGGCCCGAAGGGCCGAATGGCCTACTCCTGCACCTATTTTCGATGTATCTACGTATCTATGTATCATTTAAAAATAAATTGGATAGGTATATGGATGGGAAAGGAATGGAGGGTTATGGTCTGAAGGCAGGTAGATAGGTGAGAGTAAGTGTTCGGCACGGACTAGATGGGCCGAGATGGCCTGTTTCCGTGCTGTAATTGTTATATGTTATATATGTTATATAAGCAATGCCTTCTCGAAGCAACGAAGTTGGTGCTGGGGGAACAGCAGTCAAACAAGTTCAGGCAGATTTCCCTTTCGAATGACACAGTCAAAAGTCGAATCTCGGATATGATTAATGATATTCTGCTGCACGTGGTGAGCGCTGTGAAGAGCAGTCCAGTGTATTCACTGCAACTGGATGAGTCAACAGATGTTACCTCGTTCCCAACTGCTAGTCTATGTTCGTTACCTCGATGGAGAAGCCATGAAGGAGGAGTACCTGTTCTCAGAGCCATTGGCTATTTCCACTTGGGGAAAAGATGTGTTCAGAATGCTGGAAGCCTTCCTTATCAAACATGCGCTTGGCTAGGAACGCCTTGTTGGGGTGTGTACAGATAGGGCATCTTCCATGGTCGGTTGCAGATCTGGCTTCAAAGCTTTCCTGAAGAATGTCACTCCCCATGTGTCCTTCACCCACTGCATGATACATCGCCATGCTTTAGCGATGAAGATTCTCCCTCCTGATCTTCGAGAAGTGCTTTCAGATGTGGTGAAGATTGTGAACCACATCCGAGGGAGCGCAACAAACTCAAGAATCTTCAAAGCGATGTGTGAAGAAATGGGTGCCGATTTCACTGTTCTGATATTCCACACAGACGTGCGTTGGCTTTCACGTGGTAAAGTTCTCTTCTTCTTTTGTGTGGCGTGCACAGCCTAAAGTTGTTCGACAACTTGTTCTATTTGATCTTCCGTTTGTGCATGTCGAGTTGATTGCATTAGTCGAAACAGGGCGGACCAAGTGAAGGTTGCATTCTTCCACCCCGTAAAGTTCTCAATCGTGTGATTCAACTTCGAGCGGAGATAGCGCTGTTCTTGGATAGAGGGTGTACCGAGAAGGAGAATCAGCTTCATGAAAAGGTGCCGGATGAACTGTTCGTGATGAAGGTTGCTTACTTGGCTAACTTCTTCGCCGAGGTGAATTCCTTGAACCTGTCACTGCAAGGAAACCTCCCAATGCTACACACGGCTCTTGATAAAGTGGCAGCGTTCATGAGGAAGATTCACTTTTAGTCCAGGACGGTGACACGACTATCTTCCCTGAGATGACGACTCTCCTGGATGCTACGCCAGATGCTGAATGCCACTTCCACGAGGAGATGTCAACCCACCTTCTAGGAATTAGTGAAGCCATCGAACGTTACTTTCCCGGACTGGACGACCGCTCTCGTGAGGAGTGGGTCATCCTTTTCCATTGAAGACGGTGCCATCAGCGATACTGACGTGGCTGCAAAGGTTGAATTTTACCGAATTTGTGAAGATGCGCAGCTCAAGAGTGACTTCATGGGGCAAGAGCTCGCCACGTTTTGGCTGAAAGTGAAGGACTGTCCTGTTCTTTCGAAGAGGGCCCTGACCCTATTGGACCAGTCCCCCTCAACCTATCGCTGTGAGGCTGGATTCTCAACCATGGTAACTCTGAAAACGAAGGCACGCAATGGGCTTGTGATCGACGCTGACATGAATTGCTGCATGTCGAGCATTCGTCCTCATTTTGATCGCCTGATGGCTACGAAGCAATTTCAGCCATCCCACTCACTGAGTATTGGCAGACATGTTTTAATAAATACGGCTGGGTTTTTTCAATTTTTGTTTTGGGGGTCACGGTATTGAGCAAGAATGTCTGATGGGGTCGTGGGGCCAAAAAGGTTAAGAACCACTGTATTAAACGGCTTCAACAACTGAAACAGCAGAGAGCCCCACCCAATCCCACCCCTAGTACTTGTGCAGTTATTTCTCATGGCAGGGTTGATTTTAGACAATATGCAATAGGCAATAGACAATAGGTGCACGAGTAGGCCATTCGGCCCTTTGAGCCAGCGCCGCCATTCAATGTGATCATGGCTGATCATCCCCAATCAGTACCCCGTTCCTGCCTTCTCCCCATATCCCCTGACTCCGCTATAATTAAGAGCCCTATCTAGCTCTCTCTTGAAAGTATCCAGAGAACCGGCCTCCACTGTCCTCTGAGGCAGAGAATTCCACAGACTCACAATCTCTGTGATAACTGTGGCCCCTGGTTCTGGACTCCCCCAGCATCAAGAACATGTTTCCTGCCTCTAGCGTGTCCAAACCCTTAATAATCTTATATGTTTCAATAAGATACCCTCTCATCCTTCTAAATTCCAGAGTATACAAGCCCAGCCGCTCCATTCTCTCAGCATATGACAGACCCGCAATCCCAGGAATTAACCTTGCAAACCTATGCTGCACTCCCTCAATAGCAAGAATGTCCTTCCTCAAATTAGGGGACCCAAACTGCACACAATACTCCAGGTGTTGTCTCACTAGGGCCTCGTACAACTGCAGAAGGACCTATTTGCTCCTATACTCAACTCTTGTTCTAAAGGCCAACATGCCATTCGCTTTCTTCACTGCCTGCTGGACCTGCATGCTTACTTTCATAGACTGATGAACAAGGGGAGACATGCATCCAACCCTCTCACCCTGAACACAGGATCCCGTTGTACTTGCCCTTTTCCCAACTTGACACCATTTAGATAGTAATCTGTGTCTTTCTGCTTTTCCACGGATGTGCCTGTTCTCTCGGCCAATCTGCGGAGAGCAGCATCATTCAGACACAGGCATTCACAGAAATAGATTATCGCTCCAATCAATATCGCCATGTCACAGGCGGCAGAGAGACCCGGGTCCGGGATCGTTCCCACTGCTCCCGACATGATCTCCAAGATCCAGATACGTTCCTTCAACATCTCACCTTTCTTCCGAATAATCTCCACACTGAGGTTGTGAAAGGCCAGGGCAAAGACAGGGTTCTTTATATTCCAGTGCTTCCATTAACCAAGGGAAATCATACATATTCTTCATGAAACTGGATATCAGGAACACGGTGGGATCAGGGATCCCGGCCTTTCCCAACTGACTGACGCAGTCACTCCGGATCTTTCCCATTTCTGCATCTTCATCAAATTCCTTCGCTTCTCTCCGCATACAATAAAGGTCAGCGTCAATCATAGAGCGGACAAAATAGCACCTCTTCCCCAGCCGCTTAATCTCCTTGGCAAGTTTTGAATCATTCTCTCTGAATCGACCAGCTGCCACTATGATAAAGAAATCAATTTTTTTAAATTGCATTTCCCTCAGGTAGGAACGCATGGGAAATCGGAGAGTTCCGAACCCCGGCAGGTCCCAGTAGCGGACATTGGGCAGATTGGGATGTGGGTATCCGGTTGGCTCCAGTGTAGTTTCCGTGGTCCCAACTGCAGCCGCTCCCTCATCTGTGCTACAAAGCCCTCTCATGGCGTTGATGAGGGTGGATTTTCCTGTACCCGTGTGTCCCGTCACGGCGATGTTCAGCTCGGTATTGTCCAGTTCTTTCACCTTCTTCTCCAGCAGAGGTTTAACCTTTCCCACACCACCCGTTGCGAACCCAGACTTCAGTTTGTTGAGCTCTTCCTGTGTGAAGTATGAGTGGGTCTCAGACTGAGCTGCCTGTTGGCTGAAAGGAAACATGTTCGGTGAAAGTTTCCAGTTGAAATGAAACCAACTGAAATAAAGGACACGCACCTTCTCTCCCTTTCCCTCCTCTCTTCCCATTGCTCCACCTGGATACACACCATTTATCCCACAATCCCGCCATTTCCCATTTCCCCCATCACCTTCTACCTATATCCATTCCTCCGGCTTCCCATTTCACGTCTCTTCTCTTGTCACAGGAGCAGAATTAGGCCATTCGGCCCATCTATCCCACGAGTTCTTCTTCTTCTTGTAGGATTCCGGCAGTGTAGACGCTGCTAAGCGTATTACTGCCCTCCACAGGTCAAAGTTTGAACTAAATTCTTACATACAGTCCTGTAACTTGCAGGAATTGAAGAACAGCCCTGGATATCAGTTGATGTTTCTCATTGTGTCCAAACAAAGATAAAACAGAAAAAGCCTCAACTCCAAGTCCTGTCAGTCTAACAAACAATACTTTTCTTTCTACCCTATACTTTTTACATTCTAGGAAAACATGCTTAACTGTCTCATTACTCCCACATTCACACAAGCCAGAAACATGTTTCCCTACAATGCACAAATAGTAATTTAACCCACAGTGTCCCAACCTCAATCTACACAGTTTAACTGAGTCCCTACGGGACAGAGATGTATAGAAACATATTTTCCTAACTTCAAATTGTATAGAAAAGTAGTGTCTACCCCTGAATTCCATTTCCCATCCTCTCTGCCATTCGTTCGTTAAGCCCTCTTTAATTATTTCTCTCAGTTCCACTCTCCCCAATGATACATGGATATCTATTTCTCTTCTTAAACTCTCCTTTGCAATAAGGTCCACCTGCTCATTCCCCCTCACCCCAGCATGCCCGTATCCCACGAGTTCTCCTTCTCTCAGTCTTTTCATCGCTGACCTTCGTTCAATCATCACCCCCCAACATCTATCAACCTATCACTTGCCTGACTTAGTCCTGCCCCCAATCCTCATCCAGCCGCCTCCCTCCAATCACAATCAGAGTGAAGAAGGGTCCCAACCCGAAACGCCACCTGTCCCCCAGAGAAGCTGCCTGACCCGCTGAGTTACTCCAGCGCTGTGCTTGAGGTGAGGGAGGAGAGGTGGAGAAGTAACATTGTGTGATGTATCAGGACATACCTGGAGCTGGCATTTCCCATTCTCCTTCTCTGTCTGTCCTTGTCTCGCCTGTGTGATGATCCAGTGGTCCCAGCACTGCCCGGGGGGGAGGGGAGAGGTCTGGGCACCGGGGCTTCTCCTTGTCTTCAGTTGTGTGTGTTCTCCTAGAGGAAAGCAGAGAGGATGCTGGTGTTTCTTTCTGTAGCAGAGGTGTATGTAAGGCAGCAAAGTATATCCCTCTTAATTAATATACGTCATTTGGCCCAACTTGTCCGTGCCAATACAATGCCCCATCTAAGCTAGTCCCACTTGTTTACAATTGGCCCATACCTTTATAAACTTTTTCCATCCATTCGAAAGTCGAAATGTATTTTAGATGCTTTTACAGTACCTGCTTCAATTAGATCCTCTGGTAGCTCGTTGCACAGACCCGACACCCTCTGAGTAAAAAAGTTGCCCCGCATGTTCCAATGGAATCTTTGCTCCCTCACTTTATCCCTAAGCCTCTACCACGGGTAAGACACTGTGGATTCACCCTCAATTTTCCTCATGATGTTATACACGTCTTTCAGATCACCCCTCATCCTCCTGCGCTCCAAGGAATAAAGTCTTAGTCTGCCCAACGCCTCCCTAGATCTCAGGTCTTCGAGCCCGGGAAGCATTCCCATAAATCTTCTCTGCGCTCTTTCCAGCTTAATTCAGTTCAGTTCAGTTTAGTTTATTATCACGTGTACCGAGGTACAGTGAAAAGCTTTTGTTGTGTGCTACCCAGTCAGCGGAAAGACAATCCATTATTGTAAATGAGCCATTTACAATGTACAGATACACGAAAAGGGAATAACATCTAGTGCGAGGTAAAGCCAGTAAAGTCTGATCAAAGATAGTCAGAGGGCCCCGGGAAAGGTAGATAGTAGTTCAGGACTGCTCTCTAGTTGTGTTGGGATAAAACCCTGTGACAGTAACTTGCTTTGAATCTCCCAATGATTCTCAGAAACAAGTTGCATCTGCAGAATAAAGGAATTAGACTTTAAAATTAACCTATGAACATTCCTCTCACCTTCGCTCCCCCCATCCTCCACGCTGATTGTTTCATCAGCTCCATAGTTCACATTGTTTCCCTTCAGATCACACCTTTCCCGGCACAGATTGGGCACCGTCCTGCTTGAGCTCATTTGTTACCAGCCCTGATATGTCATGGTCTTTTCTCGCCTCCAACTCTTCACCCCCACCCCCCAAATACCATCCCCCACTCTCAGTCTGAAGAAAGGTCCAGACTTCTGAAACTTCACCCATTCCTTTTCTCCACAGATGCTGCCTGACCCGCTGGGTAACCCCATCACTTTGTGTCTATTTTTGGATTAAACCTGATCTGCAGCACTTTGTTTCTGCCTCCCTAAATCCTGCTTGTGTAAACATAGTCTCTGGGAAACACCTATCCTTTATCGGACAGCATTTGCTTTCTCTGCTGCAGGTCAATTTCCACTCGAACGTCGCAGTTTATGTGGAAAAAAAGATGGGAACATCGCATTTAGAAGCGTGCCCAAAGCAAGGGTTACTTGAAGTTAGAGAAGTCAATGTTCATATCGCTGGGGTGTAAGCTGTGCAAGTGTAATATGAGGTGCTGTTCATCCAACTTGAAAACCCACGCAGGTCACAGGGAGAACTCCGTACAGACAGCACCCGTAGTCGGGATCGAACCCAGATCTCTGGTGCTGCAAGCGCTGTAAGGCAGTAACTCCATCGCTGTGCCACCGTGCCGCCCAATCTGGGGTCACCGGCAATGGACTGAATACATCACGGGGGGGAAATAAGATAGACACAAAATGCTGGAGTAACTCAGCGGGACAGGGAGCATCTCTGGATAGAGGTGATGGGTGAAGTTTCGGGACGAGACCCGTCTTTAGACTGAAGTCAGGGGAGAGGGAGATACATAGATAAGGATGAGTAAGGTGTGAAAACGGGACATAGGGGATGGAGTTGTAGGAAAATGTAGAATAGAACTTTGTTAGCTGGGAGAAGTGGGAAGGGGAAATGATGGACAGAGAGGGAAAGCAAGGGTTACTTGAAGTTAGAGAAGTCAATGTTCATATCGCTGGGGTGTAAGCTGCCCAAGCGAAATATGAGGTGCTGTCCCTCCAATTTGCACTGAGCCTCACTCTGACAATGGAGCAGGCCCAGGCAGGAAGGGCAGTGTGGGAATGGGAGGGGGAGTTAAAGTGTTTAGCAACCGGGAGATCAGGTAGATTTAGACGGACTGAACGGAGGTGTTCAACGAAACGATCGCCGAGCCTGCGCTTGGTCTCACCGATGTACAGAAGTCCACACCTGGAACAGCAGATACAGTAGATGAGGTTGGAGGAGGTACGAGTGAACCTCTGCCTCACCTGATAAACCTGTCACGGTCCTTGGACGGAGTTGAGGGGGAGGTATAGGGACAGGTGTTGCATCTTCTGCGGGGGAAAGTACCTGGGGAAGGGGTGTTTTGGGTGGGAAAGGGTGAGTTGACCAGGGAGTGCGGGGGGAATGGTCTCTGCAGAAAGCGGAAAGGGGTGGAGATGGGAAGATGTGGCAAGTAGTGCGATCCTGTTGGTGGTGGTGAAAATGTCTGAGGATTATGTGGTGTATGCGACGGCTGATGGGGTGAAAGGTGAGGACTTGGGGGACTGTCCCTGTTGTGACTGGGGACAGGGGGAGCAAGGGCAGAGCTGCAGGAACTCATCTATGATGGGCGGGGGGAACCCCCATTCCCTAAAGAATGAAGACATCTCCGATGACCTGGTATGGAGCACTCATCTTGGGCACAGATGCGGTGTAGACAGGAATTGGGAGTAGGGGATAGAGTCTTTACAGGAAGCAGGGTGGGAGAAGTGTAATCTAGATAGTTGTGGGGGTCAGTGGGTTTATAATAGATGTCAGTCGATAGTCCATCTCCGGTGATGGAGACGGTGTAATCAAGAAACTGTATGTGTGTGTGTGAGTATGAAGTGTGTGAGTGTGCGTGTGAAGTGTGTGTTTGTGTGAAGTGTGCAAGTGTGATATGTGAGTGTGTGTGTGTGTGTGCGAGTGTGATTATGTGTGTGTGTGTTTGTGGTCACCGGCAATGGACTGATTACATCGCGCGGGGGGGGGGGGGGGGGGCAATGTGGACACGTTTCTAACTGCAAGATTTGTTTCACATAAACTGCGACCCCGGATTGGAAACGAAACTGTAGCCGAGAAAACAAATATCTCCGAGAAAGCGAGGTTGTTTCCTGTTCAGACAAGCAAGGTTTAGCAAGATAGCAACACACAAACACAGACACACTCTCACGCACACACACAAACACAGACACACGCACACTTACGCATACACACACATTCACAGACAAACACAGATACACACAGACACACACACACGTACACACTCACACATTTGATAACTTAGAGATAGACACAAAAATCTGGGGTAACTCAGCGGGACAGGCAGCATCTCTGGAGAGAGATAACTCAGAAACTAATAACAGATTCTGGATGAGGGAATTGAATGCAACATCTCCAAGTTTGCGTATGACACAAAGCTGGGGGGCAGTGTTAGCTGTGAGGAGGATGCTAGGAGGCTGCAAGGTGACTTGGATAGGTTGGGTGAGTGGACAAATGCATGGCAGATGCAGTATAATGTGGATAAATGTGAGGTTATCCACTTTGGTGGCAAAAACAGGAAAGTAGACTATTATCTGAATGGTGGCCGATTAGGAAAAGGGGAGATGCAACGAGACCTGGATGTCATGGTACACAAGTCATTGAAAGTAGGCATGCAGGTGCAGCAGGCAGTGAAGAAAGCAAATGGTATGTTAGCATTCATAGCAAAAGGATTTGAGTATAAGAGCAGGGAGGTTCTACTGCAGTTGTACAGGGTCTTGGTGAGACCACACCTGGAGTATTGCGTACAGTTTTGGTCTCCTAATCTGAGGAAAGACATTCTTGCCATAGAGGGAGTACAGAGAAGGTTCACCAGACTGATTCCTGGGATGGCAGGACTTTCATATGAAGAAAGACTGGATAGACTCGGCTTGTACATGCTAGAATTTAGAAGATTGAGGGGGGATCTTATAGAAACTTACAAAATTCTTAAGGGTTAAAGAAGGAACTGCAGATGCTGGAAAATCGAAGGTACACAAAAATGCTGGAGAAACTCAGCGGGTGCAGCAGCATCTATGGAGCGAAGGAAATAGGCAACGTTTCGGGCCGAAACCCTTCTTCAGACTGATAGGGGGTGGGGTGAAGAAAGGAAAAAAGGAAAAAGGCGGAGGAGGAGCCCGGGGGCTCGGGGAGGGGAGGAGACAACCAGAGGGCTGATGCAGGGGAGGGGACAGCAAGGGCTAGCAGAATTGGGAGAATTCAATGTTCAAGCCCCCAGGGGTTGTACAGGCTAGATGCAGGAAGATTATTCCCGATGTTGGGGAAGTCCAGAACTAGGGGTCACAGTTTAAGGATAAGAGGGAAGTCTTTTAGGACTGAGAAGAGAAGATCATTTTTTACACAGAGTGGTGAATCTGTGGAATTCTCTGCCACAGAACGTAGTTGAGGCCAGTTCATTGGCTATATTTAAGAGGGAGTTAGATGTGGCCCTTGTGGCTGAAGGGCTCAGGGGGTATGGGGAGAAGGCAGGGATGGGATACAGAGTTGGATGATCAGCCATGATCATATCGAATGGTGGTGCAGGCTCGAAGGGCCGAAGGGCCGAATGGCCTACTCCTGCACCAATTTTCTATGTTTCTATTCTCTCCGCGGCTCCTGCCTGTCTCACTGAATGTTTTGAACAGTTTCCAGTGCCGCTGCTCCGATTCTGCTCCTTACCTACTTCGGTTCAGGAGGAGACTCCGTCAGTGAACGTCCGCTGTGATCACTACTCCAGTCCGCTGTGTGTCTGGACTTTCCCTCTCCCCGTGTCAAGTCATTGGATGGATTGCTGCACGTTATCCAATAAGGCTCAAGATGTGTGTGAGCTCACTTGTTGCCGAGTGACTTTATCTTTACCCGCCGGCGTGATCGCTGGGGGACAGTTATACCTACAATGAGAAAACCCACGCAGGTCACAGGGAGAACTCCGTACAGACAGCACCCGTAGTCCGGTATTGAACCCAGGTCTCTGGTGCTGCAAGCGCTGTAAGGTAGTAACTCCATCGCTGCGCCACCATGCCGCCCAATCTGGGGTCACCGGCAATGGACTGAACACATCACAGGGGAAAAACAAGATAGACACCAAATGCTGGAGTAACTCAGCGGGACAGGGAGCATCTCTGGAGAGAGGCAATGGGTGACGTTTCGGGACGAGACCCGTCTTCAGACTGAAGTCAGGGGAGAGGGAGATACATAGATAAGTGTGAAAACGGGACAAAGGGGGTGGAGTTGAAGGAAAATGTAGAATAGAACATTGTTAGCTGGGAGAAGTGGGAAGGGGAAATGATGGACAGAGAGGGAAAGCAAGGGTTACTTGAAGTTAGAGAAGTCAATGTTCATATCGCTGGGGTGTAAGCTGCCCAAGCGAAATATGAGGTGCTGTCCCTCCAATTTGCACTGAGCCTCACTCTGACAATGGAGCAGGCCCAGGCAGGAAGGGCAGTGTGGGAATGGGAGGGGGAGTTAAAGTGTTTAGCAACCGGGAGATCAGGTAGATTTAGACGGACTGAACGGAGGTGTTCAACGAAACGATCGCCGAGCCTGCGCTTGGTCTCACCGATGTACAGAAGTCCACAACTGGAACAGCAGATACAGTAGATGAGGTTGGAGGAGGTACGAGTGAACCTCTGCCTCACCTGATAAACCTGTCACGGTCCTTGGACGGAGTTGAGGGGGAGGTATAGGGACAGGTGTTGCATCTTCTGCGGGGGAAAGTACCTGGGGAAGGGGTGTTTTGGGTGGGAAAGGGCGAGTTGACCAGGGAGTGCGGGGGGAATGGTCTCTGCAGAAAGCGGAAAGGGGTGGAGATGGGAAGATGTGGCAAGTAGTGCAATCTTGTTGGTGGTGGTGAAAATGTCTGAGGATTATGTGGTGTATGCGACGGCTGATGGGGTGAAAGGTGAGGACTTGGGGGACTGTCCCTGTTGTGACTGGGGGCAGGGGGAGCAAGGGCAGAGCTGCAGGAGACCCTAGTGAGGGCCTCATCTATGATGGGAGGGGGGAACCCCCGTTCCCTAAAGAATGAGTACATCTCCGATGACCTGGTATGGAGCACTCATCTTGGGCACAGATGCGGCGTAGGTGGAGGAATTGGGAGTAGGGGATAGAGTCTTTACAGGAAGCAGGGTGGGGAGAACTGTAGTCTAGATAGTTGTGGGGGTCAGTGGGTTTATAATAGATGTCAGTCGATAGTCTATCCCCTGTGATGGAGACGGTGTGATCAAGAAACTGTATGTGTGTGTTTGTGTGATGTGTGTGAGTATGAAGTGTGTGAGTATGAAGTGTGTGAGTGTGAAGTGTGCGAGTGTGACATATGAGTGTGTGTGAAGTGTGTGTGTGCACGCGAGTGTGATTGTGTGTGTGTTTGTAGTCACCGGCAATGGACTGATTACATCGCGGTGGGGGGGGGGAGGGGCCAATGTGGACACGTTTCTAACTGCAAGATTTATTTCACATAAACTGCGACCCCGGATTGGAAACGAAACTGCAGCCATCATACCATAATAGTATTTTTATCCGATCATTCACCACTGACTTTTATACTTAAAATCGAGGGAATGCCGTGTATAATACCTTTTTGGAGATTCAACGCACAAATATTAAATAACCTGCAGGGTTATGAGTATATAAAAGAACAAACAATTTTTTTTTCGAGATAAATGAGACGCCGGGTATTTCTGTATCGCTATTATGGGAAACCTTTAAGGCATACATTCTCAGTGCTATAATCTCTTATCAAAGTTTTAAAAATAAAGAAAATAAAAGAGAACTTCAGAGGATAGAACAGGAAATAAAATCACTAGAACTGGACAATGCAAGTGACCCAACCATTGATAAACATAATAAGATAACCTTATTGAAATATAAACTCAATAGAATATTATCGGCAAGAGTAATAAGACTATTCCAAATTACAAAACAGGCACACTTCGAATTTGGGGATAAGCCACATAAATTATTACTGAGGCAACTGAAGCAACAAGAAAAGGAAAATACTATCACTAAAATTAATTCTGATAAGGGTGAGCTTCTAACACTACCAAAGGATATTAATAAAAGGTTTGCCCAATTTTATCATAATTTATACACAACTAAAATAAATACAGATGATAGTAAAATTACAAATTTCTTAGATAATTGCAACCTCCCTAAATTGGATAGTTTAGAACAAGAGGAATTAGGAGCACGGATTACTAGTGAAGAAATAAAACAAATAATAAACTCATTGAAAAATGGGAAGACCCCTGGACCAGATGGTTTTAGTAATGAATTTTATAAACGATTTCAGGAGTCAATTGTATCAAGATTACTCAACTTATACACGCAGGCTTATACCGAAAATAAACTACCAGAAATTTTAGCAGAATCAACAATAACGCTTATACCAAAAAAAGATAAAGATTTAGATGAACCGGGTTCTTACAGACCTATATCACTTGTAAATACGGATCAGAAAATCTTAGCAAAGATTCTAGCAAGAAGACTGAATAATTATATTAACAAATTGGTAAACCCGGATCAAACGGGATTTATACCCAAAAGACAATCATTTAATAACTTGAGAAGGCTTTTCAATATAATGTACTCTCACAAAGAGGACATTGAAGATATTTCAGTCGTTACGCTGGATGCAGAGAAGGCATTCGATCAGGTAGAATGGCAGTATTTATATAAGGTACTCCAAAAATTTAATACGGGAGAGAATTTTATTAGATGGGTTAAACTACTTTGTTATAAACCTACGGCAAGAATATTAACTAATAATATGTCATCTCCAAAATTTTATTTATCAAGGGGTAATAGGCAGGTTTGTGCCTTATCACCATTGCTATTTGCCCTTATGATAGAACCGCTGGCTGAAAGGATTAGAAATCATCCGAATATTCACGGATATAATACTAAGGACTCAAAGAATAAAATTTCATTATATGCTGATGATATTCTTTTATATATTACTAATACACAAACGAGTATCCCCACCTTATTAACACTAATTGAGGAATTTGGTACTTTTTCAGGATATAGAATAAATTGGAATAAAAGCGAAATTATGTCTTTAAAACCACAGGATGCGAGACACTTATTAAAATTCCCTTTCAAAATTGCAACAGAAAAATTCAAGTATTTGGGTATTCAAATTACGAGAAGACACAAATCATTATTTAGCGCCAATTTTATGCCACTATTAAATAAACTGAAAGTTATGATTAAATTTTGGAAAACGCTCCCGCTCTCATTGATAGGTAGAATTAACGCTATAAAAATGACTTTCTTACCACAATTAATATATTTGTTTCAAGCAATCCCAATATATATTCCAAAATATTTTTTCAAAAAAATAGATTCTAATATCACTAATTTTATATGGGATTATAGAGCACACAGAATTCAACGAATGCATTTGTGTAAACCTAAAGAAGTTGGGGGTTTATCATTACCTAACTTTACGTATTACTACTGGGCAGTGCATATTAAGAACATAATGTACTGGTTGGATAGTTCCACTCACCAGTCGGAGTGGATAAGAATGGAGAAAGAGGAGTGTTTCCCGTACGATATAGGAACGATCTTGTTCTTACCGATAAAATTGAATAGTATAATATATAAGAACCCAATTATTCACAATACAATAAGAATTTGGAAACAAATAAAATTATCCTTGAAATTAAATAATCTATCAGTACTAACCCCAATATTGAACAATCCTGCATTCAAACCATCTCTTATCGACAAAACATATAAACAATGGGATAGACTGGGGATTAGGAAAGTAGGAGATATGTATGAATTGGGCAAATTGTTATCATTTCAACAATTAAAATTAAAATTTAAACTGAATGATATTTCAAATATATACAGATATGTGACTTTATGAAGAAATATATACATAGATTTCAAACTATATTTTTAGACCCTTTAGAAGAAGCAATGAATATTAAGGCTGATTCACAAAAACTAATATCAGATGCGATAAATGTTTGTTTCAAAATGCCAATATAACACATTCATTCGTAGGATGTACAAAGTTGAATACATTTTGGAGCGATATATTTGATATATTTACAAAGCTCTTTAAGTCAAGAATAGAACCTAATACGGAATGGATTATATTTGGAATAATAGTAGAAGATATCAATTTAAAGTGCGTCATTTCCGGTGAGGAGTGCGTCATTTCCGGTGAGTGCGGCCCGGGCTGTCGTCGAGGGAGGAAGGACGGAGCCGCGGCTCGTGAGGCTAACAGAGGCAAAGAGGTTTGCCACGCACTGCAAGGGAGCAGTGGACCAGACAGGAAGAGCGGACGGATTACTATTAGACAGCCAAACCAGTAGGTAATTTACGGCTGGGGTGAGTACTTTCCCATTTATAGGAGGTAGGATTATATAAATAAGGGGTGTATCAATAGGAGGTAGGATTATATAAATAAGGGGTGTATTAATATAGTAATCTGGGTAGGGGATTCTTAAATAGGGCCAGTTATTTACTTATATAAGATGGGCGGCCAGGAGATGTGCCAATACTGTGAGATGTGGGAATTTGTCGACACCATTGATGTAGATGGTGTGGATGATCCCTACAGCTGCAGTAAGTGTTTGAGGCTAGCGGAACTCGAGCTCCGCATTGAGGAGCTGGAGATCCAACTTCATACGCTGCGGTACATCAGGGAGGGGGAGTATTACCTGGATGTTTTGTACCAGGGGATGGTCACACCGACCAGTTTAACTAATTCAGTAGTGAGTGAGCAAGGAAAGGAAGGTGTGGCCATAAGCGAGGCAGGTAGGGGGAACCAGGAGGAGATGCGGCAGGAGCCACAGCCCTTGTTCCTGACGAGCATGACCGAGGCTCTTACTCAATGTGAGGACGGGAACAGGGGCTGTGGGAGGGATGAGCAACCTGGCTGCAGCACCGTGGATCAGGGGGACATTCAAGAGGGGGCAGTTAGAAGAAATGCCGTTGTGATAGGGGATAATATTATTCGGGGGGTAGATAAGGTTCTCTGTGGCCAGCAGAACATGTCCCGAAGGCTGTGTTGCCTACCAGGTGCTAGGGTTAAGGATATCTCTGCGATGCTGGAGAGAAATTTGCAGAGGGAGGGGGAGGATCCAGTGGTCGTGGTCCATGTGGGGACCAATCACATAGGAAGGACGAGGAAGGAGGATCTGCTGAAGGAGTTTGAGCAGTTAGGGAATAAATTAAAAAGCAGAACCTCGAGGGTACTGATCTCCGGATTGCTACCTGAGCCACGGGCCAAATCGGCGAGAGTATGTAAAATTAAAAAGCTGAATGCGTGGCTAAAAGACTGGTGTGGGAATAATGGGTTTGGTTTCTTGGGCCACTGGCACCAGTACTGGGACAGGGGGGATCTGTTCTGTAAGGACGGACTTCACCTGAACGGTGCTGGGACTGGGGTCCTGGCAAATCATATAACTAGGGCAGTAGAGAGGTCTTTAAACTAAGTAGCGGGGGGGAGGTATCAAGGGTGGTAATAACGGCAGGGGTAGAGGAAATAGAGCAGGGTATCAGTGGGGAAACGGAAAATCAAAATGTGACAGGAGGATTCAGAACGTGTGAAGATAAAGCTCTAGATGTAAAAGAGGCAAAAACAGAAAGGAAGGGTAGTAAAAATCATCTGAAAGTGCTGTATCTAAATGCACGGAGTATTCGAAATAAGATAAATGAATTAACGGTGCAATTAAGTATATATAGTTATGATATCGTGGCCATTACGGAGACATGGCTGCAAGGGGATCAGGACTGGGAGTTAAATATAGAGGGGTACTCGACAATTAGAAAAAATAGACAGGAAAGAAAGGGAGGAGGGGTGGCCCTTTTAATAAGGGAGGGAATAACGGCAATAGAGAGGAAGGATATTGCGTTGAAGGATCAGGATAGTGAAACAGCTTGGGTACAGATAGAGAATAACAAGGGGAAAAAAACACTAGTGGGTGTAATTTATAGACCTCCAAATAGCTGCGACGCTGTTAGTCAGAACATAAATCTGCAAATAGTTGACGCATGTAAAAAGGGAACTGCTGTAATCATGGGGGACTTCAATTTTCATATTAATTGGGCAAACCAAACTGGGCAGGGTAAACTAGAAGAAGAGTTTATAGAATGTATTAGAGACGGGTTCCTAGAACAGTATGTCACAGAACCGACAAGGGGGGAGGCAATCTTGGATCTGGTCCTGCGTAATGAAGCAGGATTAATTAAAAATGTCATAGTTAGGGACTCGTTGGGAACAAGTGACCACAATATGGTCGAATTCCATATTCAAATAGAAGGGGAGCAGGTTGAAACTCAGGCTAGGGTACTTAGTCTAAATAAGGGGGATTATGAAGGTATGAGGACTGAGCTGATCAAAGTTGACTGGGATAGCAGACTCAAGAATAAGACGGTACATGAGCAGTGGTGTACGTTTAAGGATCTACTGTATAACCTTCAAAAAGAATTTATTCCTATGAAGAAAAAAAGGGGTAAGGGTAAGAACAGTCAGCCATGGCTCAGTAAAACTATAAAGGATAGTATTCGGCTGAAGGCAAGGGCATATAAGGTAGCCAGAGATAGTGGGAGGGTAGAGGATTGGGAAGCATTTAAAGGTCAGCAAAAAATAACTAAGAGATTAATTAAGACGGGGAAAATAGACTATGAAAGGAATTTAGCGAACAACATAAAAACTAATAGTAAGAGTTTTTATAGCTATATAAAAAGAAAAAGGGTGGCTAAGGTGAACGTTGGTCCATTGGAGGGTGAGACTGGAGAGTTGTTGGTGGGGAACATGGAAATGGCAAAGGCATTAAACGAGTATTTTGTATCAGTCTTCACCATAGAAGACACAAAAAATATTCCAACGCTGGATAAACAGGGGGAGGTAGGAATGGAGGAGCTAAATACTATTAAGATCACCAAGGAGGTGGTATTAGGGAAATTAATGAGACTGAAGGAGGATAAATCCCCTGGGCCTGATGGATTACATCCAAGGGTTTTGAGGGAGATAGCGGTGGGGATTGTGGATGCATTGGTGATAATTTTCCAAAACTCCCTGGAGGCAGGAACGGTCCCAGTGGATTGGAAATTGGCCAATGTAACACCTATATTTAAAAAAGGAAGTAAACAGAAGGCGGGTAACTATAGACCGGTTAGTCTAACATCGGTGGTGGGTAAAATGTTAGAGACAATTATTAAAGAAACACTAACGGGGCACTTGGATGGACATGACTTCATCGGACAGAACCAGCATGGTTTTGTGAAGGGGAAGTCCTGTTTAACAAATCTGCTCGAATTCTTTGAGGAAGTAACAACCCGGGTGGATAAAGGGGAACCGGTGGATGTGGTATACTTGGACTTCCAAAAGGCTTTTGACAAGGTGCCACATAAGAGACTATTGCTAAAAATAAAAAATTATGGGATTGGGGGTAATATATTAGCATGGGTAGAGGATTGGCTAACAAATAGGAAGCAGAGAGTGGGGATAAATGGTTCATATTCGGGATGGCAACCGGTAACTAGCGGGGTTCCGCAAGGGTCGGTGCTGGGACCCCAGTTGTTCACAATTTATATAAATGATTTGGAGGAGGGAACCAAGTGTAATATATCAAAATTTGCGGACGATACAAAAATGGGAAGAAAAGTAGGGGATGAGGAGGATAGGAAGAGTCTGCAAAAGGATATAGATAAGCTAGGTGAGTGGGCAACAACTTGGCAGATGAAATTTAATACTAATAAATGTGAAGTCATACACTTTGGGGAAAAAAATGATAGGGCAAGTTATTTTCTAAATGAGGAGGAGCTGCGCTGTAATGCAACGCAAAGGGATCTAGGGGTAGTAGTACATGAATCACTAAAAGTTAGTATGCAGGTGCAGCAAGCTATCAGGCAGGCCAATGGAGTTTTGGCCTTTATTGCTAGGGGGATTGAGTATAAAAACACGGAGGTCTTGCTGCAGCTGTACACAGTATTAGTGAGACCACATTTGGAATACTGTGTACAGTTCTGGGGTCCATACTTAAGAAAGGATGTACTGGCCCTGGAGGCAGTGCAGCGAAGGTTTACAAGATTAATTCCTGCAATGAGGGGATTGACATATGAGGAAAGGTTAAGTAGGCTGGAACTCTACTCTTTGGAGTTTAGAAGAATGAGAGGCGATCTCATTGAAACATATAAGATCGTGAGGGGCCTTGATCGGGTGGATGCACCGAGGATGTTCCCAATGATCGGGGAAACTAGAACTAGGGGACATAGTTGTAGAATAAGGGGGGGCTCTTTTAAAACTGAGATGAGGAAGAACTTCTTCACCCAGAGGGTGGTTAATTTATGGAATTCACTGCCCCAGGGAGCAGTGGAAGCAGAAACATTAAATATATTTAAGTCTAAAATAGATGGTTTTTTAGCTGCCAAGGGGATAAGGGGCTACGGGGAGAGGGCAGGGATATGGACCTAGGTAGGGTTAGTATAGTAAGACCTGAGTGATCTCCTGGACAAGTGTCGATCGCCTGGATTGGGGTCGGAGAGGAATTTCCCGGATTTTTTTCCCGAATTGGACCTGGGTTTTTATCCGGTTTTTTGCCTCCCCCAGGAGATCACTCGGTTCTTGGGGTGGAGAGGGGTGATAGCACTATAAAGGGGAGGGTAGTGTCTTGTGTTCTGTGTCTTGTGTCTACTGTTTGTGGGTGGGGGTGTTTGTTTGTTTGGTGTTCAGCCATGAGCGAATGGCGGTGCGGGCTCGATGGACCAGGTGGTCTGCTCTCGCACCTACTTTCTATGATTCTATGATAAACAAAGACCAAAAAGTATTCTTTAATTATGGGTTAATAATTGGAAAGAAATTGATACTTAAATTTTGGAAAAAATACAGCTATACCAACTATTAAAATGTGGATTAGGAACATGACGGACATAGCACACCTTGAAGAAATGAGACTCCGCCTAATAGATAAATATGACCAATTCTTAAGGAGTTGGTCCCCTTTCATGGACTTTTTGGAATCATGTGATGCAGCAGTACCGTAAAGATTACTGATTTCAGGTCAGGTCGTGGATAGATTTACATCTCCGAACAAAGATTTGAAAATTTATTTTTTAAGGGTCTTTTTCTCCTATTTCTACTTTCTACTTTTTCTTTTCTTATACTCACACTTCACGTTTTTCTATTTTCTGCTATCTATTCTTTTTCTTCTCTCTATTTTTCGTTTTTTTTTACTTCCTTTTCAAAAACATAAAACTAGAGGTTGTACATAGAATGTATTACGTTATGAAATAGTTGGCACCTAAAATTAGGTACCACTGTATTGTTTAGTACTGTATTAACTTCTAATAAAATAAACAAAAACAAAAAATAATAAACTGCGCCCCCAAAGTGGAAACGAAACTGCAGCCGAGAAAACAAATATTTCCGAGAAAGGGTGTTTCCTGTTCAGACACGCAAGGTTTAGCAAGATAACACACATACGCACACACACACATACACAGACACACTCACACATTTGATTACTTAGATATAGACACAAAAAGCTAGATAAACTCAGCGGGACAGGCAGCATCTCTGGGGAGAGATAACTCAGAAACTGATAACTGAAACTTTCACACAGAGAGTGGTGAATCTCTGGAACTCTCTGCCACAGAGGGTAGTTGAGGCCAGTTCATTGGCTATATTTAAGAGGGAGTTAGATGTGGCCCTTGTGGCTAAAGGGATCAGGGGGTATGGAGAGAAGGCAGGTACGGGATACTGAGTTGGATGATCAGCCATGATCATATTGAATGGCGGTGCAGGCTCGAAGGGCCGAATGGCCTACTCCTGCACCTATTTTCTATGTATCTATGTAACTGATTCTCTCCGCGGCTGCTGCCTGTCTCACTGAGTGTTTTGAACAGTTTCCAGTGCCGCTGCTCCGATTCTGCTCCTTACCTACTTCGGTTCAGGAGGAGACTCCGTCAGTGAACGTCCGCTGTGATCGCTACTCCAGTCCGCTGTGTGTCTGGACTTTCCCTCTCCCCGTGTCAAGTCATTGGATGGATTGCTGCACGTTATCCAATAAGGCTCAAGATGTGTGTGAGCTCACTTGTTGCCGAGTGACTTTACTCTTTACCTGCCGGCGCGAGTAACTTTACTCTTTACTCGGGAGCTGTGAGGAAACAGAGACCGCTAGGAGACAATTATACGTACAATGAAAAAACTCACGCAGGTCACTGGGAGAAATCCGCACGGGCTGCAAGCGTTGTAAGATCCATAGATAAGGAAGTTTAAGGTTTGAAAACGGGACAAAGGGGATGGAGTTGAAGGAAAATGTAGAATAGATGATTGTTAGCTGGGAGAAGCGAACAACGAAGCTAACAGAGATAAAATGTAGCCGGCGTGATCGCTCGGGGACAGTTATACCTACAATGAGAAAACCACGCAGGTCACAGGGAGAACTCCGCGCAGACAGCACCTGTAGTCGGGATCGAACCCAGGTCTCTGGCGCTGCAAGCGCTGTAAGGCAGTAACTCTACTGCTGCCTGCGCCACCGTGCCGCCCAATCTGGGGTCACCGGCAATGGACTGAATACATCACGGGGGGAAAACAAGATAGACACAAAATGCTGGAGTAACTCAGCGGGACAGGGAGTATCTCTGGTTAGAAGCAATGGGTGACTTTTCGGTTCACGATCCTTCTTAAGTTGGACTGAACTCAGAAACATAGAAACATAGAAACATAGAAAAGAGATGCAGGAGGAGGCCATTCGGCCCTTCGAGCCAGCACCGCCATTCATTGTGATCATGGCTGATCGTCCCCAATCAATAACCCATGCCTGCCTTCTCCCCATATCCCTTGACTCCACTAGCCTCTATCTAACTCCCTCTTAAATCCATCCAGTGATTTGGCCTCCACTGCCCTCTGTGGCAGGGAATTCCACAAATTCACAACTCTCGGGGTGAAAACGTTTTTTCTCACCACTCTCTGGGTGAAAAAGTTTTTTCTCACCAACAAGAGAGGGAGATACATAGATAAGGAAGTGTAAGGTGTGAAGAACGGACAAAGGGGCTGCACATCAAAGTAAATGTAGAATAGGTCATTAGAAATAAAAAATATAGAGAAATAGATGCAGGAGTAGGCAATTCACCCTTCGAGCCAATACGAAAATGGCTGATCATGTAAAATCAGTACCCGTTCCAGTCGTCCCCCCCCCCCCCCCATATCCCTTGATTCCTTTAATCAAGAGCTAAATCGAACTCTCTCGTGAAAACCTCCAGTGAATTGACCTCCATTGCCGTCTGTGGCAGAGAATTCCACAGATTCACAACTCTCTGGGTGAAAAAAAATCCTCATCTCAGTCCTAAATGGCCTACCTCTTATTGTTAAACGGTGACCTCCTGGTTCTGGACTCTCCCAACATCGGGAACATTTTTCCTGTATCTAATCTGGCCAATCCTTTAAGAATTTAATATGTTCCTATAAGATGCCCACTCATCCTTCTAAATTCCAGTGAATTCCAGTCAACCAATTCTTTCATTATATGCCAGACCCGCCATACCAGGAATTAACCTGGTGAACCTACACTACACTCCCTCAATAGCAATAATGTCCTTCCTCAAATTAGGAGACCAAAATTGCACACAATATTCCAGGTGTGGTCTCACCAGGGCCCTGTACAACTGCAGTAGGACATCCTTGCTCCTAAACTCAAATCCTCTCGCAATGAAGGCCAACACACCATTAGCTTTCTTCACTGCCTGCTGTACCTGCATGCCTACTTTCAGTGACTGATGTACAAGCACACCCAGGTCTCATTGCACCTCCCCTTTGCCTAATCTGACACCATTCAGGAAATAATCTGCCTTCCTGTACCAAAGAGGATTACCTCACATTAATCCACATTATACTGCATCTGCCATGCATCTGCCCACTCACCCAACCTATCCAAGTCACCTTGCAGCCTCTTACCATCCTCATCGCAGCTCGCACTGCCACCCAGTTCATCCACAAACTTGGAGATGTGACATTTAATTCCCTTGTCTAAATCGTTAATATATATTGTACATATCTGGCATCCCAGCACCGAGCCTTGCAGCACCTCACTAGTCACTGGCTGCCATTCTGAAAAGGTCCCCGCGTGACTCAGCCACTCAGACCCGGGAGCTGTGAGGCAAAGACCGTGTGGGATCAGAGACCACTAGGGGCCAATTATACCTACAATGAGAGAACCCACGCAGGTCACAGGGAAAACTCCGTACAGACAGCACCCGTAGAACCAGAACCCAGGTCTCTTGCGCTGCAAGTGCTGTGAGGCAGTAACTCTACCACTGCGCCACCCTGCTGCCTAGACTGGGGTCACCAGCAATGGACTGAACACATCACTGGGGATAAACAAGGTTCACGTGTTGCATAAACACTCAGTTTAATATTTAAACGATACAGCTCGACCGGGGCCGGATTTAGATGAAGTGAGGCCCTAAGCTATTTCACTTGTGAGGCCCCCCCCCCTCCCAATCCCCCACCCCCATGACTAAAGGACCATAATTACCTGACAGTGACAGTGTGACACTTGCAGATCCTACTGTATGTTGTCATTAAACAGTTGGTTTTAAAATACATATTGGATTCACCGCGGAGCGAGCGATGCTTTACCTGGATCGCCGTTTGAAGCTCTGGAGTGTTGGGCCTGCTGCTTCAACATCATGGAGCCGTGGTTTGCGGAGCTCCCCGCCTCGGGCCGCACTGATTTCAATATCTCGGAGCCCTGGGAACCCTTTGCCGAGGGCCACCAGCGTGAATCTCCGCCCAGTTCAGCCTGTGGACTGTGGGAGCTGTGGTCTCTAGTAGGAAGTGGCCGATTCGGAAGTCCAAGCCGCTAAGAATGTTCTCCCATTCCGACGTCGGATGGTGACCCCCAAATTTCATTCTACCAATGGCCATGAGGGGGGGAGGACAGACCGTTCGGTATCTGAGAAGGGGAGGTCAGGGGGGTGGTGAACACACAGCAGGGATGGGGGTTGAGGCCGGAGAAAGGCAGGTGAGTGGACTGAGGCCAAGGCAATGTCTGGTGGGGGGATGGTGGGTGATCAGGGGGTAGGGGGGTATGAGGACTGTAGTGTGGGTGTGGAAGAGCTGGGGTCCTGTGATGCTATAGGGAGGTTTCACGGCAGTCGGGTCACGACCCCATGACCCGTACTGTTGCTACGCTACGCCAAATGGATTACACGCGATGAACTGCAGGTAAGTACTTACCATTGTTTCCAGCGTAGCGAGCCCGTTAAAACCCGCCGAAATGGTCAATTTTTGCGCTGTAAATAATTATGGAAATCGGGATAAGCGTGAGAGACATTTAGCCAACTTCAGAATTCAAAAAGTGAGGAGAAATGACGGTAGATTGAAGCGAGAGCTGAAAGGAACAACAACAGCCAGAGTGCTTGGCGAACATTGGCCGTTTGCTCACTGCATTTCATCAACTAAGGCATTATTTGTGTTTTTTCTTGATTCCTTTCGCATCTAAAAAGTTTCAGAAGGGATAATCGCCCCTGGTTCTCGTGGGTTTTTACATACAAAAATAAAACGCCTCTGAGCAAAATTTACAACCAGATTTACCACTTCTGAGACTTTTTAGATACCAAAGAAATAAAAAACAAAACAAATAATGCCTTACCGTTAATGAAATGCAGTGAGCAAACGCGATAAATCCCAATATTTTCAATTCCGATATCTGCACGGCCAATGTTCGCCAAGCACTTTTGCTGCTGTTGTCCCTTCAACTCTCGCTTCTCTTTACCTTCATTTCGCTTCACTTTTGGAATTCTGAAGTTGGGTACATGTGTCTCACACTTACCCCGACTTCCACAATTTTTTACAGCGAAAAAATCCACCATTTTAGCGCTTTTTAACGGGTAGGAAAGTACGCGTTTCTAGAATTAATAACATATACCGGAAGTGACGGGTGTCTTCCAGATGGATTGAGAGGCCCCGTGCGTCAAGCACTTTGACCCGGTGACCTTTCGTGAAACCTCCCTATTCAGTTGGTACAAACAAGACCGTCATTACTGAGAATTCGTCCTGTTCGGAGAGTTGTTCGTTAGTTTTACGCGGGGCTCTGGATAGCATGTCTGCTCTGTGCATGTCTTTGCCTTTCTTGTAGACAATGTTGAAATCAAATCGCTGCAGTTGCATCATCATTCGCAGTAGTCGTGCTGGGACAGCGTGGATGGGTTTGTTCAAAATGGTGACCAGCGGCTGGTGGTCAGTCTCGATGGTCACGGACTTTCCAAAGATAAAGTCCAGGTGCAGAAAGTTGTGACCACTGCACCGTCCATCAGCGGCTCCTGACCTCCCCACCATCAAAGGGATCTATCGCAGTCACTGCCTCAAAAAGGCTGCCAACATCATCAAAGACCCACACCATCCTGGCCACACACTCATCTCTCCGTGGCCATCGGGAAGAAGGTGCAGGAGCTTGAAATCTTGAACATCCAGGTTCAGGAACAGCTTCTTCTCCACAGCCATCAGGCTATTAAACTTGCCATCAAACAAACTCTGAACAATAACAGCCTATTGCACTTTATCTGTTTATTTATTGTATATATATATATATATGGTCTATGGTATATAGACACACTGAACTTTTATCTCCTGTTCTGTATTATGTTTACATATTCTGTAGTGCTGCAGCAAGCAAGGATTTGATTGACCTATCTGAGACACATGACAAGAAAACTCTCTTGACTCTTGACTCTTGCCTCTTGAATGGTCAGGTCAAGATCCCTGCACTCACAAAACGGGGCCTTGGAAATGGCCCCAAACTGGTGACTCTGTCTACTGTCTCAGTGTACCACTGCGATACACTTGCACTGTATCTGAGATGCTTATCTAAGATGTATCAAAGTGATTATGTATAGTGATACCTGTACTGAACTGTGTACAAAAATGCATTTCATTGTACCTCGGTACATGTGACAAATAAAGTACCATGCTATGCCGTCCCTTTACTAATCATAGAATCATAGAATCATAGAAAGTAGGTGCGAGAGCAGACCACCAGGTCCATCGAGCCCGCACCGCCATTCGCTCATGGCTGAACACCAAACAAACACCCCTACCCACAAACAGTAGACACAAGACACAGAACACAAGACACTACCCTCCCCTTTATACCGCTATCACCCCTCTCCACCCCAAGAACCGCGTGATCTGCTGGGGGAGGCAAAAAAACGGATAAAAACCCAGGTCCAATTCGGGAAAAAAATCCGTGAAATTCCTCTCCGACCCCAATCCAGGCGATCGACACTTGTCCAGGAGATCACTCAGGTCTTACTATACTAACCCTACCTAGGTCCATATCCCTGCCCTCTCCCCGTAGCCCCTTATCCCCTTGGCAACTAAAAAACCATCTATTTTAGACTTAAATATATTTAATGTTTCTGCTTCCACTGCTCCCTGGGGCAGTGAATTCCATAAATTAACCACCCTCTGGGTGAAGAAGTTCTTCCTCATCTCAGTTTTAAAAGAGCCCCCCCTTATTCTGCAACTATGTCCCCTAGTTCTAGTTTCCCCGATCATTGGGAACATCCTCGGTGCATCCACCCGATCAAGGCCCCTCACGATCTTATATGTTTCAATGAGATCGCCTCTCATTCTTCTAAACTCCAAAGAGTAGAGTTCCAGCCTACTTAACCTTTCCTCATATGTCAATCCCCTCATTGCAGGAATTAATCTTGTAAACCTTCGCTGCACTGCCTCCAGGGCCAGTACATCCTTTCTTAAGTATGGACCCCAGAACTGTACACAGTATTCCAAATGTGGTCTCACTAATACTGTGTACAGCTGCAGCAAGACCTCCGTGTTTTTATACTCAATCCCCCTAGCAATAAAGGCCAAAACTCCATTGGCCTTCCTAATAGCTTGCTGCACCTGCATACTAACTTTTAGTGATTCATGTACTACTACCCCTAGATCCCTTTGCGTTGCATTACAGCGCAGCTCCTCCTCATTTAGAAAATAACTTGCCCTATCATTTTTTTTCCCAAAGTGAATGACTTCACATTTATTAGTATTAAATTTCATCTGCCAAGTTGTTGCCCACTCACCTAGCTTATCTATATCCTTTTGCAGACTCTTCCTATCCTCCTCATCCCCTACTTTTCTTCCCATTTTTGTATCGTCCGCAAATTTTGATATATTACACTTGGTTCCCTCCTCCAAATCATTTATATAAATTGTGAACAACTGGGGTCCCAGCACCGACCCTTGCGGAACCCCGCTAGTTACCGGTTGCCATCCCGAATATGAACCATTTATCCCCACTCTCTGCTTCCTATTTGTTAGCCAATCCTCTACCCATGCTAATATATTACCCCCAATCCCATAATTTTTTATTTTTAGCAATAGTCTCTTATGTGGCACCTTGTCAAAAGCCTTTTGGAAGTCCAAGTATACCACATCCACCGGTTCCCCTTTATCCACCCAGGTTGTTACTTCCTCAAAGAATTCGAGCAGATTCGTTAAACAGGACTTCCCCTTCACAAAACCATGCTGGTTCTGTCCGATGAAGTCATGTCCATCCAAGTGCCCCGTTAGTGTTTCTTTAATAATTGTCTCTAACATTTTACCCACCACCGATGTTAGACTAACCGGTCTATAGTTACCCGCCTTCTGTTTACTTCCTTTTTTAAATATAGGTGTTACATTGGCCATTTTCCAATCCACTGGGACCGTTCCTGCCTCCAGGGAGTTTTGGAAAATTATCACCAATGCATCCACAATCCCCACCGCTATCTCCCTCAAGACCCTTGGATGTAATCCATCAGGCCCAGGGGATTTATCCTCCTTCAGTCTCATTAATTTCCCTAATACCACCTCCTTGGTGATCTTAATAGTATTTAGCTCCTCCATTCCTACCTCCCCCTGTTTATCCAGCGTTCGAATATTTTTTGTGTCTTCTATGGTGAAGACTGATACAAAATACTCGTTTAATGCCTTTGCCATTTCCATGTTCCCCACCAACAACTCTCCAGTCTCACCCTCCAATGGACCAACGTTCACCTTAGCCACCCTTTTTCTTTTTATATAGCTATAAAAACTCTTACTATTAGTTTTTATGTTGTTCGCTAAATTCCTTTCATAGTCTATTTTCCCCGTCTTAATTAATCTCTTAGTTATTTTTTGCTGACCTTTAAATGCTTCCCAATCCTCTACCCTCCCACTATCTCTGGCTACCTTATATGCCCTTGCCTTCAGCCGAATACTATCCTTTATAGTTTTACTGAGCCATGGCTGACTGTTCTTACCCTTACCCCTTTTTTTCTTCATAGGAATAAATTTTTCTTGAAGGTTATACAGTAGATCCTTAAACGTACACCACTGCTCATGTACCGTCTTATTCTTGAGTCTGCTATCCCAGTCAACTTTGATCAGCTCAGTCCTCATACCTTCATAATCCCCCTTATTTAGACTAAGTACCCTAGCCTGAGTTTCAACCTGCTCCCCTTCTATTTGAATATGGAATTCGACCATATTGTGGTCACTTGTTCCCAACGAGTCCCTAACTATGACATTTTTAATTAATCCTGCTTCATTACACAGGACCAGATCCAAGATTGCCTCCCCCCTTGTCGGTTCTGTGACATACTGTTCTAGGAACCCGTCTCTAATACATTCTATAAACTCTTCCTCTAGTTTACCCTGCCCAGTTTGGTTTGCTCAATTAATATGAAAATTGAAGTCCCCCATGATTACAGCAGTTCCCTTTTTACATGCGTCAACTATTTGCAGATGTCCCCATGATTACAGCAGTTCCCTTTTTACATGCGTCAACTATTTGCAGAAGAACATATCAATCTCCATTTTAAAAATACCTAATGATTTGGCTTCCACCACTGTCTGTGGCAATTAATTCCACAGGTTCACCACCGTCTGGCGGAAGAATTCCTCCTTATCTCCATTCAAAAGGTAGGTCCTTTTATTCTGATGCTGTGCCCTCTAGTCCTAGACTCTCCCACTACTGGAAACATCCTCTCCATGTCCACTCTATCTAGTTTAGTTTATTGTCACGTGGCCTCACATCTGGTTCAATTTCCGAAAAACCCAGTTTCTTAAATAAAAATGTGGCACATGGTTTTTAACAGCCGACGTCAGAAGTGGATGAACATGCATCACACAAGTAATTCCCACAAAGACTTGGCTGTGCTCTGTTCTGGTTGCATTCATCCTTCTCCTTCAGTTCTCAAACATACACATGGCAGGAGTTCAGTTAGTTTATTTAAGTTTAGTTTATTGTCACGTGTATCGAGGTACAGGGAAAAGCTTTTTGTTGCGTACTATCTAGTCAGTGGAGAGACTATTCATGATTACAATCAGGCCGTCCACAGTGTACAGGTACAGGATTAAGGGAATCTGGGCCTTTCAGTATTGATATTGTCTGAGCAGCACCGTGGACAGACCAGAGCCACAGGAGGGTGAGAGAGAGATGGAGTTGGTGTGATCTCTGTGGGTGATACAGAGGCTCCAGCAGGGGGCAGAGAAGATTAGAAATGAGTGTCTATTTAAAGTTTAGATAAAATACAATATGACAGAACTTTATTGATCCCATGAGGGAAATTGAGGGGAGATTCTGTCTGGGGGCAGGGAAAAGGGTGAGCAGATAGACACATAATGCTGGAGCAACTCAGCGGTTCAGGCAGTATCTCTGGTGAAAAGGTATACGTGACGTTTCGGGTCGAGTCCCTTCTTCAAATGGCATTTTCTTTACCTTCCTTCCATCCTTAACCCCATATACCTGAGTTATCCTGAGCGATTGGTCCACAGGTAGACAAAAGTGCTGGAGAAACTCAGTGGGTGCAGCAGCATCTATGGAGCGAAGGAAATAGGCAACGTTTCAGGCCGAAACCCTTCTTCAGACCCTTTTCCAGCATCTGCAGTTCCTTCTTAAACTTCCTTCGCTCCATAGATGCTGCTGCACCTGCTGAGTTTCTCCAGCACTTTTGTTTACCTTCGATTTTCCAGCATCTGCAGTTCCTTCTTAAACACGGTTGGTCCACAGCCTGGTATGGCAATTCCAATGCACAGGAATGCAAGAGGCTGCAGAGAGTGGTGAACTCAGCCCGGTCTATCACGGGTCCAGCCCACCCCACCAGCAGAAACATCTTCACCGGACGCCGCCTCAAGGTTGCATCTGGATCTGGATCTGGATGTAGTACGCAGAGAAGCTCTAGGTAGTGCATCACTCAGCACTCTAATGGTGGTGTCTTCCTAACACCCGATATCCCATTCCTCCCTCCATACCTTCCCTCTCACCTCCTCCTCAGGGACCAGCTTTCTCCCTCCTTCCATCTGACCATCTCCCCTTCCCTTCTTCTCCCACTCCCATTCAACTTCTCTCCCCCATCTATCATCAAGGACCCTCAGCATCCGGGCCCTGCCCTCTTCTCACTGCTACCGTCGGGCAGGAAGTACAGAAGCCTGAAGTCCCACACCACCAGGTTGAGGAACAGTTATTTTCCTTCAACCATCGGGTAATCCTGCCTTTCAGACAGGTATTGCCTGACTACCCTATCCATGCCTCTCATAATTTGATATGCTTCTACCAGGTCTCCCGTCAACCTCCACGAGTCTGGAGAAAAAAATCCAAGTTTATCTGAAGAACGGTCCCGACCCAAAACTTCACTTCAATTTTCTCCAGAGATGTTGCCTGACCCACTGATTTACTCCAGCATTTTGTGTCTATCCAAATTTGCCCAACCTCTCTATATAGATAATGCCTTCTAATCTAGGCTGCATTCAGAAATCTCCTGCACCCTCTCCAGATGCTCCACACCCGACCTGTTTACCATGTCTCTGCCTCATACTTTCATCTAATTGAGTGACATAACTGTGAATGGGCAAAATACATTTTTTGCATTTAGATGTTTCATAGATACATAGACAATAAGTGCATGAGTAGGCCATGTAGCGGCAGATTTTCATATCTTTCCAGCAATTAACTCCCTAGCCACTAAATGGATGGGCATGGTTAATGGGGGTGTCTTCAAAACGCATGCGAGCTGGCTCACAGAGACCTTCAGAGCTTCTTCACAGACACGGCTTCAGAACACAGTCTTTTGATGAATAAATGCTTTATTGTTGATAGAAAACAGTAAGATACATCCAAGGTTCTTCCGACTCGTTACTGCAATCTTCATCGAACTCCAGCTTATTACTTCAAACATTAGAAAACTCCTCGTGTCTCCATTACACTCTGCATGATCTCCTTTATGGCTCGCATGGTCGAAGGGTTAATCTTCTCCCTACTCGCGCCAAACTACACTAAAAACTAAACTTCTACTCAAGCATCTTAGAAACATAGAAACATAGAAAATAGGTGCAGGAGTAGGCCATTCGGCCCTTCGAGCCTGCACCGCCATTCAATATGATCATGGCTGATCATCCAACTCAGTATCCCGTACCTGCCTTCTCTCCATACCCCCTGATCCCTTTAGCCACAAGGGCCACATCTAACTCCCTCTTAAATATAGCCAATGAACTGGCCTCAACTACCTTCTGTGGCAGAGAATTCCACAGATTCACCACTCTCTGTGTAAAAAATGTTTTTCTCATATCGGTCCTAAAAGACTTCCCTCTTATCCTTAAACTGTGACCCCTTGTTCTGGACTTCCCCAACATCGGGAATAATCTTCCTGCATCTAGCCTGTCCAACCCCTTAAGAATTTTGTACGTTTCTATAAGATCCCCCCTCAATCTTCTAAATTCTAGCGTAAATCTTAGCTCCAAACACGCCCAAAAACACGTCATAAATCCCACCCACAATATAACGGGCAGTCTACAATTTAAAGGCACATGCCATCATCAATGACATGCAAAACAGGCCAAATGGCCACTACATACCGGCCTCTAATTGTTCCGAATACATAATGAGGCAATTACTAATAAACATTAAAAAAACTGGCCATAACGGCTTAACATATATCAAAAGCAAAAGGTCAGGGAATAAAACCATGTGGCTCCTCGTCGGGAAATTGAACACTGGTCTCCCGCATGACAGGCGGGGATACTAATCACTATACTTACAAAGAAAAAATAGCATGCACTATATATCCGCAATCAAAATTCTTCATCAACTCTTCCATCTTCACTTTCGCCTTCTATAAACAAGCACAATTAAGTTATTAATCTTATTAAAACAATGGTTTTAGTTCAAAGTCGAACTGTGTGCACCAAACCCTTAAAATCAGGCATGATACCTAATATATAGTCCAAAACATAATAGTCCAAAGCTTTGACAGCATGAAACGTCTTCCTCCATGTCCAATTAACTCATGAATGTGTCGTAACAGCAATGTTGAAGTATGAAAATCCTTCAAAAGAATAACAGGATCTTTAACAATAAAGTTCACTGTTTGGTTGGATTTAATGTCCGAATCATTAGCAGAGATTTCAAATCCCAGCTCAAGCTTTGGCCATTCTCTGTCTGGCTTAAAGAGAGATTTTATTTCATTGATCCATCTCTTATCGCTTAAGAAACGGTTCACTGTCAGTTCTCTGGAAACTTCATTCCCATAATTTTCTTCTGTGTTAACATATTTCAGTTGTACAACATTAGTAACTCCCAAAGCTCTTTCCATTGGCAGATCATCTTTGTCCAAATCCAACTCTCTGCTTTCTTTGGCTCTGTCATCTAGTGGAATGTTTTCACAATTGTCACTGTTCCATTTAGAAAGTGCGAATCCTCACTTATTGCAAAGAGAAGTCAGATGTTCTACTGGTAGAATTGCTTCCTGCTCAGGAGACATGGATTTTAAGCAATCATCCTTGTAGAAATTATTCTTCAAAGAGATTCTTAATTCATGAAATTTCGTATTATCGCCAAACTTGCATTTCAAAGTCTGGGTACGTTGCTATGCCATACGACGATTATTCGGCAGATTAACACTTTCTTGTTTGAAAGGTAAGTCCGCACAATAGTGTCCATCAGTTTTCACTGAGTAGTTCATAACATCCATGAACTTCAATTCTTCATTCGACATCTCTTCCAATGGCAGGGCAGTTCTTCTGATTCCTGTTTTCGTGGTTCCTTTTCAAGGAGCCATAGATAACCCATCCACGTCGGGTTTTCGTACCATATATGGTCCATCGCCTTGGCTCCTAACAATCTGAAGAGGTTCCAAACCCATCAAAACATTAATTCCGATCAGTAGATCAACACTAGAATTTATTTAATAAATCTTGACATCCTTCAGTTAAGGCCATTGTTTCAAGTCTTCATGTCTTGGTATATTTTGACGACCAACAGGCATAGTTCCATGTGTAAACACTTCAGATATCGGTATAAAATTATCATGATCCAAACTGGATATCTCCATACTCGTAATGTAATGACTCCTGCTCTCTTTTTCTTTAGTCATGGTACGTAATCGAATCTTAGTCTCTTCTCCGGTGATATTCAATCTTCTCGTCAGGTTTTCTATGTAAAAGGTAGTCGAACATCCGTGATCCAGAAAAGCATATGTTTGCAACACTGTGTTCGTCTTGCTGTTCCTTACCTATACTGGTAAGATAGTAAAATTAAAAGCTTCTACCCCGGCCCCAATATGAGCAGTTACTTGAGGTGAGGTGATAAAATTTATAGCAGCTCTCCTCTTTTTGCTCTGTATGATCTGGCTCTTTCTTTACAGGGTGAAGCACATCAGGATGATTCTGCTTACACTGGTCACAAATTATTGGGCACTTACAGTTTTTTTTACCATGTGTCCCTTCTTTAGACATCCATAGCAGATTCCATTTCTTTTTAAGAAGTCCATCATGTCTTCATATTTTTTCATCTTGAATCTTCGACACCATCTTATGGTGTGACCAACTTCATCACATAACAAACAAAACACTAGTTGCTTGCTAGTAGACACACTTTCTTTCTTTCTTTTTTTTAAAATATTTTTATTTTATTAGAAGTAAGTACAATTGTATACAATCATATTTTCATAATACCTTTTATGTACAGCTTCTTATTTTAAAAACATTTTGAAATAAAGAAGAAAAAGAAAAAAGTTAGATAATGAAAAATAGAAAAATGTGAGATATATAGTGTGTGAAAAAGAAAAATAAAGAACGAAAAAAGAAAGTTGAGACATAGAAAATAGAAGAAAGAGAATAAAAGAAGAGAAGAGAAGAAAAGAAAATAGAAGGAGATCATTTATAATCTTGACCATCCGCAGTCACGGATTAGCTTTTACACCTGTTTTGCACCATATGTTTCCAAAAAGACGACAAATGGAGACCAACTCGTTATGAATTGGTCAAATTTATCTATTAGGAGGAATCGCATTTCCTCAAGATGTGAGGTGTCCAACATATTTGCAATCCACATTCTTTCTTTCTATCTGTCTTTTCCACAGGTATGGTCGTGATAGCAAAACTACTTCACTTAGGTTCAGATATTTCTTCAGTTTTAGTAAAGGTAGAACCTTTGTTAGTTGCAATCGGTTTGTAATCTTCAATAGTCTAACATGTTCCGTACTTCCCTTTCTAAGAATTCCACCAGGTCTGGTAGCCTGGCTATTTGGTTCCTTTCTTCTCTTATTTTGCCTGCTTCATCTCTCCACTTTTCCCTCAGTCTTCTGGGCAACTTGCTCAAGATGATTCTAGTATTACTCACAAGATTCATTTCTTCCATGTGGCCGAGATTTTTCATCGAGCTGCAACAGTCTCTCAGAAATATTGCTAGTCACTCAATGCCTCCCCATCTTCCGGTTTGATTTCTTTTCAAGCATGGGCCTTCTCAATGTATGCGTTAGCAATCCACTGTTCATCACCAAATCGTTCTTCAAGTAATCTTCTCGCCTTTTTATAGCCATGGCTGCCTGGCTCCTTCTGACAGCTTTCTACAAATACTTTCACACTTCCACTTGTGTACTTCACCAGAAATCGTATGCGATCTTTCTCATTCGTAACATTTGTTTCTAATACCTCTTCTAATGCCCTTACGAAAGCTTCACACTGCAAAGGATCTTCACCATACGTAGGAATTTCTACTGGCGGTAAAATGAGAGAGGTATTTTGTCGCGCTATGAATTCAGTTTGATTTTTCACCAATGCCATTAACCCATCCTGATATCCTTGGCTTGACTCCACCTTTCGATAAACAGGGCTTTGTGACTCAAACTGGCTTGCTTGAGCCTCTATGTCAGGCCTCGGAAAAGCGTGATCTGCAATTGGTCTATCTCGAGCATTCACAGGTGCTCCAATGGTAGTTTGTTTCAATCTAGCACTCATTTACTGAGATGATCTTTTACCCATCTTAGAGTAAGTTCCAATGGGTTTTCAAACCCAAGATATCCGGTGGACCTCGATTGTGGAATTGATCCAACTGCTAATTCACTTTGAGCAATTTTTCTTCTTGGTCCAGAGCTCATCGTCCTTGACGATCTAGAGCTGCATCTTGAACCCTCACTTTCCAGTAACTCCTTCTTTGCTTTGGCCACCGTCATCTTTGTGTCTAATTACAGTTGTTCCTTACGTCACCTCACCTCTTCTTCTTGTCGTGTCAACTCTTCTTGCTTTCGTGTCATCACTTCTTCTTCTCGTTCAATCTCATGTTTCATCCTGAAGGCATCCGCTTCTATTGAGAGAGCAGCTAGCTCAGCTTTAATTCCCAATCGCGCAGAAACCCTTGATACCAAACTGGCTGAAGAACCAGATTTATATCCTGAACTATCTGAGCTGCTACTGCAGCCTCTGCTGCTGCTGTCGGCTTTTATGGCCGCCGACTTTGCAGTCAGTAATGAAGGCTTGGTCTTTGCCATTCGTAGTTGAGCTACGGGGGTCTTCAACTGAGGCTCCTCATCGCTTGAAGATTCTTCAGTACTTTCAGAATCGGACTCGCTGGGTGAGCTGGAACTGGCCTTCTTGGCCGCAGGCTTCTGAGCGGCAGCATCCGCCTTGGCCAGCGTGGGGTCAGCTTTCGTCTGTGCAATTGTTGTGGCAGGTTTTAGGGTTGCCTCTTCATCATTGCTGTCTGAGCTGTCGTCTGACAAGTCACTGATTTCCATCTTACTCACTCTTGCGGCAGGTTTCTTCTTGGTCACGCCTTCTTTTCCATTCTGAACGTTAGGAGGTGGTACAGTACTGGACAAACCTTGTTGTGCTTTGGGTTTCGCAGGAGACTCGACATCTGAACTGTCAGACTCTTCACTGCTTGAATTTTCATCTTCCATCCTGGCACCATGTTGCTTCGCACTTCCAGCTACTAAGCTAGTAGGTTGCGACATAATTTCAGATAACCACTTCTCTGCCTTACCCATGAAACCATTGACTATCATCAACCTGACTTCCCATCGTGTGTGTCTTCTGCGTTCTTCCCGAGACAGCTGTGAACACAGCAGTACATCTTGTTCCTTGCCAACCTTGTGGTAGAGGTTTCATAGTTGGCTCATACTAGATTTCACCTTGATCACATTCTGTTCTGATTCCATTAGCTTCTTCTGTTTCTCAATTAATCTGTTAACCTGTAACCATAATTCGTTTCCCTCTCTCTTGGTTTCTTTCAAGTAGGCAGCTTGTGAAATAACTGTTTCTACTCGATTCACGAGTTTAAGTTGTGTGACTGGTCTTTCACCACCACCTTCTTAAACTATGGCCCCTGGTTCTGGACTCCGCCAACATTGGGAACATGTTTCCTGCCTCCAGCGTGTCAAAACCCTGTATGTTTCAATAAGATACCCTCTCATTCTTCTAAATTCCAGTGAATACAAGCCCAGCCACTCCAATCTATCAATTTATGACAGTCCCACCATCCCAGGAATTAACCTTGTGAACCTACGCTACACTCCCGCAATAGCAAGAATGCCCTTCCTCAAGTTTGGAGACCAAACCTGCACACAATACCCCAGGTGTGGTCTCACCAGTGCCCTGTACAATTGCAGGAGGACCTCTTTGCTCCTATACTCAACTCCTCTCGTTATGAAGGACAACATGTCATTCGGTTTCTTCACTGCCTGCTGTACCTGCATGCTTACTTTCATTGACTGATGAACAAGGACCCCCAGATCCCGTTGTACTTTCCCTTTTCCCAACTTCACACCATTTAGATAATAATCTGCCTTCCTGTTTTTGCCCCCAAAGTGGATAACCTCACATTTATCCACATTAAACGGCATCTGCCATGCATATGCCCACTCACCCAACCTGTTGAAGTCACTCTGCATTCTCATAGCATCCTCCTCACAATTCACACTGCCACCCAGCTTTGTGTCATCTGCAAATTTTCTAATGTTACTTTGAATCCCTTCATCAAAAACATTAATATATATTGTAATGAGCTATGGTATCAGAACCGAGCCTTGCGGTAACCCACAAATATTTAAATAAATAATTATTGATTCTCCAAAAGCATGCATATTCTTAAGCAATATGCTAGAGTAAGGGGTGATCACACTGCTTGGCATGGACTTGGTGGGCCTATGGGCCTGTTTCCATGCTGTTTCTCTAAAGTCTAAAGAATGAAATGGAAAAATAGAAATATAGATATGTGAAGAGAAAAAGATTAGTTAAAACAAATGTAGGTCCCTTGCAGTCAGAAACAGGTGAATTGATCATGGGGAACAAGGACATGGCAAACCAATTGAATAACTACTTTGGTTCTGTCTTCACTAAGGAAGATATAAATAATCTGCCGGAAATAGCAGGGGACCGGGGGTCAAATGAGATGCAACTGAGTGAAATCCAGGTTAGCCGGGAAGTGGTGTTAGGTAAATTGAATGGATTAAAGGCCGATAAATGCCCTGCGCCAGATAGGTTTCATCCCAGAGTACTTAAGGAAGTAGCCCCAGAAATAGTGGATGCATTAGTGATAATTTTTCAAAACTCTTCAGATTCTGGAGTAGTTCCTGAGGATTGGAGGGTAGCTAATGTAACCCCACTTTTTAAAAAGGGAGGGAGAGAGAAAACGGGGAATTACAGACCAGTTAGTCTAACATCGGTAGTGGGGAAAATGCTAGAGTCAGTTATTAAAGATGGAATAGCAGCACATTTGGAAAGTGGTGAAATCATTGGACAAAGTCAGCATGGATTTATGAAAGGTAAATCATGTCTGACGAATCTTATAGAATTTTTCGAGGATGTAACTAGTAGAGTGGATCAGGGAGAACCAGTGGATGTGTTATATCTGGACTTTCAGAAGGCTTTCGACAAGTTCCCACATAAGAGATTAGTATGCAAACTTAAAGCACACGTTCAGTATTGATGTGGATAGAGAACTGGCTGGCAGACAGGAAGCAAAGAGTAGGAGTAAACGGGTCCTTTTCAGAATGGCAGGCAGTGACTAGTGGGGTACCGCAAGGCTCGGTGCTGGGACCCCAGCAATTTACAATATATATTAATGATTTGGACGAGGGAATTGAATGCAACATCTCCAAGTTTGCGGATGACACAAAGTTGAGAGGCAGTGTGAGCTGCGAGGAGGATGCTAGGAGGCTGCAAGGTGACGGATAGATTGGGTGAGTGGGCAAATGCATGGCAGATGCAGTATAATGTGGATAAATGAGAGGTTATCCACTTTGGTGACAAAACAGGAAAGTAGACTATTATCTGAATGGTGGCCGATTAGGAAAAGGGGAGATGCAACGAAACCTGGGTGTCATGGTACACCAGTCATTGAACGTATGCATGCAGGTGCAGCAGGCAGTGAAAATAGCGAATGGTATGTTAGCATTCATAGCAAAAGGATTTGAGTATAGGAGCAGGGAGGTTCTACTGCAGTTGTACAGGGTCTTGGTGAGACCACACCTGGAGTATTGCGTACAGTTTTGGTCTCCTAATCTGAGGAAAGACATTATAGCCATAGAGGGAGTGCAGAGAAGGTTCACCAGTCTGATTCCTGGGATGTCAGGACTTTCATATGAAGAAAGACTAGATAGACTCAGCATGTACTCGCTAGAATTTAGAAGATTGAGGGGGGATCTTATAGAAACTTACAAAATTCTTAAGGGGCTGGACAGGCTAGATGCATTAAGATTGTTCCCGATGTTGGGGAAGTCCAGAACAAGGGGTCACAGTTTAAGGATAAGGGGGAAGTCTTTTCGGACCGAGATGAGAAAGACATTTTTCACACAGAGAGTGGTGAATCTGTGGAATTCTCTGCCACAGAATGTAGTTGAGGCCAGTTCATTGGCTATATTTAAGAGGGAGTTAGATGTGGCCCTTGTGGCTAAGGGGATCAGGGGATATGGAGAGAAGGCAGGTACAGGAGACTGAGTTGGATGATCAGCCATGATCATATTGAATGGTGGTGCAGGCTCGAAGGTCCGAATGGTCTACTCCTGCACCTCATTTTAAAAATAAGTAAATAAATAAATTAATTAATTAAAAATAAAAAAAGAACATGGTTGATTGGTAAAATAATATTATAATTAGACTAAAAGATTACTTATAAATGTTGTCAATGGTGATTGTAAGGTTTATGATCTGATGTATTTTAAATATCAGTTAAATATCAGAAAACCAGTCAATTAGAAATCGAATGGGAAGGTTCCGCAGTAAGAAAGATAAATTGGAATATAATAGCTTTTACAAGAATGTTAAAAGGAAGTAAGAAGAGAAAGTAACTGTAAGTCGCTCAATGAGAAAAGTGGAAGCAGTAGAGCTATGGAACTGATATTTATTGGAGAAACAGCACCTCAAATTTTGCTTGGGTAGCTTACAATTCAGCAGTATGAATGTTGAATTCTCTAAATTTAAGTTACTTCTACCTGCATTCCCCTCCCCCCCCCTCCCCCAGTCATTTAACCATCTCCACCATCCACCCCATTCTATGCCTCTTAAGATCACACCTTCCCTACCCAACAATGGGCCAACTTAGTCATCTCCCTGCCTGAGGTCATTTGTGGCCGGCACTGGTTGGCTCTGGAGTTTTCTCACTTCCAGCTCCTCACCTTCTCCCTCCACCCCCTACTTTCAGTCTGAAGAAGGGTCCTGACCCGAAACATCGCCCATCCTTTTCCTCCAGAGATGTTGCCTGACCCGTTGAGTTACTATCCAGCTCTTTGTGTCTTTGGGACTGAGTTAGATGTCCTGTTAAAAGCTGTGTTTTCAATGCCTCCAATCCAATGCAGATAGATAACACTCTACCTGCGCGTTCACTGTAAGGATCTTGGCTTCAATGCCGGGCTGACCCGACATTGGAGAGCACAGCATCTGGGGCTCGACATCTTGACTGAGTGGTGTCATTGAGAAGTGTCCACTACTGGTCAATGACAGACCACACTTGTCGAAGGAATGGAACTTAGTGTTCGTAGAAACTGATGGGACTCATTGTAGGTGTGTTTTGTGGTGTCTCAGAGGGGTCAAGTCACAAAACATTGGAGAAGGTTGTGTGCAGTTCTGGGCACCATGTTATTGGAAAGCTTTTGTCAAAGCTTGAAAGGGTTCAGAAAAGATTTCCTAGGATGTTGCCAGAATTAGAGGGTGTGAGATATAGGATGTGTCTCTATTCCATAGAGCGCAGGAGGATGAGGGGAGATCTTATAGAGGTGTACAAAAGCATGCAAGGAATAGATCGGATAGATGCCCAGAGTAGGGGAATCGAGAACCAGAGGACATAGGTTTACGGTGAAGGGGAAATAATTTAATACGAATCTGAAGGGTAACTTTTTCACACAAAAGGGTGGTGGGTGTATGGAACAAGCTGCCAGAGTAGGTAGTTGAGGCTGGGACTATCCCATCATTTAAGAAACAGTTAGACAGGTACATGGATAGGACAGGTTTGGAGGGATATGGAACAAACGCAGGCAGATGGGCCGAGTGTAGCTGGGACATTGTTGGCTGGTGTGGGCAAGTTGGGCCGAAGGGCCTGTTTTAACACTACATCACTCTGTGACTCTAGTCAGCATAGCAAAAATTAGCCTTGTAATGTAAAGAGTCAATACCAACATTTGTAAAATCAGAAGTATGTAAATAGCTAGTTATTAAATTGGGGAGGGTAAATTCCAAACATTATCAGTCCGGAGCTCGGGAGAGTAAATTGATGGCAGGCGTTATTGGACAGATGCACAATAGAAAGCAGAGAAAGCAAATGCTGTCCGATAAAGGATAGGTGTTTCCCAGAGACTGTGTCTATGTCTTTACCATCTATCTCATTGGTGACCCTTGGACTATCATTGAGCGGACTTTGCTGGCTTAACCTTGCACTAGACGTTATTCCCTTATTATGTATCTATACACTGCAGTGGCTCGATTGTAATCGAATTGTCTTTTTTGCTGACTGGATAGCACGCAACAGAAGCACTTCACTGTATCTCGGTCCAATTCCTATCGCGCTACCATTTATTCTTCTTTACATCCCAGTCCCGCTCTCTTCCACCTTGCAATCTCATCTCTTCCGGGAATAAATCTCTCCCTGAGATAAGCCTTCGCGTTTTTGTGATGAAGGGACGTCAACTTGAATCATTTACTGTTTCTCTCACCACAGATGCCAGCTGATCTGCCGGGAGTTTCGCCATTTCTTTCCTCTTTTCATATTACCAGCTGTCACGGCATGTTGCAACTGTAACATTCTTCTCCAATCCCACTTCCCCATTCTCTCACAAATTCTTCTCATTGACCATCTCTAAATAATCTGTTAAAGAAGGAATTGCAGATGCTGGAAAAATCGAAGGTAGACAAAAATGCTAGAGAAACTCAGCGGGTGAGGCAGCATCTATGGAGCGAAGGAATAGGTGACGTTTCGGGTCGAGACGCTTTTTTCTCCACACGAAACGTCACCTATTCCTTCGCTCCATAGATGCTGCCTCACCCGCTGAGTTTCTCCAGCATTCCTGTCTACCGTCTGTAAATAATCTTCTCGTTTTAGTCCCTCCACTTTCGGAGAGCCAAGTGGCGACCTGAGCACACAATATTCATACCGTCGGGTTGTCAGCTGCCCAAGCGAAATAAAAGGTGCTGTTCCTCCAATTTGCGTGGGCCTCACTCTGACAGTGGAGGAGGCCCAGGGCAGAAAGATCAGTGGGAATGGGAGGTACATACACATATATCACCGGAGGACAGGATCCAACACAGGTGTTGTGAGGTAGAAGCTCATAGAAACATAGAAAATAGGTGCAGGAGTAGGCCATTTGGCACTTCGAACCAGCATCATCATTCAATATGATTATGGCTGATGCTGCTAAATCAGTACCCTGCTTTCTCCCCATATCCCTTCGTTCCGTTAGCCCCAAGAGCTCTATCTAACTCTCTCTTGAGTATATCATCCTGCCACCTATGCTCATTTCACTTCTACCATTGGGACGAAGGATAGGAGAGCCTAAAAACCGTGACCCCCCGTGTTCAAGACATATAAATGTACTTGACTTGACTCTTGTTTCTTAAACATGGTGATAGTAACTGCCTCAACGAACTCCCGTGACAGCTTGTACCATATACTCACCTCCCTTTGAGTGAAAAGGTTATTCCTCAGGTTCATATTAAATCTCCCCCTCCCTCACCTTCAACCAATGTCCCCTTGTTCTGGATGAAATAGTCTGTGCATAGATTATCTATTCCCATCATGATCTTTTACACTTCTGTAAAATCACCCCTCAGCTAAATGGGCTGCTGACACGCGTGGGGCGAGGGCGGGAGATGGGGAGGGTGCGGGGAGTCCCGTGACGTAGGGGGGAGTCCCCCGGAGTGACGTCATTGGGCAGGAGGTTTTACCCTCATTGGTTGGCGGGGTTGCCCATCATGCGTATCCGGCCTGTGATTGGCGGGTGAAGGGTGGGGGCGGGAGCATGAGGGGGATAAAGCAACGCAGCGCTGAGCTGCGGACAGACGCAGCCATGAGCTCAAAACCGGCGGACACGGCAGGTAAGGTAATCGGCTTGCTGGGCGGTGCGGCCGCTGCCGAGGGTGACACTGGATCTGACGAGGGGGCCTCTGGATCTGGCGAGGGGGGCTCTGGATCTGGCGAGGGTGACACTGGATCTGGCACAGGGAACGGCACTGCATGGCCCCGGGAGTGAGACTGACACTGTGGCGGCACAGGCTGGGAGAGGGTAGCTCGGGCACCTGGCGCTGCGGCTGAAGGTACAGGCTGTGACTGGCGCTCGGAGATTAGCGCTGGGCCCGGGTGGAATTAGCGCTGGGACCCGGGTGTGGGGGGCTGCTGCGTGTGCTCTCGGAGCGGCACGGAGACTGCCTGACACCGGGTCTGCTGGCCATGACACGCTGGGTTACCAGAGTGGCCGGTACCCGGGTCCGGCGGTGCCTCGGCGTGGAGCCGCTCGGTGATCCCGCGGCCGCTGAGACGAGCTCATCCCCGGGACTCGCGGCAATATTAGGGGGTATAAACTATATTATTGAGTGAGTGCAGCGTAGGTTCACAATGCTAATATGGAATTTTGAAGGATGAGAGGGTATCTTATAGAAACATATTCAATTCTTAGAAGAGCCAATTCTTAGGACTTGAGAAGAGGAAAAACCTTCTTCACCCTGAGAGTTGTGAATCTGTGGAATTCTCTCCCACAGAAGGCAGTGGGGGGCAATTCATTTGACGTTTTCAAGTGTTTGTTTCAGCTTTTTGAGCTAAATGTATCAAGAGATATGGGGAGAAAGCAGGAACGGATTTTGGATGATCAGCCATGATCATATTGAATGGCGGTTACTGCCTCGAAGGGCCGAATGGCCTACTCCTGCACGTAATTTTCCATGTTTCTATGAGAACATAGATAGGTGAGGCGTCGGGCGGGACCCTTCTCCAGACTGATGAGAATATATATGATTCACTGATGTACAGAACTCCATCCTGACTCCGGATGACAGCGATATATTATTATTTATTTATTTATTTAAAAGAATTAAAGATATTTTAATTTTATTAGAAGTAAGTACAATTGTATACAATCATATTTTCATAATACGTTTTATGTACAGCTTCTTATATTTTTTATTATAGTAAAGAAGAATAAGAAAAAGAAATTAGATAATAAAGTATAGAAAAACGTGAGATATATAGTGTGTGGAGAAGAAGAATAGAGAATGAAAGAAGAAAGTTAAAGAGTAGAAAATAGGGAAAAGAGAGTAAAAGAAAGAAGAAAAAAAAAGAAGTAAGGAGATCTTATTTATAATCTTGACCATCCCCCACCCAGTCCCGAGACAGTTAGCTTTTACACTTGTGTTGCACCATATGATTCCAAAAAGACGACAAATGGAGACCAACTCGTTATGAATTGGTCAGATTTATCTATTAGGAGGAATCGCATTTCCTCAAGATGTGCGGTGTCCAACATATTTGCAATCCACATTTTGAGCGTTGGTATTGGTGTATTTTTCCAAAATTTAAGTATTAATTTTTTTGCTATTATTAAACCATAATTTAACAATAAATTTTGAGATGAATTCAAATTATTCCCATCTTCCATTACCCCAAATATAATCAATTCATTATTAGGTTCCATTCTTATCTTAAATAATTTGTAAATATTTTGAAAATATCACTCCAGAATCTATAAAGTTTTATGCAGGAAACAAAAGAGTGTTATAGTTGTATTTTGGGTTAAACACTTATCGCAAATGGGGGATATATTTGGATAGAATTTATTTAATCTTGTTTTTGAATAATATAATCTATGTAAAATTTTAAATTGAATTAGATTGTCTTGCATTAATCGAACATTTGTGAATGTATATCAAATACTTTTCCCATGTAACCTTCGTACTTTTTATCATTAATTCCCGTTCCCACTCTTCTCTAAGTACCTCTGTCGCTGGTAGGTCTATATTTAAAATACTATTATATAAATATGATATTAATTTTTGTGAGTCAGCTTTAATATTCATTGCTTCTTCCAATAAGTGAGGAGTTATTTTTTGATATCCTTGTATGTATTTCTTCATGAAATCGCAAATCTGAAGATATTTAAAATAATGGTTGTTTTTCAATTTAAATTTTAATTGTAATTGTTGAAATGATAATAGATTTCCCATTTCATACATATCCCTGATCCTTTTAATTCCTAAACTTTCCCATTGATTATATGTTTTGTCAATAAGAGATGGTTTAAATAAAGGATTATTCGCTATTTGTATTAACAATGATAAATTTCTTAATTTTAAGGATAATTTTATTTGTTTCCATATTCTTACTGTATCATGTATAATTGGGTTCTTATATATTGTATTGTTCAGTTTTTTCGGGGAGAAGAGGATCGTTCCTATATTACAAGGGAAACAATCCTCTTTCTCCATTTTTATCCATTCTGTCTGTTGGGTAGAACTGTCCAACCAATAAATTATATTCTTAATATGCACTGCCTAATAATAATACAAAAAATTCGGGAGTGAAATTCCCCCGACATCTTTTGGTTTACATAAGTGTTTTTTTTTTAATTCTATGTGATTTATAATCCCAAATAAAATTAGTAATATTAGAGTCTAATTAAAAAAAAAAAGTATTTTGGTATATATAATGGTATAGATTGAAATAGGTATAATAATTGTGTTATTATTATTTTAAAGCAAGGTTCAAAATAGCTGGAACTTTAGACTGATGTTGGGAGACAGACACAAAAAGCTGGAGTAACAGAGCGGGACAGACAACATCTCTGAAGTGAAGGCATGATGGGTGATGTTTCTGGTCGAGACCGCGCGCCCCCAAGAGTGTTCAGCCGTAGGACGGGGATGGGGTGGAGGCCTTTGGGCATGTGGTGCCTGTTTCAAAGAGGAGGGTTGGTCCAGGTTAACTCTAAAATCAGTTCCCCGTTCCTGCCTTTTCCCCATATCCCTTGATTCCGCTAGCCCTAAGAGCTCTATCTAATTCTCTTTTGAGGGCATCCAGTGAATCTGCCTCCATTGGCTTCTGAGGCCGAAAATTCCACAAATTCACAACTCTCAGGGTGAAAAAGTTTTTCCTCATCTCTGTTCTAAATGGCTTGCCCCTTATTCTTAAACTGTGGCCCCTGGTTCTGGACTCCCCAACATCGGGAACATTTTTTCCTGCATCTAGCCTGTCCAATCTCTTAATAATTTAAATGTTCCTATAAGATCCCCACTCATCCTTCTAAATTCCAGTGAATACAAGCCCAATCGTTCCATTCTTTCATCAAATGACAGTCCCGCCATCCCGGGATTTAACCTTGTAAACCTACGCTGCACTCCCTCAATAGCAAGAATGTCCTTCCTCAAATTAGGAGACCAAACCTGAACACAATACTCTAGGTGTGGTCTCACTAGGGCCCTGTACAACTGCAGAAGGACCTCTTTTCTGCTATGCTTGAATCCTCTCGTTATGAAGGCCAACATGTCATTAGCTTTCTTCACTACCTGCTGTACCTGCATGCTTACTTTCAGTGACTGATGTACAAGGACACCAGGTCTCGTTGCACTTCCCCTTTTCCTAATCTGACACCATTCGGGTAATAATCTGTCTCTTGTTCTTGCCTCCAAAGTGGATAACCTCACATTTATCCATACTGTACTGCATCTGCCATGCATCTGCGCACTCACCCCTATCTATGTCACCCTCCATCCTCATAGCATCCTCATTGCAGCTCACACTGCCACCCAGCTTTGTGTTATCTGCATATTTGCTGATGTTACTTTTAATTCCTTCATCTAAATCATTAATATATATTGTAAATAGCTGCAGTCCCAGCACCGAGCCTTGCGGCACCCCACGTGTCACTACCTGCCATTCTGAAAGGGAGCCGTTAATTCCAACTCCGTTTCTATATGTTCACAACACTCCCTCTGCCCAGGATGATGTGCTCAAGTTGGTGTCCGTGGAATAGGATTCTCTGTGACTCAGAGCTGACAGTGCTATTTCTGAACCAAGGTCTGTACTTGGAAATTGCTCAGGCATATAAGGACACAAAAGAAATCCATTGAGCCTTTGTGTCCCAGGTTAGCAACCTCGTTCATCTTATTCTCCCCTTTTTCTGCTGTTGGTACTTATCTCTACCACACTTGTCTATCAGCACCCCCCACCTCCCCCTTTGATTTTCTCTCTCGTTAACTTGCCTGATGGGAGAGAGGAGAGGGAGTGACTGCGGTAAGACTCGTCCTTGATTATGCTGCTGTTGATTAAGTCAATGGAAGGGAGGTTGGTTTGTGTGATGGTCTGGGCTGCGTCCGCAACTCTGCAAGTTCTTGCGGTCTTGGATGGCGCTGTTCACAAATCATGTTGTGATGCATCCTGATGAAATGCTTTCTACAGTTTATGAAGTTATGAGTGTTGGAGGTGAGACTTGCTCCTAATGGAGTACTCTGGGTCAGGCAGTAACTCCATCCACAGACAGACTGCCATATATCGGCGAGACCAAACGCAGGCCTGGCAATCGTTTCGATGAACACCTCCGCTCAGTCCGCCTAAACCTACCTGATATCCCGGTTGCTAAACACTTTAACTCCCCGTCCCATCCTGACACTGACCTTTCTGGCCTGGGCCTCCTCCACTGTCAGAGTGAGGCCCAGTGCACATTGGAGGAACAACATTTCATATTTCACTTTGGCAGCTTGCACCCCAGCTGTATGAATATATATATTTAAAAAAAAAAAAATTATAAGCAAACATATTATAAAGTATAGTTACATATTATAGTAAAAAAAACTTTTCATATACATCAATCATACATTATTACAATTTTCAATTGTCGATTAATTCTGCTTCAGTGTTTTTTTAAAATATAGATAGAAAGAGAGAGAAAGAGAGAAAAAAGAATTACAAATATCAAAGAGAGAAAAGGTGGAATGAATTTCTTATAATACATCATTGGAGATAAGTTCGTAGATTATGAAGTATAATTTTTCATCTATCCTGAGTTCAAGCTTCAGTTGGGTTTTTGTGAATGTATGAATATTGACCTCTAACTTCAAGGAACTCTTGCTTTCCCTCTCTCTCCATCCTTCCCTTTTCCCAGTTCTCTGACCAGTCTTACTGTCCCCCTGATTACATTCTATCCCTGTTTGCTTTGTTACCTTTTCCAACCTAACAATGGTCTATTTTACATTTTCCTTGATCTCCATCTCTTTTGATCTCTTACACTTCCTTATCTCTGTAACTCCATCTCCCCTGACGTTCATTCTAAAGAAGGGTCTCGACCTGAAACGTCACCCATTCCTTCTATCCAGAGATGCTGCCTGTCCCATTGAGTTACTCCAGCATTTTGTGTCTGTCTCCATCCAGAGATGCCGCCTGGTCTGCTGAGTTCCTCCAACACTTGGTGTTCTACATGATATTTCAACATCCGTAGTTCCTGGTGTCAGCTCCTTCTGTTTATTGTGGTCTTGTGTAGTGTTCTTGAAACATGACTGCTGCACTTCACCAAGTAACTTGTGGGAACATGATTTCTTTCTGATTGCTTTCAGTGTGGAACGAGGATGAATTTGATGCTGTTCTCAATGAATTCAACGTGGTCATCGATGATCTGTCCTGCTCTGCAAAGGCTGGCACTGAATATGTGGAACATTTGAATCGGAAGAAGAGGCTGGGTGCGATGACTGCCCGGGACAGTGGGATCGATGACCCAGAGAGTGAGTAATGCACTTTGTGTGATGACTAACCACTCCATTGCCTCATGTGATGGGTGTGGGGACTGGGGCTGAGTCATACTCGGCTGGTGACTCTCAGATGGGTTTGTTCTGTTTTCAGAACGGGCCAAATGGCAGTTTAGTTTAGTTTAGTGTCACATGTTCCGAGGTAGAATGAAAAGTTTTTTGTTGCGGCTATCCAGTCAAAGAAGAGTCTATACATAATTACCATCAAGCTGTCCACAGTGTACGGATAAAGGGTACAATATTTAGTCAAGAATTTTATTGTCATATGTCCCAGATAGGACAATGAAATTCTTGCTTGCTGCAGCACAACAGAATATGTAAACATAATACAGAACAGGAGATAAAAGTTCAGTGTGTCTATATACCATAGACCATATATATACACACACAATAAATAAACAGATAAAGTGCAATAGGCTGTTATTGTTCAGAGCTTGTTTGATGTTGTGTTTAATAGCCTGATGGATGTGGGGAAGTAGCTGTTCCTGAACCTGGATGCTCCTGTACCTTCTTCCCGATGGCAATGGAGAGATGATGGTGTGGGTCTTTGATGATGTTGGCAGCGTTTTTGAGGCAGCGACAGTGATAGATCCCTTCGATGGTGGGGAGGTCAGAGCCGATGACGGACTGGGCAGTGGTCACAACATTCTGCAATCTTTTCCGCTCCTGGACGTTCAAGTTACCAAACCAAGCCACGATGCAACCGGTCAGCATGCTCTCTACTGTGCACCTGTAGAAGTTCGAGAGGGTCCTCCTTGACATACCGACTCTCCGTAATCTTCTCAGGAAGTAGAGGCACTGATGTGCCTTGTTTATAATTGCATCAGTGTGCTGGGACCAGGAAAGATCTTCAGAAATATGCACGCCCAGGAATTTGAAGTTCTTAACCCTTTCCACCATCGTTGATATAAATGGGATTGTGGGTCCCTATCCTACCCCTTTCAAAGTCCATAATCAGTTCCTTGGTTTTGCTGGTGTTGAGAGCCAGGTTGTTGTGCTGGCACCATTTGGTCAATCGGTTGATCTCACTTATATACTCTGACTCATCACCATCAGTGATTCGTCCCACAACAGAGCAAGATAAAGTCCAATCAAGTTTGGTTAAAGATAGTTCATAGTTTGTTATTCCAGTCCGCGCAACCATTGGACGTGGACTAGACGGAGTGAAAATGGAGAGGATGTTTCCACCAGCGGGAGAGTCTAGGACCAGAGGGCACAGGCTCAGAATGAAAGGATGCACCTTTAGAAATGTAGATGAAGAGGAATTTCTGCAGCCAGAGGGTGGTGATTCTGTGGAATTCATTGCCACAGACAGCGGTGGAGGTGTCATTGGGCATGTTTAAAGTGGAGATTAGTTATTGATTCGTAAAGGTGTTAACAGATATACACAGGAGATTTGGGTTGAGAGTGAAAGGTAGATCAGTCGTGATTGAATAGCAGAGCAGGCTTGATGACCCGAATGGCCTGATTCTGCTTCAATGTCTTATGGTCTGCGTTGTGGCTGTGGGATCACTGCTATGTTGATACCAACACACATGCAGTCATTGCAAAGACAATATAGAGAAGTTTACAGTCAGTACGAAATTGTTAATTCATGCATGAACCATCAAGATGAGACTAATGTGGTTACCGAATTGTTAATATCTGTAAAACTACAAATGAATCTTGTGTGGGGTAAGGCTGAAGGTGACAGGAACTCTGTCATGAGTGGTGGGAGTGTAGTGGGAAGGGATGAGGTGTGAGATTTGATGGGCAATGAGTTGTATATTGGTTCACATTAAGATGCAGACGTTGTTGAGAAACATGCCTGGGGAATGGGTGTTCTTGAACAGCTTAGCCTTTGTTGCCCATCACTGGTTTACCTGGACAGACAGTGGGAGATCTTTTGAGTTGTAGTGTAACAGATTCATACAGGACCTTCAGCCTAACTTGTCCATACTGAGCAAGATGCCCCATCTAAGCTAGTCCCAGTTGTTTATATCTATATCTCCCTAAATCTTTCCTATCCAAGTGCCTTTTAAATGCTGTTATAGTACCTCCCCTGGTCGCTTGGTTTCCACATACCCACCTACCCGCTGAGCGGAAAGGTTGCCCCACAGGTTCAGCCTTTCTTCCTCAAATATCTTTGACTATGAAGGACTGAGTGCCTTCCGTTAAATTGGGCTTCATCACATTAAACACTGCCATCAATTGGAACTTGGATGCTTTTTTTCGGTTTGACCTCCAATCAAACTCGCTGGAGGCGGCAAGGATTCAGTGTTAATGCAGTGACATTGGTGATGAGAGTGGATGGGTGCAGGGATTTCACTCCAACCTGCCCATTTGGAATTGACATGATCAGATTCATGTGCAGGAAAGAACTGCAGTTGCTGATTTAAACCGAAGATAGACACAAAAAGCTGGAGTAACTCAGTGGTTCAGACAGCATCTCTGAAGAAAAGGAATAGTCTGAAGAATGGTCTCCACCCAGAAAATCACCTATTTCTTTTCTCTAGAGATAGACAATAGATAATAGGTGCAGGAGTAGGCCATTCGGCCCTTCAAGCCAGCACCACCATTCAATGTGATCATGGCTGACCCTCCCAATCAGTGCCCTGTTCCTGCCTTCTCCCCATATCCCCTGACTCCGCTATCTCGGATGCTGTCTGACCCGATAACTTACTCCAGCATTTTGTGTCTATGATCTGATACATCACCATTTTGTGGTTAACTCAGTTTTACCACCTGCCGACTGCACCGAGTAAAGTTTAAAGTCACGACACACCCAATTTCTTAGATTTCCTCCTTAGCAAATTAAGTTAAAATTACTCAAGCTTGCTTTAGATTCTGCATATAAATCGCACCACTTGGATCATATACACTGTGCTGCTCATGTGATCTTTATTTTGACACTGTTGATGATGGTGTAATGTTTAATTGAATGCACTTTAAGTTAAAATGAGAACCGGGCAGCTTGCATTGAAATTGGGTTTAAAAACTTGTAGCAGGAATCAGTTTTATCTGGGGTTAACCAAACATCATTGTCATCAACATGGTTCCTCAGCAGCTTAATTTCATTACCTTTCATGAGAAGGGAAAAACCATGTCTGACTTTCTCATGCCTTGAGTGTATTCCCCATCAGTATCACTTCATGATGTGGTCAGTCTGTATGAATCATCCACACTTTCAATATGCATGGTGGGAAAAAAACTTTCCACAATTCTGAGACATTGTAAAATGATCTGCAATCATTGTAGTCTTCTCTCTGCCTCTGCCTTGTTCTCCCTGTGACCCTTCCATGAGATGATGTGAGCTGCTTCCACTCCAGTTATGTGGAGTCTAAAGGAGGGCCTGAACACTCTGTCACAGGTGAAGCTTTTAATGATTTGGCCTGTTTGGTGGGTCTTAGAGTCATGGTCCTACAGCATGGAAACAGGCCCTTTGTCCCATCTCGTCCATGTCAAGCAAGATGCCGCATCTGATCTAGGCTACTCCCATTTGCCTGCATTTGCTCCATATCACTCAAACGTTCCCATACATTTGCCTGCTCAAGTGACTTTTAAATGCCATTATTATATCTGTCTCAAATACCTCCTCTGGCAGCTCGTTCCATCTAACCACCACCAGTGAAAATGTTGCCCCTCCAGGTTTCTATTAAATCATTCTCCTTTCAGCCTAAACCTCTGTCCTCTGGTTCTTGATTTTCCCCTCCCTGGGTAAAAGACCTTGTGCTATCTACTTACTTGCTTGACCATTTTAGCTATCCTACTATCGAGTGGTGCCGGCTCGAAGGGCCAAATGGCCCACTCCTGCACCTATTGTGTATTGTTCAATATGTATGTCATATTTAGTGGGGGTGCTGGCTTGAAGGGCCGAATGGCCTACACCTGCACCTATTGTTTATTGTTCAATATGTATATCCTATTGAATGGCGGTGTGGCTCAAAGGGCTGAATGGCCTACTCCTGCGTCTATTGTCTATTGTTCAATATGTATATCACATTGAATGGCGGTGCTGGCTCAAAGGGCTGAATGGCCTATTCCTGCGTCTATTGTCTATTGTTCAATATGTATATCACATTGAATGGCCTACTCCTGCACCTATTTTCTATGTTCCCAACAGGGATAGCGTGATGTTTGGTACAATTCAGTTTGTTGCTTCTCCAGTTTGACTGTACATTGGTCAGGGAAGATATGTTTTGGAAAGCTTTGAGAACATCTTCGCTCCGATTCTTCCATCTTCCTCATAGTAGTCCCTTTCCATGTCAGAAATGAATGGACACCCTATATTGTGGGTGTGATATTGGACTCTGTGACCGTTATTGTGATACTCAAGGTCAGGAAAAGTGACTGGCATTTTGTCATTAACAATATTGAGAAGCGCTAATTCATGTCCATAGGTTCGAGGTGCAGATTAAGCCATTCGGCCCATCAAGCCTACTCCGCCATTAATCCTGGCTGATCTATCTTTCCCTCTCAACCCCATTCTCCTGCCTTCTCGCTGTAACCCCTAATGCCCAATTAAACTGAGAGGAAGAACCTGATTGTAGTGTACGTTGGAGAATGAATCCATGATTGTCCTCACTCTGGATCTCCATCCTTGCTGTTGCTCACCCTGTGGATAGAGGTGACTGTTAATGTGTATATGGAACCTGAAATGCAGCTGCCCAAAGTAACTCCCCTTTCCGTTGACAGGCACGGCATCATCTGCTGGTAGCAGCTTGAGCTGCAGCGTTGAGAAGCTGAACTCCGTGGACACAGCAACAACCAAAGGTAGGGTCCACATCCGTGCATGATTAATCCTACTATTATTCTTGATGACCTTCAGTGGCGACATGAAGCACTATTACCTGGTAGTAAAGTGGTCATTGGGAGCCCTGGGATTAACTGAAGGCATCATGATTCATTAATCACAGCCGTTCAAAAAAAGAGACGACCGATGAAGAAGGGTTCTGACCTGGAACATCACCTATCCTTGTCCTCCAGAGATGCTGCCTGACCTGCCCGACCCGCTGAGTTACTCCAGCACTTTGTGTTTTGTTTTGTAAACCCGCATCAGCTATTCCTTTTTTGTACACATGGCCATCTTTGGGGAATTGACAGGTTTGGAGAGATATGGGTCAAACGCATGCGGGTGGTACTAGTGCAGATGGGACATGTTGGCAAGTTGGGCCAAAGGGCCTGTTTCCATGATTGTATGATTCTATGACTATATCAGCAACAAGATTCATCCTTACAGCTAATATTCTCCAATCCAGACAACATCCTGGTGAACTTCTGCACCCTCTCCAACGCTTCCACATCCTTCCTGTAATGGACCAGAACTGTACACAATACTCTAAATGCGGCTTAACTAATGTTTTGTACAGCTGCGCTCCAAAGAATTGTTTTTGGTTGGGACAGATTGCGGCATAATAGTTTCAACATTCCTGAAAGAAATCGGGCAATGTAGATGTAAATAAATGACCCAGCAACAATTGAAGGATCCGAGTCTATAGAACACAGAGATAAAACAACACAGGAACTGGCTCTTTGGCCCTCAGTGTTTGTACTGAACATGTTGTCAAGATGATGCAACATCCACCTGCATATGTTTATATCCCTCCTTGTACATGCATGCGTGGGACCGTCATATGTTGATAGAATGGAGCGGCCAAGCTTGTATACTCTAGAGTTTAGAAGGATGAGAGGATATCTTATTGAAACATATATGATTATTAAGGGTTTGGACACACTAGAGGCAGGAAGCATGTTCACAATGTTGGGGGAGCCCATAACCAGGGGCCACAGTTTAAGAAAAAGTGATAAGCCATTTACTTGTTCGCACAGAGAGTTGTGAGTCTGTGGAATTCTATGCCTCAGAGGGCGGTGGAGGCAGGTTCTCTGGATACTTTCAAGAGAGAGCTAGATAGGGCTCTTAAAGATAGCGGAGTCACGGGATATGGGGCGAAGGCAGGAACGGGGTACTGATTGGGGATGATCATCCATGATCACATTGAATGGCGGCGCTGGCTCAAAGGGCCGAATGGCCTACTCCTGCGCCTATTGTCTATATCTAACAGCCTCTTAAACATGAGCATTGTATCAACCTCCACCGCCACCTCTGGCTGTGTGTTCCTGGCACCCAGTTTACATGTTACGGTTTAGTTTATTGTCACGTGTATCGAGGTACAGTGAAAACCTGTCACTGTCTCCGCATGAAAAAAAAAAATCTTACACGCACATCTCCTATAAACTTTGCCCCTCTCACCTTTAAACCTGTTCCCTCTACTCATAAGATATTTGGGAAAGTACAGATCCTTGCAGAGAACAGGAGAATAATGGCCAATGTTAATGCTGCCAAAATTGCACGAGGAACGTTGAACTGAAAGTGTTGTACTTGTTGTATTTGTGTGGTCAAGTGGTTTAACTGTTTTGTTCACCCACAATTAGCAACATATGGCACACTAACTTTGGTCACAGTCCACAGAAATGTTCCCCGCTGATGAATGAGTCTATTGCAGACTGGTTATTTACAGCTTGGTCCTGGAATTTGCTGCTTGCATGGAATATTCTTCTCCCATTTTGCTGTTGTGACATTGCAGGAGGGATGGTGGAAACACCAGTTGGTCTGACCACTGGGCAACGAGTTCCATGTCTGTGACCCTCATGAACAACGGGCTCCTTGTAACGTCTGCTGCATCTAGAATATAGAACAGCATAGGACCAGGCCCTTCAGCCCAAAATGTCTCTGCTGAACCTGATGCCAAGATACACTAATCTCCTCTGCCTGCACGTGATACATATCCCCCTCCATGCCCTGCATATCAATGTGTCTATCTAGAAGCCTCTATACGATAATGGCACTATCGTATCTGCGTCCCCACCAAACCCAGCAGCACATCGTTGGAGTGCCAGCATTTTTCTGATCTTTCATTCAGAGTTGCTCTTTTTTTTAAACCACTGTGATCTGTGTGATGTTTACTGTGGACCTCAGGCTTTTCCCAATAATATTGGGGTTTTTGATTGTTATTTAATGTTATCAACGAGTACTGTGTTTGCAGGCCTGTTAAGCTGATGCAAGTAAGAATGGCATTATTCTGCCTTTGTTACATATGACAATGAAACAGTCTTGACTCCTGTTGCTTTTATTGATTAGTCAGAAAGCTAATTCTGAGTAAGTAAGTTTAAGCAAGTACGTAAAAAAAACTAAGCAGTAAAATATAAAATTATTAAAGAATTGGAAACGCTAGATGCAGGAAATGTGTTCCCGATGTTGGGGGAGTCCAGAACCAGGGGCCAGAATAAGAATTACCCATTATTAAGAATAAGGGGCAGGCCATTTAGAACTGAGATAAGGAAAAGCTTTTTCACACTGAGTCGTGAATTTGTGGAATTCTCTGCCCCAGAAGGCAGTGGAGGCCAATTCACGAGATGCATTCAAAACGGAGTTAGTAGAATCAAGGGATATGGAGAAAAGGCAGGTACGGGGTACTGATTGTGGATGATCAGCCATGATCACATTGAATGGCGGTGCTGGCTTGAAGGGCTGAATGGCCTACTCCTGCACCTATTGTCTATGTATCTATGTCATTCCATGACGTTGTAGATGTATCTGTAAGTCAGGACGATTCTTAAATTAGAGGGAACACTAGTTGTGTTCTGATGGACAGAATCTCGGGCTAAATGTGGGAAAGGGCTGTTTCTGTAACAGTACTTAGGAAGACTTTGTGCATTCCTATTGTACACCTAGTGCTCGTTTCCCCACCTGCAAAGTATTTATCTGAAAGACGCCATGCAAATATAGGAAGTTGTAATTGATGTTGTAGCAAGGACCTTCCAATGCATTTGCAATGTGAATTAATTTGTTTATTTTTTTCTGAAGCCAAACTTGGAGACACAAAAGAGCTGGAGGATTTTATTGCAGACCTGGATCAGACATTAGCAGGTACCTAATTGTTTAAAATATATAACGATACGTCAACAGTAAAGTATCGACTGTTACCAATTGGTTACCCCTCTATCTGAAAAAAGTGTTCTCTAACTGAGCTCTAGTATAATGAGTGAAGTGAGATGCTTCCTCTTCTCTTTGAGTTTGTGTTGCTCCAGATATCCTTTAACCAGCGACTAGTCTTTGATTCCCTTGGATGAATTGGTTGTTGGTTGGTTGGTTCCCAGAGCCCAGCCAAGCAACAAGTTTAAAGGCAATTCCTCTTGGCCAAGAAACATTGCAGAACCATTTCCCATACTCCAATCTGCAGAATAGATTTGAAGCCATGATCATATTGAATGGGTGGTGCTGGCTCAAAGGGCCGAATGGCCAACTCCTGCACCTATTTTCTATATTTCTAAGTTGCTCCCTGATGCTCCTTCTGCAGAGATTATTTAAAATTATGTTCTGTTCTTAAAGTTATCCCATAATAAAAACTGAAAATGCTGGGAACACTCAGCAGGTCAGGCAGCAACTGTGGAGAGAGAAACTTGATATTTCAGATGGAAGACCCTTTATCAGTTCTTGCTTTAGGATTGCTTTTTCAAATTGTATATTTTGAGATTAATTCGTAACTCTTGCTTCAGAATCTCACCAATTTGAGTCAGACTCAGAATGGTAGTAATGTAGATGGTGACTGCTATAGCAATGCATAATAGAGTTGATGAAGGGAAGGTATGATTACCTCTCTCAAATATTCATTGCCATTCAGCATCCTACTGTCCCAATGTCACCATCGGCCTCAACCTTAATCGGACAAGCCTTCTGAACGCTAGCAGTGTGGGACTAGGGGTAAGCAACCAGCAACAAATACTTAAACTAACTGCTGTTTATAATCAACCTGCCCATGAGGTATCAAATGGTTGAAATATAATCATTTCATGTTATTGCACAAAAGTAATCTCACCTTTTAATCTCTGATGTAGAGGCGCTGCAGTGGTTAAATAACTCGATTGGGATACTAGTGGCTGTGCTGATAATCCAGACCAGAGATTTAACTTCAAATCCTGCTATGCCACTTGTGGAGAATAAATTCAATGACGAATCTGATTATTATATAAGCTAGTACAGTAAACTCTGATTATCCTCTACCTGATCAGTCAATAATCCTAAAGGTTTGGTATCTAGCTAACCATGGTCCTTGTTCCCTTGTATCCTCTAACTTCCAGGTCCCTTGTTCCCTACTTCCTCGACCACACCAGGGTCCTTGTTCCCCTGTTCCCTCAGCCCTCCAGGGTACTTGTCCCTTGTACTCTCTACCACACCAGCCCCCATATCTTGCTATCTCTTGAACCAGCCAGTTCGGTTTCCCGTGTTCTCTTGAAACTTGCTAGTCATGCTGGAAATTTAATCATCTGACTGTGACAACATCAAAAAGTGAATTAAATGTGTGTTGGAATTTTTTTTAAATTAAAAAAATATATATTTAAATTTTATTAGAAGTAAGTGTGTTGGAATATTAATGGGGATAGCTTCTGCACTGAGGATGGCTATGTATTTGTGTAGAGTTTTCTTTGACTGGATGGCACAAACAAAAGATGTTCACTGTATCTCGGTACACGTGACAAATCTAAACTAAACTAATGGTCTATAAACTAAACTGTGGTCTGTAAAATCAGCCAGTCATACACCACTACCAGTCACTCACCCTGGCCACTCCCTCTACCATCAGGCGAGAGGTATAAAAATGTGACAACGCACACCTCCAGATTCAGGGACAGTTTCTTCCCAGCTGTTATCAGGCAACTGCACCATCCTACCACTAACTAGAGAGTGGTCCTGATCTACCATCTACCTCACTAGAGACCTGTGAACTATCTGTAATCAGACTTTACTGAACTTTACCTTGCACGAAATGTTATTCCCTTTATCCTATATCTCTACACTGTGGACAGCTTGATTCTAATCATGTGCAGTCTTGTTAATGACTGGATAGCATGCAACTAAAAGCTTTACACTGTACTGAGGTACATATCACAATAAAGAATAAAGTCATAAACATGCCAGATTAGTGTAATTGTAATGTATTAATAATGACAATCATAAAACTGGAGTCCAACAGCGTGGAAACGGGCCACTTGGCCCAACTTGCCCACACCGAAAAACATGGCCCATCTACCCTAGTCCCACCTGCCTGCGTTTGGCCCATATCCCTCTAAACCTGACCTATTCATGCACCTGCCTAAATGTTTCTCAAACTTTGGGATCTCGTAGTTGAAATTGTCTCATCATTGGAAAACCGGTGTTCTAAGGCAGAAATCACCTGTCCATTCTACCTCTGGCTGATACATGAATAGTGAAGGGCTTGGATAGAGCAGATATTTCCACAAGTGAGAGTCTGGGAGGCTAGAGGTCGTAGACTCACAATTAAAGGATGTTCCTTTAAGAAGGAGATGAGGAGGAATTTCTTTAGTCAGAGGGTCGTGAATGTGGAATTCTTTGCCGCAGATGGCTGTGGAGGCCAAGTCGTGGATATTTTAAGGCAGAGATAGATAGATTCTTGATTAGTGTGGGTGCCAGGGGTTATGGGGAGAAGGCAGGAGACTGGGGTTAGGAGAGAGAGATGGATCAGCCATGATTGAATGGCAGAATAGACTTGTTGGACCGAATGGCCTAATTCTGCTCCTATCACTTATGAATACAATTATTGCACTGTGCTAGCAACCACATTGTTCTTGAGGAAATGAGGGGTGGGCAGTACATGTCATCCTTGTTTGTGGTTTCCACATATGTCATTAAAAAAAAAAGAATACGTTTAAAAAAAGCAGTCTGTGGGTGACCAGAATGTGTTATAGCCATGACCGTGTGTTTTGGAGCAGTGCTTGCTGTAGCAGTGCAGGAAGCACGGTTGTGAATGTGCTCACTAAGCTGTGAAGTTGTCATCCCCACAACATCCGTTTCACTTGTGTCCGTTCACAGAGACACATTGGCCAGGAAGCTTGCTTGTTTCTGGTTGATGCTGCAGGGTAGTTTAGGGCCAACAACATCAGTACCAGACCCCATCAGGCAGAATCTGCAGCGACCAACTGTGATTATATTTAAAGAAAGGTCGACCGGTTCCGTTTCTTGTCACTTGTACCGAGGTACAGTGAAAAGCTTTTTTTGTTGCGTGTTATCCAGTCAGCGGAAAGACTACATATAACCAAATAACAATTACAGCACGGAAACAGGCCATCTCGGCCCTTCTAGTCCGTGCCAAACACTTACTCTCACCTAGTCTCATCTACCTGCACTCAGACCATAACCCTCCATTCCTTTCCCGTCCATATACCTATCCAATTTATTTGTAAATGATAAAATCGAACCTGCCTCCACCACTTCCACTGGAAGCTCATTCCACACAGCTAACACTCTCTGAGTAAAGAAGTTCCCCCTCATGTTACCCCTAAACCTCTGTCCCGTAATTTTCAAATCAACATGATTACAATTGAGCCATCCACAGTGTACAGATACAGGATATAGGCAATAACTATTGATTAATAACCTGTTCCAGGCAATGAGAGTGTTCCGAGCAGGCTGAAGAGTCCTGACCTGAAACTTTATGTTGTCCCGTTCATTTCCTTCATTTAGCTTCCACAGATGCTGCCTTCCCCACTGAGTTCCTCCAGCGCTTAGCGTTTTGCTGAAGGTTCCAGCTTTCTTGTGTCACTGAGCAGGCTGTGTGGGTGTACAATATCACTGTTTAGAGGGAGCGGACTGTGTATAAATAGGTTTCAGTGTTTCCTACATTATAACAGTAACTACATATTGACACTATCGTCTTGGCAACAAAGTATTTGAGCAAGGAGAAGTACTGTTCAGTTTCGTGCTGTTTAGTTTGGAGACACAGCATGGAAACGGGCCTTTCGGCTCACCAAGTCCACACTGACCATCGATCACCCATTCGCACTAGACAATAGACAATAGTCAAGGCAAGGCAAGTCGAGTCACATTTATTTATATAGCACATTTAAAAAACAACTCTCATTGGCCAAAGTGCTTTACATTTGTTATAAGAATAGCACAAACAAAACAAACTACATACATATATACATGTAGCCCTCACTCAGAGGACGTCAGGAAAGGCTTGGGAGTATAGAAAAGTTTTTAGTCTTGACTTAAAAGAGTCGATGGAGGGGGCAGTTCTGATGGGAAAGGGGATGCTGTTCCACAGTCTAGGGGCTGCAACCGCAAAGGCGCGGTCGCCCCTGAGCTTGTGCCTAGACCGTGTGATATTCAGCAACCCCAAGTCGGCCGATCTGAGGGGCCTGGAGGTGGAGTGGTGGGTGAGAAGACTTTTTATGTAGGTGGGGGCAAGCCCATTGAGGGCTTTGTAGACATGGAGGAGGATGTTGAAGTTTATACATAACCGCACAGGGAGCCAGTGGAGAGAGGCCAGGATCGGGGTGATGTGGTTCCTTTTTCGGGTGCCCATCAGGAGTCTCGCTGCAGAGTTTTGGACCAGTTGCAGGCGGGACAGGGAAGATTGGCTGATGCCAGTGTAAAGGGAGTTGCAGTAATCTAGGTGGGAGGAGATGAATGTGTGGATGATCTTTTCGAGGTCATCAAACTGGAATAGGTGCAGGAGTAGGCCACTTGGCCCTTCGAGCCAGTACCGCCATTCACTGTGATCATGGCTGATCATCCCCAATCAGTACCCCGTTCCTGCCTTCTCCCCTTATCCCCTGACTCTGCTATCTTTAAGAGTCCTATCTAACTCTCTCTTGAACTCTCACTAGTTCTATGTTATCCCACGTCCACATCCAGTCCCTACACGTCGAGAGCAATTTACAGAGGCTAATTAACCTACAAACCCGCATGTCTTTCGGATGTGGGGAAAAACGAGAGGAACTTGGTGGGAACTCGCGCTGTGACAGAAAGAACGTGCAAACTCCGCACAGACAGCACCCGAGTCTCGCACTGCAATCTAGTTCACATATTTAATACTGAAAGCGTTGAATCTGTGCCAATGTAGCGGTTTCCATGCCTGCCCTCCTATCATCACTGAACAGGAATGTAACGCATTAGGGTTGGAGGAGTGTAATCTGTTATTAGCTTGGGTAAAAATCTCAACGAAACTCTCTGTGTACACTGACGTACGTTCACTGATTCACAGTTTAAAAATGGTGATCTTTAATCCAGAAATCCTGATCCATAATCTCTAAATTCAAGATTGAAATGAGCGAAAGGATTGGATCAAATCAAAATGATAGCAGGCAGCCTTGGAACCCTTACCCCATTACTCAAAGCTCACGTCAAAAACCTTGCCGTGATATTTGACTCAGCGTTGAAATTTGACAAACAACTCAAAGCTAGCTTCTTCCAGCTTCGGACGGTAGATCAAATAAATCAATTCCTCCAGTTTGATGACCTCGAAAAGATCATCCACACATTTATCTCCTCCCTCCTCGATTACTGCGACTCCCTTTACACTGGCATCAGCCAATCTTCCCTATCCGCCTGCAACTGGCCCAAAACGCCACAGCGGGACCCCTGACGGGCACCTGAAAAAGGGACCACATTATTCCGATTCTGGCCTCTCTCCACTGGCTCCCTGTTCGGTTCCGAATAAATTTCAAGATCCTTCTTTATGTCCACAAAGCCCTTAACGGGCTTGCCCCCACCTACATCAAAAGTCTGCTTACCCACCACGCCACCTCCAGGTCCCTCAGATCGGTCGACTTGGGGTTATTGAACATCCCGCGGTCTAGACATAAGCTCAGGGGCCACCGCGCCTTTGCGGTTGCAGCTCCTAGACTGTGGAACAGCATCCCTCTTCCCATCAGAACTGCCCCCTCCATCGACTCCTTTAAGTCGAGACTTAAAACTCATCTTTACTCTCAAGCCTTTCTTGACGTCCTCTGAGGGAGGGCTATATGTATGTATTTATGTATGTACTTAATCTATGAACCACTGTTGTATAACGTTAGTACCTCCACCAATGTAAAGCACTTTGGTCAACGAGAGTTTTTTAAATGTGCTATAGAAATAAAAGTGACTTGACTTGACTAGATGGAACAATTTGATTTCTAGTGTAGTTCACTGTTCTGAAACTATGCCCGGTAAGATTTAATTGTTTTTGGGCAAGACCAGCCAAGCATTTTTGGAAAGGAAGGATGATGTAACTTTGCAAACATTTCTCTTCTTGTTCAAACCACATTTTTAAACAAAATAGTAATTATTACACTGCAGTTAACAAACAGTGGTGCAGCGGTAGGGTTGCTGCCTTGCAGTGCGAGAGACCTGGGTTCGATCCTGACAACGAGCGCTGTCTGTACTGAGTTTGGACGTTGGTCCTTGTGACCGCATGCATTTTCTCCAGTTGCTCCGGTTTTCCCCCACACTCCAAAGACGAGCAGAAACTGAACTGAGGTTTGTGGGTTAATTGGTTTCTGTAAATTGCCCCTGGTGTGTAGGATGGAACTAGTGAATGGTGATCATTAGTTGGCACAGACTTGGTGGGCTGGAGGGCCATTTAGTTTACTTTCATGTCACTTGTACCAAGGTACAGTGAAACACTATATTATTGAGAGCTATCCAGTCAGCATTATCAAGCCGTCCACAGTGTACAGACATGGGATGAATAGAATAATATTCAAGAAGGAACTGCAGATGCTGGAGAATCGAAGGTAGACAAAATTGCTGGAGAAACTCAGAGGGTGTGGCAGCATCTATGGAGCGAAGGAAAGAGGCAACGTTTCGGGCCGAAACCCTTCAGACTGATGCAGGGTAGGGTGGGGGTGGGGGGTAAAGGAAGAAGAAAGGAAGAGGAGGAGCCCGAGGGCTGAGGGAGAGCTGAGAAGGGGAGGAGATGGCAAGGGCTACTGGAAATTGGAGAAGTCAATATTCAAGCCACCAGGATGCAGACTGCCCAAGCGGAATATGAGGTGCTGCTCCTCGAGTTTCCGGTGGTGCTCACACTCGCAATGGAGGAGGCCCAGGACAGAGAGGGTCTGATTCAGAATGGGAGGGGAGTTGAAGTGCTGAGCCACAGGGAGATCAGGTTGGTTAATGCGGACCAAGCGGAGGTGTTCGGCGAAACGATCGCCAAGCTAAGCTTCGTCTCACCGATGTAGATCAGCTGACATCTAGAGCAGTCGATGCAATAGATGAGGTTGGAGGAGATGCAGGTAAACCTCTATCACACCTGGAATGACTGCTTGGGTCCTTGAATGGAGTCGAGGGGGGAGGTAAAGCGAACTGAATAGAATAATGTTTACGGCAAGGAAAAGTCCGATTACAGATAGTTTGAGTGTGCCCATTGAGGTAGATGGTAGGTCAGGACCGCTCTCTAGTCTCCACGCTGTATCTCCAGATTAAAGGGAAGTGAACTCTTGCCCTCCCCCACTACTGATTGGCTTGGTTTTTAAGGAGCATGCTACTAGTAAACTGTGGTGCCTCTCTTCCAGAGATGATGTAGGCCGTCGCTGAGATGTGCCATCGGCTGTATCGCGAGGAATTGATGTGTGCAGACGTTCAGGGCCGGATGCAGCCCTGGTGATGCTTGGAACAATGTACTCCAATATGAGCTGTGCAAGACCGAGACATTGTGTGCTGCTGGAGCGGTTCATGGGAAGTTGCAGCATTGTGCAGAGCAGAAACCAGCGCAGGAAGGAAGCTTTCAAAGCTGCCACGTTGCATTCCGATTCATTTCTCTCGTTGCAAACATCATTTGTGTCGAGTTGAAAGTAATGTCAAAGTTTGCCCCACCTGAAACTTAACATCAATCGATCCTTATCTCCAAACTTCTGGTCTGTAAACTCCAGTGTACATTTGTAAAATATGTATTTATCAATTTAAAATCAATAAAGTAGTGGAACTCGACCTTTAATTGATAATGTTATTTTATTAATGTTTTATGTCATTCCTAACTGTCACTATGTCATGTTGTCACTTGCGGGCGGAGCACCAAGGCAAATTCCTTGTATGTGAATACTTGGCCTTCGGCAGGGGATGATGGATGACCTTACTGGAGCATCAAAATGGCTGGGAAGGCGGATGAAGGCTGCAGCAGAAAAGGGTCTCCAGTCGCCTTGAACTCCATGCCACTGGATCCTGACCCAGATCTGTCAAGGACCGTGGGGTGGCTGTCTGTGCACCAGTCTCCCCAAGTTAAAGTCACGCACAGGCGTCCTCCATATAGGGAATATCACCCTGGAGACACCCATGGTCAGCCATAACCGAAAGGGAGCCTAAGAAGGAATACTTGGCAAATGAACTTATTCATTCGAAACATAGAAAATAGGTGCAGGAGGAGGCCATTCGGCCCTTCGAACCAGCACCGCCATTCATTGTGATCATGGCTGAACGTTCCCAATCAATAACCCATGCCTGCCTTCTCCCCATATCCCTTGACTCCACTAGCCCCTAGAGCTCTAACTAACTCTCTCTTAAATCCATCCAGTGACTTGGCCTCCACTGCCCTCTGTGGCAGGGAATTCCACAAATTCACAACTCTCTGGGTGACATTTTTTTTTTTCACCTCAGTCTTAAATGGCCTCCCCTTTATTCTAAGACAGTGGCCCCCTGGTTCTGGACTCGCCCAACATTGGGAACATTTTTCCTGCATCTAGCTTGTCCAGTCCTTTTATAATTTTATCTATTTCTATAAAAATCCCCCTCATCCTTCTAAACACCAGTGAATACAAGCCTGGTCTTTTCAATCTTTCCTCATATAACAGTCCTGCCATCCCAGGGATCAATCTCGTGAACCTACGCTGCATTGCTTCAATCACAAGGGTGTCCTTCCTCAAATTAGGAGACCAAAACTGTGCACAATACTCCAGATGTGGTCTCACCAGAGCTCTATACAACTGCAGAAGAACCTCTTTACTCCTATACTGAAATCCTCTTGTTATGAAGGCCAACAATCCATTAGCTTTCTTCACTGCCTGCTGTACCTGCACGCCAACTTTCAGAGACCGGTGTACAAGGACACCCTGGTCTCGCTGTACCTCCTCGTTACCTAACCTAACCCCATTGAGATAATAATCTGCCCCCTTGTTTTTGCCGCCAAAGTGGATAACCTCACATTTAGCTATATTATACTGCATCTGCCACGCATCTGCCCACTCACTCAACCTGTCCAGGTCACCCTGCAACCTCCTAACATCCTCTTCTCAGTTCACACTGCCACCCAGCTTTGTGTCATCTGCAAACTTGCTAGTGTTGCTCCTAATTCCCTCTTCCAAATCATTAATATATATGGTAAACAGTTGCGGCCCCAACACCGAGCCTTGCGGCACTCCACTCGCCACTGCCTGCCATTCTTAAAAGGACCCGTTCACTCCTACTCATTGCTTCCTGTCTGCCAACCAATTTTCTATCCTACCCCCAATACCATGTGCTCTAATTTTAGTCACGAGTCTCCCGTGCGGGACCTTATCAAAGGTTTTCAGAAAGTCTAGATACACTACATCCACTGGCTCCCCTTCATCCATTTTACTTGTCACATCCTGAAAAAATTCCAGAAGATTAGTCAAGCATAATTTCCCTTTCATAAATCTATGTTGACGGACTAATTATTTTACTGCTATCCAAATGCCCCATTATTACCTCATTATTTTTTTTTAATCTTCTGGGCAAATTATGCTTTGATAGTCGATGTATCTGTGCGGTGTAGGAATGATGTAAACATCTGTGTGGTGTCGTATATCTGGGTGAGTGGGACATTCCTGGTGGGTCAGTCTGTACAAATGAATGCAAATGAATCACCTGACAAATATGTAAGCAAGAAATGCAGATGCTGGTTTACAAAGATGCCCAGTCCTGATACAAACAGAACAAAAGTTACCTAAAGTTGGAGAATTCCACTCTGAGCCCAGAAGGCTGCAAGGTGCCCAAACGAAGGTGAGGCGTCGTTCCCTGAGTTTATGCTGGGATCACCTTAACAGTGCAGGAGACACAGGTGGAACGGCTAGGGTGGGAGTGGGATTGTGAATTAAAACGGCAGGGAACTCGGAAACACTCCTGTGGACGGAACATAGTACAAGTTAATTGCTCATTCACTGGGAAAAAATAAGGTGCCTGGATGTTGGAAAGGGAAGAGATGAAGGGGACAGGTGTTGCATCACCTGTGGGTGCAGGGTGAAGCACTGTGGGATGGAGAGTAGTAAACGGTGACTGAAGAGTAGACCCTGGGTCACACAGGTGAGGGGAGGAGACCATAGGTTTGATGGTGAAACCTGGTTGAGGTGGATGGAACTTGTGAAGGAGGATGTGGCGATTGCAAAGACTGGTGGGCTGGAAGGTGAGAGGAAAATGGTTGAGTATTTAATGAATGCAGATTAAAAGTGAACCTTGGTGCTGAATTTTGTTCCACGATGATTTCATTCATTTGCATCTCTAAGTAGGTCAGATGGCTTAACCGTACAGTTTCAGAGAGATCACACCTAATCTGATTTACCCGGCTTTCAGCAAAACCAATGTTTACAATGAAAAGTAATGCTCAGTGCTTTCAGCACAGGGGTGTTGCTGTTGAGATGCAGAGGTGATAAGTAGTCGCGCACCATGCTTTCTCAACCACCCTACTTCTGTCATGGAGCATACATCACGGAGAGAAACCCCTTGGCCCAACTCATCTATATCAGCCAACATGCCCCCCCCATCTAAGCTAGTCCCATTTGCTCATATCCTGCTAAACCTTTCCTATAATCTACCTATCCAACTATCTTTTAAATGTACTTGACTCAACTACTTCCTCTGGCAGATATACCTACTACTGTGTGGAAAAAGTTACTGTTGTGTTCCTATTAAATCTTTCCCCCTCTCACCTTAAACCCATGTCTATGACTAGTTCTAATTCTACACCTCACTTTTTTGTCCCTACAGCTCTGGGTGTGGTGGGGGGGGGGGGGGGGGGGAGAGACTCTGTGCATTCATCCAATCCCCCTTATGATTTTACACATCTGTGTAAGATTACCCCTCAGCCTCCTGTACTCATAGAGTCAAAGTGATACACAGGCACTTTGGCCCAACTTGCCCACACCGGCCAACATGTCCCATCTACACTAGTCCCACCTGCCTGCGCTTGGTTCATATCCCTCCAAACCTGTCCTATCCATCTACCTGTCTAACTGTTTCTTAAACATTGGGATTGTCCCAGCCTCAACTACCTCCTCTGGCAGCTTGTTCCATAAACCCACCACCCTCTGTGTGAAAAAGTTACCCATCAGATTCCTATTAAATCGTTTCCCCTTCACCTTGAACCTATGTTCTCTGGTCCTCGATTCCTCTACTCTGGGTAAGAGACTCTGTGCATCCACTCGATCTATTCCTCTCATGATTTTATAATACTCTATAAGATCACCCCTCATCCTCCTGCTCTCCATGGAATAGAGACCTAGCCTAATCAACCTCTCCCTGTAGCTCAGACACACTAGTCCTGGCAACATCCTCGTAAATCTTCTCTGGACTCTTTCAAGCTTGACAATATCTTCCCTATAACATGATGCCCAGAACTGAACACGATATTCTAAATGCGGTCCCGCCAACGTCTTTAACACAACTGCAACATGACCTCCCAACTTCTGCACTCTGGGAAATAAAATCCTAGCCTGCCCAACCAGTTGTATTCCAATACACAAGGCAAGGAAGAAAAATAACTAATTGCAGCATGTGTCGGGGACGAGTTGCAGCAAAATAGCGATTTAAAAATACCTGAGCAAAGAGCTAAAAGATGTTGAAGGATGCAGTTTCTACAGGATGTCTGTGAACTTTGAGCTGCTTATGTCAGCAGTGTTATTCTCACTGTCAAAGTATAGAACAGTTGATACAGAAATACTTAAAGATAGAGACAACACAAGACAAGAGACTTTTATTGTCACATGTACCAATTGGTGCAGTGAAATCTGGGGTCGCCATACAGCCATACGAATAAAAACGAACACAGAACACGATAACATAAACATCCCCACACAGCGGAATCAAAGTTTCCCACTGTGAGGGAAGGCCCAAAGTTCACTCATCCTCCTCTTTGATGTTCTTTGATGTTCACCCGTGGTCGGGGCTTGCAGAGCCCTCCGCAGTCGTTGCCACGGGCGGCCCGATGTTCAGGCCCTCTCGCCGGGGTGATGGAACTCCGACATCGGAACGGAAGAAAACCCTCAGCGGCTTGCACTTCCAATTCGGCCACTTCCTACCGGAGGCCGCGGCTTCCGAAGTCCACAGGCCGAGCTGGGCGGAGATTCAATGCTGGCGGCCCTCGGCAAAGGGATCCCAGGACTCCACGATGTTGAAGTCAGCGCCGCCCGAGGCTGGGAGCTCTACAAACCACAGCTCCACGATATTGAAGCAGCAGGCCCAACACCCCGGAGCTTCAAACGGCGATCCAGGTAAGGCATCGACCGCTCCGCGGTGAATCCAATGCTGCGCCGCTGCTGAAGCTCTGGTCCGGTCTTTGGCAGAAAGGCCGCGCCAATCCAGTTGGTAGGCCGCGAGGGGGGGGGGGGCAAAGATGCGGCTCGGAGAATAGTCGCATCCTCGCCAGTAAATGACTGAGAAACGGTTTCCCCATGACCCTACCCACCTCCCCCACATAAAAATACTAGGAAACTCCAACACATACTTTTTAAACTGACTAAAAATAACGAAAAAGATGGAAAAACAGACAGAGGCAGAGGCTGCCATCATATGGTGCCCCTTGTGGAGATACAGCTGTGACTAGAAGGAGAGATGAATGTAGAGGTCAGACCCATCCCACCATGAGCGAGATCGACGGAAGAGAGTACTGCTTCATTGTGGTGATGGTAGTAAAGTGGGATTTTCGGCTTACGGCAAAGGTGAAGCAACCATTTAGCTGAACTTTGTTCAGTAGACCCAGTACAACATAATTCAGTAAAGTGCATGGCAAGTGTTGGAGTTGATGCAGAGATCAACAACACCGTCCATGTGTCTATGCATGTATGTGTGATTCACTGCAATCATCAAACATCAGAGCATGGCAGAAAGTGAGAACCACTGCTTGGTCAGATGCATAACGAATGACTAATCATTGGTGTCGTCTCGTATGGAATGGTGCACAGATGACGCTTCTCCTGACTGAGTGTCTAGAATGAGGGGGCTCTCCAAGGAAAGGATCAGGTTTTCAGGGCAGAGACAAAATGACATTTCTCCACCCAAGGCTGCTCATCTAAATGGAGGGAAACTGCAAATGAGTAAAGTTCGGAGAGATCCATGAGTCACAAAGCTCGTCGGCTGGTCCGAAGATAGACACAAAATGCTGGAGTAACTCAGCGGAACTGGCAGCTTCTCAGTCTGGACAAAAGGAATGGGTGATGTTTTGGTTCGAGACCCTTCCTCAGACTGAGAAAGTCAAGGGTTAGAGAGTCACAGAGATATGGAAGGGAAAGGTGTAAAACCGGGACATCAAAGGGAACTGAGATCCAGTAAACTGGAACAGATTATTTCAGCTGAGGGGAAGGAGACAATGAAGCATACAATGATAAAATGTAATCATATTTAATAACAGTCAAACTGGTCATAGAATTAGGATGGGGCGGGATGGAGATAGAGGGAAAGCAGAGGTTTAGAAGTTAGAGAAGTCAATATGCTGAGTTACTCCAACATTTTGTATCTATCTTTGGTGTAAACCGGCATCTGCAGTTCCTTCCTACACAGTCAGTCGGCTGGTCCGACAAGTAGTTATGAAGTCACGTGGACCTTTGTATGATTTCCAAAAGGTTTATCACCACACCTGTTACCTAATCACAAAGAAGGCATGCCAGTGCGTCTACTTTCCTAGAAGTTGAGATTTGATGTCAATGATGCTCTCAAAGAGTTCTGCAGATCAGTGGAATCAGTAACTTGACTGGTTGTGTCATGGCCTGGTCCGGCAATTCCAATGCACTGAAACGCAAGAGGCTGGAGAGAGTGGTGGACCCAGCCCAGTCCATCATGGGCACTGCCCTCCCCACCACCAAAAGCATCAACATGAGACGCTCTCATCAGTAAGATTTAATAGGAACCCAAGGGGCAACTTTTTCAGTCACAGTGTGGTGAATATATGGAACGAGTTGCCGGAGGAGGTAGTTGAGGTAGGTAACATAACAGCATTTAAGAGACACTTATGTGGGACAGGTACATGCATAGGAAAGGTTTAGAGGGATAAGGGGATAAAGACAGGGATTGGGACTAACAGATATGAGTCTGGTGCAAATGAGGAATGTCATTGCACCCTGGTATATACTGTATGCCCATAAACGCATCTGAATCTGATGAAGGGTCCTGATCCGAAGGTTCATCTGTCATTCCCACCACAGACATTAACTGATCTGCAGACTTCCTCCAGCAATTTGTGTGTTGCTTAGGTTCTGCCATCTGCAAGTTCTTGTGAATCTCATCCAAGTCTGTATCTGACCTTTACTCCAAAAACCGAGGTCTTTACAGGTCAGCCGAGGAACTGCTGTATGTAACCATTTGGAGGGAGAATCCAAGTCTTGGTTGACTTTTTCATTGAAAGGTACGAAGAAATGGGTATCACACCAAACGTGTGGAAGGCAATGGCCATTCCTACCGACCTTCCACTGTCAAACAGCACCCCCTCCTGGCAATCATGATCCACTGCAGGAAAAAAACATAATTTTGGTGGTAGACAGACAAACGATGGTGCAGAATGGAACTGCAAGGTGCTGGTTTAAACCGACGAGTCACAAATAACTGGTGTGATTCAGCGGGACAGGCAGCATCTCTGGAGAGAAGGAATGGGCAATGTTTTGGGTCGAGACCCTTCGTCGGCGTCCTGACCGAAAATATCACCTGTTCATTCCCTGCACAGATGCTGCCTGACCCACCCGAGTTACTCCAACACTCTGTGTTTTGTGCAGCTCTAACTCACTCAGTTATTGCACGAGTATTTTTTGTACTGTTTGAGTTTGCACTATTTGGTGGTTACTCCATAAGCTTCACAAATAATAGCAATATCATTATACTATGTGTATTTGACAATAAACTCATCTGAATCTGACTTTCACTCCTGGAGCAAGGTGTATACAATGCAAGGTGCTTTCACTGAAAGGTATGAAAGACCGGGCATCACACCAAATATCTGGTTGGCCATGGACCATTGTACCAACCCACCACTGCTACACAGCACCGCCTCCTGGCAACCAAGGTCTACTGCAGGAAAATGGCCGCTTCCTGGGAGTCACCAGTCAGTGAAAACAGTTCATACATAGAAATATAGCAACATAGACAAGAGGTGTAGGAGTAGGCCATTCGGTCCTTCGAGCCTGCACCGCCATTCAATATGATCATGGTTGATCATCGAACTCAGTATTCTGTGTTAAAGAAGGAACTGCAGATGCTGGAAAATCGAAGGTACACAAAAATGCTGGAGAAACTCAGCGGGTGCAGCAGCATCTATGGAGCGGTTGCAAGGGAAAGTACCCGGGGAGGGGGTGGTACGGGAGGGAAGGGAAGAATTGACAAGGGAGTTACGGAGGGAGTGGTCTTTGCGGAAGGCAGACATGGGGGGGGGAGATGGGAAGATGTGGCGAGTGGTGGGGTCACGTTGGCGGTGGCGAAACTGACGGAGGATCACTTGTTGTATGTGACGGCTGGTTAAAGGTGAGGACTAGGGGCTGCCCTTGTTGTGAGTGGGGGGATGGGGAGAGCGAGCAATGTTGCGGGGTATGGCAGAGACCCTGGTGCGAGCCTCATCCTGGACTTTCCCTTGCAACCGCAAGAGATGCAACACTTGTCCCTTCACCTCCCCCCTCGACTCCATTCAAGGACCTAAGCAGTCGTTCCAGGTGTGACAGAGGTTCACCTGCATCTCCTCCAACCTCATCTATTGCATCCGCTGCTCTAGATGTCAGCTGATCTACATCGGTGAGACCAAGCGGAGGCTTGGCAATCGTTTCGCCGAACACCTCCGGTTGGTCCGCAATAACCAACCTGACCTCCCGGTGGCTCAGCACTTCAACTCCCCGTCCCATTCCGTATCTGACCTCTCTGTCCTGGGTCTCCTCCATGGCCACAGCGAGCAACACCGGAAATTGGAGGAAATGCACCTCATATGGGCAGTCTGCATCCTGGGGGCATGAACATTGAATTCTCCCAATTCTGCTAGCCCTTGCTGTCCCCTCCCCTTCATCAGTCCTCTGGTTGTCTCCTCCCATCCCCCAGCCCTCGGGCTCCTCCTCCGCCTTTTTTCCTTTTTACCTTTCTTCTCCCCACCCCCTATCCGTCTGAAGAAGGGTTTCGGCCCGAAACATTGCCTATTTTCTTCGCTCCATAGATGCTGCTGCACTCACTGAGTTTCTCCAGCATTTTTGTGTACTTCAGTATTCTGTACCTGTTTCTCTCCACACCCCCTGATCCCTTTAGCCACATGGGCCACATCTAACTCCCTCTTTAATATAGCCAATGAACTGGCCTCAACTACCTTCTGAGGCAGAGAATTCCAGAGATTCACCACTCTCTGTGTGAAAAATGTTTTTCTCATCTTGGTCCTAAAAGATTTCCCCTTTATCCTTAAACTGTGACCCCTTGTCCTGGACTTCCCCAACATCGGGAACAATCTTCCTGCATCTAGCCTGTCCAACCCCTTAAGAATTTTGTAAGTTTCTATATGAACCCCCCTCAATCTTCTAAATTCTAGCGAGTACAAGCTGAGTCGATCCAGTACAATACAACACCGAACAGAGAACAGTACAACACTAGAACAGGCCCTTTGGCCAATTATGTCCCCAAGACCAACCTTATTCCCCTTCAAATATCCCATCTCCCTTCACTCCCTGATATCCACATGCCTATCTAAATGTCTCACATTGCTATTATCTACCCCAATCACCACCCCAGGCAGCATGGTCTACACATTCACCACGTTCTGTATAAAAGATCTTGCCCCACACATCTCCTTTAAACTTTCACCTTCTCATTCACCTGAGCTATGCCCTCTAGTATTTGACATTCCCATCAGTGTAAATGTTCCTGACCTATCTATGACACTCATAATTTTATCAGGTCTCCTCTCAACATGCAAAATTCCGGAGAAAACAATCGATGTCGTGCAGCCTCACCCTGTAGCTAATCACCTCAAATCCAACCAATATATACCATTGTATAAAGGCTACAGGTGAGATTTTAACTAGAATGGTTGGGGGGAGGGACTCAATTAGAGAAAGCTAGTGGAAAATGTGGGAGGCAGGAGGCAGAGAAGGGAAGCACTCGGACCCAAAATGTAGGGGAGAAAGAAGAAAAAGATAATAAACAGAGAATAAGTGGTGGTGGGTTTCTTAAATGTGTATATTTTAATGCTAGGAGCATTGTAAGAAAGGTGCATGAGCTTAGAGCCTGGATTGACACCTGGAAGTATGATGTTGTGGCGATCAGTGAAACATGGTTGCAGGAGGGCTGTGATTGGAAACTAAATATTCCAGGATTTCGTTGCTTCAGGCGTGATAGAATTGGAGGGGCAAGAGGTGCGGGTGTTGCATTGCTTGTCAAGGAAGATATTACAGCAGTGCTTTGGCAGGATAGATTAGAGGGCTCGTCTAGGGAGGCTATTTGGGTGGAACTGAGAAATGGGAAAGGTGTAGCGACACTTATAGGGGTGTATTATAGACCGCCAAATGGGGAGCGAGAATTGGAAGAGTAAATATGTAAGGAGATAGCAGATATTAGTAGTAAGCACAAGGTAGTGATTGTGGGAGATTTCAATTTTCCACACATAGACTGGGAAACACATTCTGTAAAAGGGCTGGATGGGTTGGAGTTTGTAAAATGTGTGCAGGATAGTTTTTTGCAGCAATACATAGAGGTATCTACTAGAGATGGGGCAGTGCTGGACCTCCTGTTAGGAAATGAGACAGGGCAGGTGGCGGAGGTATGCGTCGGGGAGCACTTCGGGTCCAGTGATCACAATACCATTAGTTTCAATATAATTATGGAGAGGGTCAGAACTGGACCTAGGGTTGAGATTTTTGATTGGAGAAAGGCTAACTTTGAGGAGATGCGAAAGGATTTAAAATGAGTGAATTGGGACGTTGTTTTATGGGAAGGATGTAGAAGAGAAATGGAGGACATTTAAGGGTGAAATTTTAAGAGTACAGAATCTTTATGTCCCTGTTCGGTTGAAAGGAAATAGTAAAAATTGGAAAGAGCCATGGTTTTCAAAGGAAATTGGACACGGTTCGGAAAAAGAGAGAGATCTACAATAATTATAGGCAGCATGGAGTAAATGAGGTGCTTGAGGAGTATAAAGAATGTAAAAAGAATATTAAGAAAGAAATTAGAAAATCTAAAAGATATGAGGTTGCTTTGGCAAGTAAGGTGAAAGTAAATCCAAAGGGTTTCTACAGCTATATTAATAGCAAACGGATAACAAGGAATACAATTGGTCCATTAGAGAGTGAGAGTGGACAGCTATCTGCCGAGCCAAAAGAGATGGGGGAGATATTGAACAATTTCTTTTCTTCGGTATTCACCAAGGAGAAGGATATGGAATTATGTGAGGTAAGGGAAACAAGCAGAGTAGCAATGAAAACTGAGATTCAAAGAAGAGGAGGTGCGGACACTTTTGAAAAATATGAAAACGGATAAGTCTCCAGGTCCTGACAGGATATTCCCTAGGACATTGAGGGAAGTTAGTGTAGAAATAGCAGGGGCTATGACAGAAATATTTCAAATGTCATTAGAAACGGGAATAGTGCCGGAGGATTGGCATACTGCGCATGTGGTTCCGTTGTTTAAAAAGGGTTCGAAGAGTAAACCTAGCAATTATAGACCTGTTAGTTTGACGTCAGTGGTGGGCAAATTAATGGAAAGGATACTTAAAGATAATATATATAAGCATCTGGATAAGCTGGGTCTGATTAGGAACAGTCAACATGGATTTGTGCCTGGAAGGTCATGCTTGACTAATCTTCTTGAATTTTTCGAAGAGGTTACTAGGGAAGTTGATGAGGATAAAGCAGTGGATGTTGTCTATATGGACTTCAGTAAGGCCTTTGACAAGGTTCCTCATGGAAGGTTGGTTAAGAAGATTCAATTGTTGGGTATTAATGGTGGAGCAGCAAGATGGATTCAACAGTGGCTGAATGGGAGATGCCAGAGAGTAATGGTGGATGGTTGTTTGTCAGGTTGGAGGCCGGTGACTAGTGGGGTGCCTCAGGGGTCTGTGTTGGGTCCACTGTTGTTTGTCATGTACATCAATGATCTGGATGATTGTGTGAAAAATTGGATTAGTAAGTATGCAGATGATACTAAGATAGGTGGTGTTGTGGATAATGAAGTAGATTTTCAAAGTCTACAGAGAGATTTAGGCCATTTGGAAGAGTGGGCTGAAAGATGGCAGATGGAGTTTAATGCTGACAAATGTGAGGTGCTACATCTCAGCAGGACAAATCAAAATAGGACGTACATGGTAAATGGTAGCGAATTGAGGAATGCAGTTGAACAGAGGGATCTAGGAATAACTGTGCATAGTTCCCTGAAGGTGGAATCTCATGTAGATAGGTTGGTAAAGAAAGCTTTTGGTGTGCTGGCCTTTATAAATCAGAGCATTGAATATAGAAGTTGGGATGTAATGTTAAAATTGTACAAGGCATTGGTGAGGCCAATTCTGGAATATGGAGTACAATTTTGGTCACCTAATTATAGGAAGGATGTCAACAAAATAGAGAGAGTACAGAGGAGATTTACTAGAATGTTGCCTGGGTTTCAGCAACTAAGTTACAGAGAAAGGTTGAACAAGTTAGGTCTTTATTCTTTGGAGCGCAGAAGGTTAAGAGGGGACTTGATAGCAGTCTTTAAAATTATGAGCGGGTTAGACAGAGTGGACGTGGATAAGCTTTTCCCATTGAGAGTAGGTGTTTCATTATGTACTTGCTCTATCTGGACGATACATAATGGACGATTAAAGCAGTCTTGCTTACTTGAACTTTATTGTCTTTGTGCAGCCATCATCCAGACTGGGCCAAGAGCCCGGTGTCACCTCTAAAACAGTCCCCCGTACAACAGTACTTAAATAAACAATCCTTTTGTTACATCTTTCTTTTTCTTTTTTCAAGTTAGTCTCTTTCCCTTAGGTATTCTAGTGCAACAAACTTGTACCATATGCTCTGCTCATTTACAACAGATCTAACAACATAAGCAATAATAAATCAACAGTTCAAAACATCCGTTTTCCAGCAAGTGCATCAACAATACATTTTTTTTTTTTTTTTCATAGTCCATACTCTAATCACTGAGTATAGTCTGTCAGGTAGCGGGGTCTGACAACTTGTCGACCTGACCTGGTGACCGTGTCTTGGTTCTCAGTCACTGTTGGTGTGGGTGTGTTTTGTGTTGGTGTGAGCGTGGTGAGATTGTGTCTGAGGTGGCGACGATTTCGTCTCAGAACACCTGCTGACTCTGACTCCACCTCATACGATCTATGGCTCACCGGTTGGACCACTCTCGCTGGTCTCCAGCCCTTGTGTGTTTCACAGGGCTGTACTCTCACACTGTCCTCTCTTTTCAGAGTGTCCATATCTTTTGCCGTGCGGTTGCAGTACTTTTCCTGTCTCTGTCTGTTGTATTTCAGTCCCTGTTCGTCGTGTGTCACCTCTGGCCTCAGCAGTGTCCTTTGTGGGAAGCAGGGTCCTGGTCCTCCTGCTTAGGAGTCTCTGTGCCGGGCTTGTGTTGAGGCCCTGGCTTGGTGTGTTGCGATGATCCAGCATTGCCAAGTACGGATCCTGTCTCGCTGCTGCAGCCTTCAGCATCAGGCGCTTGGCTGTCTTTACCGCTGACTCCACCTTCCCATTACTCTGCGAATATCCCGGCGACGATGTCCTGTGTTCAAAGCCCCACTTCTGGCTGAAGTGCTGAAACTCTTGTGATGCATACTGGGGTCCGTTATCCGAGATAACAATGTCAGGAATCCCCTGTCGGGCAAAGTGGGCCTTGAGTTTTTTGATCACTGTGTTGCTCTTAGTGTCAGGTAGATAATCGACCTCCCAGAAGTTTGAATAATAATCTACTGTTATCAGATAGTCTTTATTGTGAAAGGAGAAAAGGTCTGTTCCTACCTTGGCCCAGGGTCTGCTGGCCATGTCATGTGGATGTAGTGTCTCTCTTTGTTGCTTTGGGTCCACTGACCTACATATGTCACATTTGGCGATGAAGGTCTTGATCTCCTCGTTCATTCCAAGCCAGGATACACACTCCCTCGCTCGCCTCAGACATCCTTCTACTCCCAGGTGAGAGGAGTGGATCCTGTGAGTTATGTCCACCCTGAGTGCGTCAGGTATCACGGCTCTGTCTCCTCGGAACACTATGCCGTCCTGGAAACTCAGTTCATCTTGGAAAGTGTGGTAGTGCCTGATGTCACTTGGTAAGTCCTTTTTTCTCTTGGGGCACCCTGACAGTATTCTGTTTGCCACACTCTGTAACTTTGTGTCATCTTTTGTTGCAGCCCTGATGGCACTCAGCCTCTCTGCTGAAATGGGTAGGTAGCTGACCATGTTCACAGTCTCTATATCTGTCTCACTCTCTCCCTTAGTGCTCTCTGGTAAGTGTAGATCAGTGCATGTTCCTTTAACTTAGTGACCTCACCACTACTAACCACTCCCCATTGTCTCTCGTATAATTGTAAGGTCCCCACCTCCAGCTCGCTCTCTAGCTCCAGTGATGACCATGGACAGCTATTGCATAGTGTGTGTTAGTGATATAATAAACCATCAGTAAAAGACTCTGTGTAGGAACCAAGTCATTTTACATGGTGTCACAGTGGTAGACTCACGTCTCCTGTTTATCGGTTTTTCTTTTTATTCTTTGCTTTCTCCCAGTTGTTCACGTCTCCCCCCCGTTTTCATTATGTCCAATTCCTGTCGTCGACCCGACATATTGGTCTTTGACACGGACATTGTCCACCGCTGGACTGTGTTCCAGCGCGACTTTGAACATTACACAGCCATCGCTCATCCTAATGCCACCCCTGCTGTGCAGGCTCACCTGCTGCTCAACCTCGCTGGCCCAGAGGCCATGGATCACTATGCTTCATTCGACTTCGCCCCCGGAGAAGACCGCCGGGACCCGGTATGTCTCATCGCTAAATTCACTGCCCTCTGTGATATCCCTACCAATAACATTATTGAACGCTTTAAATTCTTCCAGAGGCGGCAGAATCCCGGCGAGCATATTGACGCTTTTATTGCCTCTTTGCGTCATATGGCTCGGCGCTGTCGCCTTGAAACAATCTCCACGGACGAATTGATCAGGGATGTCCTGGTCAATGGTCTCCTGAACGCTAAGCTGCGTGACGAGCTCCTTATGAAACCTGATTTGACACTAAGGGAGGCTATGCATTCCGCTCGTATGGCCTCTGCTGTTAGCTCCGTGTCTCAACCGGTGTCCCAGGACATTAACTTTACCGGTGCAGCTGGCCGCCGGCGTAACGCTGGTCCGCCACAACGAAATCCCGCCGTAATGCCCGCTAAGGTCACCCCACGCCGTTGCCCCAATTGTAATTTTTCTTTCCACCAATTCAACGTTTGCCCCGCGCAGGGTAAGACTTGTAATTCCTGTGGCAAACTGAACCACTTTTCGGCAGCTTGTCGGTCCTGTGATAAGCCGGTCCCTGCTCCAAGGAGGAATTTAAACAACCTTGCAGACCCTGATAGCACGCTTGGTTATCAGTACCAGTCGGACTTTGATAGGAGCTCCTCCCATGGTGATTCAACGGTGTTTTTGCTTTAGGGTGCATCTGCTACGATAACAGATCCCTCTGTGCATGTTACTGTAAATGGTCATTGATTCTTTGCCTAGGTCGATACTGGTGCCTTTGCAAATGTTATGTCTGTCAGCCTTTTCAAGCGGATAAGATCTGGGGAGATAGTTACTCCCAATGACACCCGCCTTCATGTCTATGGGGGAGGAGTTCTAGTTCCAGTGGGGAAGGCCACGCTTATCTGCACAGTCCTTGAGACCTCTCGGCCCCTCACCTTCCACCTGCTGGATTCTGACAAAGTCACCCTGTTGGGCGCCCGTGCGTGCCAGGACCTTGGCTTGGTTTCTTTCCACCATGGAATTCACCTGGTGCAGGCCCCCATGGACCCCCTGGGCGAATACCCCGACCGTTTTGATGACATTTTGGGCAAATTGCCCTGTGACTATAAAATCGTTGTCGACCCGAGTGTCGACCGGTGGTTCGACCGGCCCACCGCGTCTCCTTTGCTATGAAGGGCCGCGTGGAATCTACTCTGCGTGATATGGTGACCATGGGCATCCTCAACGAGGTGAGCGCTCCCACCAGGTGGGTCTCAAACATGGTTGTCGCTGCCAAGAAGGATAAGAGCGAGATCCAGATCTGCATTAACCCAAAGGACCTGAACCTGGCCATCAAGCGCCCGCACTACCCCATGCGGACGGTGGAGGACGTCGATGCACAGGTCGGTCCTGCCACTGTCTTCTCTGTCTTAGACGCCAAAAGCTCATTTTGGCAGATCCCTTTAGATGAACTTCCTCATTCCTGACCACCTTCATCACACCTTTCGGCAGGTTCCGTTTGCTCCGTATGCTGTTTGGGATCAACTCGGCTAGTGAGGTTTTCCAGCGCACCATGGAACAGCTGTTCGCTGGGTTGCCGTGCGCTATCATCGTGGATGACATCCTGGTGTACGGGAGGGACGTCGCTGAGCACGACCTGCACCTCCGCAAAGTCCTGGACAGGGCTCATAAAATCAATCTCAAGCTCAACCCCAAGAAGTGTCGGTTCCGGGTCCCGGAAGTCACTTACGTTGGTCACGTTTTCACGGCAGGGGGTTTAAAGCCTGACCCCCAGAAAACATCAGCAGTCACCGAGATGCCCGCTCCTACTGACGTTCCCGGCCTGCAGCGCTTCCTGGGCCTGGTCAATTACCTGGGGAAGTTCGTACCTGACCTCAGCGAACTGAGTGCTCCCCTGAGGGAGCTGATCAAGAAGGACTCCGCATGGGTCTGGCTCCCGCATCACCAGTCGGCGTTCGTGGCTCTGAAGTCCAAGCTCACACACACACCGACTCTCAAGTTCTTCGATCTGCACAGACCAATTGTCCTCACTTGTGATGCCTCTAAGTTCGGTCTCGGTGCCGCATGTCTGCAGCTTTATGACGGCCTGCAGCTACCTGTCACCTACGCTTCTCGCACCATGACCCCTGCCGAGCAACGTTATGCACAGATCGAGAAGGAGCTACTTGCCGTGGTGTTCGCCTGCTCCAAGTTTAGGGATTACATTCTGGGCAACACCTTCACCATTGAGACTGACCACCAGCCACTGGTCACTATTCTGAACAAGCCTATCCATGTCGCCTCTTCCCGGTTGCAGCGGATGATGTTGCAGCTCCAGCGTTTCACGTTCCGGATTGTGTACCGCAAGGGCAAAGATATGTTTGTGGCCGACACATTGTCCCGTGCGCCGCTCCCTTCAGTTGCCCGCCACCCGTACGAATCCTCGGACCTGATGGTACTGAATGTTAACATTGTTCCATCCCAGCAGATGCAGTCCCTGGTCAAACACACTGCTGATGATCCTGCCCTGCAACAACTTGCGGACGTTATCCGCCGTGGTTGGCCTGACCGAAGCTCTTCCCTGCCGGCTGGTGCCGTGCCCTACTTCCTGGTTCGTGATGAACGAGTGCTACACGACGGCGTGGTGGTGAAGGGTCACAAGGTCGTGGTGCCGGCCGCTCTGCGGGATCACTATTTTCAAACTGCACACAATGGCCACCCTGGGGTGGAGGCCACTTTGTCCCAGGCCCAGAACCAATTCTACTGGCCAGGTATGGCTCAGGACATCCGTGACAGGGTCCCCGTTTGCGCTGCCTGTAACAGTCTCCTGCCTCATCAGCAGCGCCAGCCCCTCCTGCAGCAGCCGGCCCCCGAGCTACCGTGGATGTATGTTGCCACGGAACTTTTCGAATGGCGTGGCAAGCATTTCCTGGTCCTGGTGGACTCATACTCCAGTTGGTTTGAGGTGGATCAGCTGCCTTCCATCACCTCTGCCGCCGTCATCGGGAAGCTTCGCCACCACTTTTGCACCTTCGGATCCCCGGTGACCCTCCAATCGGACAACGGCAGCCAGTTCTCCAGCGCCGAGTTCCGTGCCTTCGCTGCCCGTTGGAACTTTCGCCACATCACCAGCAGCCCTGAGTATCCGCAGAGCAACGGCCTTGCGGAACGCGCCGTCCGCAGTGCCAAGGAGCTGCTGGAACACTGCCGCCTTTCACATTCCGACTTCTACCTTGCCCTCCTCAACCTCCGCAACATTTCCCGCGACCCCGCGCTCGGTTCACCTGCCCAACGCCTCATGTCCCGCACCACTAGACTAGACCACCTCTCCCTGTCTCGCAACAGTCCCTCAAACCCTCGGTCCAGAACCCTGCCGCTGTCACAGAGCGCATCATCGAGAAGAAAGCCATCCAGAAGCGCTCCTTTGACAAGTCGGCCCGGCCGCCTCCTTGCCTGTTCCCGGGCCAGGTGGTTCGGATGCAGTCCCCCTCCGGGCACTACAGGCTGGCCATAGTGGTTGGTAATGCCGGCTCTCCCCAGTCATACCTCGTCGACTATGAGGGCGCTATCTACCGTCGGTCACGCCAGCACCTCCTGCTCGTCAACGAGCCTCCTCCGCCTCCTGCGGACCCGTTTCAGCCACCTATCCCTTCCATTCTGCCCGAGGCTCCGCCAGCCCCTGTCACTCCTCGCATGTCACGGAAACTGCCCTCCCAGCTCTCTATGCCCCACGCTCACAAGCCTCTTTCCCCTGCCTTGCTTGCCAGCGTACCCGTTTCGCCTCGCTGTTCTCCTCCGTCTCCGGTTCGTTCCCCGCCCGGCTCTCCCACCTCTTTCCCTGACTCTGTCCCTTCTGCTCCTGCGGTTGAGGGGGAATGCGGGTTGCGCACCCGCTATGGCCGGTTGGTCAAGCCGCCTGTCCGTTACGGGGAGCTCGCTTAGCTGTGTTATGACACGATTAACTGTTCCCAGCGCGGTTTGTAATCCTAGCGTATGAGCCGTGGTCGCTCTGTGTATTGCCATGTTTTTGTTTCCAAGAGGAGGGATGTAGATCAGTGCATGTTCCTTTAACTTAGTGACCTCACCACTACTAACCACTCCCCATTGTCTCTCGTATAATTGTAATGTCCCCACCTCCAGCTCGCTCTCTAGCTCCAGTGATGACCACGGACAGCTATTGCATAGTGTGTGTTAGTGATATAATAAACCATCAGTAAAAGACTCTGTGTAGGAACCAAGTCATTTTACAGTAAGTATGCTCTACTCAGCGTGTCTGCAAGTAGCATGTCCCTGCCTGGAACATAGGTCACACTGATATCATACTGCTGCAGCCTGAGTAGCATTCTCTGCAGTCTCTTAGGTGCACTAAGTAATGGCTTTCTGTGTATATTTTCTAGAGGCTTGTGGTCGCTTTGTACTGTGACCTCTCTACCATAAGTATACTGATGGAACTTTTCCATCCCAAACACTATGGCTAAGCATTCTTTCTCTATTTGGGCATAGCCCCTTTCAGTTGGTGTGAGTGCCCTACTACCAAATGCTACCGGTTTACCTTTCTGTGTCAGGGCGGCCCCCAGTCCCATGTCAGATGCATCACACTGAAGTGTCAACTCCTTTTCCTTGTTGTAGTACTGTGGAACTGGTGCTTTAGCGATTTTGTCTTTCAGTCTTTGAAACGCCCCTTCTTGGATGTCCGTCCATTCCCACATGTTCTCCTTTCGCGTGAGTTGTCTCAGAATCTCAGAGTCATCTGAAAGGTGGTCATAGAACTTAGAAAGATAGTTGACCATCCCAACTAATCTCTGTACCCCTTTCACGTCCGTTGGCCTTGGCATCTCTCTGATTGCCCGTACTTTCTCCGGGTCAACCCTCAGTTCCTCGGCCGTGAGCAGATGACCTATGTAGGGTACCTCTTTTTGTCTGAGCTTGAATTTGTCCGCGTTCAGCTTGATGTTGCGCTCTCTGCACCTGGTTAGAAAGCGTCTGACTTTCTCGTCGTGGTCCTTTCCTGCCTCCTCTTGTGTTGCTCCTTCCCCCGTGATTAACACATCATCTGCTATGACGCAGACTCCTGGGAGGCCCTCCAGGGCCTGCATGAGCTTTCTTTGGAACACTTCAGGTGCTGGGCTTATTCCCATCGGCATCCTTAGCCAACGGAAGCGACCAAATGGGGTGGCGAATGAGGTAAGGAAGCTCGACTCTTCCTCAAGTTTGACGTGCCAGAAGCCTTGCTTCACGTCGCAGACTGTGAATACTTTTGCCTTTGACATCTCCGGCAGGATGTCCTCTATAGTTGGGAGTGGATAGTGACTTCTTTTTAGTGCCCGATTCAGAGGTTTTGGGTCTATACAGATCCTCAGCTTCCCATTAGGTTTTCTCACTGCGACCATGCTACTGATCCAGTCAGTGCTGCGTTCCACTGGTGTGATTGTCCCTCTTCTCTCTAGATCTTTGAGTTCCTCTTGTAGAGGTGTTATCATAGCTACAGGCACTCTGCGCTTTGGCAGTTTCACTGGCGGTACTCTGTCATCTATCTCTATTCTATATTCACCCTCCATGCAGCCATCTCCGGTGAACACATCCTCAAACTCTTCATTTATTTTATCCATGGTCACGTGTTTGCCACTTTCTCCCTTTGTCACTGGGCTCGGCTCTTTCTTCACTATGTTGTCTATAGCCAGAATATTCTCGTACTGTACTTTTATCAACTTCATTGCCTCGCTGGCTTTTCTGCCCAGTAAAGGGATTCTGCTACTCTGGTCAACCACTTGAAACTCTAGTCGGTACAGCTTGTTGTTTCTAGGGTTTCTGACCTTAACCTTACATGTACCCAGAGGAGTCAACTTGGTCTTGTTATACATCACTAGCACCTTCTCAGTGTGCTCTAACTGTGTGTCTGGGTTTAGTAGATCGATGGGGATGATATTACAGGTGGCCCCACAGTCTATCTGGAAGTCAACTAACTTTTCCCCTATCTTCATTCCTGCAAAGAGCTGCTGGCCCTGACTGTGGCTGTTTTTAACCTGGTTTACAGTTTCATCCTCTCTATTTGCTTCAGTTATACAGTTGACATCCTCATAAGAGTCACTGTCACTAGTCTGCTCTGTAACTGCATGCACTTTCTTAGTTTTCCTGCTGCTCGCTTGTCTCGATCTGCACTGAGCTGCAAAATGATTTTCCTTTCCACACTTCTTACACTTTTTTCCCAAAAGCAGGGCATTTTTTCTTATTCCTCTCGTGTGTTCTACCACAAAACTTGCACAGTATCTCATTGTCTTTTTGTCTCTCTTCTGCCTGTTTCAATGCATGTACCTCCTCCACTGTCTGTCCTTGCAGTGTTCTGCTATTCTCCCTTGACAGCTCTGTAGCTCTACAAATGTGCAGGCATGTCTCAAGAGTCAGCTTCTCTTCCCTGAGTAATCTCTCCCTCAGTGCTGAGCTATTTGTACCACACACAAGTCGATCTCTAATCAATGAATCTCTAATGTCGCCAAAATTGCAACTACTAGCAAGTATTTTCAAGTCTGTTACATAGCTGTCCACGTTTTCATCCAATCCTTGGTTCCTCATGAAGAATCGGTACCTTTCCACAGTCTTGTTTACCTTTGGGTTGCAGTACTCGTCACACTGTATGATCATTGAACTCACTGTGGTCCTCGCTGAAGGCCTAGCACTCGACAAAGTTGCCCAAAGTTCTCTGCCTTTTTCTCCGATGAGATAGCTGAATAGCTTGACTTTTGTGGTCTCTCCGGCGTCTGGCATGGTAAGGTCTATGTACAGTGTGAACTCCTCCTTCCAACTTTTCCATGACTTCGCCAAGTTGTTGGAGTCCAAAACCAAAGTTCCAGGGGGTTTTAGCCCTTCCATCGCTGTCAGCTAGCTGTTGTTTTTTTTTTTCTTTGCCGGCTTCTGTAAGGCTAACGTTAGCCTGCTGCTAGCTAGCTAAACTTTCACTTTTCTAGTTAATTCTGACAATTTTCGACGTCCACCGCTGCCACCATGTTTCATTATGTACTTGCTCTATCTGGACGATACATAATGGACGATTAAAGCAGTCTTGCTTACTTGAACTTTATTGTCTTTGTGCAGCCATCATCTCAACTGGGCCAAGAGCCCGGTGTCACCTCTAAAACAGTCCCCCGTACAACAGTACTTAAATAAACAATCCTATTGTTACAGTAGGGAAGATTCAAACAAGGGGACATGACTTGAGAATTATGGGACAGAAGTTTGGGGGTAACATTAGGGGGGACTTCTTTACTCAGAGAGTGGTAGCTGTGTGGAATGAGCTTCCAGTGGAAGTGGTGGAGGCAGGTTTGATGTTATTCTTTAAAAATAGATTGGATGGGTATATAGACGGGAAAGTAATGGAGGGTTATGGTCTGAGTGCAAGTAGATGGGACTAGGGGGAAGTAATTAAAAAAAAAAATTTAAAAAAAATTTAAAAAAGATTTTGGCACGGTCTTGAAGGGCCGAGATGGCCTGTTTCCGTGCTGTTATGCTTATATGGTATAACTGTCCCCTGGCGACATAGAAACATAGAAAATAGGTGCAGGAGTAGGCCATTCGGCCCTTCGAGCCTGCACCGCCATTCAATATGATCATGGCTGATCATCCAACTCAGTATCCTGTACCTGCTTTCTCCCCATACTCCCTGATCCCTTTAGCCACAAGGGCCACATCTAACTCCCTCTTAAATATAGCCAATGAACTGGCCTCAACTACCTTCTGTGGCAGAGAATTCCAGAGATTCACCACTCTCTGTGCGAAAAATGTTTTCCTCATCTCGGTCCTAAAAGATTTCCCCCTTATCCTTAAACTGTGACCCCTTGTTCTGGACTTCCCCAACATCGGGAACAATCTTCCTGCATCTAGCCTGTCCAAACCCTTAAGAATTTTGTACATTTCTATAAGAACCCCCCTCGATCTTCTAAATTCTAGCGTGTACAAGCCGAGTCTATCCAGTCTTTCTTCATATGAAAGTCCTGACATCCCAGGAATCAGTCTGGTGAACCTTCTCTGTACTCCCTCTATGGCAAGAATTTATTTCCTCAGATTAGGAGACCAAAACTGTACGCAATACTCCAGGTGTGGTCTCACCAAGACCCTGTACAACTGCAGTAGAACCACCCTGCTCCTATACTCAAATCCTTTTGCTATGAATGCTAACATACCATTCGTTTTCTTCACTGCCTGCTGCACCTGCATACCTACTTTCAATGACTGGTGTACCATGACACCCAGGTCTCGTTGCATCTCCCCTTTTCCTAATCGGCCACCATTCAGTTTCCAATAGTTTCCGCACTGACATCCCAGGCCTCACAGCTCCCGGGTAAAGAGTAAAGTCACTCGGCGCAGCGGTAGAGATCTGGGTTCGATTACGACTACGGGTGCTGATTGCACGGAGTTCTCCCTGTGACCTGCGTGGGTTTTCTCATTGTAGGTATAAACTGTCCCCCAGCGATCACGCCGGCGGGTAAAGAGTAAAGTCACTCGGCAACAAGTGAGCTCACACACATCTTGAGCCTTATTGGATAACGTGCAGCAATCAATCCAATGACTTGACACGGGGAGAGGGAAAGTCCAGACACACAGCGGACTGGAGTAGCGATCACAGCGGACGTTCACTGACGGAGTCTCCTCCTGAACCGAAGTAGGTAAGGAGCAGAATCGGAGCAGCGGTACTGGAAACTGTTCAAAACACTCAGTGAGACAGGCAGCAGCCGCGGAGAGAATCAGTTATCAGTTTCTGAGTTATCTCTCTCCAGAGATGCTGCCTGTCCCGCTGAGTTACTCCAGCTTTTTGTGTCTATCTCTAAGTTATCAAATCTGAGTGAAGTGTTTCAGCTCGAGGATCCATTGGCTGCCTGGGCTGCTGAACGTTTCCAGCGTTTGATGTGATTTTTATTTCAGATCTCCAGTGCACTTGGTTTTCATTAACGGGATGAATTGAAGAGAGAGTTGGCAAAAGTGTTCACTGGGTTTGTTCGACCAGGGCAGCAGTTGTGTGTGTGTGTGGTTATCTTGTTAAAACCTTGCTAGTGTATACAGGAAACACCCTCGCTTTTTCGGAAATATTTGTTTTCCCAGCTGCAGTTTCGTTTCCAATCCGGGGTCGCAGTTTATGTGGAAGAAATCGCGCAGTTAGAAACGTGTCCACGTTGATGAGGTGCTGCTTGTTCCCCATAACAAATTCACTTGTTTCTGTCTTCAAGGAACCCACATTTGTCTTAATTATTGTTTTCCTTTCACATACCTAAAGAAGCTTTTCCTATCCTCCTTTATATTCATGGCTAGCTTACCTTCGTACCTCGTCTTCACTTGTGAGCCACAATCTCCTCTTACTTTTCTTAGAATCTTTCTTCCTCTATGGAATGAACTGATCCTGCACCTTCTGTATTATTCCCAGAAATACCTTCCATTGTTGTTCCACTGTCATCCCTGCTAGGGTCTCTTTCCAGTCAACTTTGGCCAGCTCCTCCATCATGCCTCCATAGTCCCCTTTGCTCAACTGTAATACTGACACTTCCGATTTTCCCTTCTCCCTCTCAAATTGTAGATGAAAACTTATCATATTATGGTCACTACCTCTTAATGGCTCCTTTACCTTGAATTCCAGTTCATTACACAACACCAAATCCAGAATTGCCTTCTCCCTGGTAGGCTCCAGTATAAGCTCCTCGAAGAATCCATCACGGAGGCACTCCACAAACTCCCTTTCTTGGGGTCCAGCACCAACCTGATTTTCCCAGTCTACCTGCATGTTGAAATCTCGCATAACAACCGCAGTATTACCTTTGTGACATGCCAATTTAAACTCCTGATGCAACTTGCATCCTATATCTGGGCTACTGTTTGGGGGCTTGTAGATAATTCTCATTAGGGTCTTTTTACCCTTACAATTCCTCAGTTCTATCCATACTATCCTGATTATATGTCACCCTTCACAAGGGACTGAATTTCATTCCTTACCAACAGAGCTACCCCACCCCCTCTGCCCACCTGTCTGTATTTTTGATAGGCCATATACCCCTGAATATTCAGTTCCCAGCCCTGGATCTCTTGCAGCCATGTCTCTGTAATTCCCACAACATCATACTTGCCAATTTCTAACTGAGACTCAAGCTCATCCACTTTATTTCTTATACTTCGAGCATTCATATACAACACTTTAACTTTGGTATTCACCTCCCCTCTCACACCAGTCACTATTGGCCCTGACCTTACTCTCTTATCGTCTCTCGAACTTTCCTTCCCATTAATTTGGGAGACTTTTGTAACTTTTCCTGTACTCACTTCCCCTTTAACTCCATCTTTATACTCCCAATTTGTCAACCCCCCCCCTCTATTTAGTTTGAACACACGTGTAGCACTAGCAAGCCTGCCTGCCAGAACGTCCCTCTCGAGGATGTTCTGAAGTCAGTCGGAGACATCATGAACCATCTGCGAGTCTCGCCTGCCACCACAGAATCTCCTTTGTGCACCTGGGGCAATGGAGTCACCCACCACTATAGCTCTGCCCGACGTCAGTCTTGCCAGTTGAGTCCCATCGATAGGATTGGAGCCACCGACCTGTCCGCCGCTCGGACTGGAAGTGTCGGCTACCTCGATAGCTCCCAAGAGGGTGTACCTGTTTTCATTAGTCACAGCCATCGGTGTTTCTTGCACTCCACGTTTATTCCCCTTTCTCACAGTCACCCACCTTCATTCTTCCTGTACCCTTGGCGTGACAACCCCACTGTAGGTCCTGTCCATCAAACTCTCGTGTTCCTGGATGGCCCCGAGGTCATCCAGCTGTTTCTCCAGTTCCCCAACACGTTCGTTCAGGAGCTGCACCTGGACACAATTTCTGCAGGTGTAGTTTCCAGAAGCACCAGCGGTGTCCCTGACTTCCCACATCCTACAGGAAACACATTGCACCAACCTGCCTGCCATTTCTTCAGTGGACAAAAATCACAAATTTTGATCAAGTGTAGCCTCCTTGCCTCAGCCTCCTCGCCGAAGACTCTCGAGCCAAAGACTCACACTTTACCTCTCAAGGCACTTCACCTCGTCAAGGCCTCTCTGCTACAGCTGAACTTCGTTATCTATTACCTAATCAACTACTTTAGGGCTAATTTGTAAATTACTCGAACCTGGACCTTTAGCGCTCTTTTTAAATCTTCTTTCCCTCTGTCTCACCTACTTCCAGCCAATACTAGCTCTCGCTGCTTCTGACTGCTGCTTATCTCCGACGTTCCCGGAAAACCTTCAGCCCAGTGCATCCCGCTATTTCTGTGAAGTGGGACATTCAGGTCCAGTGCTCTCTGCTTTTGTAATTATGCTCCTACAGCTTACGCCCCTTAGTCTAGTTCCGTAAAACACCGAGTCAAGCACTGGATCAACTATTCTTTATTCATCCTAACAATAACAAACTTCCTATATGATACCTATCCACCGCGGGTCCGATCCTTGTCTCTGCTCATTCAAGCCCTTCAGCCTCGTGCAAGCAGACACCTCCAGAGTGTCCCACGGTCCCACGTGTGCCTCCAGAAGATCAGCTCCAATCCACATGGGGTTCACTCTTCTATAGGTCATCGGACCCTGTGGCACAAAACTAAATTTGGGTGGCAGCCCCTTACAAAGCAATCACAAATATCGATTACATTATACAGTTATTGACAGTTCCCTAACCCAATCACAAAGTACCCCATTACATTGTTTCTTCAGAAAGTTCTAGCAGGAACTCAGTTGACCTAGTTTACATAAGTAGAGAAACATTTCTCCAGGTAATTGTAAACAGTCTGAACAAGGCTTCAACCAATCACAAGATAACAGCCCCAACACTCTGCAACATTATTAACAGTATTTGCAACTCCCCCCTATCTGACCAATCTGACCAATGCTGATTTGCAACACCTCTGAGCTCCTCTGCAAAAGTCCTCATGAATTTTAACAAAGGAAGAGACATCTGGACCTCACCTTATCCTTAACTCCCATCTAGGGTCCAGACTCCGTGGAGCCAGCTCGCAGCTTGCAACTTTTCACTGAAAGAGGCCAAGCAGGCCTTGCAAATGCAAAGATCCTCCATTTTATAACATCTCCAATTTGGCCAATATTAACACTTTGATCACAAACATGTGACTGCGATTTTGCTTCTGTGTCTCATGAAATACACATTTGACAATAGACAATAGGTGCAGGAGTAAGCCATTCAGCCCTTTGTGCCCTTGGAGATGTATTAAAAATGCAATATGTTCCTTTCTTTCCGCAGAGATACGATGGCTTCGTCTTCAGAATCTGCATACTTCAGTCAGCAAGAAATCAGTGAACTGAAGACTACATATGAGCAGGTTGGGCTGAGCAAGTTTGCGACACAGATCATGAAGAAATTGAACAATATAGAAAATGCAGAGCTTAACATCGCTGTGACAGGAAATTGTGGTGCAGGGAAATCCACCTTCATCAACACCATGAGGGGTCTGCGGGGCTGCGATGAGGGTGCAGCTGAAATCGGGATCAGGGAAACCACAATGGAGCGAACTCCATACAAACATCCCACCTTCCCTAATGTTTGCTTCTGGGACCTGCCGGGAGTTGGAACAACAAAGTTTCCAATGAAGGATTACGTCAGCAAAATGGAATTTACTACATACGATTTTTTCATAATAATCTCACATAATCGATTCACCGAAAACGATGCAAAGGTCATCGAGGAGATCAAAAACTTGGGGAAGAAATTCTACTTCGTATGAAGTCAAATTGACAATGACTTCAATGCTTTGGAAAAGCAGGGTATAGATTTTGACAGAATGATGGAACTGGATGAGGTGAAACAAAACATAAGTCACGGTTTGATGGCAGCGGGGATTTCAAAACCTATTATTTTCCTGATATCAAACTTTTCCTTAAATGAGTTTGATTTTCCTCAGTAATCTCGACGAAATAAAAAAAGATGTTTTATTGATGTCACTTCCAATCTTTATGTCCCTGTTCGGTTGAAAGGAAATAGTAAAAAATGGAAAGAGCCATGGTTTTCAAGGGAAATTGGACACTTGGTTCGGAAAAGAGAGAGATCTACAATAATTATAGGCAGCATGGAGTAAATGAGGTGCTTGAGGAGTATAAAGAATGTGAAAAGAATATTAAGAAAGAAATTAGAAAAGCTAAAAGAAGATATGAGGTTGCTTTGGCAAGTAAGGTGAAAGTAAATCCAAAGAGATTCTACAGCTATATTAATAGCAAAAGGATAACAAGGAATTAAATTGGTCCATTAGAGAGTCAGAGTGGACAGCTATCTGCAGAGCCAAAAGAGATGAAGGAGATATTGAACTATTTTTTTTCTTCGGTATTCACCAAGGAGAAGGATATGGAATTATGTGAGGTAAGGGAAACAAGCAGAGTAGCAATGGAAACTGTGAGATTCAAGGAAGAGGAGGTGCGGACACTTTTGAAAAATATTGATTGATTGATTGATTATACCTTTAATAATCCTTTGCAGGAAATTACAATGCCACGACAGCTTCAAGATAGACATAACACCACAAATAGCTTCCATAATTAACAAGTTAAAATACAAGTTAAAATACAAGTTAAAATACAATTAATTTTTTTAAAGTACAGTTATTTATGCGCATTATATAGCCTTATCGCAGCTGGTAAACAGGACTTCCTATGTCTCTCCGTTTTGCACATTGGTGCAATCAGTCTCTGACTGAAGCTGCTGCTCTTGATCACCTTCAGGGCATGGAGTGGGTGAGTGGGGTTGGTCATTATAGAACCCAGTTTTTTCAGAGTTCTGGCCTCTGCCACCTGCTGGACCGTTCGTTGCTCAGCCCTGACCACTGAGCCGGCCTTCCTGATCAGTTTGTCCAGTCTGTTTTTGTCCGCTATGCGAGCGCCATCTCCCCAACAGGCCACCTCAAAAACAGAGCACTGGCCACCACTGAATGGTAGACACTGCACAGTAGGGGTTGGCAGATGTTAAATGCCCTCAGCCTCCTTAAAAAATACAGTCGGCTTTGTCCCTTCCTGTACACCGCCTCCATATGACACTTCCAGTCCAGCTCCCTGTCAAGCTGCACACCTAGGTACCTGTGGTTAGCGACCACCTCCACCTCAGTGCCCTTAATGGTGATTGGTGTTGCTTGAGTCTTCCTCCTCCCCCTCCTGAAGTCCACAACTATCTCCTTGGTTTTTGTGGTGTTAAGATGGAGGTTATTGAGTGCACTCCACTTCACAAAGTTACTTATTATGTCTCTGTACTCCTCCTCATTGCCCCCTTTAATGAGGCCGACAACAGCTGTGTCATCCGAAAACTTCTGCAAAAAGCAGCTGTTGGTGTTATATCGGAGATCCGCTGTGTAGATGGTAAACAGGAATGGAGCCAGCACAGTTCCTTGTGGAGCCCCTGTGCTGCTCAAGATGGTGCTTGAGACATTGTTCTGTAGGCGCACGTACTGTGGTCTGAGGGAAAGGTAATCCAAACACCACAGTACCAGTGATGGATCCACTTTCATCTTCTCCATCTTCTCCCCTAGCAATCGGGGCTGAATTGTGTTGAAGGCGCTTGAAAAGTCAAAAAACGTAATCCTTACAGATGCATCAGTAGTGTCCAAATGTGTGTACACCCTCTGCAGCATGTAAATGAGGGCATCATCGACACTGATGTTAGGCTGATATGCAAACTGTAAAGGATCCATTTGATTTGACACACTAGTCCTGATGTAGGAAAGGACAAGTCTCTCAAATGTCTTCATAATATGTGAAGTGAGCGCTACTGGTCTGTAGTCATTGTGGTGAGTGGGATGGGTCTTCTTTGGGACAGGTACCAGGCAAGATGTTTTCCACAGCCTTGGAACCTTCTGTAGACGCAAGCTCAGGTTGAACAGGTGTGTTAGAATACCACACAGCTCTGAAGAGCAGGTCTTCAGTAGCCTTGGGCTGGTGTCATCAGGCCCCACTGCTTTCCCTGGCTTCAGTCTGTCCAGCATCATCTTGACCTGAGCAGTATGAAGAGTCATAGGTGGAGCTGCTGGTGGAGTGGGAGGTGGAAAGAGGGGACTCCGTACAGGTGACATCTCAGGAGTGATGGGATGATGGAGAGAGGGAGAGGAAGTGGAGAGGAAGCAGCAATGGTCAGCAGACCAGGTGGTGGGGGCTGGGGTGGTGTGGGGCAGTCAAATCTGTTGAAAAATCTGTTGAGATCATCAGCCAGACTCTGTTCACCATCAGGCAGTGTACCACCCTTCTGCTTCATGCCCGTGATCTTTCGCATTCCAGCCCATACCTGCTTCACCCCATCTTGCTGCAGCTGTCGTTCTAATTTGAGCCTATAGTCTTCCTTCCGGATAAGTCTCTAGGTCCTGACAGGATATTCCCTTGGACATTGAGGGAAGTTAGTGTAGAAATAGCAGGGGCTATGACAGAAATATTTCAAATGTCATTAGAAACGGGAATAGTGCCGGAGAATTGGCGTACTGCGCATGTTGTTCCGTTGTTTAAAAAGGGTTCCAAGAGTAAACCTAGCAATTATAGACCTGTTAGTTTGACGTCAGTGGTGGGCAAATTAATGGAAAGGATACTTAAAGATAATATATATAAGCATCTGGATAAGCAGGGTCTGATTAGGAACAGTCAACATGGATGTGGGAGCGGTGCCTGTTCCCGGATTGGCTGGCGTCGTTAACCTCGGGATAATAGTCACCGCAGTAATGGGTTTCCGCAAAAGTCTCGGCCTGGATGATGCCTCCCTTCAGAGACTGGCCAATGAAGCAAAGAAACATGGAATTTCTGAAAGCAGAAGTGAGATCCCCACTGGTGGGTGAAATAACTGAGGAGTTTGTGAAACAATTGTTGGAGCGGTACAGTCGTGTGG
>CM075983.1:872342-1022660 GCA_038087875.1 Malacoraja senta | reverse complement strand
GCCTGATGGGTCTCGCGGCATATTTTGGAGACTCCCTGCCTGACATAACTAAACAAAAGTGTACAGAAGTATAAAAATTGATGACTATTATTGTGATAATATATAATATATATTATATTATATTATATTTAATATAATATAATAAAAATTATATTTTTATAATTAAAAAAAATAATTATTGTATTATTATCCTCGTGGGCTGAGTCTACGTAATTGATGCTACCTAATTACCTATGTAATTGAGGCCACCTAACGTAGTAGCGGAGTTGGGGATGGCATCAAACAGGAAATTAGAAATGCGTGCAACAAAGGTAAAACAGTTATAATGGGTGACTTCAATCTACATATAGATTGGGTGAATCAAGTTGGCAGGGGTGCTGAGGAAGAGGATTTCTTGGAATGTATGCGGGATAGTTTTCTAAACCAACATGTAGAGGAACCAACAGAGAGCAGGCTATTCTAGACTGGATATTGAGTAATGAGGAAGGGTTAGTTAGCAGTCTTGTTGTGCGTGGCCCTTGGGCAAGAGTGACCATAATATGGTTGCGTTTTCATTACGATGGAGAGTGACATAGTTAATTCAGAAACAAGGGTTCTGAACTTAAAGAAGGGTAACTTTGAGGGTATGAGACGTGAATGGCCAAGATAGACTGGCAATTGATTCTTAAAGGGTTGACGGTGGATATGCAATGGAAGCCATTTAAAGACCGCATGGATGAACTACAACAATTGTTCATCCCAGTTTGGCAAAAGAAATAAATCAGGGAAGGTAGTGCATCCGTGGATAACAAGGGAAATCAGGGATAGTATCAAAACAAAAGATAACATGGAATGGCAGAGCAATTGAATAACTACTTTGGTTCTGTCTTCACGAAGGAAGACATAAATAATTTGCGGAAATAGCAGTGGACCGGGGGTCCTTGTTCCCATGATCAATTCACCTGTTTTTCTGACTGCAAGGGACCCACATTTGTTTTAACTAATCTTTTTCTCTTCACATATCTATAACGCTTTTGCAGTCAGTTTTTATGTTCCCTGCCGTTTTCTTTCGTCATCTATTTTCACTTTCCTATTAAGGCCTTTGTCCTTCTCTGCTGGACTCTGAATTTCTCCCAGTCCTCTGGTAGGCTGCTTTGTCTCGTTATTTGTATGCTTCATCTTTTGTTTTGATATTATCCCTGATTTCCCTTGTTATCCACGGATGCACGACCTTCCCTGATTTATTCTTTTGCCAAACTGGGATGAACAATTGTTGTAGTTCATCCATGCGGTCTTGAAATGTCTTCCATTGCAAATGAGATGGAGGAGCTGAGTGAAATCCAGGTTAGTCGGGAAGTGGTGTTAGGTAAATTGAATGGATTAAAGGCCGATAAATCCCCAGGGCCAGATAGGCTGCATCCAGAGTGTTTAAGGAAGTAGCCCCAGAATAGTGGATGCATTAGTGATAATTTTTCAAAACTCTTTAGATTCTGGAGTAGTTCCTGAGGATTGGAGGGTAGCTAATGTAACTTTTTAAAAAGGGAGGGAGAGAGAAAAACGGGGAATTACAGACTAGTTAGTCTAACATCGGTAGTGAGGAAAATGCTAGTCCGTTATTTAAAGATGGATCCGCAGCACATTTGGAAGTGGTCTTTCATCTAAACCGTCCCTGCCTTCTCCAATTAACAATGATCTATTCTACATTTCCCTTGATCTCAATTCCCTTTGTCCCGTTTTCACACCTTACACTTCCTTATCTATGGATCTTACAGCTCTTGCAGCGGGTGTTGTTTCTATGGAGTTCTCCAGTGACCTGCATGGGTTTTCTCATTGTAGGTATAATTGTCCCCAGCGATCACGCCGGCGGGTAAAGAGTAAAGTCACTCGGCAACAAGTGAGCTCACACACATCTTGAGCCTTATGGGATAACGTGCAGCAATCCATCCAATGACTTGACACGGGAGAGGGAAAGTCCAGACACACAGCGGACTGGAGTAGCGATCACAGCGGACGTTCACTGACGGAGTCTCCTCCTGAACCGAAGTAGGTAAGGAGCAGAATTGGAGCAGCGGCACTGGAAACTGTTCAAAACACTCAGTGAGACAGGCAGCAGTCGCGGAGAGAATCTGTTATCAGTTTTCTGAGTTGTCTCTCTCCAGAGATGCTGCCTCACCCGCTGAGTTACTCCAGCTTTTTGTGTCTATCTCTAAGTTATCAAATCTGAGTGAAGTGTTTCAGCTCGAGGATCCATTGGCTGCCTGGGCTGATGAACATTTCCAGCGTTTGATGTGATTTTTATTTCAGATCTCCAGTGCACTTGGTTTTCATTAACGGGATGAAATGAAGTGAGAGTTGAGCAAAAGTGTTCACTGGGTTTGTTCGACCAGGGCAGCAGTTTTGTTTTTGTGTGTTTGTGTGTATCTCTCTGTGTGTGTGTGTGTGTGTGTGTTGTGTGTGTGTGTGTGTGTGTGTGTGTGTGTGTGTGTGTGTGTGTGTGTGTGTGTGTTGTGTGTGTGTGTGTGTGTGTGTGTGTGTGTGTGTGTGTGTGTGTGTGTGTGTGTGTGTGTGTGTGTGTGTGTGTGTGTGTGTGTGTGTGTGTGTGTGTGTGTGTGTGTGTGTTATGTTGCTAAAGCTTGCGTGTCTGTACAGGAAACACCTTTCTTTTCTCGGAAATATTTGTTTTCTCGGCTGCAGTTTCGTTTCCACTCCGAGGTCACAGTTTATGTGAAACAAATCTCGCAGTTAGAAACGTGTCCACATTGCCCCCCCACCCACCCCCCCTGATGTATCCAGTCCATGCCTGTGACAACAAACACTTCATACACACACTCAGACACACTCTCACACACACTTCACATAAACACACACATCACACTCGCACACTTCACAAATACAGACACACACACTTCACACAAACACACACACACATACCGTTTCTTGATCACACAGTCTTCATCTCAGGAGATAGACTATCGACTGACATCTATTATAAACCCACTGGCCCTCACAACTACCTACACTATACTTCTCCCACCCTGCTACCCGTAAGGATTCTATCCCCTACTCCCAATTCCCCGTCTACGCCGCATCTGCGTTGAGGTGCACCATTCCAGATCATCGGAGATGTCCTCATTCTTTAGGGAACGAGGGTTCCCCTCTTCCAACAGAGGTGAAGCCCTCACTAGGGTCTCCTCGGTACCTTGCAGCTCCGCCCTTGCTCCCCCTCCCCCCACTCGTAACAGGGACAGAGTCCCCCAAGTCCTCACCTTTAACCCCATCAGCCATCGCGTACAGCACATAATACTCCGACATACATAGATACATAGTACATAGAAAATAGGTGCAGGAGTAGGCCATTCGCCCTTCGAGCCTGCACCGCCATTCAATATGATCATGGCTGATCATCCAACTCAGTATCCCGTACCTGCCTTCTCTCCATACCCCCTGATCCCTTAGCCACAAGGGCCACATCTAACTCCTCTTAAATATAGCCAATGAACTGGCCTCAACTACCTCTGTGGCAGAGAGTTCCAGAGATTCACCACTCTCTGTGTGAAAAAGTTTTCCTCATCTCGGTCTTAAAGGATTTCCCCCTTATCCTTAAGCTGTGACCCCTTGTCCTGGACTTCCCCAACATCGGGAACAATCTTCCTGCATCTAGCCTGTCCAACCCCATAAGAATTTTGTACGTTTCTATAAGATCCCCTCTCAATCTCCTAAATTCTAGCGAGTATAAGCCAAGTCTATCCAGTCTTTCTTCATATGAAAGTCCTGACATCCCAGGAATCAGTCTGGTGAACCTTCTCTGCACTCCCTCTATCGCTATAATGTCCTTCCTCAGATTTGGAGACCAAAACTGTATGCAATACGCCAGGTGTGGTCTCACCAAGACCCTGTACAACTGCAGTAGAACCTCCTGCTCCTATACTCAAATCCTCTTGCTATGAAGGCCAACATACCATTCGCTTTCTTCACTGCCTGCTGCACCTGCATGCCTACTTTCAATGACTGGTGTACCATGACACCCAGGTCTCGCTGCATCTCCCCATTTCCTAATCGGCCACCATTTAGATAATAGTCTGCCTTCCCGTTTTTGCTACCAAAGTGGATAACCTCACATTTATCCACATTATACTGCATCTGCCAAACATTTCCCCACTCACCCAGCCTATCCAAGTCACCTTGCAGTCTCCTAGCATCTCCTCACAGCTAACACTGCCCCCCAGCTTAGTGTCATCCGCAAACTTGGAGATGTTGCTTTCAATTCCCTCGTCCAGATCATTAATATAAATTGTAAATAGCTGGGGTCCCAGCACTGAGCCTTGCGGTACCCCACTAGTCACTGCCTGCCATTGTGAAAAGGACCCGTTTACTCCTACTCTTTGCTTCCTGTTTGCCAGCCAGTTCTCTATCCACATCAATACTGAACCCCCAATAGCGTGTGATTTAAGTTTGTATCCTAATCTCTTATGTGGTACCTTGTCGAAAGCCTTCTGAAAGTCCAGATACAACACATCCACTGGTTCTCCCCTATCCACTCTACTAGTTACATCCTCGAAAAATTCTATAAGATTCGTCAGACACGATTTACCTTTCGTAAATCCATGCTGACTTTGTCCAATGATTTCACCACTTTCCAAATGTGCTGCTATCCCATCTTTAATAACTGACTCTAGCAGTTTCCCCACTACCGATGTTAGACTAACTGGTCTGTAATTCCCCGTTTTCTCTCTCCCTCCCTTCACCACCTCCAACGGGATCCACAACTAGCCGTATCTTCCCATCTCCAACCCTTTCCACTTTCCGCAGAGACCGTTCCCTCCGCAACTCCTTGGTCAACACGTCCCTTTCCATCCAAATCACCCCCTCCCCAGGTACTTCCCCCTGCAACCGCAGTAGATGCAACACCTGTCCCCTATACCTCCCCCCTCGACTCCGTCCAAGGACCCTGACAGTCTTTTCAGGTGAGGCAGAGGTTCACTGCACCACATCTGCTGTATACGCTGTTCCAGGTGTATACAGTCTGTATAAACCTACCTGATCTCCCGGTTGCCAAACAATTTAACTCCCCCTCCCATTCCCACACTGACCTTTCTGTCCTGGGCCTGCTCCATTGTCAGAGTGGGGCCCAGCGCAAATTGGAGGAACAGCACCTCATATTACGCTTGCACAGCTTACACCCAGCGATATGAACATTGACTTCTCTAACTTCAAGTAACCCTTGCTTTGGGCACGCTTCTAAATGCGATGTTCCCATCTTTTTTTTCCACATAAACTGCGACGTTCGAGTGGGAAATTGACCTGCAGCAGAGAAAGCAAATGCTGTCCGATAAAGGATAGGTGTTTCCCAGAGACTGTGTTTACACAAGCAGGATTTAGGGAGGCAGAAACAAAGTGCTGCAGATCAGGTTTGAATCCCAAAAATAGACACAAAGTGATGGGGTTACCCAGCGGGTCAGGCAGAATCTGTGGAGAAAAGGAATGGATGAAGTTTCAGAAGTCTGGACCTTTCTTCAGACTGAGAGTGGAGGAGGTGGGGGATGCTATTTGGGGGGTGGGGCTGAAGAGTTGGAGGTGAGAAAAGACCCAGGACATATCAGGCTGGTAACAAAGAGCTCAGGCAGGGTGCCCATTGTGTGCCGGGAAAGGTGTGATCTGAAGGGAAACAATGTCAACTATGAGCGATGAAACAACCAGGGTGGAGGATGGGGGGAGCGAAGGTGAGAGGAATGTTCATAGGTTAATTTAAAGTCTAATGCCTTTATTCTGAAGATGCAACTTGTTCCTGAGAAATCACTGGGAGATTCAAAGCAAGTACTGTCACAGGTTTTATCCCAACACAACTAGAGAGCAGTCCTGAACTACTATCTACCTCTCCCGGGGCCCTCTGGACTATCTTTGATCAGACTTTACTGGCTTTACCTTGCACTAGACGTTATTCCCTTATCATTTTATCTGTACATTGTAAATGGCTCAATTACAATAATGTATTGTCTTTCACGGAGTGGATAGCACACAACAAAAGCTTTTCACTGTACCTCAGTAAACGTGATAATAAACTAAACTGAAATGAACTGAATTAAGCTGGAAAGAGCGCAGAGAACATTTACGGGAATGTTTCCAGACTCGAAGACTTGAGCTCCAGGAGAGGTTGGGCAGACTAAGACTTTATTCCTTGAGGGCAAGAGGATGATGGGTGATCTGAAATATGTGTATACATCATGAGGAAAATTGAGGGTGAATCCACAGTCTCTCACCCGTGGTAGAGGCTTAGGGTTAAAGTGAGGGAGGAAAGATTCCATTGGAACATGAGGGCAAATCTTTTACTCAGAGCTAGGCGGGTATGTGCAACGAGGTACCAGAGATCTAATTGAAGCAGGTACTGTAACAGCATCTAAAGTACATTTGGAACTGTCGCATGGATGGAAAAAGTTTATAAAGGGTATTGGCCAAATGTAAACAAGTGGACTTGCTTAGATGGGGCATTGTATCGCCACAAACCAGTTGGGCCAAATGACGTATATTGATTAAGAGGGATATACTTTGCCTGCCTTACAAACACCTCTGCTACAGAAAGAACCACCAGCAACTTTCTGCTTTCCTCTAGGAGAACACACACAACTGAAGACAAGGAGGAGCCCCGGTGCCCAGACCTCTCCCCCCGGACAGTGCTGGGACCACTGGATCATCATACAGGCGAGACAAGGACAGACAGAGGAGAATGGGAAATGCCAGCTCTAGGTATATCCGGATACATCACACAATGTTACTTCTCCACCTCTCCTCCCTCACCTCAAGCACAATGCTGGAGTAACTCAGCGGGTCAGGCAGCATCTCTGGGGACAGGTGGCGTTTCGGGTTGGGACCTTCTTCGCTCTGATTGTGATTGGAGGAAGCGGCTGGATGAGAATTGGGGACAGGACTAAAGTCAGGCAAGTGATAGGTTGATAGATGTGGGGGGTGGGGGAGGGGGGTAATGATTGAAGGAAGGCCAGTGATGAAAAGACTGAGAGAAGGAGAACTAGTGGGATAGATGGGCCGAATGGCCTAATTCCGCTCCTAGGACAAGAGAAGAGGCGTGAAGTGGGAAGCCGGAGGAATGGATATAGGTGGAAGGTGACGGCAAAGGGGAAAGGGCGGGATTGTGGGATAAATGGTGTGTATCAAGGTGGAGCAATGGGAAGAGAGGAGGGAAAGGGAGAGAAGGTGCTTGTCCTTTATTTCAGTTGGTTTCATTTCAACTGGAAACTTTCACCGAACATGTTTCCTTTCAGCCAACAGGCAGCTCAGTCTGAGACCTCCTCATACTTCACACTGGGAGAGCTCAGCAAACTGAAGTCCAACTGCAAAACAGGAGGTGTGGAAAAGGTTAAACCTCTGCTAGAGAAGAAGGTGAAAGAACTGGACAATACTGAACTGAACATCGCCGTGACGGGAGACACGGGTGCAGGAATGTCCACCCTCATCAACGCCATGAGAGGGCTTTGTCACAAAGATGTGGGAGCGGCTGCGGTTGGGACCACGGTAACTACAACGGAGCCAACCGGATACCCACATCCCTATCTGCCCAATGTCCGCTACTGGGACCTGCCGGGGACCGGAACTCCACGATTTCCCGTGCGTTCCTACCTGAAGGAAATGCAATTTAAAAAATTTGATTTCTTTATCATAGTGTCAGCTGGTCGATTCACAGAGACTGATGAAATACTTGCCAAGGAGATTAAGCGGCTGGGGAAGAAGTTCTATTTTGTCCACTCTAAGATTGACTTTGACTTTAATTATATGCGGAGAGAACGGAAGGAATTTGATGAAGATGCAGAAATGGGAAAGATCCGGAGTTACTACATCAGGGGGTTGGGAAAGGCCGGGATCCCCGATCCCAATGTGTTCCTGATATCCAGTTTCATGAAGAATATGTATGATTTCCCTCGGTTAATGGAAAGACTGGAATATAAAGAACCCTGTCTTTGTCCTGGCCTTTCACAACCTCAGTGTGGAGATTATTCGGAAGAAAGGTGAGATGTTGAAGAAACGTATCTGGATGTTGGCGATCATGTCGGGAGCAGTGGGAGCGATCCCGGTCCCGGGTCTCTCTGCCGCCTGTGACATGGCGATATTGATTGGAGTGATAATCTATTTCCGTGAATGCCTGTGTCTCAATGACGCTGCTCTCCGCAGATTGGCCGAGAGAACAGGCACATCCATGGAAAAGCTGAAAGGCACAGATTACTATCTAAATGGTGTCAAGTTGGGAAAAGGGGAAGTACAACGGGATCCTGTGTTCAGGGTGAGAGGGTTGGATGCATGTCTCCCCTTGTTCATCAGTCTATGAAAGTAAGCATGCAGGTACAGCAGGCAGTGAAGAAAGCGAATGGCATGTTGGCCTTTAGAACAAGAGGAGTTGAGTTTAGGAGCAAAGAGGTCCTTCTGCAGTTGTACGAGGCCCTAGTGAGACCACACCTGGAGTATTGTGTGCAGTTTTGGTCCCCTAATTTGAGGAATAACATTCTTGCTATTGAGGGAGTGCAGCGGAGGTTTGCAAGGTAAATTCCCGGGATGGCGGGACTGTCATATGCTGAGAGAATGGAGCTGGGCTTGTACACTCTGGAGTTTATAAGGATGGGAGGGGATCTCATTGAAACATATAAGATTATTAAGGGTTTGGACACGCTAGAGGCAGGAAACATGTTGCTGATGTTGGGGGAGTCCAGAACCAGGGGCCACAGTTTAAGAATAAGGGGTAAGCCATTTAGAACGGAGACGAGGAAAAACTTTCTATCACAAAGATTGTAAGTCAGTGGAATTCTCTGCCTCAGAGGGCGGTGGAGGCCGGTTCTCTGGATACTTTCAAGAGAGAGCTAGATAGGGCTCTTAAAGATAGCGGTCAGGGGATATGGGGAGAAGGCAGGAACGGGGTACTGATTGGGGATGATCAGCCATGATCACATTGAATGGCGGTTATGGCTCGAAGGGCCGAATGGCCTACTCATGCACCTATTGTCTATTGTCTAATGTCTATTGTCTAAAATCAACCCTGCCATGAGAAATAACTGCACAAGTAGTAGGGGTGGGTTTGGGCGCGGCTCTCTGCTGTTTCAATTGTTGAAGCCGTTTAAATCAGTGGTTCTTAATCTTTTTGGCCCCACGGCCCCGTCAGAGATTCTTGCTCAGTACCGTGACCCCCGAAACAAAAATTGAAAAACCCCAGCCCGATTTATTCAAACATGTCTGCCAATGCACAATGAATGGGATGGCTGAAATTGCTTCGTAGCCATCAGGCGATCAAAATGAGGACAAATGCTCGACAGGCAGCACCTCATGTCAGCGTCGATCACAAGCCTATTGTGTGCCTTCGTTTTCAGAGTTACCATGGTTGAGAATCCAGCCTCACAGCGATCGGTTGAGGGGGACTGGTCCAATAGGGTCAGGGCCCTCTTCGAAAGAACAGGACAGTCCTTCACTTTCAGCCAAAACGTGGCGAGATCTTGCCCCATGAAGTCACTCTTGAGCTGCGCATCTTCACAAATTCGGTAAAATTCAACCTTTGCAGCCACCTCAGTATCGCTGATGCACCATCTTCAACGGAAAAGGGTTGGACGATCCACTCCTCACGAGAGCATTCGTCCAGTCCGGGAAAGTAACATTCGATGGCTTCACTAATTGCCAGAAGGTGGGTTGAATCATAGAATCATAGAAAATAGGTGCAGGAGAAGGCCATTCGGCCCTTCGAGCCTGCACCGCCATTCAATATGATCATGGCTGATCATCCAACTCAGTATCCTGTACCTGCCTTCTCTCCATACCCCCTGATCCCTTTAGCCACAAGGGCCACATCTAACTCCCTCTTAAATATAGCCAATGAACTGGCCTCAACTACATTCTGTGGCAGAGAATTCCAGAGATTCACCACTCTCTGTGTAAAAAATGTTTTCCTCATCTCAGTCCTGAAAGATTTCCCCTTTATCCTTAAACTGTGACCCCTTGTTCTGGACATTTCCTCGTGGAAGTGGAATTCAGCATCTGGCGTAGCATCCAGGCGAGTCGTCATCTCAGGGAAGATAGTCGTGTCACCGTCCTGGACTCTTCTCTTGTAAAGTTGAATCTTCCTCCTGAACGCCGCCACTTTTTCACGAGCCGTGTGTAGCATTGGGAGGTTTCCTTGAAGTGACAGGTTCAAGAAATTCACCTCGGCGAAGAAGACAGCCAAGTAAGCAACCTTCATCACGAACAGATCATCCGGCATCTTTTCATGAAGCTGATTCTCCTTCTCGAAACACCATCTCTCCAAGAACAGCGCTATTTCCTCTCAACGTTGAATCACACGATTGAGAACTTTACGGGGTGGAAGTTTGCAACTTTCACTTGGTCCGCCCTGTTTCGACTAATGCAATCAACTCGACATGCACAAACGGAAGATCGAATAGAACAAGTTGTCCAACAACTTTAGGCTGTGCACGCCACACAAAAGAAGAAGAGAACTTTACCACGCGAAAGCCAACGCACGTCTGTGTGGAATATCAGAACAGTGAAATCGGCGCCCATTTCTTCACACATCACTTTGAAGATTCTTGAGTTTGTTGCGCTCCCTCGGATGTGGTTCGCAATCTTCACCACATCTGAAAGCACTTCTCGAAGACCAAGAGGGAGAGTCTTCATCGCTAAAGCATGGTGATGTATCATGCAGTGGGTGAAGGAGACATGGGGAGCGACATCCTTCACGAAGGCTTTGAAGCCAGATCTGCAACCGACCATGGAAGGTGCCCCATCTGTACACACCCCAACAAGGTGTTCCCAACCAAGCTCATGTTTGATGAGGAAGGCTTCCAACATTCTGAACACATCTTTTTCCCAAGTGGTAGTGGCCAATGGCTCCGAGAACAGGTACTCCTCCTTCATGGCTTCTCCATCGAGGTAACGAACATAGTCTAGCAGTTGGGAACGAGGTAACATCTGTTGACTCATCCAGTTGCAGTGAATACACTGGACTGCTCTTCACAGCGCTCACCACGTGCAGCAGAATATCATTACTCATATCCGAGATTCAACTTTTGACTGTGTCATTCGAAAGGGAAATCTGCCTGAACTTGTTTGACTGATCTTCCCACAGCACCAACGTCGCTGCTTCGAGAAGGCATGGCTTGATAAGCTGTTCACCGATGGTGTGAGGTTTCTTAGTCTGGACTCGATAAGCAATCCGGTATGAAGCCCCCAGCGCTGCTTCATTATGATGAGCGCAGTGACCCGTCGAATCGATGCGGGAACCCTTGAGTGCGGCTTCTTTTCGTTTGAACAGTCCACGCTCTTCCCCGCCAGGTCGCTGTGACAAGACTCCAAATGGATCTTCAGTTTGCCGGACTTCATGCTGTCGTGGCTCAAAACCTTAGCACAGATAACACATTGAGGCTTGACCACGGATGTTTGAACAATGCTAGTGAAGCTGAACTTGAGAAATGCTTCACTATATGTGCGCTTCTTGGCAGACATGGTTCACAACACACACGGTTAGTGTACGTATACGTAAGCGCATACGTGAACAAAATACTGTGTGTGGTATGTACCTTTGATAGGTTCCTAAAAATGGGCTCAACAAATTGATGTTATTTATGACCCCTTCATGACCTCCGGAAAAACCCTAAACGACCCTCATGGGGGTCACGACCCCCAGGTTAAGAACCACTGGTTTAATACATTGTCCCAGTCATTGGTTCCGTTTTAATTTTCAAGAGAGAATTAGATTTAGCGCTTAGGGCTCAAGGAATCAAGGGATATGGGAAGAAAACAGGAACAGGGTACTGACTTTAGACGATCAGCCATGTTCATATTGAATGGCTGTGCTGGCTCGGAGGGACGAATGGCCCACTCCTTCACATATTTTTTCTGTGTTTCAATGTTTCTAAGAGCTAAATCGAACTCTCTTGAAAACATCCAGTGAATTCGCCTCCACTGCCTCCTGTGGCAGAAAATTCCACAGGTTCACAACTCTCTGGAGAGTTCCAGAACCAGGGGCCACAGTTTAAGAATTGCATACCTAGCGTATCGGTTGAACAACTGCCTGACAGCACCAGAAACCCGGGTTAGATCCTGACTACGGGTGCTGCCTGTACGGAGTTTGTTTGTTCTCCCCGTGACCCTTTCTTCAAGATCTTCAGTTTCCTTCTACACTACAAAGACCTACAAGTTTGTAGGTTAATTTGCTTGGTATACATTTAAAATTGTCCCATGTGTGTGCAGGATAGTGTTAATGTGCGTGGATCGCTTGTCGGTGCGGACTCTGTTGCGCCGAAGGGCCAGTTTCTGCGCCGTATCTCTAAACTTGATGGAAGCATTTAAAATCACGGATGACATGGATAGGGTAGGCGATCAAAACCTTTCCCCTTGTATGTAAAAATCATATACTAACGGGCACAGTTTTGTGGGCCGAACAGCCTGTCCCTGTGCTGTACCTGGTCTGTGCTGTTCGATGTTCAATGACATCAGTTTAAAGGAGACAGTACCTTGTCATTACAGACCGGGTAGAAAACGACTTCAGGTTTCAGACTCTGCCGACCTGCGGAGTTTTATATCTCTCGGCTTCACAGTCTGCTATTTTCCTCTCCTTTGAAACACGTCAGGATCAAAGATTACTGGGTTCTAAGGAACATCATTGTGGGAACCAATGCCTCTTCCACAGGGGGCAGCCGACTGGCGTGTGGGGAGTTTGTAAGGTGGCGCACCCTTATCAACATTCAGACTGGGCCATGTGTGACCCGTGCATGGTCATCGGGTTTACAATGTCGTCCCTAACGCCCCCCCTCTCCGCTTCGAGCAGTCCTGGGCTAGTCATTCACAGGGTTCAGAGAGAGAGAGAGAGTTGCATTTCTTCAAGAAGGCTTGGAAACTTTTCCTGCCCTGGCATTTTGTTTCTGACAACACTGTCTTTCTGTCTCATCCTCAGAACAGAAATCCAGCCTCCCGTTTACCCGCAGTGTAAACACAGGACAGCCCATTTGGTACCTGTGTGAAAATCTCCTGAAAGGAACAAGGAGATCGGCTAACCCTACATTAAATACCAATGCTAGCCTGCATGTCCCTGTATACCTATCCTGAATGATTCATATTATTTATCCGCAAAGCACAACAAAGTTCATGTTACACAAAGTGAACACAACTGGAAGTATGAATGGATGGGGAAAAGTGATCAGTAATCTTTCTTAGTGACTGCGAACTGCAGATGTTGATTTAAACCGAAGATAGACACAGAAAGCTGGAGTAACTCAGCGGGACAGGCAGCAACTCTGGAGAGAAGGAATGGGTGACGTTTCGGGTCGAGACCTTTTTTCAGACTACTCTGGGAAAAGTAAAAATGAGAGAAAAAGACGATGTAGAGAGATAAAGAATAATGAATGAAAGATATGCAAAAAAGTAACGATGATAAAGGAAACAGGCCATTGTTGGGTGAAAACAATAAGTTGGTGCGACTTGGGCGGGGGAGGGATAGAGAGAGAGGGAATGCCGGGGTTTCCTGAAGTTAGCAAAATCAATCTTCATATGACTGGGCTGTAAGCTGCCCAAGCAAAATATGTGATGCTGTTCTCCAATTTGCGTTTAGCCTCACTCTGACAATGGAGGAGACCTAGGACTGAAAGGTCAGTGTGGGAATGGGAAGGAGTGTTAATGAGTGACCGGTTCATTTAATCTTCAGCCCAGTGTATCCCGCTATTTCTGTGAAGTGGGACATTCAGGTCCAGTGATCTCTGCTTTGATCACAAACATGTGACTGCGATTTTGCTTCTGTGTCTCATGAAATACACATTTGGAGATGTATTAAAAATACAATATGTTCATTTCTTTCCGCAGAGATACGATGGCTTCATCTTCAGAATCTGTATACTTCAGCCAGCAAGAAATCAATGAACTGAAGACTATTTATGAGCAGGGTGGGCTGAGCCAGTTTGTGACACAGATCATGAAGAAATTGGACAATATCAAAAATGCAAAGCTTAACATCGCTGTGACAGGAAAAGCAGGTGCTGGGAAATCCACCTTCATCAACGCCATGAGGGGGCTGCGGGGCTGCGATGAGGGTGCAGCTAAAATCGGGATCAGGGAAACCACAATGGAGCGAACTCCATACAAACATCCCACCTTCCCTAATGTTTGCTTCTGGGACCTGCCGGGAGTTGGAACAACAACGTTTCCAATGAAGGATTACGTGAGCAAAATGGGATTTACTACATACGATTTTTTCATAATAATCTCACAGGATCGATTCACCGAATACGATGCAAAGATCGCCAAGGAGATTCAGAACTTGGGGAAGAAGTTCTACTTTGTACGAAGTAAAATTGACAATGACATGCATTCTTTAGTAAAGCAGGGTATAGTTTTTGACAGAGAGGAGAAACTTGATGAGATGGAGCAAAACATAAGTAGCGGTTTGACAGAAGTAGGGATTTCAGAACCCATTATTTTCCTGATATCATGCTTTCCCCCAACAAACAGTCATTTAGATATGTTAAAGCAAACGCTTCTAAGTAATCTCAATGAAATAAAAAAAAATGTTTTCTTGATGTCACTTCAAAGCACAACAGCGAAGATTGTGGAGCAGAAACGAGCCCAGTTAAAGGAACATATCTGGATGTTGGCACTTGTCTCAGCAGTTATGGGAGCGGGGCATGTTCCCGGATTGTCTTTTACCGTTGACCTTCGGCTAATAGCCACTACAATACTAGATTTCCGCAAAGGTCTCGGACTGGACGATGCCTCCCTTCAGAGACTGTCCAATGTCGCAAATATACCTGTGGAACGTCTGAAAGCAGAAGTGAGAACCCCTCTGATGGGTGAAATAAATAACGAGTTTGTGAAACAAATGTTGTTGCGTTCCAGTTCTGCTCCTGTTTCAGTGGCGGAAATGGTCCTTGACTTTATACCAATCATTGGCTCCATCTTCGGGGCAGTATCGTCATATAGAATGACTTACAAGCTGCTGACCGACGCACTGGATGAACTTGTGGAGAATGTCCAGAGAGTGGTGACAGTTGCATTTACCACTGATCCTAGTCATCCGTAATAAATAATCCGCTACTGAGTTGCTGCAAGTCATCGTGGATGCGCGAATGGAAAATAAATATCATCTTTCACATCTTCATTAAGTTCCAAATTATTTCACAGCTGATGAATTATATTAAAAGCTGTTGTCACTGCTGTAATCTTCGCAACCAATTCACTGCAAACACCTTAAGCGCACCAACCCGCCGGACAACAGAAGATAACTCTCCCGGGGAGACGTTGCCACCGCGTTCAACAAGCTCTCACCAATGAAACCATATCAACATCTAGTCAAACCTCCAAGGGTCTTGAATGTTTCAAAAAGACGACCTCTTCGTCCAGTCTCCAAAGAATACAGATCTAACTTCTTCAATCTTACACGAGAAGATGATCTTCTGATCCCAGTGGGCTGAGTGTGTTGTCCTGTTCTGTACAATTGGCCAACTAAAACGATGCACAACATTCTAGATATTCTATTTACAATTATGACAGCATTTCCCTATTTCTAAACTCCAACCCCATTGCAATAAAAGCCAACATGCCGCTAGCATTCTTAACCTCTTGTTTCACCGACCCACTAGTCACTTGTACGTCATGGATACAAACATCTTAATATTTATGTGCCTCCTTTATCTACAGACTTTCTCCATTTAGATCACATCCGACTTTAGATTCCTCCTATCAAAATGTATGGCCTCACAATTTCCTGCGTTAAACTCCATTTTCGAAGTGATTTGCTCACTCACTCAACTTATCTACATCATTTTGCGGAGTCCAAATACGCCATCACGCCCTGCCATCCCAGGTATCTCTCACGTCCTTGGCCATTTGCAGGTGTCCAATCTAATATTAGTCACCAATATTATTGACCTGCCCCAACCCCCCTCTCCTGCACAGAGAACAATAACATTTAGTCACCTGACAGACACAAAATGCTGGAGTAATTCAGCGGGACAGGCGGAGAGAAAGAATGGCTGACGTTTGGGGGTGAGAGACTTCTTTAGACTAGTCACCTGACACTAAACTCCTGAAGCAGCCGCTCTACACTGAGCCGTATCACCACGGTCGAGCTCCACAGAGACAGAGCAAAGAATGTATAATGTTCTCAAACCCTCCTTGATTAAAACTTTAAAACTGTCACTGATTCTCTGGAATCCCTGGCCCGTGACTGATGAAAGTGGCGATAATTCGGGATGCTACTGAGAACCTGGAGGCCAAGTGAAATACAGGAGTGGCCACCTCACAAACTAGCCACCTGCCCATCCTCATATCCCTTGACTCCACTAGCCCCTAGATCTCTATCTAACTCTCTCTTAATTCCATCCAGTGATTTGGCGTCCACTGCCCTCTGTGGCTGGGAATTCCACAAATTCACAACTGTCTGGGTGAAAATGTTTTTCTCACGTCAGTTTTAAATGGGCTCCCCTTTATTCTAAGACTGTGGCCCCTGGTTCTGGATTCGCCCAACATTGGGAACATTTTTCCTGCATCTAGCTTGTCCAGTCCTTTTCTAATTTTATATGTTTCTGTAAGATCCCCCTCATCCTTCTAAACTCCAGTGAATACAAGCCTGGTCTTTTCAATCTTTCCTCATATGACAGTCCCGCCATCCCAGGGATCAATTTCGTGAACCTACGCTGCACTGCCTCAATCACAAGGATATCCTTCCTCAAATTAGGAGACCAAAACTGTACACAATACTCCAGATGTGGTCTCACCAGAGCCCTATACAACTGCAGAAGAATCTCTATACTCATATACTGAAATCCTCTTGTTATGAAAGCCAACATTCCATTAGCTTTCTTTACTGCCTGCTGTACCTGCACGACAACCTTAAGTGACCGGTGTATAAGGACACCCAGGTCTCGCTGTACCTCCCCCTTACCTAACCTAACCCCATTGAGATTATAATCATCCCCCTTGTTTTTTCCACCAAAGTGGATAACCTCACATTTATCTATATTATACTGCATCTGCCACGCATCCGCCCACTCACTCAACCTGTCCATGTCACCCTGCAACCTCCTAACATCCTCTTCACAGTTCACACTGCCACCCAGCTTTGTGCCATCCGCAAACTTGCTAGTGTTGCTCCTAATTCCCTCTTCCAAATCATTAATATATATGGTAAACAGTTGCGCCCCCAACACCGAGCCTTGCGGCACTCCACTCGCCACTGCCTGCCATTCTGAAAAGGACCCGTTCACTCCTACTCTTTGCTTCCTGTCTGCCAACCAATTTTCCATCCATGTCAACACCCTACCCCCAATACCATGTCCTCTCATTTTAGTCACCAGTCTCCCGTGCGGGACCTTATCAAAGGCTTTCTGAAAGTCTAGATACACTACATCCACTAGTTCCCCTTCATCCATTTTAATTTTCACATCCTCAAAAAATTCCAGAAGATTAGTCAAGCACGATTTCCCTTTCATAAATCCATGCTGACGGACTAATCCTTTTACTGCTATCCAAATGCCCCATTATTACCTCTTTAATAATTGACTCCAGCATTTTTCCCACCACCGAAGTCAGGCTAACTGGTCTGTAATTCCCCGTTTTCTCTCTCGCTCCTTTCTTGAAAAGTGGGATAACATTAGCTATCCTGCAATCCACAGGAATTGATCCTGAATCTATTGAACATTGGAAAATGATCACCAATGCGTCCACTATTTCGAGAGCCACATCCCCGAGGGCCCTGGGATGCAGACCATCAGGTCCAGGGGATTTATCATCCTTCAGTCCCATTAGCCTACCCAATACTATTTCTCGCCTAAAGAAAAATTATTTCAGTTCCTCGACCCCCTTAGATCGTCTGTCCTCCAGTACTTCTGGGAGATTGTTTGTGTCTTCCTTAGTGAATACAGATCCGAAGTACCTATTCAACTCTTCTGTCATTTCCTTGTTCCCCATAATAATTTCACCCGTGTCTGCCTTCAAGGGACCCACATTTGACTTTGCTACTCTTTTTCCCTTTTACATGAAATATTTATTAAAACCCCACTGTCCCAGAGATTCGTTCACAGTCTGAGTTTTTCATCCGATGAACATCTAATTATGGATTGTAAACCTTTCACCGTTTCACAAACAGCACAGCCCATTTCAACGTTATTTTGCCAGACATTAATTTCTTTAATTTCTGTGAACCTTCCTCCAATTTTCTCCCCAAATGTTATTTCCCACTTGTGTTCGGAGCTGGAGATCAACAATACAAAATAACGGGCAAAAATCCACTCAGGGCCGCCAGTCCCCGTGACAGAGGAGCAGAGAGAATTTCCCCTCCACAGAGGCTACATAACCTGATGAGCTTTTCCAACAACCTCTGTTATTAACTGCAGGTGACTTTATTGAACACAGTCCGGTCAGTTTACACTTACTGACAGAGAAGCTATCGACCAAAGACGGAGGGTGGTTAAAGAAGTTAACTAATGAAACCATTCAGCTTTGTACAGTCGGGCGGGTTTGTACAGTCGAGTCGCTGACTGGACCTCAACGGCCACGGCGGAGTCTCCGGGGCGAGCGGGGAAAGTTCTTCTACTCGGCTGCTTCCGGCCCCCAGACCGCGTGTTTGGGAACATGTTAAACCGAGCTCAGCGGTGTGGAGGGAATTGTGTTGGCGTGACAGGGCAAATCTTACTGAGGTGTAACCTCTTGGAAGACGAATAAACTTTGATCTATTCGCAACAAAATTCACACGGCGGAGCCAGTGCAGTAAATTCTAATAGTATCAAGATATTCGAAGATTAATCCACGAATGTACGGAAATTCGAATCTGAAGGCAGATGCCAACCAAAATGTTACTTAATAGTAGTGAGGTATTTGCGGCATAACCCAGCAGCGTAAGAACAACATAACAGAGATGATTGCACCCGAGTCGAGCAGCCGGGAAGCATTGTAGCATTGGGCTACATTCCGTTTCATTCTTCAGGGAACGGGGTTTCCCCTCCTCCACCATAGATGAGGCTCGCACCAGGGTCTCTGCCATACCCCGCAACACTGCTCTCTCTCCCCATCCCACCACTCACAACAAGGGCAGAGTCCCCCTAGTCCTCACCTTTCACCCCACCAGCCGTCACATACAACAAGTGATCCTCCGTCAGTTTCGCCACCTCCAACGTGACCCCACCACTCGCCACATCTTCCCATCTCCCCCCATGTCTGCCTTCCGCAAAGACTGCTCCCTCCGTAACTCCCTTGTCAATTCTTCCCTTCCCTCCCATACCACCCCCTCCCCTGGTACTTTCCCTTGCAACCGCAAGAGATGCAACACTTGTCCCTTCACCTCCCCCCTCGACTCCATTCAAGGACCCAAGCAGTCATTCCAGGTGCGACAGAGGTTCACCTGCATCTCCTCCAACCTCATCTATTGCATCCGCTGCTCTAGATGCCAGCTGATCTACATCGGTGAGACCAAGCGGAGGCTTGGCGATCGTTTCGCCGAACACCTCCGGTCGGTCCGCAATAACCAACGACCTCCCGGTGGCTCAGCACTTCAACTCCCCCTCCCATTCCGTATCTGACCTCTCTGTCCTGGGTCTCCTCCATGGCCACAGCGAGCAACACCGTAAATTGGAGGAAATGCACCTCATATTCCGCTTGGGCAGTCTACATCCTGGGGGCTTGAACATTGAATTCTCCCAATTCTGCTAGCCCTTGCTGTTCCCTCCCCTTCATCAGCCCTCTGGTTGTCTCCTCCCCTCCCCCAGCCCTTAGGCTCCTCCTCCGCCTTTTTCCTTTTTTCCTTTCTTCTCCCCACCCCCTATCAGTCTGAAGAAGGGTTTCAGCCCAAAACGTTGCCTATTTCCTTCGCTCCATAGATGCTGCTGCACCCGCTGAGTTTCTCCAGCATTTTTGTGTACCTAGCATTGTAGCATTGTAGTGTAGTGTAGAACTAATTGTGTTATAATCTAATGTTCTACAGCTGATTTAATCATTATACACAAGTTAGCACAGAAATAGTCTGATCCTTTAGCAGAGCGGTAACAGAAGCATGATCTATTAGTACAGCGCTTATTTCAGCAAATAAGAATTATAAAGTGACATCTAACTTAGATCTTAACTACACCAAAAAAATCTGAATAATAACGGAAATTCTGAGGAAAAAGTTAATAAAATAAGGAGACGTGAAATGTGATGCAGTGGTGGGGCCCGGATAACCACAGCAACAAGTGACCTGTAGAGACACTTGCAATATTATCCATCAGGATACAGTGAACAAGTGTACCAGTGGACAAGTGGACCAAAACTGCATCCACGCAGAGGCGCCGCACCGTCATTGTTAAGCCAGTTGATGTTGTATTCGCAATGATTACTGTAAACATTGGGTTTCTCTTGTACTGGGAGAGTAAAGCAATAAAGTCCTCGTTGGCATCATACTCAATGGTTTCCTGTCCAGTTTATTTGCGGAAACTCTTTGTAAACCGGCCGCCCTGTCCCTGCTGCCCCATCACCAGGTCCCCGGGTGTGATTCTGCAGGCGAATGAATTTAATTCACCCCCTTCTTTCCCCCACTCCCCCCCTCCCCGTGGAACCTGTCTGACCTCGCAACAACCCCCCTGGCTCACACCCACATCCATGACTTTTGTCCAACAATCAGCCTGTCAAATAATCACCTCACCGTTGTTCACCTATTACCGGCCATGCTTTGTCCTGCTGCTTCGCTCTCCCAGTTTCACTCCCTCCACACCCCCCCCCCCCCTGCCCCTACAATCAGTATGATTCACTCCCTCCCGAACCTGCCTGCCCCCTCTGTACCGGGCGTCCAAATATCATCAGCTTGGGGCTAAAATGTAGCCAAAGCTTGAGAAGCAGCCGCTTCAGATAGTCGAACAGGGGCCTGAACCTTTCACACTCAATGTACACATGGAACACGGTCTCTTCCTCGCCGGGGAAGTGACAGGCGGCTGGCGAGTCCGTGAACAGGTTCCACTGGGCAGAGTGGCGTGGCAGTGTGTGCACCCGCTCACCACAACGCTCGCTGTTTCACAGGTGACGTGTGTGTGTGGTGTGTGAGTCTGAATGTGTGAATGTGTGTGTGGTGTGTGTTTGTGAATGTGTGCGTGCGTGTGGTGTGTGTGTGTGCGTGTGGTGTGTGTTCACGTGTGTGTGTGGTGTGTAAGTGTGTGGTATGTGTGTGTGTGCGTGTGGTGTGTGCGCACGTGTGTGTAGTGTGTGTGTGTGTGTGTGTGGTGTGTGTTCACGTGTGTGTGTGGTGTGTAAGTGTGTGGTATGTGTGTGTGTGTGTAGTGTGTGGTGTGAGTGTGTGTGTGGTGTGTAAATGTGTGTGGTGTGTGTGCGCACGTGTGTGTAGTGTGTGTGTGTGTGTGTGTGCGCATGTGTGGGTGTGTGTGTGCGCACGTGTGTGTAGTGTGTGTGTGTGTGTGTGTGTGTGTGCGCACGTGTGTGTGTGAGTGTGGGAATGTGTGTGTGTGTGTGTGTGTGCACGTGTTTTTGTTTTATTCTGTTTAGTTTATTGCAACATGTACCGATGAAAAGTGAAAATCTTTTGGTCCGTGTGAACCTGCCAGCAAAACATAAGAATAGAATAGAATAGAATAGAATAGAATAGAATACTTTTATTGTCATTGCACAATACTGTGCAACGAAATTCCATTGCATCTCCTCCAGTTAAAATTCAATTCAATTCAATTCAATTCAATTCAACTTTAATGTCATTGCACAAATACTGAGTATGGGTACAACGAAATGCAGTTTTGCGTCAGTCCGTAGTAGTAGTGCAATATAGAATTTTTTTTTTAAAAAGAGGATACAGAATAATCAAAAATACAGAATAATTAACAATGGGGACGGAGGGACCGGAGGAATCTATCGGCGTAAAAATTACAAACACGACAACCATTGACACATATGTACACTTATTAGTAAAAATAATAAATAAGTATTTAAAAATAATTTTAAAAGAATGTTGCATTTCTTGGAATTACATGTTGCTTCCCCAGTGTTCTCTGTTGGAATTAAGTTCTTTTATCGCACATGGGTAGAAACTATTTTTTAGTCTTCAGAGACCCGAATCGCCTCCCAGAGGGTAGCAGAGTGAAAAGGTGGTTGGCAGGGTGGGATGTGTCCTGCTTGATGTTTGTGGCCCGGAGCAAGCATCGGGCCCTATATATATCATCCAAGGAGGGCAGTTGAGCGTTTGTGATGCTCTGTGCAGTTTTTATAACTCTCTGCAGCGCCCTCCTCTCAGCCACAGTGCAGCTAGCAAACCACACCAGGATGCCATAGGTGAGGATACTTTCCACGGCGCATCGGTAGAAGGACAGCAGCAGCGGCTGTGAGACGTTTGCTCTCCGCAGAGACCTCAGGAAATACAGCCGCTGCTGTGACTTCTTCACGAGAGTGACCCGTTCCTGTTTGTTCCCCATATCCCTTGATTCCTTTAGCCCTTCAGTTTTCAAGAGAGAGTTCGATTTAGCTCTTAGGGCTAAAGGAATCAAGGGCAATGTGAGAAAAAGCAGGAACGAGGTACTGATTTTAGATGATCAGCCATGATAATCTTGATTGGCGGTGCTGGATTGAAGGACAGAATGGCCTACTCCTGCATCTATTTTTTAATGTTTCTATTTTTCTATGTTTCTAAGAGCTAAATCCAACTCTCTTGAAAGCATCCAGTGAATTAGCCTCCCTGCCTTCTGTGGCAGATTCACAAATCTCAGTGTGATGAAGTTTTACCTCCTGTCAGTCCTTTCATGTCAGGGCCTGGGAACTTAATATTCAGGGTTATACATCCTACAGAAAGGACAGGCAGGTGGGCAGATGGGGGGGGGGGGGGGTAGCTCTGCTGGTGAGGGATGGAATTCAGTCCCTTGCGAGGGAAGACATAGGGACTGACGAGGTAGAGTCACTGTGGATTGAGTTGAGGAGAAGATATTGGCTGCAACCTTCCCTCCTTTGATGAACTGCACACTGCAAGGGTCAGGAAGTGAGTGGGCAAGATAATCTCTGACCCCTCTCACCCTGGCCACAAACTCTTTGAATCACTTCCCTCTGGAAGGCGACTCTGGATTGTCAAAGCTGCCACAGCCAGACATAAAAACAGTTTATATCCACGAGTAGTTGCTCTACTCAACAGCCAAAAATCTGTAGCCTCCCTTTCATCTGGTATTTTGTTGGTTCACATGCTTGATCAATGGTGTTTTATCATTAATGTTTTGTTATTATTAATGTTTAGTGTTTTCTGAGTCATTCGTAACTGTCACTGTAAGTCATGTTGTGGGCGGAGCACCAAGGCAAATTCCTTGTATGTGAATACTTGGCCAATAAACTTACTAACTGAATTGTAAAGGCAAGAAGACACTAATTGGTGTTAACTACAGACCCCCAAATAATAGCCCGGATGTAGGGTGTAAAACTGGCATGTAACAAAGGTAATGCCACTGTGGTGATGGGGGATTTCAATATGCAGATAGACTGGGATAATCAGGTTGGTTCACGACCCCAAGAAAGAGAGTTTGTAGAATGCCTCCGAGATGGATTCTTAGAGCAGCTTATAATGAGCGGACCAGAGAAAAGGCAATTCTGGATTTAGTGTTGTCCAATTAACCAGATTTGATAAGAGAACTCGAGGTAAAGGAACCGCTTGGAGGTAGTGATCATAATATGATTAGTTTTAATCTGCAATTTGAGAAGGAGAACGTTAAATCAGAAGTGGCAGTGATGCAGTTGAACAAAGGAGACTATGAAGGCATGAGAGAGGAGCTGGCCAAGGTAGACTGGAAAGGGATCCTAGCAGGAATGATGGTGGAACAGCAATGGCAGAAATTTCTGGGCATAATCCGGAAGACGCAGGATCATTTCATTCCAAAAAGGTAGAACGATTCTAAGGGCAGTAGGAGGCTACCATGGCTGACAAGAGAATTTAGGGATAGAATAAAACTAAAAGAAATGATGTATAACACAGCAAAGAGTAGCCGGAAGCCAGAGGATTGGGAAACTTTCATAGGACAACAGAAGGAAATCAAACGGGCAATACAGGCTGAAAAGATGAAGTACGAGGAGAAGCTGGCCAGAATGAAGGACAGTAAAAGCTTCTTTCGATATGTTAAGGGAAAAAGAGAAGCAAAGTCAAATGTGGGTCCCTTGAAGGCAGACCCGGGTGAAATTATTATGGGTAACAAGGAAATGGCAGAAGAGTTGAATAGGTACTTCGGATCTGTCTTCACTAAGGAAGACACAAACAATCTCCCAGAAGTACTGGAGGACAGAGGATCTAAGGGGGTAGAGGAACTGAAAGAAATGTTCATTAGGCGAGAAACAGTATTGGGTAGGCTAATGGGACTGAAGGATGATAAATCCCCTGGGCCCGATGGTCTGCATCCCAGGGTCCTCAGGGAGGTGGCTCTAGAAATAGTGGACGCATTGGTGATTATTTTCAAATGTTCAATAGATTCAGGATCAGTTCCTGTGGATTGGAGGATAGTTAATGTTATCCCACTTTTCAAGAAAGGAGTGAGAGAGAAAACGGGGAATTACAGACCCGTTAGCTTGACTTTGGTGGTGGGAAAGATGCTGGAGTCAATTATTAAAGAGGTAATAATGGGGCATTTGGATAGCAGTAAAACGATTAGTCCAAGTCAGCATGGATTTATGAAAGGAAAATCATGCTTGACTAATCTGGAATTTTTTGAGGATGTGACAAGTAAAATGGATGAAGGGGTGCCAGTGGATGTAGTGTATCTAGACTTTCAGAAAGCCTTTGATAAGGTCCCATACTGGAGACTGGTGAATAAAATTAGAGCACATGGTATTGGGGGTAGGGTATTGACATGGATAACAAAATTGGTTGGCAGACAGGTAGCAAAGCGTAGGAGTGAACGGGTCCTTTTCAGAATGGCAGGCAGTGGCGAGTGGAGTGCCGCAAGGCTCGGTGTTGGGGCCGCAAATGTTTACCATATATATCAATGATTTGGAAGAGGGAATTAGGAGCAACACTAGCAAGTTTGCGGATGACACAAAGCTGGGTGGCAGTGTGAACTGTGAAGAGGATGTTAGGATGTTGCAGGGTGACCTGGACAGGTTGAGTGAGTGGGCAGATGCGTGGCAGATGCAGTATAATATAGATTTTACTTCGGAGTCACGTGAGTGACTACGTGATGAAGACCCGTCAGGGCGCCTGCGCGTCATTTACGTCAGACGCATTGGCGGGAACGGACGTGAGGAGCAGCGCTCCTCTAGTGGAAATGTAGTTTTGAACTACAAGGTAAGAAAAAAAAAATCTGAAGTTTCCGGGTCCATTTGCTGTGGGTCTGTGGGCAAGGGGAAGAGGCTATCGGCAAAGCCGGTGGAAAGTCGCGAGATTGCGGTCTGTGAAGAGCTGCCTCAGACCCCTGTACAGTCGCCGGCTGGGAGCGTAGTGACTGTGGACTTGGGTCTTAAAAGAACACAGTCAGCGCCAGTGGGGTGCAAGGCTAAGTACAAGTCCGTCAGGCCCACAGAGGAGGAGTCCAATCAGGAGGATTTGACTCCAGGGCTGGATACCGCTGTTGAGCGGATTTCTCAAATGGAGAGCCAGTTACACAGGTTACACAGGTTACTCGAGCAAAGCACACTCAGGGAAGAGTGTAGCCAAAGCCAGGCTCTAGAAGCCAGGTCAGCAGCACCTAGCAAAGGGCTGTTTGAGAGCACCCTCATTGATGAGGCGCGTGCACAGGGTCAGCAGAGTTTTCCGATACAAGCGAAGACGGCAGCTGCCAGATGTTCTATTTCTGGCAGTACGATTCGCTGCTCTGTGAGAGTTCTGACCCTGAGTCTGACGGTGAATCCGATACAAGCGAAGACGGCAGCTGCCAGATGTTCTACTCCTGGCAGTACGATTCGCTGTCCCGTCACAGTCAGGAGAGCCACTGTGAGAAGAAGTGGCCTCTACGATCAACTATTGTGTCTTCCATCAGCTCCAGTATCTTACGACGGATGAAAATATCAAAAAAGCACGAGACCCCAAGGAACTGCGTATTGCTGAAAGTACTAGCAGTGAACCAAGATATAAGGGATCAGATGGGCGAGGGCATGTGAGCCTAAGAAATAAAACTGCAGAGAATATTGAAGCTGCTGGGTTGAGGAACAACTGCATTTTTGCAAGAACAATGGATGGAGGCCAGGGATGGAGATGCATCAAGTGGCACTAGGGTTGCTATGTAGCGCCCACTTCGAGATGAATTGTTTCAGGAAGTATACCATTCGGCCCACCATCAACCCCAAGTTGCAGCAACTCTGTAAAGCCCAGCAATGTGTAGTCACTCAACTTACTCTTCAGAGAAAAAACATCATGAAACGTGGGAAAGAGTTGGATGATGAGGCAAAAACAGCAAGGTTGATCAAAACATCGATGGTCGGCAAGTCTGTGAATAGGAGGTATCATTTCAGACATCATACAAAATCCTGGGCCTACACCAGGAACAAGTGGACCATTGAAGCAGGGGCGCAGTTGGTGTCCTGCAGCAGGAACATGACAAAGCGTGGGTGTTCCTGCCAGGAGCCAGGGACCACAGGTCACTCAGGTGACAAAGGAGGTAGGTGGACCTGGTTCTCATGGGATCATATTAAGGCAAAAACAGCCAAATATTGGAAGCAAATTACTTCAGATTCATTATTCTGAGTATTATTCAAAGGTTTCGAATTGATTTGATCCAAATAGTGATTTGCCATCCAGCATGTTCCTAGCAGAACACTCCAATTTCACAAAAAGAAGTGATGAAGGATCAAATTGAATTTGAAAACTTGGAGACTTTGAGACTGCAAAACAACTTATTTCAAAATATGTTATATGGCACCAATTGATCTGAAAGATGTATATTACTCAGTGTCTGTCATTTGTAAGATAAAAATATTTGAAATTTATATGAATGAAACAATTATGGCAATTCGAAGTTCTGTCTAATGGGTTAACTTCAGTTCCTAGAATTTCACTAAATTGGTAAAACCAATTTTTGGGGCTAATTAGAGTCCAAGGACAGATGTTGATGGCTTAACTGGATGATGTCCTAATTAGGACGAACAAGAGAATTAGTGAATTATCTCTCTCAATTGTTCAATCCACTTTTGAAAGTTTTGGGTTTAATTCATCCAGAGAGAAATTAAGGTTAACAACACTTACAACAATTGATTATTTTATTTTCGCAATTGATTCAATTGACAGGGTAGTAATTTTACCCAGGGTAAAGGGTAGAGCTGATTGATGGTTGCATTAAGCTGTTAAAAAAGCAACAATCTTCAATTAAGACAGGTGGCCAGCTTGCTAGGAAAATTTGTGTTATTTCCAGCAATACAATATGGGCCATTGCACTACCAGCAGCTACAGACGGCAAAAAGAAAAGGCACTAAGATGCACGGTGGCCATTTTTGATAGGCCATGCAGTTAAACAACAAATGCTGCTTCTGATTTGCAGTGGTGGATTTAGCATGTCTCGAGTAGTTCAAGCAAGATACTGATTGAACAGCCTTCCATGGTCTTACAGACTGATGTCAGTGCACTAGGATTGGTGCCACTGAAATGGTATCCATCTGTGGACAGATGGAATATGGAAGAGGCATTATTTTTGCAGACATGGAGAATCAACGTTTTACAGCTGTTGGAAGGCTTATGAGCTCCAAGCTTGTTGTTAATACAACTAATCTGCATGTTCAGCTTCAAATTAACAATACTACAGCAATGGCATGTATTAATTGCATGGGTGGAATTAAGTTGGTGTCATGTGACAAATTGGCTAATCAAATCTGGACTTGGTGTGTTGACAAATATTTGGTTTCAGCTATTTATGACAATAAAGTAAACTTGATACTTGATTCTTGATTCTTTATCTACCAGGTAGATTCAATATAGTAGCAGACACCAGGTTACAGGAATGTCCATGATAACAAAGAATGGATGTTGAACCGTAAGATTTTAATGATATAGTAATCAGACTTGGGAAGCCAGATACAACTTGTTTCCATCCAGACTCAATCACCAGTTACAGAGATATGTGTTCTGGGAACTACATCGGGAGACAGTAGCGATTGACGTTTTCTCGCTACATTAGGGTGGTATGTTTTTATATGCATTTTCCATCATTCTGTCTCATAAACCGGTGTCTGCTTAAAATGAAGCAGGGTGCTGCCTCTGGGGTACTGGTGGTACCGGACTGGTCTGGGACATGGTTCCCTTTGATATTGGAATTAATGATACAGTTTCTGATAAAGGTTCCCAAAAGAAGGGATTTACTGGTGTATCCGATAATTGGAGAGTAACGTCCGTTATATGCCTGTATGGATCTGTTAATTTGCAGGTTTTAAAAAAGAGGATTGTCTGGGCATACTGTGGACATGCTTACAGCAGTCTGGCGGAAGAGCACTCAAACGCAGTACATTTGCGAATCCGAGGTTGTGACTCTGTAAATGCTGCTTTCCCATTATGTAAAGAATGGGAAAATTTTCTGTGGACAAAAGAATATTGAATGTTGTACGGCACATGTCTCAAATGTCTTAGGTTTTCTCAACACTCTATTATGAGGGGTTGAGTTATAGTGCGATTTATTCAGCCAGAAGTACATTGTCCTCGGTTTTTATTGATGAAGTCGGAAAGACATCCTGTTAAGTCTCGTTCTTTCATTCCAGATTAATGAAAGGGATTTTAATTCTAGACCTTCTAAACCTAGGTATGGCAATTTGGAATATAGAGTGGTTTTAAGCTAATTCATCAATGGATTCTTGGTACGATTCTGATTTTGGCCAAATTCAGCATGAAGGTAGTCATGCTTATGGCACTTGTAACAAGCACAGAGAGTGCAGACATTACAAAAGTTACAGATACACAGGATGGAAGTACCTCAGGATAATGTTATGTTTTACATTTATGACCTACTCAAATGAAGTAGGGTCAGGTGTGACAGGATTCAAGAGTGTTTTATTAGCATATTCCATGGATCCATGTCTATGTGTTAAGACATATTTGTTGTAATACATTGAGGCTACAAAGGTCATATGAAATATGAAAACAAGATTATTTATCATTCACGAAAAACCATACAAGATAGTGTCTGTTCAGACTATTTCAAGATGGTTAAAACAAGTCTTGGTTGCTGCAGGTGTTAACAGTGATGTTTTTACATCCCATTCGATTCAGCAGGATTTAGTAGGTCGATTTCAATATCGACCTACTAAATCCTAACCAACACAACCTTACAGAAGACTTTGTCAACACAATGTACAGTATGAGTCTATTTCCCAAAATCACCAGACCCAGTAGAATTACTTCCCATTGTGCTACACTCATTGACAATATATTCAACAATGACATTGAAAACAAAACAGTAAGTGGATTATTAATCAACGATATAAGTGACCACTTGCCAGTTTTCATAGTTTATGATTACATCCACAGGAACAACAAACTAACAGAATATAGACGAGTGAGATCGGAGGAAGCTATCAATGCACTAAAAAAGGACATTGGCACAAAACTGGGACATAATATACCAAAAAAGAGACATTGACAGTGCTTATGAAATATTTATTACTATGTTTAAGTCACTATATGATTAAAAAAACTGTCCAATCAAAGAATATAACAGAAAACCAATAAATACTAAATGTCCATGGATTACAAAGGGCCTGCAAAAAAAAAAGCACTATACAGAGATTTTATAAGACAGAGAACTAAAGATACAGAAAATAAATATAAAAATTACAAAAATAAGTTAACTTATATTATAAGAACAAGAAAGAAAAATTATTATAAGAAAATATTAGATGATAACAAAAACAACATAAAAAGAATTTGGAGTATACTTAATAGTATTATCAGAAATGGCCCGGGGAAAACAAATTACCCGAAATATTTTATTGATAAGGACAATGAAAATTATAATATGGAGGATGTAGCAAATAGCTTTAATAATTTTTTTGTAAATGTTGGACCAGACCTGGCTAAACAAATCCCTGATCCAAGGACATCTGGAGAAACTCCTGAGAATTTATTGGAGAGAAATCCCAGCTCTATGTTTCTTATGGCAGTAGATGAAAAAGAACTGTTGGAAATTGTTAAAACAAATAAAAACAAAATGTCTACTGATTTCAACGACATTGACATGTCGTTAGTTAAGATGGTCATTGAGGGGATTTCCAAACCTCTAACATTTATCTGTAATTTATCTTTCCAAACTGGTACTTTTCCAATTAAAATGAAAATAGCAAAAGTCATACCAATATACAAAACTGGGAACAAGCATCATTTCACAAATTACAGGCCTGTTTCTTTACTCCCTCAATTCTCCAAAATACTAGAAAAATGTTCAACAGTAGACTAGACATATTTGTAGAAAAGCATAAACTAATCACTGAAAGTCAATATGGATTCAGATCAAACAGATCAACATCACTTGCAATAATAGAATCAATTGAAGATATCACAAACGCTATTGACAATAAACTATATGCAGCTGGGATATTTATTGATATAAAGAAAGCATTTGATACGATTAATCATGATATTTTATTAAAAAAATTAGAAAGGTATGGCATCAGAGGTCTAGTACTGGATTGGATAAAAAGCTATTTAAGTAACAGGCAACAGTTTGTGAAGCTGGGCAGTTACAGTTCTACATGTTTGGACATTGCTCAGTGTTGGGTCCAAAACTATTCATCATGCATATAAACGACATTTGTAATGTGTCCAATGCCTTGAGGCTGGTCTTGTTTGCAGACGACACAAATATTTTTTGTTCTGGGGAGAATTTAAAACAACTACTGGACAAAATAACAAAAGAAATGGGCAAACTGAAAACATGGTTTGACAGGAACAAAATATCATTAAACTTGAGCAAAACCCAAATAATGTTATTTGGTAATTGCAGAACAAATACACAAGCAAATATAAAGATAAATGGGGTTGAAATTGAACAAGTTCATGAAAATAAATTTCTTGGGGTTATAATGGATGATAGAATCAGCTGGAAATCACACATTAAACATGTACAATCCAAACTGTCAAAAAGCATTTCGGTATTACACAAAGTTAAGCAGGTTCTGGATCACAAATCACTCCGCATTCTCTACTGTTCACTAATCTTACCCTATTTAAATTACTGTGCAGAAGTCTGGGGCAATAACTATAAAAGTTCGTTACATTCATTAACTATTCTGCAAAAAAGAGCAATACGTATTATTCACAAGGTCAGGTATCTGGGTCACACCAATCCAGTCAAAATTATTAAAATTAGAAGATTTGGTTGCATTTAAAACAGCACAGATAATGTTTAGGGCCAAAAATAAAAACTTACCTGGAAATATACAACAATTATTCAATGTGCGAGTGGGGGGTTATAATTTAAGAAGAATATTTAATTTTAAGGTACAAAGAGTCCGCACGACCAGAAAAACTTTTTGTATTTCGGTCTGTGGAGTAGGATTGTGGAACAGTTTGAATGTGGAATTAAAGCAATGTCCAAACATGAACCAGTTCAAAATGACATACAAAAAACGTTTTTTCATAAGGTACAGGGATGAAGGGGATGGTTGACAAATACACAAGCATGTTTTTTGTTATTTTATTTATTATTTATTTATGTTTTTTGGTTACTTCATACATATTACTTGTATGTGTATATCAGTTGTATGTATATATATATGTCTGTATGTATCTCTAAAAATTGTCTGGGGTATTATTACTATTAATTAATTAATTATTAAATATGGAAGAAGGGTTTAGGGAGAAGGGGTGAGGTTAAACAAGTTATTCTTCTTCTCACTCCTTTTCGAGCTTGTAAAGAAAAAGTGTTCGACATTTAAATTTTGCATTATGGTTTTCATTGCTTTGCAAATATTGCCTGGAATGTCCAATTGTTTGACTATTTCGATTTTGTTGTTGTTATTTATTCCTATTTATGTCTTTACTTGTTCGGAACAAATAAATAAAAATAAAAAAAATTAAAAAATAAAAGCAGCAACATTGGCGGCGAGGGCGAAGGACGTCCCGTCGACCATATTTTTGCAGCCGCCGGGTGATCTAATAAGTTGGTGTTTCAACGCTTTTACCATTGGCCTATTGCCAATACAGGGCTGTTTGCAGATACTATATTAAGTTCTGCTTAAATTCCCCTGGGTTAAAGGGGATACTGTTAATTCTATTATTCAAATAAATGAATTACTGCATTTTTTCATGCAAATGGCATGAATGCATTATTGATTATTTCTCGTTCCGAGTCAATCAATGCAGTGAGAAGCCGGGATTTGAATCTGCGGCATGAAATCACAAAGCTTTAAAGTCTTCATGAAGTCACTCATGTGACTCCGAAGTAAAATAGTAAGATTAAACGAGAACTTACCAGTTTGAAGTTTGATCTTTATTTTATGAGGAGTTACGTTGGTGATTACGTGCCCACCACGCCCAACCCTCTTTCATAAAGGTCAGCTGGAAGTTCTAAAATTTACTCATTTTAACTATGTTACTATGTTACTTCGTTATTGGTGTTTTGTGATTTCACACCGCTGCTTTGAAGATTGACATGCAGGCACCCTGACGGGTCTTCTTCACGTAATCACCAACGTAACTCCTCATAAAATAAAGATCAAACTTCAAACTGGTAAGTTCTCGTTTAATCTTACAATAAATGTGAGGTTATCCACTTTGGCGGCAAAAACAAGGGGGCAGATTATTATCTCAATGGGGTTAGATTAGGTAAGGCGTCCTTGTACATCGGTCACTGAAAGTTGGCGTGCAGGTTCAGCAGGTAGTGAAGAAAGCTAATGGAATGTTGGCCTTCATAACAAGAGGATTTCAATATAGGAGTAAAGAGGTTCTTCTGCAGTTGTATAGGGCTCTGGTAAGACCACATCTGAAGTATTGTGTACAGCTTTGGTCTCCTAATTTGAGAAAGGACATCCTTGTGATTGAGGCAGTGCAGCGTAGGTTCACGAGATTGATCCCTGTGATGGCGGGACTCATATGAGGAAAGATTGAAAAGACTAGGCTTGTATTCACTGGAGTTTAGAAGGATGAGGGGGCATCTTATAGAAACTTATAAAAGGATTGGACAAGCTAGATGCAGGAAAATTTTTCCCAATGTTGGGCGAGTCCAGAACCAGGGGCCACAGTCTTAGAATAAAGGGGAGGCCATTTAAGATTGAGGTGAGAAAAAACATTTTCACCCAGAGAGTTGTGAATTTATGGAATTCCCTGCCACAAAGGGCAGTGGAGGCCAAATCACTGGATGGATTTAAGAGAGAGTTAGATAGAGCTCTAGAGGCTAGTGGAATCAATGGATATGGGGAGAAGGCAGGCACAGGTTATTGATTGGGGACGATCAGCCATGATCACAATGAATGGTGGTGCTGGCTCAAAGGGCCGAATGGCCACCTCATTCACCTATTTTCTATGTTTCCTCACTGGCCTACCCTTCATTCTTAAACTGTGACCACTAGTTCTGGTCTCTTCCAACATTGGGGACATTTTTCCTGTATCTAGCCATTCGAATCATTTAAGAAATTTATAGGGTTCTAGTAGATCCCCTCTTCCTTCTAATTACAGTGAATACAAGCCCAATCGAACCGTTCTTTCATAATATGTCAGTCCCGCCATCCCGGGAATTAACCTATGCTGCACTCCCTCAATAGCAAGAATGTCCTTCCTCAAGTTAGGATACCAAAATTGCACACAATACTCCAGGTGCGGTCTCACCAGGGCCCGGTACAACTGCAGACCTCCTTGCTCCTGTACTCAAATCCTCTTGTTATAAAGGCCAACATGCCATTCGCTTTCTTCACTGCCTGCTGTACCTGCATGCTTACTTTCAGTGACTGATGTACAAGCACACCCAGGTCTCGTTGCACCTCCCCTTTTCCTAATCTGCGACTTCAGTGTGTCACTCGCCGCAGGATTCTTCAATAGACTTGGGTGGTGTAGCGGTAGAGCAACTGCTTTACAGCACCAGAGACCCGGGTTCAATCCTGACTACGGGTGCTGCCTGAACGGAGTTTGATTTCCTCCCACGCTCCTAAATGCCACCCCAGTCCCATTCCCTCCCGATTACTGGGATGGGGGAGATGTCACAGTAGCCTCAAACCTTCCCACTCTGACCCATGGCCCACCTGGCCCTGTAAGCAGTGGCCCATCCCTAACCCATTCCACACTTGGCTAATCCTTCCCTAACCCATAAAATGTAATGGGCGGCACAGTGACGCAGCGGTACAGTTGCTGCCTCACAGCGCCAGAAACCCGGGTTAGATCCTGACTACGGGTGCTGCCTGTACGGAGTTTGTTTGTTCTCCCCGTGACTTTTTCTCCAAGATCTTCAGTTTCCTTCTACACTACAAAGACCTACAAGTTTGTAGGTTAATTGGCTTGGTATACATTTAAAATTGTCCCCTGTGTGTGCAGGATAGTAATGTGCGTAGAACGCTGGTCGGTGCGGACTCTGTTCGGCCGAAGGACCAGTTTCCGCGCGGTATCTCTAAACTTGATGGAAGCATTTACAATCACGAGACATAGATAGGGTAGGCGATCAAAACCTTTCCCCCTGGATGTAAAAATCATATACTAACGGGCACAGCTTTGTGGGCCGAACAGCCTGTCCATGTGCTGTACCTGTTCTGTGCTGTTCGGGGTTCAATTACATCAGTTTAAAGGAGACAGTAACTTGTTTCTGTCCTGTTTCGATCTCTGCCGACGTGTGGAGTTTTATAATTCTCGGCTTCACACTCTGCTATTTTCCTCTCCTTTGAAACACGTCAGGATCAAATATTACTGGGTTCAGGAACTTCAATGTGGGAACCAATGCCTCTTCCACAGGGGCAGGGCCAACTGGGGTGTGGGGAGTTTGTAAAGGGGCGCACCCTTATCAACATTCAGACTGGGCCATGCATGACCCTGTGCATGGTCACCGGGCTTACAATGTTGTCCCTAACGCCCCCCTCTCCGCTTTGAGCAGTCCTGGGCGAGTGATTCACAGGGTTCAGAGAGAGAGAGAGTTGCATTTCTTCAAGAAGGCTTGGAAACTTTTCCTAAATCCGCCTTGCAATCTCTTCCCATGGTCACAGTTCGGGAAGATGGCGGACTGCAGGAGTGGGGCGCCGTTGTGTATGGCTGCTCTGCCTGCAGTCCGTCCTTTCACCCTTTTTTATTTCCATTTATAGTCCTGTTAAAACAAAATGTTTGTTGACGGTCTTTTATGTGGTGGGAGGGGAAGCGGGAAACTTTATTTCCTGGGCGAAGAGGCAGCTTCCCTCCGAGCTGCTTCTTCGCCCCTTCCTCGCAGCCTACCATCGGACTGGAGCGGCGTTTCCTGTCGGGACCAGCAGGCAGTGAAGAAAGCGAATGGTATGTTGGCCTTCATAGCAAGAGGATTTGAGTATAGGAGCAGGGAGGTTCTACTGCAGTTGTACAGGGTCTTGGTGAGACCACACCTGGAGTATTGCGTACAGTTTTGGTCTCCAAATCTGAGGAAGGACATTATAGCCATAGAGGGAGTGCAGAGAAGGTTCACCAGACTGATTCCTGGGATGTCAGGACTTTCATATGAAGAAAGACTGGATAGACTTGGCTTATACTCGCTAGAATTTAGGAGATTGAGAGGGGATCTTATAGAAACGTACAAAATTCTTATGGGGTTGGACAGGCTAGATGCAGGAAGATTGTTCCCGATGTTGGGGAAGTCCAGAACAAGGGGCCACAGTTTAAGGATAAGGGGGAAATCTTTTAGGACTGAGATGAGGAAAACATTTTTCACACAGAGAGTGGTGAATCTCTGGAATTCTCTGCCACAGAAGGTAGTTGAGGCCAGTTCATTGGCTATATTTAAGAGGGAGTTAGATGTGGCCCTTGTGTCTAAAGGGATCAGGGGGTATGGAGAGAAAGCAGGTACAGGATACTGAGTTGGATGATCAGCCATGATCATATTGAATGGCGGTGCAGGCTCGAAGGGCCGAATGACCTACTCCTGCACCTATTTTCTATGTTTCTATGTCAGAGTCGGAGCTCCAACAAGCGCGGCCTGAGGTCTCCGGGGAGGGAGCGGCCGCTCCAGACATTCCAAGCCGCTGACGAGTGTTCACCCGACGCCGGAGTTGCATCTTCCCGGCAAAAGGGCCTGAAAACATCGGACTCGCTGTGGAGGCCACAAATAGGCCCCGACCTCGTGTGATCACAGAGGAAGAAGACTGAACTTTTTGATGCCTTTCCCCACAGTGGAAAATTGTGATTCTGTTGTGGGGGGACGTTCATGTTGAATTCTATAATGTGTTGTGTCATTTTTCTATTTTTAAATTTTTCTATGGATGTACGGAAATTATTTCTTCTATGTAAAGCACTTTGGTTTCAACTCGAGTTGATTTAATCGTGCTATATTAATAAAATTGACTTACTTACTTTTACAGTTCAACAACCCACCAATTATTAACCAACACTTTGGTGGATGGTGTTAACTGTGAGTCAGAAGTTAATTAATTGATTGTCGCTTATACGTTCTAGGAAATCACGGACAAATAATATAGTTCTATAAATGATCGCAGAAAATGTGACTCAGTTTCATTTCCACATTAATCACTTGCAGAAATAATGAAAAATACGACACTGCTTTTGCTGCCCAGACGGCCCTTAACTGAAGCGACTCTACACTTCGGGGTGAATCCCTACCCTGGCATTGTGTTTCTGACAACACTATCTTTCTGTCTCATCCTCAGAACGGAAATCCAGCCTCCTGTTTACCCGCAGTGTAAACACACGTCAGCCCATTCGCTCCCTGCGTGAAAACCTCCTGAAAGGAACAAGGAGATTGGCTAACTCTACATTAAATACCAATGCTAGCCTGCATGACCCTGTATATGATTCATATTCTTTATCCGCAAAGCACAACAAAGTTCAGGTTACACAAAGTGTAACACAACTGGAAGTATGAATGGATGGGGAAAAGTGATCAGTAATCTTTCTTAGTGACTGCGAACTGCAGATGTTGGTTTAAACCAAAGATCGACACACAATGCTGGAGTAACTCAGCGGGACAGGCAGCAACTCTGGAGAGAAGGAATGGGTGACGTTTCGGGTCGAGACCTTTTTTCAGACTATTCAGGGAAAAGTAAAAACGAGAGAAAAATACGATGATGTAGAGAGATAAAGAATAATGAATGAAAGATATGCAAAAAAAGTAACGATGATAAAGGAAACAGGTCATTGTTAGCTGTTTGTTGGGTGAAAACGGGAAGCTGGTGCAACTTGGTGAAGGATGAGAGGCGATCTCATTGAAACATATAAGATTGTTAAGGGTTTGGACACGTTAGAGGCAGGAAACATATTCCCGATGTTGGGGGAGTCCAGAACCAGGGGCCACAGTTTAAGAATAAGGAATAAGCCATTTAGAACGGAGACGAGGAAACACTTTTTCTCACAGAGAATGGTGAGTCTGTGGAATTCTCTGCCTCGGTGCAATGGAGGCAGGTTCTCTGGATGCTTTCAAGAGAGAGGGCTCTTAAAAATAGCGGAGTCAGGGGATATGGGGAGAAGACAGGAACGGGGTACTGATTGCGGATGATCAGCCATGATCACGTTGCATGGCGGTGCTGGCTCGAAGGGCTGAATGGCCTACTCCTGCACCTATTGTCTATTGGTGGAGGGATATTGTCTATTGGTGGAGAGGGATTGCGGGGGTTACCTGAAGTGAGCAAAATCAATCTTCATACGACTGGTCTGTAAACTGCACAAGCGAAATATGAGTTGCTGTTCCTCCAATTTGCGTTTAGCCTCACTCTGACAATGGAGGAGACCTAGAACAGAAAGGTCAGTGTGGGAATGGGAAGGAATGTTAATGAGTGACCGGTTCATTAAATCTTCAGCCCAGTGTATCCCGCTATTTCTGTGAAGTGGGACATTCAGGTCCAGTGATCTCTGCTTTGATCACAAACATGTGACTGCGATTTTGCTTCTGTGTCTCATGCAATACACATTTGGAGATGTATTAAAAATGCAATATGTTCATTTCTTTCCGCAGAGATACGATGGCTTCATCTTCAGAATCTGCATGCTTCAGTCAGCGAGAGATCAATGAACTGAAAACTAGTTATGAGCAGGGTGGGCTGAGCAAGTTTGCGACACAGATCGTGAAGAAATTGAACGATATAGAAAATGCAAAGCTTAACATCGCTGTGACAGGAAAAGCGGGTGCAGGGAAATCCACCTTCATCAACACCATGAGGGGTCTGCGGGGCTGCGATGAGGGTGCAGCTAAAATCGGGATCTTTGAAACCACAATGGAGCTAACTCCATACAAACATCCCGACTTCCCTAATGTTTGCTTCTGGGACCTGCCGGGAGTTGGAACAAGAAAGTTTCCAATGAAGGATTACGTGAGCAAAATGGAATTTGCCACATACGATTTTTTCATAATTATCTCACAGTATCGATTCATTGAAAACGATGCAAAGATCGCCAAGGAGATTAAAAACTTGGGGAAGAAGTTCTACTTTGTACGAAGTAAAATTGACGCCGACATCAGTTCTTCAGAAAAGCAGGGTATAGATTTTGACAGAATGAGCATACTTGCTGAGGTGAAACAAGACATAAGTCACGGTTTGATGGCAGCGGGGATTTCAAATCCCATTATTTTCCTGATATCAACCCTTTCCTTAAATGAGTTTGATTTTCCTCAGTTAAAGGAAACGCTTTTAAATAATCTCGACGGAATAAAGAAAGATGTTTTATTGATGTCACTTCCAAGCACAACACTGAAGATTGTGCAGCAGAAACGAGCCCAGTTGAAGGAACGTATCTGGATGTTGGCAATTGTGTCAGGAGCTGTAGGAGCGGTGCCTGTTCCCGGATTGTCTTTCGCCGTTGACCTCGGGATACTGGTCACTGCAATAATAGATTTCCGCAAAAGTCTCGGCCTGGATGGTGCCTCCCTTCAGAGACTGGCCAATGTCGCAAATAAACCTGTGGAATTTCTGAAAGCAGAAGTGAGAACCCCTCTGGTGGGTGAAATAAATAAGGAGTTTGTCAAACAAATGTTGTTGCGTTCCACTTTTGCTGCTGTTTCAGCGGTGGAAATGGTTCTTGACACAATACCTGTCATTGGCTCCATCTTCGGGGCAGTATCGTCATTTGGAATGACTTACAATTTGTTGACCAACGTACTGCATGATCTTGTGGAGAATGTCCAGAGAGTGGTGAAAGTTGCATTTGACACTGATCCTAGTCATCCGTAATAAAGAATCCGCTACTGAGTTGCTGCAAGTCATGGTGGATGCGCGAATGGAAAATAAATATCATCTTTCACATCTTCATTACGTTCCAAATTATGTCACTGCTGATGAATTATTTTAAAAGCTGTTGTCACTGCTGTAATCTTCGCAACCAATTCACTGCAAACACCTCAAGCGCACCAACCCGCCGGACAACAGAAGATAACCTGCTATCCCAGGTATCTCTCGCGTCCTTGGCCAACCTGGATACCTTGTACACTGCGCTCTCCTCCAGATCATTCACGAAAATAGAAAGTTACATTCGGCTCCTTCAGCTGCGTGGGTTTTCTCCGGAGCTCCGGGATCCTCCCCACTCCAAATATGTGGTAATTTGTAGATTAATTGGCTTCGGTAAGGTTTGTAAAATTGTCCCCAGTGTGTGTACGATAGTGATCGTGTACAGGGTGATCGATGGTCTGCGCGGAATCAATGGGCCAAAGCGCCTGTTTCCACGCGCTCTCTAAACTAAACTAAACTAAACTGGATGAATATTTCTTTCTTGATTCTAGACTCCAACATCTTGCCAAAGACAGATGTCGATTCAGGTGACCTGTGTTCATATTTTGTCATCCGCTCTTAAATGTGAGAGTAACATTTGCAGGTGTCCAATCTAATATTAGCCACCAATATTAATGACCTGCCCCAACCCCCCTCTCCTGCACAGAGAACAATAACATTTAGTCATCTGACATAGACACAAAATGCTGGAGTAACTCAGCGGGACAGGTGGCACCTCCGGAGAGAAGGAATGGCTGACGTTTGTGGTCGAGAGACGTCTTTAGACTGGTCACCTGACACCATACTCCTAAAGCAGCCACTCTACACTGAGCCGTATCACCACGGACGAGCTCCACAGAGACAGAGCAAACAATGTATAATGTTCTCAAACCCTCCTTGATTAAAACTTTAAAACTGTCACTGATTCTCTGGAATTCCTGTCCCGTGACTGATGAAAGTGGCGATAATTCGGGATGCTACTGAGAACCTGGAGGCCAAGTGAAATACAGGAGTGGCCACCTCACAAACTAGCCACCTGCCCAGCCCATCAAGCGCCACCTGAGGTACAGTCCGCGGGACCCACATCGATCTCATCAGCCACCGCGTAAACAACAGAACCCGAGTGGAAGCAAGTTATTCTCCATCTCCAATGAACTCTGCGCGTTAACCTCAGATTACCGAGCCTGTTCTTCACAAATTCTAAAGGTTACTGCCAGTCCAGTTCACGTACAGATTCCTCCCAAATTATAACACGCCGGGAGCAGTTCACTCAGTAAAAATACAGTGAACGATGCTTGTTTTTTTAATCCGTTCAATGACAGAATTTCCATGAAATATTTATTAAAACCCCACGGTGCCAGAAATTCGGTCACAGTCTGAGTTTTTCATCCGATGAACATGTAATTATGGATTGTAAACCTTTCACCGTTTCACAAACAGCACAACCCCTTTCAACGTTATTTTGCCAGACATTAATTTCTTTAATTTCTGTGGAACTTCCTCCAATTTTCTCCCCAAATGTTATTTCCCACTTGTGTCCGGAGCTGGAGATCAACAATACAAAATAACCGGCAAAAATCCACTCAGGGCCGCCAGTCCCCGTGAAAGAGGAGCAGAGAGTATTTCCCCTCCACAGACGCTACATAACCTGATGAGCTTTCCCAACAACCTCTGTTATTAACTGCAGGTGACTTTATTGAACACAGTCCGGTCAGTTTACACTTACTGACAGAGAAGCTATCGACCAAAGACCGAGGGTGGTTAAAGAAGTTAACTAATGAAACCATTCAGCTTTGTACAGTCGGGCGGGTTTGTACAGTCGAGTCGCTGACTGGACCTCAACGGCCACGGCGGAGTCTCTGGGGCGAGCGGGGAACGATCTTCTACTCGGCTGCTTCCGGCCCCCAGACCGCGTGTTTGGGAACATGTTAAACCGAGCTCAGTGGTGTGGAGGGAATTGTGTTGGCGTGACAGGGCAAATCTTACTGAGGTGTAATCTCTTGGAATAAAGGTTGATCTAATCGCATAGAGATAACGGCAATAAAATTCACACGGCGGAGACAATAGACAATGTGAGGAGTAGGCCATTCGGCCCTTCGAGCCATTCAATGTGATCATGACTGATTCCTATTTTCAATGTTTCTATGATCATCCACAATCAGTACCCCATTCCTGCCTTCTCCCCATATCCAGTGCAGTAAATTCTAATAGTATCAAGATATTCGAAGATTAATCCACGAATGGACGGAAATTCGAATCTGAAGGCAGATGCCAACCAAAATGTTACTTAATAGTAGTGAGGTATTCGCAGCATAACCCAGCAGCGTAAGAACAACATAACAGGGATGATTGTACCCGAGTCGAGCAGCCGGGAAGCATTGTAGCATTGTAGTGTAGTGTAGAACTAATTGTGTTATAATCTAATGTTCTACAGCTGATTTAATCATTATACACAAGTTAGCACAGAAATAGTCTGATCCTTTAGCAGAGCGGTAACAGAAGCATGATCTATTAGTAGAGCGCTTATTACAACAAATAAGAATTATATAGTGGCATTTAACTTTGATCTATTTTTAATTTCTTTTTTAAATGTTTCTATGGATGTACGGAAACTTAATTATTTCTTCTATGTACTTAAAGCGACTTTGAGTCCTTGAAACGCGCTATATAAATAAAATGTATTATTATTATTATTATTATTAACGATACCCCAAAAAGTGAATAATAGCGGAAAATATGAGTAAAAAAAGTAAATAAAATGAGGAGACGTGAAATGTGATGCAGTGGTGGGGCCCGGATGTAACCAGGCTACCACAGCAACAAGCGACCTGTAGAGACACTTGCAATATTATCCATCAGGATACAGTGAACAAGTGTACCAGTGGACAAGTGGACCAAAACTGCATCCACGCAGAGGCGCCGCACCGTCATTGTTAATCCAGGTGATGTTGTATTCGCAATGATTACTGTAAACATTGGGTTTCTCTTGTACTGGGAGAGTAAAGCAATAAAGTCCTCGTTGGCATCATACTCAATGGTTTCCTGTCTAGTTTATCTGTGGAAGCTCTTTGTAAACCGGCCGCCCTGTCCCTGCTGCCCCATCACCAGCTCCCCGGGTGTGATTCTGCAGGAGAATCACCCCCTCTTCCCCCCTCCTCCCGTGGAACCTGACCTCGCATCATCCCCCCTTGGCTCATACCTGCATCCCTGGCCTTTGTCCCAACAATCAGCCTGTCAAATAACCACCTCACCGGTGTTCACCTATTACCGGCCATGCTTTGTCCTGCCGCTTCTCTCTCCCAGTTTCATTTGACATGATATGTAATACTGTTGCTGTTATGGGTCAAAACATGTGAACTGTTTAGACAAGTAGAGTTGTATCTATTGTTAATTAACAAGCTTGCTTCAGTACAAATACTTCACAATAAAACATCTATATAAAGCCTAACTCTTAGTATTCGTCCGTTAACTAAAATGACTGCAGCTGATCCGTGTTAGTGAAACTTGTGAGACCCGGTTGTGTTTCAACATGCTGAATATAGAGACAGATATTTCCCCTGGAGGAACGGGTTACATATCACTGCCAGGTCGTGCGGCACTGTGGTCAATCCAGTTCTATAACCCGGGCATTGATGTTGAGAATGGGGCAGCACAGTGGCGCAGCGGGTAGAGCTGCTGCTTCACGGCGCGGGTGATCCAAGTTCCATCCTGACATCGGTTCTTGTCCGTTTGGAGTTTGCACAGTCTCCCCGTGAACGTGTGGGTTCCCTCTGGGTGTTCCGGTCTCCTCCCACATCCCAAAGATGTGCGGGTTTGTAGGTTGATTAGTCTCTGTAATTTACCCCTAGTACGTAGATAGTGGTCGCCCTCGACTAGTTGGGCCGAATGGCCTGTTTCCATGCTGTATCTCTAAATAACTATTCTGTGTCACGTCAAGGGGGTCAGTATCTGCTGCCATTGCCATGAAGTGGAAGACCACACACAGGCCTTGTCTTTGGTTTGCACTGAAGCAGTAAGGTGGGAAATGGGGTTCCCAGATGTTTGGGGAATCTGGCCGCGTTGACATTTATTGAGGATTTGATCATTAAAGTGTTGTGTTTACAAAACCCAATCTATGTTTCTATTATGGGGGAAGTTAGATACAGCTCTTGCGGTAAACGGAATCAAGGGATATGGGGAGAAAGCAGAAACAGGGTACTGATTCTGGATGATCAGCCATGATCATATTGAACGGCGGAGATGGCTCGAAGGGCCGAATGGCCTACTCCTGCACCTATTGTCTATGTTTCTATGTTCCCTTTGCTCTTGTATGTCCAAACCTGCACAATTCGCATGCTGGGCACGGTGCCCCAGTGGAGCTGAGTGGGAGACACCTGCCACCTGCAGGCGATGGTGGAGACTGCAGCTTTCCTGCACTGAGCTGATGTTCATTTTTCATGGGAAATAAGGAACTGGCAGAGCAGTTAAACAAGTACTTTGGTTCTGTCTTCACTAAGGAAGACACAAACAATCTCCCAGAAATGCTAGGGGACCGAGGATCTAATGGAAGGGAGGAACTGTAGGGAATCCACATTAGTCAAGAAATGGTGTTCGGTAAACCTCATGGCCATCTTCCGGCTTTAGACCTTTTTGTTCAAAACTGCCGGCGGGACATCAACCGCCTCAACATCTCCACTCCCCTGTCTCTAAGCTCTCCCCCCCCCCTGAACGTGCAGCCATCAACTCACTCCGCAACAACCCAGACTGGGTTATCAAACCTGCCAACAAGAGAGGGGTCGTGGTAGTCTGGCGCGCTGATCTCTACAAAGCTGAGGCCACGCGCCAACTCTCAGACACCTCCTCCTCCTTATTCCTGGATCATGACCCCACTGATGAGCACCAGACCACTATCTCTAGCACTATCACTGACTTCATCAACTCTGGCTCCCTGCCCCTTCCTCCCACCCCCCCCAAGCCTCCAACCTCATCGTTCCCCAGCCCCGCACTGCCCGATTTTACCTTCTCCCCAAAATCCACAAACCTGACTGTCCTGGTAGACCCACTATCTCTGCCTGTTCGTGCCCTACCGAACTTATTTCCACATACCTCGACTCCATCCTATCCCCCTGGTTAAATCCCTCCCTATCTATGTTCAAGACACATCAGACACTCTCCGTCATCTCCAGGCATTCCATTCTCTAGGCCCCCATCCCCTCATCTTAACCATGGACGTCCAGTCACTCTATACCTCCATCCCCCAGCAGGATGGACTCAAAGCCCTCCGGTTCTTCCTCGACCGGAGAACCAACCAATCCCCGTCTACAGATACTCTCCTCCGTCTAGCGGAGCTGGTCCTTACTCTTAATAGCTTTTCGTTTGACTTCTCCCATTTCCTCCAAATACAAGGCATAGTTATGGGCACACGCATGGGCCCCAGCTATGCCTGCCTCTTTGTATGGTACGTCGAACAATCCTTGTTCGAGATGTACCAGGGCCCCATCCCCGACCTCTACCTCCGCTACATCGAAGATTGCATTCGTGCTACCTCCTGCACCCACACACAACTCACTGACTTCATCAACTTCACCACTAACTTCCATCTGGCCCTCAAATACACCTTGACCATTTCCGACACTTCCCTACCATTTCTTGACCTCACTATCTCCATCGCAGGTGATAGACTTCTGACCGACATCCACTATAAACCCACTGACTCCCATGGCTATCTAGACTACACCTTCCCACTCTGCTTCCTGTAAGGACTCCATCCCCTACTCCCAATTCCTCCGTCTACGCCGCATCTGCTCCCAGGATGAGGTGTTCCACAGGGCATCGGAAATGTCCTCATTCTTCAGGGAACGGGGGTTCCCCTCCCCAACTATAGATGAGTCTCTCTCACCAGGGTCTCTTCAATACTCCGCAACACTGCTCTCTCTCCCCATCCCCCCACTCGCAACAAGGGCAGAGTCCCCCTAGTCCTCACCTACCACCCCACTAGCCGTCACATACAACAAATAATCCTCAGTCAATTTTCGCCACCTTCAATGTGACCCCACCACTCACCACATCTTCCCATCTCCCCCCATGTCTGCTTTCCACAAAGACAGCTCCCTCCGTAACTCCCTGGTCAATTCTTCCCTTCCCACCCGCACCACCCCCTCCCCGGGCACTTTCCCTTGCAATCGCAAAAGGTACTACACTTGTTGCTTTACCTCCACCCTCGACTCCATTCAAGGACCTAAGCAGTCGTTCCAGGTGCACCTCCTCCAACCTCATCTATTGCATCAGCTGCTCTAGATGTCAACTGATCTACATCGGTGAGACCAAGCGTAGGCTTGGCGATCGTTTCGCCGAACAGCTCCGCTCGGTCCGCATTAACCAACCTAATCTCCCTGTGGCTCCGCACTTCAACACCCCCTCCCATTCCGAATCCGACCTCTCTGTCCTGGCCTCCTCCTTGGCCAGAGTGAGCTCCAATTAAATGTGACATCTCCAAGTTTGCTGATGACACAAAGCTGGGTGGCAGTGTGAGCTGCGATGAGGATGCTCTGAGGATTCTATGAGTCTGCAGGGTGACTTAGATAGGTTCAGTGAAAGGGCAGATGCACGGCAGGTGCAGTGTAATGTGGATAAATGTGAGGATCCACTTTGGCAAGAACAGGAAGGCAGATTATTATCTGATTGATGTCAGATTAGGAAAAGGGGAGGTGCAACCACACCTGGATGTCCTTGTACATCAGTCCCCTGAAAGTAAGCATGCAGGTACAGCAGACCATGAAGAAAGCTAATGGCATGTTTGTCTTCAGTGCAAGATGATTTGAGTTTAGGAGCCAGGAGGTCAGACTGCAGTTGTACAGGGCCCTTGTGGGACAGCACTTGTGTGCAGTTTTGGTCTCCTAATTTGAGGAAGGACATTATTGCTATTGAGGGAGTACAGCGTAGGTTCACCAGGTTAATTCCCGGGATGGCGGGACTGACATCTGATGAAAGAATGGGTCGACTGGGGTTGTATTCACTGGAATTTAGAAGGATGAGTGGGGATCTTATAGAAACAGATACAATTCTTAAAGGATTGGACAGGCTAGATGCAGGAAAGATCATCCCGATGTTGGGGGAGTCCAGAACCAGGGGTCACAGTTTAAGAATAAGCAGTATTGAGACACCATCTCAATACTGAAAGGCCCAGATTCCCTTAATCCTGTATCTGTACACTGTGGACGGCCTGATTGTAATCATGTGTAGTCTCTCCACTGACTAGATAGCACGCAACAAAAAGCTTTTCCCTGTACCTCGATACACGTGACAATAAACTAAACTTAACTAAACTAACTGAACTTCTGCCTTGTGTCTGTTTGAGAACTGATGGAGAAGGAGGAATGCAACCAGAACAGAGCACAGCCAAGTCTTTATGGGAATTACTTGTGTGATGCATGTTCATCCACTTCTGACGTCAGCTGTTAAAAACCATGTGTCACATTTTTATTTAAGAAACTGGGTTTTTCGGGCATTGAACCAGATATGAGGCCACGTGACAATAAACTAAACTAGACAGAGTAGACATGGAGAGGATGTTTCCAGTAGTGGGAGAGTCTAGGACTAGAGGGCACAGCATCAGAATAAAAGGACCTACCTTTAGAATGGAGATAAGGAGAAATTCTTCAGCCAGATGGTGGTGAATCTGTGGAATTAATTGCCACAGACAGTGGTGGAAGCCAGGTCATTAGGTATTTATAAAGTGGATATTGATAGGTACTTGATTAGTAAAGGCATGGCATGGAACGTGACTTTATTTCTTGCTATTGAGCGAGTGCAGCAAAGGTTCACAAAGTTAATTCCCGGGATAGCGGGACTGTCATATGTTGATAGAATGGAGAGGCTGGGCTTGTATTCACTGGAATTTAGAAAGATGAGAGGGGATCTTATTGAAACATAAGATTATTAAGGGTTTGGACACGCTAGAGGCAGGACACATGTTCCTGATGTTGGGGGAGTCCAGAACCAGGGGCCACAGTTTAAGAATATTGTAAACCATTTAGAACGGAGATGGGGAAATACTTTTTCACACAGAGAGTTGTGAGTGTGGAATTCTATGCCCAAGAGGGCAGTGGAGGCCAGTTCTCTGGATGCTTTCAAGAGAGTTTTAGATAGGGCTCTAAAAGATAGTAGATTCAAGGGATATGGGGAGAAAGCAGGAACGGGGTACTGATTGGGGATGATCAGCCATGATCACATTGAATGGCGGTGCTGGCTCGAAGGCCGAATGGTCTACTCCTGCACCTATTATCTATTTGTCACGTGTACCGTGGTACAATGAAATTCATTTTTGTACACAGTTCGGTACAAGTATCACTATACAAAATCACTTAGATACATCTTGAATAAGCATCTCATGTACAGTACAAGTGTATCATAGTGGTACACTGAGACAGTAGACAGAGTCGCCAGTTTGGGGCCATTTCCAACACCCAGTTGACCAAGTGCAGGGATCTTGACCTGACCATGAAGGCCCATTGTCATGGCGACGTTGCAGGGTCGGCCTGGCCAAGCGTAGTCGTGGTGTCCTCCGCCGCTGCTCCACCGCTGTAGGCCACGGCCGGGACTTGTCCTGGTTGGCTCCACACTGGCGCTGGGTCCGGTCGAGCATGGCTGGGCAACAACAATTTTGGTGAGAAGGCAGAAGAACGGGGTTGTGAAGGAGAATAGATCAACAATGATCGAATTGCGGAGTAGACTAGATGGGACGAATGGCCTAACTCTGCTTCTATGTCATGGTCTCCCTCTCCCTCTGCTGGTGTCTCTGATTTGTCCACTGCCACACCAACCATGTCTCTCTCTCTCTCTCTCTCTCTCTCTCTCTCTCTCTATCTCCCTCTACTGAAGCCTTTGTTTCGATCACAGCCACACTGACCTCATCCTCTTTCCCTCTGCTGGCAGCTCCTGTATCTGACTGAACTCAGATGTACTGCTGGAGAAACAACAAACTACAGATGCTGGTTAATGCACAGAAGCACACAGAGTGCTGGAGTAACTCAGCGGGTCAGGCAGCATCTGTGGAGAACATGGATAGGTGACGTTTCACAGAGTGCTGGAGTAACTCAGCGGGTCAGGCAGCATCTGTGGAGAACATGGATAGGTGACGTTTCACAGAGTGCTGGAGTAACTCAGCGGGTCAGGCAGCATCTGTGGAGAACATGGATAGGTGACGTTTTCAGGTTGAGATACACTGCATGCTACCCATTGTTAAATAAGCTACAAAGTCAAGAGAGACATGTTCCACTGCTCATGTTTCCATCCAATTTCCAAGAGCATTCTCTAGTCACCCAGTATAACTTTGCCAATAGATTCTGAGATGCACTCAGACCACAAACTACACTTGAACCCAGCCTGGAATTTGTGGGAATAATCCGATGAAGTTGTGTCAGGCAATCAGGAGTGTCCCCTTTCTCATTCCACACTCCACATTCCCCCTGTGCCAATTTAATCCCTCCCTGCTCTCTCCCCTCCTTCACCACGAGTGTCTGTGGACTTTAATCATTCCCAAACAACTAACATATGTAACGAGCATTAGATTATGTCCATTCGGGTGTATATTTTGCCGCTCTCCTTCTGTTTCACCCTCTGTCCACTCAAACCCCTTCCTTCTAGTTCTAAACCAGCTCTATGTAATTACACTTTCTCATCCACTCACTAACTCACGAGGGGTAATTTACAAACAACCGCTCACGTCTTTGGGATGTGGGAGGAAACCGGAGCTCCCGGAGGAAACAACATGCGGTCACGGAGAGAATGTGTGAACTCCACACAGACTATGCCCAAAGTCAGGATCGTACCCAGGTCTCTGGTGCTGCGAGGCGGCAGCTCAGCCCTCCATGCCACTGTGCAGTTAACATAAAATATGGTTACTTTGTGTGTTGCCTGTAGGTAGCATTGCAGTTATTGTCAACAACATATGCGAAGGGATAATTTGTGTAGGCAGGAACAGGAGATGCTGGTTTAAACCAGTCTAAAGAAGGGTCTCGACCCGAAACATCACCCATTCCTTCTCCAGAGATGGTGCCTGTCCCGCTGTGTTACTCCAGCTTTTTTGTGTCTGTCAAAGGATAGTACGTCAGACTCACGGGTAGAACAGAGACAGAGAATACTCCTGTGAAATTCCTGTTGTTGTAGTAGTGGAAACCATGCATGGTTGCAAGGAGGAACCAGACCCTAACGACTTGAACATACAAACCAAGAACTGCAGATGCTGGTTTATACCAAAGATAGACACAAAGTGCTGGAGTAACTCAGCGGGTCAGGCAGTATCTGTGGAGAAGAAGGATGGGTGTCGTTTTGGATTTGGACCCTTCTTCAGACTTGAACACAGTCATTGGCAGACTGATTTCACTGAGGCCGACAGGCTAAGCAGGAGACACATCCCCGGCAGGTTGGATTGTGAGTTACCTAGGGCAGCATGCATTTCCAAATCTCGACCACAAGCCAATTAATTGCAAGAAGACTGATGAGTCCGTTCATGCCTTTGAATGGAATGCAGTGAACTTCATTCCTAAAGGGCTGGGAATTCCATGATGTGTCAATACTGTTGGAATGGACATTCTCCTCACAAACCTTGCTGTCTCTCTATTTAACCGTGCACAGTGGAGCCATTCAACTCTTGGTCAAGTGAGTGTTACTATGTTTGTTCAGGTACCTGCAATTAATTGAAGTTGACTTTGACTTTATTGTCACGTGTACCGAGGTACAGTGAAAAGCTTTTGTTGCGTGCTAACCAGTCAGCGGAAAGACTATACAAGACTGCAATCGAGCCATCCACAGTGTACAGTTACAGGTTAAAGGAAATAACTATTCCCTTGCAAGAAAAACTCCAGTAAAGTCAGATTAAAGATAGTCCGCGGGTCTCCAATGGGGTAGATAGTAACTCAGGGCTGCTCTCTAGTTTTTAGTAGAATGGTTTGGTTGCCTGATAACAGCTGGGAAGAAATTGTTCCTGAATCTGGAGGCGTTTCCAAACTGCTGTACCTCTTGCCTGATGGGAAAGGGGAGAAGAGGGGAAGAGGGCCAGGACTGGGCCAGGACCTGACCAGGAAGGTGACCAGGAATGTACACCCAATGTAAATAGAGACTCTGTCCAATACTTCCAGGTGAGGCAGAGGTTCACCTGCACGTCCTCCAACCTCATCTACTGCATCCGCTGCACTAGGTGTCAACTGCTCTACATCGGTGAGACCAAGCGTAGGCTTGGCGATCACTTCGCCCAACACCTCCGCTCGGTCCGCTATAACCAACCCGATCTCCCGGTGGCTCAGCACTTCAACTCCCCCTCCCATTCCAAATCCGACCTTTCTGTCCTGAGCCTCCTCCATGGCCTGAGTGAAATTGGAGGAGCAGCACCTCATATTTCGCTTGGGTAGTTTACACCCCAGCGGTATGAACATTAACTTCTCCAATTTCAGGTAGTCCTTGCTTTCTCCCTCCTTCCCCTCCCCTTCCCAGCTCTCCCTCAGCCCACTGTCTCCGCCTCTTCCTTTCATCTTCCCACCCCCCCCACCCACCCCCACGTCTGCAGGTCTTGACCCGAAACGTCACCTATTCCTTCGCTCCATAGATGCTGCCTGACCCGCTGAGTTTCTCCAGCATTTTTGTCCACCTTTGTTTTTTCCAGCATCTGCAGTTCTTTCTTAAACAACTGTCCAATACCTCAGTCAGAGCTGACACAAGCAAACGTTGCAGCCTCTCTCAGGATGGGGATGGTTTAATGCCTGGGCTCTGGCAGTTGTCCATCCTCTATCTTACACTTGCAACTGCTGGCCAAGCCAGGAACATTCCTCTGTGGGTTGCTCAGGAACATACTGTATCAGTGCATCACTGCTTGACCTACTGTGTAGTCACAGCACAGGTGAGATATTCTTCTGAAGTGTTACTTCTCTTTCTCAGCAGTCCTCACCTCCCATCTACTTCATTGGAGACCCATGGACTACCTTTAATGGGACGATTGGACTTTATCTTGCACTAAACATTATTCCCTTTATCCTGTATCTGTACACTGTGGAGGGCTTGATTGGAATCATGTATAGTCTTTATTCTGGCCTTTTCTTGCCTCCAGTTCCCTCCCCTATACTTTCAGTCTGAAGAAGGGTCCTGACCCAAAAGGTCACCCACCCATTTTCTCCAGAGATGCTGCCTGACCTGCTGAGCTCTCTCAGCACTTTGTGTCTATCTTCAGTAAACACCAGCATCTGCAGTTCTTGTTTACACATTACAGATCTCTCCACCGTCAACAGCATCGCTCCAGAGAAAATAATCCAAGTCTGTCCGACCTCTCCTTATAGCCAATATACTCTCATCCAGGAAGCGTTCTGGTAAACCTCCTCTGCACCCTCCCCAAATCTCCACATCCTTCCTGTAATGGGGTGACCAGAACCACACAATACTCCAAATGAGGCCAAACCCAAGTTTTATGAAGTTGCCTTTTTATGAATGCCCCACTCGATGAGTAATCAGACAGTGGCAAGAACATGATGATATCTTCATCTCCTTCCCAATGAAACAAAAAAGGAAGCATTTAGCAACTAAGAAATGGAAGCAAGAGGAGGCCATTTAGCAACAGGGAACTATCTAACAATCCTTCTTCATGATCAGTAATCATTTGCAACATTCCCCTATGTGATCGGACAACAGACCCTGGAGGGAGCGTGGGATGAGATTGAATTGAACATTGGAAACTAATTGGACTTGGGGCAGCAAAGTGGCTATGTGGTGCAGCGGTAGAGTTGCTGCCTCAGTGCTGGAGACCCAGGTTTGATCCTGACTACAGGTGCTGTCTGTACGGAGTTTGTACGTTCTCCCTGTGACCACGTGGGTTTTCTCCAGGAGCTCCAGTTACCTCCCGCATTCCAAAGATGTAGAGCTTTATAGGATAACTAGACTGTGGGACCAGTTGGGTCCCAGCATCACACGGGAGGGCTGGTCCCCCAACGCAATATTCCACCTCACCACCAATTCCAATATTTGTGGCCAGTGGGCTTTCTGGAACACTAGTATGGGTTTTGTGGGCTGAAGGGATTGGTTTCCAGAGGGCTAGTATGGACATTGTGGGACGAATGGATTCTTGGGCTGGCGGCTCACTTACTCAAGCCTGTTGTGCTGGCAGCTCACTCACTCACGGCTGGTGGGCTGGCAGTTGACTCAAGGCTATTCCTTGAAATTCCATTTCAAGCAGGATGCAAGGCCACCAAATTCAGGTGCAGTTTCTTACCACTTCAAGCAGCGTGCAAAGCCACCAAACTCAAGTGCAGTTTCATACCATTTCAAGCAGGGTGCAAGGCCACTAAAGACAGCGAGTCGTGCCCTCTCCCTCCTCCATCTTGCAGAGACTGAGCCACGCCCACACTTCTCGGTTTTATAGCCCATCCCACCAGAAGGGGCGTGACCTTCATGGCATGATTGACAGGAGAGAGAATCTCAACATTTTTTAAACACTAATAACTCTTTTATTTTTCATTAGCACTTGATGAGCGGAGGGGGACTCTGAGTAAGATGACCAAAAATCACAGCCATACGTGGTAGCAATTTTTCTAAAATCAATATAAAGCGCAAACAGGAAGTGGTCAAGATTAGACTTTTAATTATATAGAAGGTAAGGCAACTTTAATTAGGCAAGGCAACTTTAATTAGGCAAGGCAACTTTAATTAGGCAAGGCAACTTTAATTAGGCAAGGCAACTTTAAATAGGCAACACAGCTTTAGCATTTCCAAAGCATAGGCAACACAGCTTTAGCATTTCCAAACCAAAGGCAACACAGCTTTAGCATTTCTAAACCAAAGGCAACACAGCTTTAGCATTTCCAAACCAAAGGCAACGCAGCTTTAGCATTTCCAAACTATATTTTCAAACCACATTAAGGGCACTGACAGGTCAGTAAAACCACTCACAGTTTAGTAGACATGTGTTCAGTGTTATTCACAGCTCAGACTGAGAAACGTGACCCTCTCGCTTCCCCCATCTTGCAGAGACTGACTGAGGCACTCAACACTTCCGGGTTTTATAGTCCCTCCGGAAGGGGCGTGGCCTTCAGGAGAGAGAATCTCAACATTTTTAAACACTAATAACTCTTTAATATTTCATCGATGGGAAAAATCCTCTTGTCCTGCGCAGCGGAGGGGGGACTCTGAGTAAGATGGCCAAAAATCACAACCGTAAGTGGCAGCGTTTTTTTCAAAAATCAATATACAGAACAACAGGAAATGGTCAAGATCAGACTTTTAGTTTGTAGTTTGGTTAAAGAAATTGAAGATTGTCCCTAGTGTACGGGGATCGCTCGTCGGTGTGAATGGTGGGCTGAAGGGCTTGTTTCCATGTTATGTCCCTAAACTAATCTTCTCAGAAATAGCTGATGCTGAAGAAAATTCACAAGAAAGACTAGAAGGAATAGCTTTTAGCTGAGAGCGGCATCTTTAAGTGTGGTACAATGGCGCAGCGGGTATTGCCGCTGACTCACAGCGCCAGAAACCCGGGTTCAATCCTGACTTTGGGTGCAGTCTGTGTGGAGTTTGTATGTTCTTCCTGTGACCACGTGGGTTTCCTCCGGGTACTCCGATTTCCTCCCACATCCTAAAGACATGTGGGTTTGTTGGTTAAATGGCCTCTGTAAATTGCCCTTCGTGTGTTGGGAGGGCAAAAGTGGGATAACATATAGGGGGTGGCGCAGTGGGAGAGTTGCTTCCCCACAGCTCTACAGACCTGGGTTCAATCCTGACTATGGGTGCTGCCTGTACGGAGTTCGCACTTTCCCCCTGTGACCGCGTGGGTTTTCTCCGGGTGTACTGGTTTCCTCCCACAGTCCAAAGACGTGCAAGTTTGTAGATTAATTGGCTTTGGTAAAAACTGTGTCTTGTCCTTAGTGTTTAGGGTAGTGCTAGTGTATGGGGGCTTACTGGGAAGAGCGTACTCGGTGGGCTGAAGGGCCTGCTTCCATATCTCTAGTTTAAAGGAGAAGGCAAACACAATGCTAGCATTTATTTCAAGAGGATTAGAATACAAAACCAGAGATGTAATGCTGAGGCTCCATAAGGCGCTTGTGAGGCCGCATTTAGAAACATAGAAACATTGAAAATAGGTGCAGGAGGAGGTCATTCGGCCCTTCGAGCCTGCACCGCCATTCAATATGACCATGGCTGATCATCCAAAATCAGTACGGTGGCTCAGCGGTAGAGTTGCTGCCTTCCAGCGAATGCAGTGCCGGAGACCCGGGTTCGATCCTAATTACTGGTGCTGTCTGTACGGAGTTTGTACGTTCTCCCCTTGGGTTTTCTCCGAGATCTTCGATTTCCTCCCACATTCCAAAGACGTACAGGTTTGTAGGTTAATTGGCTTGGTAAATATTCCCTACACACCCTAGTGTGTGCAGGATAGTGTTAATGTGCAGGGATCGCTGGACCCGGTGGGCCGAAGGGCCTATTTCCGTGCTGTATCTCTAATCTAAACTAAAAAGTACCCCGTTCCTGCTTTCTCCCCATATCCCTTGATTCCTTTAGCCCCAAGAGCTAAATCTAACTCTCTCTTGAAAACATCCAGTGAATTGGCCTCCACTGCCTTCTGTGGCGGAGAATTCCACAGATTCACAACTTTCTGGGTGAAAAAATTTTCCTCATCTCAATCCTAAATATCCTACCCCTTATTTTTTAAACTGTGACCCCTGGTTCTGGACTTCCCCAACATCGGTAACATTTTTCCTGCATCTAGCCTGTCTAATTCCTTAAGAATTTCACATGTTTCTATAAGAGCCTCTCTCATCTTTCTAAATTCCAATTAATACAAGCCCAGTCGACCCATTCTTTCATCATATATCAGTCCCGCCATCCTAGGATTAACCTGGTGAACCAACGCTGCACTGCCTCAATAGCAAGAAAGTCCTTCCTCAAGTTAGGAGACGAAAACTGCACACAATACTCAAGGTGTCGTCTCACCAGGGCCATGTACAACTGCAGTAGCATCTCCTTGCTCCTATACTCAAATTATCTTGCTATGAAGGCCAACATGCCATTAGCTTTCTTCACTGCCTGCTGTACCTGCATGTTTACTTTCAGTTGGAGTATTGTGAGCAATTTTGGGCACCATATCTGAGGAAGGATGTGCTGGCTCTGGAGAGGGTCCAGAGGAGGTTTACAAGAATGATCCCATGAATGAGCGGGTTAACATACGGTGAGCGTTTGACGGCATTGGGTCTGTGCTCGCTGGAGTTTAGAAAAATGAGGGGGGGCCTCATTAAACTTATTGGATAATGAAAAGATTGGATAGAGTGGATGTGGAGAGGATGTTTCCACTAGTGGGAGTGTCTAGGACGAGAGGTCATAGCCTCAGAATTAAAGGACTTTCCTTTAGGAAGATGAAGAGGAATTTCTTTAGTCAGAGGGTACAGTTCTGTGGAATTCTTTGCCACAGAAGGCTGTGGAGGCCAAGTCAATGGATATTTTTAATTCAGAGACAGATGGATTCTTGATTAGTATGGGTGTCAGAGATTATGGGGAGAAGGCAGGAGAATGTGGTTAGGAGGGAGAGATAGATTAGCCATAGTTAGACACAAAATGCTGGAGTAATTCAACGGGTCAGGCAGCATTTCTAGAGAGAAGGAATGGGTGACGTATCAGAACGATAGATCAGCCTTGATTGATTGGTGCAGTAGACTTGATGGCCAAATGGCCTAATTCTGTTCCTATCACTTATGATCTTATGAGATGTGCAGGGGAGGTTTTTTTTCATCTGATAGTTGTGGGAAAATAGGTTTTCCAGGTGAACTCTCTGTGTCGTATGAGACAACCTCCTCCATAGGGAATGGGTGGTCAAAGGAAAACTGGAAGTAAACAGCAAGGTCAACAACCTCTCCCCAAAGCTCCAGTATCAATGAATGCTTTGAGTGAACTGTGACAGGAAGCAGTGCCTTCTGTCTCATGGCATTAAGGAAAGTAGATTTGTCATGGGTTTTCTGAAGTTCCCTCGCTCTAAGAATCATGCTCCTTGTATTGGAAAATTACCAGGATCATTGGACAATTTTAGACGGTTGGGAGAGATTACAGACTTACTATTGTATCATTTGTCCTGGAACAGTTAACAGTGAGCTGAGAGCAGAGTGGTCAAAGACTCAGACAAATGCGAACAAATTCGAGAGAGTCAGCACTAACTTAGAGAAGGCAAGTCACATCAAAGTGAAACTCAAATCTGGTGGAAATTTAGAGGAAGTAATTAACGTGACAAGTGGTGAATAGTTTGTGGAATTGCAAAGACCAATACATTTCTACATTGTCGACATATAATGGGGGGGGGGCATAGAAGTGAAAATAATTTGCTAACATGGCAAAGGGATTAGTTAGGCTGTGGAGACAGTGCAGGAATATTATGTATTCAATTTGGCACGATGCGACTAGCTTGATAGATTGATCGATCGATCGATCAATTGATTGAAAGGTACCAGACCCGACTCCCCACCATCAACTCCATCTGTACAAGATGTCTTGGAAAAGCAGTCAATATAATCAATAGATTTCCCATCCCGGTCATTCCATCTTCTCCCCGCTCCCGTCCGTCAGAAGGTACAGAAGCTTGAAAGTGCGCACCACCAGACTCAGGAACAGCTTCTTCCCCTCTGTTATCAGGCTTCTGAATGGCCCTTCCATAAGCTAGGGTACTGTCCGATTCACCTCTACCCCATTGCGGACATTGGACTTTGTCTCTGGAACTGATGCGCTACAATGCTGAGAACTAGATTCTGTATCTCCCGCTTCGTTTTACCCATTGTACTTGAGTTTGACTTAGGAACATAGAAACATAGACATTAGGTACAGGAGTAGGCCATTCAGCCCTTCGAGCCAGCTGATCATGGCTGATCATCCAAAATCAGTACCCCGTTCCTGCTTTCTCCCCATACCCCTTGATCCCGTTAGCCCTAAGAGCTAAATCTAGCTCGATTGATTGTATTCATGTACAGGATTATCTGATCTGGTTGGATAGCATGCAAAACAAAGTGGGTTACTCCAGCATTTTATGTCTATCATCTTTCCACTGTTCCTTGGCACAGGGGACATGAATAAACCTCCACCTAAATCTATTGTTATTTCAATCTTTTTCTCATATTTCCTGTTTATCATCTTTCATTCTGAACACTGGCCGATTCCTGGTTTTATTTCTGTTCTCCTGTACTGTTGCATTCCGTTACTTTCCCCAGAGTTTAATCTGCCAGTTGCCTTTCCAATATCTATTTTTTTATCAGCTGGAAATAAAGCCCTTGTGTTCCAAGATTTACATCATTAACGATAATATTGGAAAAAAAACCACAGTGTGGAATTCACGTGAAAGACAATCCTTTCTCTAAAAATACTTCTTTGCCCTGCATGGCGAATCTGTTTATTATGAATAGGACTACTACCCATCTTTCCCTGATCCCAAGGCAGCTTTCTATTAAAATCAGTAGGAATGGTGCCAGAGTTTCCATCACTATTTCCTAAAGACTTCCAGATGACCTTGTGTGAGCACATGTTCAGTCACCTCTGTATCTCACAGCCATTTGGAGATTGTAGTGAGGGATGTCGATGAGTGGACAATAGACAATAGGTGCAGGAGTAGGCCATTCGGCCCTTTGAGCCAGCACCGCCATTCAATGTGATCATGGCTGATCATCCCCAATCAGTACCCCATTCCTGCCTTCTCCCCACATCCCCTGACTCCGCTATCTTCAAGAGCCCTATCTAGCTCTCTCTTGAAAGAGAGGGTAGTCGAAGCAGGTTTGTCCATAGCCCATGGGGTGTCTTCTGTGGAGGACTTCCAAAGTCAGGGGAGCGGCAACCGATCAAAGCACAGCAAGATCCCACACTCAACTCCCGAAAAATGACAAGTTGTGGTGAGTCAATCTAAGGATGAGCAATGGACCAGCACACTGGGCAGAATGTCTTCCACTCAATACCCCTACTGACCCCCCTCTCCCCTTCCTATGCTCCTCCACTTCCAACCCCATCTCCACTCCCACCTTTCTACCCCTCTCCCCCTCATATCCCTCGTCCCTCCCTACTGTTCCCCACCTCTCCCCTTCCATCCCATCTCCTCCTTCACCCACATCACTCCTCTACACCCCTTCGTCCCACTCTACTTCCCTCCCTCTCTGTTTCGCTCCCACTTTCCCTCCCTTCTTCCCCCACCCAACCCCCCCCTCCCTCCAATTCCCCATTCTGCCCCCTTCTCTCCCCCCTCCCCACTTCATAACAAGAGGAGTTGAGTTTAGGAGCAAAGAGGTCCTTCTGCAGTTGTACAGGGCCCTAGTGAGACCACACCTGGAGTATTGTGTGCAGTTTTGGTCCCCTAATTTGAGGAAGGACATTCTTGCTATTGAGGGAGTGCAGCGTAGGTTTACAAGGTTAATTCCCGGGATGGCGGGACTGTCATATGCGGAGAGAATGGAGCGGCTGGGCTAGTACACTCTGGAGTTTAGAAGGATGAGAGGGCATCTTATTGAAACATATAAGATTGTTCAGGGCTTGGACACGCTAGAGGCAGGAAACATGTTCCCGATGTTGGGGGGATCCAGAACCAGGGGCCACTGTTTAAGAATAAGGGGTAAGCCATTTAGAAGGGAGACGAGGAAACACTTTTTCACACAGAGAGTTGTGAGTCTGTGGAATTCTCTGCCTCAGAGGGCGGTGGAGGCCGGTTCTCTGGATAATTTCAAGAGAGAGCTAGATAGGGCTCTTAAAGATAGCGGAGTCAGGGGATATGGGGAGAAGGCAGGAACGGGGTACTGATTGGGGATGATCAGCCATGATCACATTGAATGGCGGTGCTGGCTCGGAGGGCCGAATGGCCTACTCCTGCACCTATTGTCTTTCACCCACCTCTCCCCTTCCTAGCCCTCCTCCCTCTCCCCCGTTTCTACCGCTCTCTCCCCTTTCTACCCCACTCCCCCTTCCATCCCATCTCCACCTTCACCCACATCACTCCTCTACATCCCTTCTTCCCATTCTACTTCCCTCCCTCCCTGTTTCGCTCCCACTCTCCCTCCCTCCTTCCCCACCCAACCCCTCCCCACCCCCCAATCCCCATTCTGCCCCCCTTCTCTCCCTCCTCCTCCTCCCCTCCTCTTTCTGTTACCTCTTCCCTCTCTCCCGAATCTTCTTCCCTCCTCTTTTCCCGCTCCTCCCACTTCCACCTCTCTCCTCCCTGCCTCCCTGCCTTCACTCCTCCCCTCCCTGGGCGGGGCAGCTGAGGGCGTCTCCGGCGGGGCCGAGCCTTCCATCCCCGGCGCTGGAGATGGCGGAGGTGCGGAGATTCACCAAGCGGCTCAGCAAACCCGGCACGGCCGCCGAGCTGCGACAGAGCGCGTCCGAAGCTGTCCGTCACTCGCTGCCGGCGGTGAGTGTGTCCGTCCCGACCCTAGCCCCAACCCCAGCCCCAACCCCAGCCCCAGCCCCAGCCCGAACCCCAGCCCCAACCCCAACCCCAGTCCCAGCCCCGGCCCCGCTCTTGTCCGCTGCCCGCACCCCTGGCGTGAGAGAGACGCTCCGTCACTCAGTGTATCCGACTCTTTTGTTCGTCCTTGTCTTTGTGTGTCTGTCTGTGTCTATGTCCCTGTGTGTGCGTGTCCCTTGTCTGTGTCTGTCTGTGTGTCTCTCTGTGTCCCTGTGTGTGCGTGTCCCTTGTCTGTGTGTGTCTGTGCCCCTGTGTGTCTGTCTGTGTGTCTCTCTGTGTCCCTGTGTGTGCGTGTCCCTTGTCTGTGTGTGTCTGTGCCCCTGAGTGTCTGTCTGTGTGTCTGTCTGTGTCCCTGTGTGTGCGTGTCCCTTGTCTGTGTGTGTGTGTGTGCCCCTGTGTTTGCGTCCCGGTGTGTGTCTGTCTGTGTGTCTCTTTGTGTCCCTGTGTGTGTGTCTGTGCCCATGTGTGTCTATGCCCTTGTGTGTGTGTGTCTGTGTCAGTGTCCCTGTCCTCGTGTGTGTGTGTGTCCCTGTGTGTCCCTGTCTGTATCCCTGGCCTTGTGTGTGTGTGTATCTGTGTGCGCTTGGCCACCCGTCTCTTTGTGTGTATGTGTGTGTCCCTGAAGCATCGAGCGAGTCCCTGTCTGTCCGTGACTCTCTGAGAAAGGACAGCGGTGATTCTCACATCTTCTAACTGGAAGTATGACATCCGGTGAAGTTCCCGTTAACGTTTGCGATTTTACACCTGGACTGACTAGTTTGCGATTATGCTTCAGAAACCAAATGTCTCTGGAATGCAATGGCGTGTGTGTGTCAGTGTGTGTGTGTCAGTGTGTGTGTGTCAGTGTGTGTGTGTGTGTGTGTCAGTGTGTGTGTGTGTGTCAGTATGTGTGTGTGTCAGTATGTGTGTGTCAGTATGTGTGTGTGTGTCAGTATGTGTGTGTCAGTATGTGTGTGTCAGTATGTGTGTGTCAGTATGTGTGTGTGTGTCAGTATGTGTGTGTGTGTGTCAGTATGTGTGTGTGTGTCAGCGTGTGTGTGTGTCAGCGTGTGTGTGTGTCAGTATGTCTGTGTGTGTCAGTGTGTGTGTGTGTGTCAGCATGTGTGTGTGTGTGTCAGTATGTATGTGTGTGTGTCAGTGTGTGTGTGTGTGTCAGTGTGTGTGTGTGTGTCAGTGTGTGTGTGTGTCAGTATGTGTGTGTGTCAGTGTGTGTGTGTCAGTATGTGTGTGTGTGTCAGTGTGTGTGTGTGTGTCAGTATGTGTGTGTGTGTGTGTCAGTATGTGTGTGTGTGTGTGTGTGTCGGTATGTGTGTGTGTGTGTGTGTGTCGGTATGTGTGTGTGTGTGTCAGTATGTGTGTGTGTGTGTCAGTATGTGTGTGTGTCAGCATGTGTGCATCAGTGTGTGTGTGTCAGTATGTGTGTGTGTGTGTGTGTCAGTATGTGTGTGTGTCAGCATGTGTGCATCAGTGTGTGTGTGTGTCAGTATGTGTGCATCAGTGAGTGTGTGTGCATCAGTGTGTGTGTATGTGTGTGTCAGTATGTGTGCATCAGTGTGTACATCCGGTAACTGAACGGGAGGGAGGGGAGGGGAGGGGAGATATTCTGAGCAGCGGTTTTTCAGCAAGTGTATGGAAATGGGCGAGTGCTTTCAAAATCGAATTTTCAATGCATTAACCTTCTGGAGAGTTGCTGTAGAGAGAGAGAGAGAAAGAGAGAGAAAGAGAGCAAAAACAAAGTGCTGGAGGAACACAGTGGGTCAGGCAGCATCTGTGGAAGAAATGGGCATATGTAGTTTCTAATCGGGACAAGAATCTGAGTTCCTCCAGGAATTTGTATTTTGCTCAATACTCCAGCATCTGGAGTTTCTTGTACTCCAGCTTGCTTACAGAGGGGTATTCCAACGCCTGTTTTACTGCAGTTTGTCTCACAGTGTTCCATAATTACATTGTCTATTAAAACAATGTGGATTGATGTTGGTGAGGCCGCACTTGTAGAACTGTCTTCAGTTTTAGTCGCCCTGCTGCAGGAAATATCCCTGGACTGGCTAGTTTGACTGTCCTCATTTACATTTTTATCTCTGTTTGCTTTGTTGTTATCTTCTTTGATGAAATAACGGGTTGACTGGGCTTGTGTTCAATGGAATTTAGAAGGATGAGAGGCTATCTTATAGAAACATATAACATTCTTAAAGGATTGGACAGGCAAGATGCAGGAAAAATGTTCCCCATGTTGGGGGAGTCCAGAACCAGGAGTCACAGTTTAAGAATAAGGGGTATGCCATTTAGGACAGAGATGTGGAAAAACATTTTCACCCAGAGAGTTGTGAATCTGTGGAATTCTCTGCCACAGAAGGCAGTGGAGGCCAATTCACTGGATGTTTTCAAGAGAGAGTTAGATTTAGCTCTTGGGGCTAAAGGAATCAAGGGCTATGGGGGAAAAAGCAGGAACAGGGTACTGATTTTAGATGATCTGCCATGATCATATTGAATGGCGGTACTGGCTCGAAGGGCTGAATGGCCTACTCCTGCACTTATTTTTCTATGTTCTCTGAGCTAACAATGATCTACTCTACATGTTCCTTGATCTCCATCCCCTTTGTCTCGTTTTCACACCTTAGAAACATGAAAAAATAGGTGCAGGAGTAGGCCATTCAGCCATTCGAGCCAGCATCGCCATTCAATGTGATCTTACACTTCCTTATCTCTGTATCTCCCCCTCTCCTGACTCAGTCTGAAGAAGGATCTTGACCCAAAACATCACCCATTCCTTCTCTCCAGTGTTGCTGCCTGTCCTGCTGAGTTACTCCAGCATTTTTTGTCTATCCTGGCAGGAAATATCCCCTTAAGCTGGAATGAGTGCAGCAAAGAAATGAGTTTGAGTCTAGTTTACCGAGGGACAGTGTGTGTCACGAGGATGTTGCCAGGACTCGAGGGCCTGAGCTACATGGGAGAAGTCAGGCAGGCCAGGACTTTATTCCTTAGAGTGCTGGAGGCTGAGAGGTGATATAGTAGTGTATAAAATCATGAGGGGAATAGAGAGAGTGTGTCACAGAGACTTTCTTCCAGAGTAGGGGAACCAAGAGGTAGAGGACATGGGTGTCAGGTGAGAGGGGAAGGATTTAATAGGAACCTGAGGGGCAACTTTTCATACAGAGTGTAGTGGGTTTATGGAACGGGCTGCTAGAGAAGGCAGGTACTATAACAACGTTTAAAGATATTTGGACAGGTACGTATGTAGTTAGGAAACGTTTAGAGTGATATAAGCCAAACACGGGCAATGGGACTAGTGTAGATGGAGCATTTTTGTCGGCATGGAGGAGTTAGAGTGAAGGGCCTGTTTCTGGGCTCTGACTGCATGCCTCCATAACACTGGTGAGGCCATATATAGACACTGCATTAAGCTAATGATAAATCAGAGGAACCTCTCCAGGGAGACGAACAATTTCATTAGTTCTGTGTCTGACAAAAACTCAGGCTGGTCAATATATTTTCCATTTACATTAGCGATCTTTCAAACTTAAAGAACTTAGAAGTAATTGCCAGTACTTTAAAAATGCCCTAATCGTGGTATGTGGCCAGTCGATGAATCTGTTGTAATCAGGGAATGTGTCTGTGTTGTGGAGGTTATGGGTGTGAATGCAGACCACAGATTGCCTGCCCAGTATGGTGTTAGTTTGCAGCCAGTGTTTGCCTGCTGGCCGATTCTCACCAGGGACCCGCTCACTCAGGCACGGAAATTGCTATCAAAATATGGAGGGGTCCGGGGACGGGGGACACCATTTCTTGGCGGCCGCAAGCGCACGCGCATGCGCACACTCACACACACACACGCGAGGCTTTGGAGGCTCAATCCAGCGCTAAATGCAGCTCAACTCTGCCTGTCTCGCCGGGTTAACCTACAGCCCTGCCTGGACTGACGGGACCAGCGCTGCTTCTCCACGCTGACTGTAAACCTGGGCCATATTTCCCGTAAGTCCAGGCAGGGCTGTAGGTGAACCTGGCGGGACAGGCAGAGTTGAGCTGGGTTTAGCGCTGCTTCTCTGCGCTGGCTGTGGGCCTGGGGGCACCACGCCCGTCTGACTCCCGACGTTTCTGGCCACCGGTGGGGGGGGGGGCACTCCCTCCTCTAATCACCGCATTCTATCCTCAGTCCCACACCCACCCCCCCCCCCTACTCCTCCTCCCACCAATGATCGCGCTGAATCATCATGTCCCGCCCCCATTGCCTGCTGACCGACATCTCTCTCGTCCAATCAGCGCCCTCGATCAGCAGTCCCACCCCCACTGCCTCGCGGAAAGCAGAGATTTCACTGGTTTTAAAATCCGGATTACAAAACTTGGGGGAGGATCATTCCCCACTTCTCAAAACAGAGGAGGGACGTGTCCGCCCTGGCCCCCCCTGGATTTCCGCCCCTGCGCTCACCTGCTCCTGGCCCATCTCCGTGTCTGGGCTCTGGTGATGCCCTGCCATTCGTGCCTTCTGCTGAGATGGGACGTCCCGAGACTGGTTGCAGCCAAGGTTTGGGAACATTGTCACAGTTCAGTTCAGTTTCTTGTCACGTGCACTGAGGTACAGTGAAAAGCTTTTGTGCGCTAACCAGTCAGCGGAAAGACAACACATGATTACAATCGAGCCTTTTACAGTGTATAGATACATGATACGGGAATAATGTTTAGTGCAAGGTAAAGCCAGCAAAGTCTGATCAAAAATAGTCCGGGGGTCACTAGTGAGGTGGATAGTAGTTCAGCACTGCTCTCTGGTTGTGGTAGGATGATTCAGTTGCCTGATAACAGCCGGGAAGAAACTGTCCCTGAATCTGGAGGTAGACAAAAATGTCTTATGGACCAGCAACGTGCTGATGACCAGATGATGTCTAGAACAGGACAGCGCAGCAACAGGCCCTTCAGCCCACAATGACTATCATAATGCCAAGACCAACTCATATAGGCAATAGGTACAGGAGTAGGCCATTCGGCCCTTTTAGCCAGAACCGCCATTCAATATGATCACGGCAAATCATCCACAATCAGTACCCCGTTCCTGCCTTCTCCCCACATCCCTTAACTCCACTATCTTTAGGAGCTCTATCTACCTCTCTCTTGAACGCATCCAGAGAATTGGCCTCCACTGCCTTTTGAGGCAGAGAATTCCACAGATTCACAACTCTCTGGGTGAAAAAGTTTGTCCTCATCTGCCTGTACATTACACCTATCCCTCTATTTACTGCAAATCCACATGCCTGACTAAAGTCTCTTAAACGCCACTGTCGTATCTACACCACCCCCAGGAGTGTGTTCCAAGCACTCACCACTCCTTGTGTACAAGAAAAATTGACCCACACCTCTCCTTTAAGTTTTGCCCCTCTCACCTTAACGCTTTGCTCTCTAGTGTTTTAGTTTCCCATCCTGTGAAAAAGGTTCTGACTGTCTACCCTCTCTGCCTCTTATAATTTTATATAATTCTTATCAGGTCTCCCTGCAATCTCTGTCATTCCAGAAAAGACAATCCCAGTCTGCCCAAGCTCTCGCTATAGCTAACACCCCCTAATCCAGGCATAATTATGGCAAACCTCCTTTGCACCCTCTCTAAAGCCTCCACATCCCTCCTGTCCAGTTGCTCCGTGGGTCAGAGCAAACATTGCAGGGGCTTCAGGCACCATGTCATTTGTGCAGCCAGATGAAAGGATGGGGGAATCTTTAGATTAACCAATGATGTGAAGGATAGCACTCATGATAGATTAGATCTCCCGCTCAATCTCTGGGGTGCAGTGGGTAGAGCTCCTGTCTTGCAACGTTGGAGACCCGGGTTTCGATCCTGACTATGGGTGCTGTCTGTAAGGAGTTTGCACGTTCTCCCCGTGACCGTGTGGGTTTTCTCCAGATGTGCCGGTTTTAATCCCACGTCCAAAGACGAGCAGGTTTGCAAGTTAATTGACGCTCTGTACATTGTCCGTGGTGTGCAGGCATAGAACTAGTGTACGGGGTGATCGCTGGTCAGTGTGGACTCAGTGGGCTGAAGGGCCTGTTTCCACGCTGTCTCCCTAAACTAAACTGGATTTTACTAGCAGTCTGGACTTCCTGTAGTGCCGCAGGTGGAGTTGCTGCCTCTCGGCTTCAGCGACCCTGGTTTGATCCTGACCTTGGGCAATATCGATGAGGAAATTGCACACTCTTTATGCTTGCACAGTTGAGTTTCCTCCCACATCCCAAAGACATGCAGACGGGTTAATTGTCCTCCGTGCATTGATTGCCTCAACTGTGTCGGTGAGTGATGAGAGAATCAGGGGGTTTTAATGTCAGGTGAACTGAGACCAGAACAATGAACCCGAAACGTCACCTATTATTTTCTCCAGAAGTGCTACCTGACCCGCCAAGCTACTCCAGCATTTTGTGTCTATCTTCAATACCAACCAGCATCTGCAGTTCCTTCCTACACAATGACATCTTTACCTGCTGCAGGTCTGGAGGTGGGGAAAAGTGTTGGGGTAAAGACTTGTAGTATGAGCAAGTGCAGGGTGAAGAGGCTGATGGGTGCAAAGCTAGGAGACTGTTTTTGGAAGAACTGAGATTTTGGTCTGAAATTGAAACCCAGGACAGAACAGGATTTGGTCAGAAAATGCAAACTCAAGCCATGCCTGTTGATAAAATCCCATGTCCTTCGAGCAAGCAAAGACTTTTTATAGTTCTATAAGCCTAGTGACTATAGATCAGTGAGCCTAACATCTGTGGTAGGCAAATTACTGGAGAGTTTCCTGAGGGTAAGATGTTATTTAAATCATGAGTGTGCTTTTGTATCTGGCAGGTTGTGTGTCAAATGAATCTGAGTCTTTCGGAGAAGTTGCCATCCAGGTGATGAGGGCAAATTCATTGCCACAGAAGGCTGTGGAGGCCAAGCCAGTGGCTATTTTTAAGGTAGATATAGATAGATTCTTGATGAGTACTAGTGTCAGAGTACTAGGGTCGGTCCGCATTAACCAACTTGACCTCCCGGTGGCTCAGCACTTCAACTCCCCCTCCCATTCCGTATCTGACCTCTCTGTCCTGGGTCTCCTCCATGGCCACAGCGAGCAACACCGTAAATTGGAGGAAATGCACCTCATATTCCGCTTGGGCAGTCTACATCCTGGGGGCTTGAACATTGAATTCTCCCAATTCTGCTAGCCCTTGCTGTCCCCTCCCCTTCATCAGCCCTCTGGTTGTCTCCTCCCCTCCCCCAGCCCTCAGGCTCCTCCTCCGCCTTTTTCCTTTTTTCCTTTCTTCTCCCCACCCCCTATCAGTCTGAAGAAGGGTTTCGGCCCGAAACGTTGCCTATTTCCTTCGCTCCATAGATGCTGCTGCACCCGCTGAGTTTCTCCAGCATTTTTGTGTACCTAGTGTCAGAGGTTATGGGGAGAAGGCAGGAGAATGGAGTTAGGAGAGAGAGATAGATAGATCAGCCATGATTGAAGTAGACTTGATGGGCCGAATGTCTTAATTCTACTCCATGTCACTTTTGACCTTATGAAGCAGAGGGTGATGGAGGAGGCTTGTCTTTTGGACTGGAGGCCTGTGACTTGTGGTGTGCCTCAGTGTTCAGTGCTGGGCCCATTGCTGTTTGTGGTTTCTAACAACTATGTGGATGATAATGTACGTCATGATTACTAAGTTTGCCGATGACACTGAAGTGGGCGGTATCGTAGATTGTGTAGAAGAATATTAAACATTGCAACAGGATCGTCATCAGTTGGGCAAGTGGGCTGAGGATTGGTTCATGGAGTTTAAGGCAGATAAGTGCGAGGTGTTGCATTTTGGGAAGTCAACCCAGGGCAGAACATTCCCTGTGAATGGTAGGGATTTGAGGAGTGTTGTAGAGCAGAGGGATCTAGGAGTACAGGTCCATAGTTCCTTGAAAGTGGCATCTCAGGTAGGCCGGGTACATAAGGCTTTAGGTATATTGGTCTTCAGCAGCCAGGGTAATGAATATAGAAGTTGGGATGTTTGTTACAGTTGTACAATAGGTTGGTGAGGCCACATTTGGAAGATTGTGTTCAGTTTGGTCATCCTACCATAGGTAAGATGTTTAAGAAGGAACTGCAGATGCTGGAAAATGGAAGGTAGACAAAAATGCTGGAGAAACTCAGCGGGTGAGGCAGCATCCAGGGAGCGAAGGAAATAGGTGATGTTTCGGGTCGAAACCCTTCTTCAGACTGATGTGGGGGTGGGGGGAGAAGAAAGGAAGAGCCGGAGACAGTGGGCTGTGGGAGAGCTGGGAAGGGGAGGGGAAGGAGGGAGAAAGCGAGGACTACCTGAAATTGGAGAAGTCAATGTTCATACCGCTGGGGTGTAAACTACCAGCTATTCCTGGGCCTCCTCCATGGCCAGAGTGAGGCCCACTGTAAATTGGAGGAGCAGCAGCTCATATTTCGCTTGGGTAGTTTACACCCCAGCGGTATGAACATTGACTTCTCCAATTTTAGGTAGTCCTTGCTTTCTCCCTCTTTCCCCTCCCCTTCCCAGCTCTCCCACAGCCCACTGTCTCCGCCTCTTCCTTTCGTCTTCCCACCCCACCCCCCCTCCCCCACATCAGTCTGAAGAAGGGTCTCGACCTGAAACGTTACCTATTCCTATCGCTCCATAGATGCTGCCCCACCTGCCGAGTTTCTCCAGCATTTATGTCCACCATAGGAAAGATGTTGCTAAGTTGAATAGAGTACAGAGAAGATTTACGAGGATGTTGCCAAGACTTGTGGGCCCAAGCTACAGGGTGAGGTTGGGCGGGCTAGGATTTTATTCCTTGGAGCGCAGGAGGATGAAGAGTACAAGATCATCAGGGGATTAGACGAAAAGATTTAGAATAAAGGGGAGGCCATTTAAGACTGAGGTGAGAAAAAAAGTTTTCACCCAGAGAGTTGTGAATTTGTGGAATTCCCTGCCACAGAGGCCAGTGGAGGCCAAATCACTGGATGGATTTAAGAGAGAGTTAGATAGAGCTCTAGGGGCTAGTGGAATCAAGGGATATGGGGAGAAGGCAGGCACGGGTTATTGATAGGGGACGATCAGCCATGATCGCAATGAATGGTGGTGCTGGCTCGAAGGGCCGAATGGCCTCCTCCTGCACCTATTTTCTATGTTTCTATGTTTCTAGACGGGGTGATTGCACAGTGACTTTTATCCAGGGAAGAGGAATCAAGAACCAGAGGGTGAGAAGGGAACAAAATAACTTTGTCACACAGGGGGTGTTGGGTATATGGAGCGAGCTGGAAATAGTTGAGGCAGGCTCGATATCAACATTTAAAAGACATTTGGAGGGCTACATGGATAGAAAAGGTTTGGAGGATATGTGCTGTATGACTCTGACTGTATAAAAATATGAATTAGGAGCATTTCTGTATTAAGGCCCCCATCAGGAAGCACACAGTGACTGCCAGATCTCTTTTTTTTTTATTTTTTAAGAGGTATTGTGGATTTTGGACAAACTATTTTTTCCTGTTTAAACTTGTGACCCTTGGTGACGTAAATATGGCTTTGATTTGAACTGAGGACTCGTGGCAGTGGGCTCTGGCTGAGTTGCGTAAGTGCTTGGGGAGGCTAATTGGCTTTGGGCATTTTGATTTTAATTTTCACATAAGAGCCCCTATTGAGACGGCTCTAGTTGGCTGCGTTGTGCTCTGTACAAGGATGGAGCTGGGTCTCGGCAGCCGGGCAGCTGCTGTGTGGGATGAGACAGAAGGTGCTGATGTGTACAACAGATGTTGGTGTGTTGATAGCTTGTGCAGATGTGCCCAGGAACAGTTTAGCTGCGAGCATATCTGTTGTACATTATACTGGATATGGCTCAGAGTGCCTTCAGATTTCTCTGCTCCTTCTCACAATTCCTGGTCGTCAGTGATCAGGGGTTTCCTCAGGAGTTGATGAAACATTGACGTTTTATTTTGGCTTCTGGTTTTGCCTCTAGGTACTCCAGCTATTTTATAATGAGAGGGGACTTCCGTTACTGCAGAGTTAGATGCTGCCTGTTGGCACATTGGCACAGCAGGTATGGCTGCTGCCTCACAACGCCAAAGACCCACGTTCGATCCTCACCTCGGGTGCTGTCTGTGTGGAGTTTGCACGTTCTCTCTGTGACCACCTGGATTTGGTCTGGTTTCTTCCCACCTACCAAAGACGTGCGGGTTTGTAGGTTAATCGTCCCTCTGTAAATTGCCCCCTGTTGTATCGGGCCCGAGTGGATGAGAAAATGGGGTAACGCAGAACTAGTGTGAATGGGTGATCGATGATCGCCGTGGACTCGGTGGGCTGAAGGCCCTGATTCCATGCTGTATCTCTAAACTGTGGCCAGGGCACTAACAGCGAGAGCATTTTACACCCACTATGTGCCCCACAGTGTAACAGGTATCGGCCTCTATGGGCCAAGATATAGTAATGGTGGCTGCACAATGTCCTCTTCAGATGGACATAATTTTGCATTCAACTGAGCTTCACGAAGGATCACCCTGGACTGACGGAGAAAGCACTTGTCCTGTTTCCTCATTGTTACATCTTTGCACATTCTTCATTCATTTGTTCTATATCTCTCTATAGCACCGACTGTATCTCTCGTTTCCCTCTCCCCCGACTCTCAGTCTGAAGGAGGGTCTCGACCTGAAACGTCACCCATTCCTTCTCTCCAGTAAATGCTGCTTGTCCCGCTGAGTTACTCCAGCTTTTTGTGTCCACTGCTTATTAACGACGTGGCTTCCTGGGTTTCCATGTGGCTGGGGATGACAGGGCTGCGAGTCTGTGCCCTGAGGGAGGGGGGGGGATAGAATGATGGATGGGTTTGACCCGCGTATTTGGTAGAGAGTAACCCGATAACGCTGCACTCAAAATGAATAGAAAACAGCCTGCTCTTTCCTGTCTTGGGGGAAAAACGAGGAGAGAATTCCGTTGTGGTGGTGGTGCCAAAGATGGTTCTGAAACTGCTGGCTCTGATAATCCTCTTCAGTCTTGGTAACGTTGGCGTGAACTGGCTGGCTGCGTGTGTACATGGAGAGTAAGAGGAAGAGTCCGTGTTGGTGCCGAGACAACTGCTGGCAGGAGCAGCCTCTTACTCTCCTCAGGTTAACTTGTCGTCACGTGTACCAAAGCTGTTCACGGTACCTTGGTGAAACTAAACTGAGGGGAGGAGGCGGATGCAGCCACACGGACTGTAAGATGATCTCCGCCTCGCAGTTTGCAGCGAGTCGATTGTGGTGAGGGGAGGCAGGAGCGGGAGGGTTAATGCATCATCTCTAGACCTCTGCAACCAAGCCAAGGTCAGGGAGATCAGCTTCGTAATTAGTCTCTTGTCTTACGTTGCAAGACATCGCCTGGGACTCTTGCAGCAGCAGGTCTGCTGCTCTCCTGCCACCCTCCCTGAGGATCAGGGGTGACTTGCCCCTTCTGTGGGGTCTGACACGGCTCCACAGGAGGGGGGGGGAGGGGGGGGGGATTGGTGAATGGCCCGTCACTTACCCAGGGCTTCTGCACTCATGACACATGGCCTCAAGGTCTCAGCATCTTCTCCACTTGGGCGTTATTAGAAACATAGAAACCAAGAAAATAGGTGCAGGAGTAGGCCATTCGGCCCTTCGAGCCTGCACCGCCATTCAATATGATCATGGCTGATCATCCAACTCAGTATCCTGTACCTGCCTTCTCTGCATACCCCCTGATCCCTTTAGCCACAAGGGCCACATCTAACTCCCTCTTAAATATAGCCAATGAACTGGCCTCAACTACTTTCAGTGGCAGAGAATTCCACAGGGATCTTACCAGGGATCTGTCAATGACCACCACATTGATGCAGAGTGCTGGAGTAACTCAGCGGGTCAGGCAGCATCTGTGGAGAACATGGATAGGTGACGTTTCACAGAGTGCTGGAGTAACTCAGCGGGTCAGGCAGCATCTGTGGAGAACATGGATAGGTGACGTTTCACAGAGTGCTGGAGTAACTCAGCGGGTCAGGCAGCATCTGTGGAGAACATGGATAAGTGACGTTTCACAGAGTGCTGGAGTAACTCAGCGGGTGGGTCAGGCAGCATCTGTGGAGAACATGGATAGGTGACGTTTCATATTGGGAACCTGCTTCAGTCAATAAGGTTCCACTCATGAAACGTCACCTATCCATGTTCTCCACAGATGCTGCCTGACCCGCTGAGGTACTCCAGCACTCTGTCAACCTCATTCATACAACACCCGGGATGACACACAAACACCTTTACTTCGTCAGAATACTGAGGAAACTCGGCATGTCTCCAGTGAGTTTGACAAACGTTTGCAGATGCACCATAGAAAACACACTGCTGCGTTACATCACAGATTGATTTGGGAACAGCTCTGCCCAAGACCACAAAAGATTGCAGAGAGCTGTAAATGTACCCAGTCTATCACATAGAACAGACTCCCACCATCGACTCCAACAACATATAACATTGCTATATTTAAGAGGGAGTTAGATGTGGCCCTTGTGGCTAAGGGGATCAGGGGGTATGGAGAGAAGGCAGGTACAGGAGACTGAGTTGGATGATCAGCCATGATCATATTGAATGGCGGTGCAGGCTCGAAGGGCCGAATGGCCTACTCCTGCACCTATTTTCTATGTATCTATGTATCTATGAAAGCAGCTGACATAATCAAAGACATCCCACCCTGGTCATTCCTCCTTCTCCATGCCCCTGTTGGGCAGAAGGGACAGAAGCTCGAAAAACATCTGACTGGTCCTTCCATAAGCTAGGGTACTGTCCGATTCACCTCTACCCCATTGTGGACATTGGACTTTGTCTCTGGAACTGATGCGCTACAATGCTGAGAACTAGATTCTGTACTACAAGTAAGGGAGTTTGTGGAGTTGCTCCAAGATGGATTCTTAGAGCAGCTGGTACTGGAGCCTACTAGGGAGAAGGCAACTCTGGATTTAGTGTTGTGTAATGAACCGGATTTGATAAGGGAACTCAAGGTGAAGGAGCCATGAGGAGGTAGTGACCATAATATGATACGTTTTAATCTACAATTTGAGAGGGAGAAGGGAAAATCGGAAGTGTCAGTATTACAGTTGAACATAGGGGACTATGGAGCCATGAGGGAGGAGCTGGCCAAAGTTGACTGGAAAGATACCCTAGCAGGGATGACAGTGGAACAACAATGGCAGGTATTTCTGGGAATAATACAGAAGGTGCAGGATCAGTTCATTCCAAAGAGGAAGAAAGAATCTATGAGGAGTAAGATGCGACCATGGCTGACAAGGGAAGTCAAGGACAGTATAATAATAAGAGAGAAGAAGTATAACATAAAGATGAGCGGGAAGCCAGAGGATTGGGTAACTTTTAAAGAGCAACAGAAGATAACTAAACAGGCAATACGGGGAGAAAAGCTGAGGTACGAAGGTAAGCTAGCCAAGAATATAAAGCAGGATAGTAAAAGCTTCTTTAGGTATGTGAAGGGGGAAACATTAGTTAAGACAAATGTGGGACCCTTGATGACAGAAACAGGTGAATTTATTATGGGGAACAAGGAAATGGCAGATGAGTTGAACAGGTACTTTGGATCTGTCTTCACCAAGGAAGGCACAAACAATCTTCCTGATGTACTGGTGGCCAGAGGATCTGGGGTGACGGAGGAACTGAAGGAAATCCACATTAGGCAGGAAATGGTGTTGGTAGGCTGATGGGACTGAAGGCTGATGAATCCCCAGGGCCTGATGGTCTGCATCCCAGGGCACTTAAGGAGGTGGCTCTAGAAATTGTGGATGCATTGGTGATAATTTTCTAATGTTCTATAGACTCCGGATCAGTTCCTGTGTATTGGAGGGTAGCTAATGTTATCCCACTTTTTAAGAAAAGAAGGAAAGAGAAAACAGGGAATTATAGACCAGTTAGCCTGACATCGGTGGTGGGGAGGATGCTGGTCAATTATAAAAGATGAAATAGCAGCACATTGGGATAGCAGTTACAGGATCGGTCCGAGTCAGTATGGATTTACGAAGGGGAATTCTTCTGGAATTTTTAAAATATAGCCAATGAACTGGCCTCAACTACCTTCTGTGGCAGAGAATTCCACATGTTGGTCGGTGTGGGCAAGTCGGACCGATGGGCCTGTTTCCGCATTGGATGACTCGATGATTATATCCTTGACATTGCTATTACTAATCCTACCATAAATTAGTTTGTTCGATATAAAATACTTTGCAAGAGTGTTCTGTCATTAATGGAAGAACCCTTAATTGGATGTTCATGGTAGTTATTGCTGTCTCAGCAAAAGAGACCTGGTGATTATGAAATGGGTTTGTACCTCATTTAGAATCTTGCTCCAAGCTAACTAAAGACATGCCAGTAACACCTGTACCTAGATCTACGTCCATTCTCAGGTGTGTGTACCTGCCCACCATTGTGAATTCTCACCTGCCTCCCTTGTCTTGCCACTCTTATTCCTCCCCTTTGCTCAGGTGGGAGGGTGGTTTTAGTTTCATAAGTTTACTAGTGATAGGAGCAGAATTAGGCCATTCGGCCCCTCAAGTCTACACCACAATTCAATCACGGCTGATCTATCTCTCCCTCTCAACGTCATTCTCTTCCCTTCTCCCCATAACCTCTGTCACCTGTGCTAATCAAGAATCTATCTGTTCCTGCCTTAAATATCCCTTGACTTGGCCTCTACAGCCAATGAATTCCACAGATTCACCACCCTCCAATGTAAAGCACTTTGGTCAACGAGAGTTGTTTTTTAAATGTGCTATAGAAATAAAAGTGACTTGACGACTTGATCCTCTGACTAAAGAAATTCCTCCTCATCACCTTCCTAAAATTATGTGGCGACGGCCTCTAGTTCAAGACTCTCAAGAGTGGAAACATCCTCTCCACATCCACTCTATCCAGGTCTTTCACTATTCAGTAAGTTTCAATGAGGCCACCACTCATCCTTCTAAACTCCAGCGAGTACAGGCCCAGTGCCGTCGAACACTCATCATATGTTAACCCACTCATTACAGGAATTATTCTCGTAAACCTCCTCTAGACCCTCTCCAGAGCCAGCACATCCTTCCTCAGATCTGGGGCCCAAAACTGCTCCTAAAACTCCAAATGCGGCCTGACCAGTGCCTTCTTGGGCCTCAGCAGTACATCCCTGTTTTTGTATTCTAGTCCTCTTGAAATTAGCTGCTAGCATTGCGATTGCCTTTCTTACCACCAATTCGACGTGCAGTTTTCATTGGGTTAACAGAAGAGAGCACGGCTTCCACTTTCACTTCAATCAGAGCACGTGATCCATTGATGACAATTCATTCCCAGTGACTAATGCCCACAAGTAACTTCATGTTGAGGTGCGTTCCTTACATAAACTAACAAGGGAGTGTCAAGGCCTCTGTACCTCTGCTTCATAAACTGCAGAGACCCCAGGCTCTGTAGTCCCATCTTCCGTCTCCTTGTAAGACTCGTATAGATGTTATGGAAGTAATTTCCCAGATGGAGAGTCTGGACATTGGGAACTCGGTCTCAACACATAGCCGGGCACTTGAGGCTGACATGGGGGGTTTCTTCTCTCTGAGTGATGTGAGCTTCACCTTGGATGACCTGGGAAGATAGATGGAGATTTGGGCTGAAGGGGAAATGAGAGGCACTGAGATCTACAGGAATGTGTAGGAAGGAACTGCAGATGCTGGTTTAAACCGAAGATAGACACAAAAAGCTGGAGTAACTCTGCGGGACAGGCAGCATCTCTGGAGAGAACGAATGGGTGACGTTTCGGGTCGGTAGTGTCTCGACCCGAAACGTCACCCATTCCTTCTCTCCAGAGATGCTGCCTGTCCCGCAGAGTTACTCCAGCTTTTTATGTTGGAGTTGAGGAACATTGGAGTTGAGTCAATGACCAGATCAGCTGTGAGATGAGGACAAACATTTTCACCCAGAGAGTTGTGAATCTGTGGAATTCTCTGCCACAGAAGGCAGTGGATACCAATTCACTGGATGCTTTCACGAGAGAGTTAGATATAGCTCTTGGGGCTAACGGAAGAAAGCAGAAACGGGGTACTGATTTTGGATGATCAGCCATGATCATATTGAATGGCGATGCTGGCTCAAAGGGCCAAATGGCCGACTCCTGCACCTATTGTCTATGTTTCTGTGGGTCTTGGTGAATTGTGGAGCGACTGGAGCGGATATCCCAGATTCTCCTGCCTCTCCCTAAAACATCCTTCCTTGACCAAGTGGCCGCAGTCCCAAGAGCATTTGCCAGCTTTTTCCTGCTGTACATTTTGTTGGGTTGTGGCATTGACAAATGTATTGGGATTGGTGCCAGATAAATAAAATGGAAAAATACATGAAGGGCAACAGCTTCCATCTACAACTTGTCAAAATGGGCAAAACCTTTCTCAGGAGAGCTATCAACATGAATTAATCACAGCAGATAATGGAGATGAAAATACAGCTGACCAAAATCTTGTTAAAATTTACCTCTGGCCACATTTAGTTTAGTTTAGAGATACTGCGCGGAGACGGGCCCTTCGGCCCATCGAGATCGCACCGAGCAGCGATCCCTGCACACTAATGCTATCCAACGCACACACACTAGGAACAATTTTTACATTTATACCAAGCCAATTAACCTACAAACCTGTACGTCTTTGGAGTGTGGGAGGAAACTGAAGATCTCGGAGAAAGCCCACGCAGGTCACGGGGAGAACATGCAAACTCTGTACAGGTAGCACCCGTAGTCAGGATCGAACCCGGGTCCCTGGCACCATAAGGCAGCAACTCTACCGCTGTGCCACCATTTAGCCAGTAGAACAACGTAACTTTTGCCTCCAACATCAAAGGGCTGGAGCGCGGTGGGATGGGGGAGGAATTGTTTTGTTGCTCAAGAAGGAACTGCAGATGCAGGAAAATCGAAGGTAGACAAAAGTGCTGGAGAAACTCAGCGGGTGTGGCAGCATCTATGGAGCGAAGGAAATAGGCAACGTTTCAGGCCGAAACCCTTGTTTTGTTGCAATGGGGTCAGCATGGGTTCGATGGGCCGAATGAGCTCTCGCCTTCTGGGATGTATTAATAAACATGTAAGGGCTTAGGGAGGGATTTCTGGAGCTTAGGGTTTGCAAGCACGAGAGACGCAGCTGCCAGCCACGGAGTGGGAGAGATTACGGAGCCGAGGATGTGCTCCTGAATGACTTTGAAAACAAGGAAAGAATGTTAATATTTAGGCGGTGTTTATCCAGGAGTAGTGTGGGCCCGCTGGCACAGTGGGATGGGTGAGCAATATGCTGCTTGTTTGTGAAGAGGCAGATCCAGGCTGAGAAAGCTGTGTGGGTGTGCGCGGGGCATTGGAGTTCAATATTTTTCACTCTTCCTTGTTCCCCGCCACCCCAGAATATACATTATTCAACTAGGACAAGATGCCTACGCTACATAGTGTTTAACTAGGTCGACATGGACAAGTTGGGCCGAAGGGCCTGTTTCTCTGTTGTGTGATTCAAGATTCAAGAGAGTTTATTGTCATGTGTCCCTGATAGGACAATGAAATTCTTGCTTTGCTTCAGCACAACAGAACATAGTAGGCATTGACTACAAGACAGATCAGTGTGTCCATATACCATTCTATAAATATATACACACATGAATAAATAAACCGATAAAGTGCAAATAACAGATAATGGGCTATTAATGTTCAGTTTTGCCTGAGCCAAGTTTAATAGCCTGATGGCTGTGGGGAAGTAGCTATTCCTGAACCTGGACGTTGCAGTCTTCAGGCTCCTGTATCTTCTACCTGAAGGTAGTAGGGAGATGAGTGTGTGGCCAGGATGGTGTGGGTCCTTGATGATACTGCCAGCCTTTTTGAGGCAGCGACTGCGATAGATCCCCTCGATGGAAGGGAGGTCAGAGCCGATGATGGACTGGGCAGTGTTTACTACTTTTTGTAGTCTTTTCCTCTCCAGGGCGCTCAAGTTCCCGAACCAAGCCACGATGCAACCAGTCAGCATGCTCTCTACTGTGCACCTGTAGAAGTTAGAGAGAGTCCTCCTTGACAAACCGAGTCTCTGTAATCTTCTCAGGAAGTAGAGGCGCTGATGTGCTTTCTTAATAATAGCATCAGTGATGCGAGGACTCATAAGTTCTTGAGTTCGAAGAGCAGAATTAGACCGTTCAGCCCATCAAGTCTACTCCATGGCTGATTTATCTTTCCATCCCAACCCCAATGACCGGCCATCTTCCCATAACCCCTGACACCTGTACTAATCAAGAATTTGTCAATCTCTGCCTTAAAAATATCTGTGACCCTGACTTCACTTTTCTTGAGCCAAGGGTTTTAATGGATTCTCAAAGCTCTCTTGGAAAATGGGAGAGGGGGCTGAAGACCCATCCGAGCCCATCCGTCCCCCTCCCCAACCATCAGATCACCACCAAAGCCAGAGTCTGCCCACTCTCCACCCTGCTCGCCGACTTACATTCATCACACGGCCTGGCTTTACAATGTAAACTTGTCCCCACGATCTGTCCACTTCCTGCCACTGAAATATCCTCCTTCATTTACAACTCAGCACAGTGGCGCAACAACAAGAGCTGCTACCTCAGCGCCAGAGACCCAGGTTTAATACTGACCTTGGATGTTGTCTGTGTGGAGTTTGCACCTTCTCCCCCTGACTGTGTGGGTTTCATTCCAGGTTTCGTCCCACACCCCAAAGGCATGTGGGCCTGTTGGCTAATTGGCCTCTAAGTTGCCCCTAGTGTGTAGGCAGAGGATGGGAAAGTGGGATAGCATGGTCAGTGCGGACTCGGTGGGCCGAAGGGCCTGTTACTATGATGTCTCCTTCGATGAACAACAACAAAAAATGCAGTTCTGTAGCCCACGTCGATCAGTGTATCTGGCACAGCTCCGCCAGTTCACTGAACTCTGTGTAGAGAACTCTCGTGAAGGGTTGTTTTGTAAAGATTATCTAAGGTTGTTTTGTGACGTTTAGGGGCATGTCAGGCTGCAACAAGCAAGACTTGAATTGTTCTGTTGCTTTGGAGAATTAAACACTTTTGACTCTTAGACAATAGGTGCAGGAGAAGGCCATTCGGCCCTTCGAGCCAGCACCGCCATTCACTGTGATCATGGCTGATCATCCACAATCAGTACCCCGTTCCTGCCTCCTCCCCATATCCCTTGACTCTGCTATCTTTAAGAGATCTATCTAACTCTCTCTTGAAAGCATCCAGAGAACTGGCCTCCACCGCCCTCTGAGGCAGAGAATTCCACAGAGTCTCTCTGTGAGAAAAAATGTTTCCTCGTCTCCGTTCTAAATGGCTTACCCCTTATTCTTAAACTGTGGCCCCTGGTTCAGGACTCCCCCAACATCAGGAACATGTTTCCTGCCTCTAGCGTGTCCAAACCCTTAATAATCTTATATGTTTCAATAAGATATCCTCTCATCCTTCTAAATTCCAGAGTGTACAAGCCTTGAGGTTTCACTGAAATGAGCTGCTTCTCTCATTCGGGCAGGGATCTCTTGGATGGGTGAACTTCCATCATAGCCGTCCTGATATGAAACTAAAGCCAGCAGCTTGAACTCAGTTACACATTGTGTGTCAACTGGTGACTGTAGTCAGTTACCTCAGCAGATGTGGGTTGGGCGATTTGATTTCAGAGGTTACAACATGTTGAAACCCTTTCATGCAGATCCAAGAAGATTCACAGTTCTGATCGAAATAACATGTTCAGTGAACGTATTTGCAGCCCAGTCATAACGCTTTTTCACACTGTCATTTTTTGATTGATTAAAAATTACAGCACGGAAAGCGGCCCTTCGGCCCATCAAGTCCACGCCGACCAGCGATCAGCTGTACACATTAGTTCCATGTTATCCCACTTTCGCATCCACTCCCTGCATACTAGCGGGCAATTTACAGAGGGCTGATTAACCTACAATCCGGCACGTCTTTGGAATGTGGGAGGAAACCGGACACGGTCGCAGGGAGAACGTGCAAACTCCACGCAGAAGGCACCTGAATTTTATTACACAAAAGCGCATCCGATGATCGGTGGGATTCTGATCATTGAATTCATCTTCTGCATCAGTGACTCCCTGTTTCCTCGTTGGGAAGGGGTTATTCCTCAGTGTAGTTAAATTGATTTAATCTCATACCATTGGACATTGCTTTGGCTGCGTAGCCACCGGCGATGGCCAACTGGCAAAGGCCAGGTCCCCTGTAGACTTGGCTAGAGCTGCTCGCTGTCCTTGAGTCCTGCGTGTGCCAAGGAGATCCAGATATTCCCCAGCCACGGGAGGGCCTTAATCCCTCTTCCTCCTTACCATCGCCCCAACTGCTTCCAGTCCAGCCTGACGGAGAGTATACGCTGACGTCCTTTCAGGCAAACTGCAAGGGGTACTGCAGTGCGGTATGAATCACGGTGCCAGGGAAGTTACGAGCCTGTCCCACTTACGCGACTTTTTCGGCGACTGCCGGCACCCGTCATAGGTCGCTACTGGTCGGCAAAAATGTTCAACATGTTGAAAATCCAGCGGCAACCAGAAAGACTCTACGACTCTTGGGGCAACTACTCATGACCTTACAGGCTTCACCCCGCGACATGTCGCCTGTATGATCGTGAGTTGTCTCCTCAGTCGCCCTCCACCATCCCCCCCCTGGCAGTGTATTCCAAATATCAACCATCCTCTGTGTGGGGGGGGAATGCAGACTACCCTCAGATCCCCGTAAAAACCCGTTCCTTGCATCTTCAACTGGTGCCTCTTGTTTCAGGGACCCATCGCCTGTGTGAGAGATTGTGACTAGTTACCCTATTTACCCCTCTCATAATCTTGAACACCTCTATCAGGCCACCCCTCAGCCTCCTACACTCCAGAGAGTACAAGCCCAGCCTGTCCAATCCCTCCCCATGTGTAAAGTCCACTCTGGTGAATCGCCCCTGCACCCTCTCCAGTGACTTCATAACTCTGGAACTCTTTGTCGAGCAGAGTTAAGAGATTCACAAGTTGTCCGTCAGCAACCAAACTTCAGGACACCCCGAATTGTCAATGTGTTTCAAAGTTTGTCACTGTTGCAATGTTGGAAGTGTGGCAGCCAGTTGTCATGGAGGAGGTGGTGGTGAAACAGCGCTGGGATAGTGACCAGTTACAGCCAGTGTTGTTGGCAAAGAGAGGGGAGTTCAGGGCTGAAAGACCCTTCATGCTGACACAGGGTGACATAGTGTATGGGCGGGAGTTGCGGGGGATGAGAGGGGTTCGTAATTAGCTTTGGTGAAACTGTAAAGGGTGATCGCTGGTCAGCGTGGACTCGGTGGGCTGAAGGGCCTGTTTCCGTGTTGTATCTCTAAAGTCGAAAGATTCCAGCATCTATAGTTCCTTGAGTGTCCACAATTAGAGAACTGATGGGCGTGTGTAATCTGTAGTGACTACATCGTGTCATGTTTGTAATGCCGATGTAGTTAGTCAGCTCCAGAGCCAGGGCCGGCGGAGCAAGAGCTAGAGCTTCCTGTTGCAAGCTGGGCGGTTGGAGGTGGTTTATGCAGCAAGTGTTGCAGGGTTCAGCGTGCTCACGTGATGTCCCAACGCCAATGAGGTGCGCGGGCTGGGGTGACACACTCCTCACCACAGCTCGTGGTTACCGGTTTCCTGTGGGAGTGGTGCCGTGAGACAGCGAGAGGAAGCTCGCCCACCCGCCCAGTGCTGAGCGCTCCGTCACATGGGAGCTCTGTGACCCATGTCCCACATACAGACCAGTTCCCCCACACACACCCACTGCCCATCACACACCCACTGCCCCATCACACAAACACTGCCCCGCACACACACTCCACCGCACACACACACTCCACCGCACACGCACACTGCCCCGCACACACCCACTGCCCATCACACAAACACTGCCCCATCACACAAACACTGCCCCATCACACAAACACTGCCCCATCACACAAACACTGCCCCGCACACGCCCACTGCCCCGCACACACCTGCTCCCACGCACACACCCACTGCCCCGCACACGGCCACTGCCCCGCACACACACACTGCCCCGCACACACCCACTGCCCATCACACACCCACTGCCCCGCACACACCCACTGCCCCACACACACACTCCACCGCACACACACACTCCACCGCACACGCACACTGCCCCGCACACGCCCACTGCCCCGCACACACCTGCTCCCACGCACACACCCACTGCCCATCACACACCCACTGCCCATCACACACCCACTGCCCCATCACACAAACACTGCCCCGCACACGCCCACTGCCCCGCACACACCTGCTCCCACGCACACACCCACTGCCCCGAACACACCCGCTCCCACGCACACACCCACTGCCCCGCACACGCCCACTGCCCCGCACACACCCACTGCCCCGCGCACGCCCACTGCCCATCACACACCCACTGCCCCGCACACACCTGCTCCCACGCACACACCCACTGCCCCGCACACACCCACTGCCCCGCACACACCTGCTGCCCCGCGCACGCCCACTGCCCATCACACACCCACTGCTCCCACGCACACACCCACTGCCCATCACACACCCACTGCCCCATCACACAAACACTGCCCCGCACACGCCCACTGCCCCGAACACACCTGCTCCCACGCACACACCTGCTCCCACGCACACACCCACTGCTCCATCACACAAACACTGCTCCCACGCACACACCCACTGCCCATCACACACCCACTGCCCATCACACACCCACTGCTCCCACGCACACACCCACTGCCCCGCACACGCCCACTGCCCCGCACACACCTGCTCCCACGCACACACCCACTGCCCCATCACACAAACACTGCCCCGCACACACCCACTGCCCCGCACACACCCACTGCCCCGCACACACCTGCTCCCACGCACACACCCACTGCCCCATCACACACCCACTGCCCCATCACACAAACACTGCCCCGCACACGCCCACTGCCCCGCACACACCTGCTCCCACGCACACACCCACTGCCCCGCACACACCCACTGCCCCGCACACACCCACTGCCCCGCACACACCTGCTCCCACGCACACACCCACTGCCCCATCACACAAACACTGCCCCGCACACGCCCACTGCCCCGCACACACCTGCTCCCACGCACACACCCACTGCCCCGCACACACCCACTGCCCCGCACACACCCACTGCCCCGCGCACGCCCACTGCCCCGCACACACCTGCTCCCACGCACACACCTGCTCCCACGCACACACCCACTGCCCCGCACACACCCACTGCCCCGCACACACCCACTGCCCCGCGCACGCCCACTGCCCATCACACACCCACTGCTCCCACGCACACACCCACTGCCCATCACACACCCACTGCCCCGCACACACCCACTGCCCCGCGCACGCCCACTGCCCATCACACACCCACTGCTCCCACGCACACACCCACTGCCCATCACACACCCACTGCCCCGCACACACCTGCTCCCACGCACACACCCACTGCCCCGCGCACGCCCACTGCTCCCACGCACACACCCACTGCCCATCACACACCCACTGCCCCGCACACACCCACTGCCCATCACACACCCACTGCCCATCACACACCCACTGCCCATCACACACCCACTGCCCCACACACACCCACTGCCCATCACACACCCACTGCCCCATCACACAAACACTGCCCATCACACACCCACTGCCCCGCACACACCCACTGCCCATCACACACCCACTGCCCATCACACACCCACTGCCCCACACACACCCACTGCCCATCACACACCCACTGCCCCATCACACACCCACTGCCCATCACACAAACACTGCCCATCACACACCCACTGCCCATCACACACCCACTGCCCATCACACACCCACTGCCCCATCACACAAACACTGCCCCGCACACACCCACTGCCCCGAACACACCCGCTCCCACGCACACACCTGCTCCCACGCACACACCCACTGCCCCGCACACACCCACTGCCCCGCACACACCCACTGCCCCGCACACACCCACTGCCCCGCACACACCCACTGCCCATCACACACCCACTGCTCCCACGCACACACCCACTGCCCATCACACACCCACTGCCCCGCACACACCTGCTCCCACGCACACACCCACTGCCCCGCGCACGCCCACTGCCCATCACACACCCACTGCTCCCACGCACACACCCACTGCCCATCACACACCCACTGCCCATCACACACCCACTGCCCATCACACACCCACTGCCCCGCACACACCCACTGCCCCGCACGCACCCACTGCCCCGCACACACCCACTGCCCCTCACACACCCACTGCCCCGCACACGCCCACTGCCCATCACACACACACTGCCCCGCACACACCCATTCCCACGCACACACCCACTGCCCCGCACACACCCACTGCCCCGCACACACCCATTCCCACGCACACACCCACTGCCTCGCACACACCCACTCCCCCGCACACACCCACTCCCCCGCACACACCCACTGCCCATCACACACCCACTGCTCCCACGCACACACCCACTGCCCATCACACACCCACTGCCCCGCACACACCCATTCCCACGCACACACCCACTGCCCATCACACACCCAGTACCCCGCACACACCCATTCCCACGCACACACCCACTGCCTCGCACACACCCACTGCCCATCACACACCCACTGCCCCGCACACACCCACTGCCCCGCACACACCTGTTCCCACGCACACACCCACTGCCCCGCACACACCCACTCCCCCACACACCCACTCCCCACACACACACACTCTCCCCCACACACCCACTGCCCCACACACACCCACTCCCCCACACACACCCACTGCCCCACACACCCACTCCCACGCACACACCCACTCTCCCCCACACGCCCACTGCCCCGCACACACCCACTCCCCCACACACCCACTCCCCCGCACACACCCACTGCCCCGCACACACCCACTCCCCCGCACACACCCACTCCCCCGCACACACCCACTCCCCCGCACACACCCATGTCCCATGCACACACCCATGTCCCATGTCCCCCGCACACACCCATGTCCCACGCACACTCCCACTCCCACACACAGGTGCTCTGACCCGACAGTCCCCTCGACCCAAGCAGTAGCGGTCAAATACGGGAGAAGGGCGGTCCCGTACGGGACAAACCAATTTAGCCCAATATACGGGATGTCCAGGCTAATACGGGACAGTTGGCGACACTAATGTCCCTGCAGCTCAACGCAGGCTGTGAGTTAGAGTTCAGTTTAGTTTATTGTCATGTGTATCGAGGTACAGAGAAAAGCTTTTGTTGCGTGTTAACCAGTCGGTGAATATACAATACATGATTACAATCGAACCGTCCACAGTGTACAGATACACAATAAGAGAATAACGTTTAGAGCAAGGTACAATTCAACCAAGGATCGTCCCAGGGTCTCCAATGAGGTAGATGGGAGGTCAGGACTGCTCTCTGGTTGGTGAGAGGACGGTTCAGTTGCCTGATAACAGCCGGGAAGAAACTGTCCCTGATTCTAGAGGTGTGCGTTTTTACACTTCTGCACCTCTTGCCCGATGGGAGAGGGGGAGATGAAGGGGTGAGCGGGGTGAGACTGCTCCGTGATTATCACACAGAGAGGGGTGAATCTCTGGAACTCTCTGCCACAGAAGGTAGTCGAGGCCAGTTCATTGGCTATATTTAAGAGGGAGTTAGATGTGGCCCTTGTGGCTAAAGGGATCAGGGGGTATGGAGAGAAGGCAGGTACGGGATACTGAGTTGGATGATCAGCCATGATCATATTGAATGGTGGTGCAGGCTCGAAGGGCCGAATTGCCTACTGCACCTATTTTCTATGTGATTATGCTGCTGGCCTTGCCGAGGCAGCGTGAGGTGTAGATGGAGATTTCCTAGTTCCCAGGTCACACATTGAGGTGGCTGGGAGTGTGGAGACTCTCGGAACCACAAGGAACTGCAGGCACTGTCTTCTCAAAGCAGTGCTGAGGAAACTTCTGCAGCCTCCCTGCTCTCTCGGTCCACTTAGCCTCACAGCATCGATTGCCTTTGGAGAGATGATTTCTATGTCTCTTCCAGGAATGGTCGGGATCAATTCAGTTTAATTTTAGCCCGGCCAGATGAAGCAAATCATCTTCATTGGCAAGTTGCCAACCTCACTGCACAAACCCATCCTCCTCAGTGACCTGGCCCACAGTTCCCCCCCTGCCCAGCTAAGATGAGTTGAGCCTCTGTGGTGGACGTGTAGTTCCTGACCCTCACCGGGACTGTCATAAGGAATAGGAGCAGAATTAGGCCATTCAGCCCATCAAGTCTACTCTGCCATTCAATCATGGCTGATCTGTCTCTCCCTCCTGACCCCTTTCTCCTGCCTTCTCCACATAACCTTTGACACCCGTACTAATCGAGAAGGACTGTGCCAGTGTAAAGATAGACACAAAATGCTGGAGGAACTCAGCGGGACAGGTAGCATCTCTGGAGCGAAGGAATGGGTGAAGTTTCGGGTCGACACCCTTCTTCAGACCTAAAATGTCACCCATTCCTTCTCTCCAGAGATGCTGCCTATCCCGCTGAGTTACTCTAGCTTTTTGTGTCTATCTTTGGTTTAAACCAGCACCTGCAGTTCCTTCCAACGCATTTAATTTAGTTAAATCTCTGTCCCCACAGATGCTGCATGATTTGTTGAGAAATATCTGTTTGTCTGCATGGAGTTTGCACGTTTTCCCTGAGAAAGTGCAGCAAGAAAGTGTAAACCTTGTGTCTTTTTTTTGTAAACTGGGCAGCACGGTGTCTGGCCAGAGACCCAGGTTCGATCCTGTCTACAGGCGCTGTCTGTACGGAGTTTGCATGTTCTCCCCGTGAACTGCGTGGGTTTTCTCCGAGGTCTTCGGTTTCCAGCCACACTCCAAAGACGTACAGATTTGTAGGTTAATTGGGCTTGGTATAAATATAAAGTGTCCCTAGTGTGTGTAGGATAGTGTTAGTGTGCACGGATTGCTGGTCTGCGTGGTGGGCCGAATGGCCTGTCTCCATGCTGTATCTCTAAACTAAACTGCAGTTCCTTGTATCTACATTCAAGAGAGTGTTTTCAAGAGAGAGCTAGATAGGGCTCTTAAAGATAGCGGAGTCAGGGGATATGGGGAGAAGGCAGGAACGGGTACTGATTGGGGATGATCAGCCATGATCACATGGAATGGTGGTGCTGGCTCGAAGGGCCGAATGGCCTACTCCTGCACCTACTGTCTATTGTCTACATTATCTGGGGGGTTTTCTTATTTCCAACATTGGGTGGTTTTCGTTGAGTTTCGACCCGAAACGTTGCCTATTTCCTTCGCTCCATAGATGCTGCTGCACCCGCTGAGTTTCTCCAGCATTTTTGTTTACCTTCGATTTCCCAGCATCTGCAGTTCCTTCTTAAACACATTGGGTGATTTTTATTCTTTTTGCTTGTCGTCAAATGAGTTTGTCCTTCAGGTAGCCGGGCTGTGCGGAGAATCGATGCATCCTTAATGATGGCAAAGATGTACTTGGATCATGATATCTGCTGTGTGAGCAGCACTTAGCGGCCTTTTGACCGAGACTCCGCTGCTGTAGTCAGTGTGTGTGTGTGTGTGTGTGTGATGGACACACCTTGCCCACGTGAGGCTCTCTGTTTCAGACCCATCCTCCACAGTTCATAATGATAGGGGCAGAATTAGGCCATTCAGCCCATCAAGTCTACTCCACCATTCAATCATGGCTGATCTATCTCTCCCCCATTCTCCTGCCTTCTCCCCATAACCCCTGACACCCGTACTAATCAAGAATCTATCTATCTCTGCCTTAAAAATATCCATTGACTTGGCCTCCGCAGCCTTCTGTGGCAAAGAATCCCACAGATTCACCACCCGCCGACTGAAGAAATTTCTCCTCATCTCCTTCGTAAAGGAACATCCTTTAATTCTGAGGCTACGACCTCTAGTACCTCGGTGACTGCCAATCACCCCCCCCCCCCCCCCGGACACTCCTCCCACCAGGAAAAAATACTATGACTGTATGCACGTTAATAGATTTATTTATTGCTAATATTTATGTCGCTCTTCTAGGGAGACGCTAACTGCATTTTGTTGTCTCTGTACTGTACACTGCACAATGACAATTAAAGATTGAATCTGAATCTGGTCCTAGACTCCCCCACTAGTGGAAACATCCTCTCCACGTCCACTCTATCCAGGCCTTTCACTATTCCATAATTTTAGATGAGGTCCCCCCTCATCCTTCTGAACTCCAGCGAGTACAGGCCCGGTGCCGACAAATGCCCATCATATGTTAACCCCCCCCCAGTTGTGAAGATTTGGTTAACGGAACTTTCTAGAACGTCTCCGTGCTGTGTGATGCTAATGATCTATCTCGGAGGAGCTCTGCTTGTCCTTGGGATTGCCCGCACCGCAGGGCGACACGGTGAAGCAGCAGGTAGAGCAGCTGCCTCTCACCATCAGAGATCCTTATAGAAACTTACAAAATTCTTAAGGGGTTGGACAGGCTAGATGCAGGAGGATTGCTCCCGATGTTGGGGAAGTCCAGGACAAGGGGTCACAGCTTAAGGATAAGGGGGAAATCCTTTAAAACCGAGATGAGAAGAACTTTTTTCACACAGAGAGTGGTGAATCTCTGGAACTCTCTGCCACAGAGGGTAGTCGAGGCCAGTTCATTGGCTATATTTAAGAGGGAGCTAGATGTGGCCCTTGTGGCTAAAGGGATCAGAGGGTATGGAGAGAAGGCAGGTACGGGATACTGAGTTGGATGATCAGCCATGATCATATTGAATGGCGGTGCAGGCTCGAAGGGCCGAATGGCCTACTCCTGCACCTAATTTCTATGTTTCTATGTTTCTATGTTTCTATCCAGGTCCGACCCCGACCTCGGGTGCTCTCTGTGTGGAGTTTGCACATTCTCCCTGTGACCATGTGGGTCCGGTTTCCTCCCACATCCCAAAGTCGTGCGGGTTTGTATGTTAATTGGCCCTCTGTAAATTGCTCCTAGTGTGTGGGGAGTGGATGGGAAAGTGGGATAACAGGGAACTGGTGTGAACGGGTGGTCGATGGTCGGCATGGACTCGGTGGGCCGAAGGGCCTTATCCGTGTTGTATCTCTGAACCATGGAGCTTTCAGGAGATGTCCTTGCTGGGTGATGCTGGTGCCCCATGTTGGAAAAGCTGTGCTTGCCTTTTGGGCAGCCCACCGAGCAGGGGTCACCAGGGGTCACAGAGCAGGGACCATGCTGGGGTCACCAGAGACCACAGAGCAGGGACCATGTTGGGGTCACAGAGCAGGGACCATGCTGGGGTCACAGAGCAGGGACCATGCTGGGGTCACCAGGGGTCACAGAGCAGGGACCATGCTGGGGTCACCAGGGGTCACAGAGCAGGGACCATGCTGGGGTCACCAGGGGTCACAGAGCAGGGACCATGCTGGGGTCACCAGAGACCACAGAGCAGGGACCATGCTGGGGTCACCAGGGGTCACAGAGCAGGGACCATGCTGGGGTCACCAGAGACCACAGAGCAGAGACCATGCTGGGGTCACCAGGGGTCACAGAGCAGGGACCTCGGGTGCTCTCTGTGTGGAGTTTGCACATTCTCCCTGTGACCATGTGGGTCCGGTTTCCTCCCACATCCCAACGTCGTGCGGGTTTGTAGGTTAATTGGCCCTCTGTAAATTGCTCCTAGTGTGTGGGGAGTGGATGGGAAAGTGGGATAACAGGGAACTGGTGTGAACGGGTGGTCGATGGTCGGCATGGACTCGGTGGGCCGAAGGGCCTTATCCGTGTTGTATCTCTGAACCATGGAGCTTTCAGGAGATGTCCTTGCTGGGTGATGCTGGTGCCCCATGTTGGAAAAGCTGTGCTTGCCTTTTGGGCAGCTCACCGAGCAGGGACCATGGTGGGGTCACCAGGGGTCACAGAGCAGGGACCATGCTGGGGTCACCAGGGGTCACAGAGCAGGGACCACGCTGGGGTCACCAGGGGTTACAGAGCAGGGACCATGCTGGGGTCACAGAGCAGGGACCATGCTGGGGTCACCAGACACCACAGAGCAGGGACCATGCTGGGGTCACAGAGCAGGGACCATCCTGGGGTCACAGAGCAGGGACCATGCTGGGGTCACCAGGGGTCACAGAGCAGGGACCATGCTGGGGTCACCAGGGGTCACAGAGCAGGGACCATGCTGGGGTCACCAGGGTTCACAGAGCAGGGACCATGCTGGGGTCACCAGAGACCACAGAGCAGGGACCATGCTGGGGTCACTAGGGGTCACAGAGCAGGGACCATGCTGGGGTCACCAGAGACCACAGAGCAGAGACCATGCTGGGGTCACCAGGGGTCACAGAGCAGGGACCATGCTGGGGGGGGGGTGACGAGGCCATGACATGGGACACGAGATGTCACGAGGAGAAACCTCTGCACTCTCTGCCCATCTCCGCTTGCCCTGCTGATCTCCCACTTTAAGTGAACTCGTTTGCAGGTTTGACCCTTGCCCCCAGTGCCCGGGCTCCCTGACCCTTGCCCTCTGCACCCAGGGTCACCAACCTTTGAGCTCTATGCCTGGACTCTCTGACCCCTACCCTCTGCACCCAGGGTCACCGACCCTTTGACCCATATGCCTGGGCTCCCTGACCCCTGCCCTCTGCACCCAGGACCATCGACCCTTGACCTCAGGCTGTAGGCTCCCTGACCCCTGACCCCTGCCCCCTAACGCTCCCTCCTTCCGCGCTGTCCCTCCTCCCTTCACTTGTTAAATCTGGGCTCGTTTCCCCCTGCGTGACGTGCATGCTGGGAGCTCTGGCAACTTTACCTAAAAGTTCCCCTTATCTGGACTTCCCCTTCACTGAACTCCCTGAGGACACTCACTTCCTGTGCTGTTGCAAACTGAAAGTAAGTTTTGGATGAAAAGCAGTTTCAGTGCAATCAGTGCACCGAGGTACCGTGGAATAGCTTTTGTTGCGAGCTATCCAGTCTGAGAAAAGAATTGATTACTAATCCGTCCACAGTGTACAGATACAGGATAAAGGGAATAATGTTGAGTACAAGAAGCTGCTGAAATCCTGAGCAAAGCACAAAGTATTGCAGGAACCTTGCCAGTTAATTTCCTCCACAGATGCTGCCTGACCAGCTGACTTCCTCCAGCAGTTTATGTTCCGCAGAGGATGCTGCATCTGTAGTCTCTTGTATCTCCAAATTACCATCAGAATTTCCCACCCTGCCACAGATCACTACTATATATCGACGAGACCAAGCGCACGCTCAGCGATCATTTCACTTAATATCTTTGCTCAGTCCGCCGAGACCTACATGATCTCCCGGTTGCTCAGCACTTCAACTCCCCCTCCCATTCCCACACTGACCTTTTATTAGGACCGTTTATATCTGAAGAAGGGTCTCGACCCAAAACGTCACCCATTCCTTCTCTCCAGGGATGCTGCCTCACCCGCTGAGTTTCTCCAGCGTTTTTGTCTACCTTAGTTAGATTCTTGATCAGTAAAGGCATCAATGCTTATGGGGAGAAGGCAGGAGGATGGAGGTGAGAGGGAGAGATAGATCAGCCAAGATTGAATGGCGGTAGAGACTCGATGGGCCGAATGGCCTAATTCTTATCCTATCACATATGAACGTATGAACTTGGTGAGCAGATGGTTTTCCAGATTAATCTGGTCCGTTAATCGCTGCAAGGGGCGCGTTCTGGGTGTGTTTGAAACAGTGGCGAGATATTAACTCTGACTCATTTTACCAGGGGAAGCAAGAGCTTTAACTTTGACAAGATTGGGATTGTCCCCGTGAGTTTGCCAAAAGTCCAAAAAACACAACTGAGTGAATTAAAGCAATGTGGACAGGAATAAGATCTTCTTCTTCTTGCATAGGGCGTGCTCAGCCTAAAGTTGTTGGACAACTTGTTCTATTTGATCTTACATGATTGTGCACGCCAGGTTGATTGCATTCGTCGAAACAGGGCAGACCACGTGAAGGTTGCAATCTCCCCACCCCAGGCATAAGATAAAACAAACACACATATAATTCTGTCAGCTGGCTCTCGTGATGTGTTCTCTCAGTAAACCGCTCACTTTAACAATACTAAATTCATTTTAAAATAGTTAAGAGATAAAGAGTGAGTAGGATATGGAATCGAATACATTTGACATATATATAAATTGTAACTGGGTGAAATAGAACTGAATTGGAAACGGTAATGACCCCATAGATTTTGGGTAATAAATACAGCGGGGCTAACTTTATACCAACTACGCCGGAAGCGTTATGGATGTCGTATCCCACAGACGAGTGGGCCACTCACTACGGTGTTGAAATTTTAGACACCGTAAATTTATTTGATTTATATATATTTTTTTTAATCACAATATGTCACATCTGTGTGTTTTTTCTTCAAGGACAATCGCGCAGGAGAACTACCAAGGAAGTCTATAATAGAAATACTCCCAAAATAACCAGAGTCCGGAGGTATGAACGCACCACAATAATTAAGGTCATTAAAATTGGTAAAAATGCATGACGACAATCAAAAGAAAATAGGAGGAATCACATTATGTAGTTGGAATATAAGGGGGATTAATGAACCTATTAAAAGGGGCAAGATACTAGCTCAGTTGAAATCATACAACACGGACATAGCGTTTCTACAGGAAACACATCTTAAACAGCAAGATCAGACAAGACTGAGGGCGAACTGGATAGGCCAAACATTTCACTCTTCATTTACCTCCAAATCTAGAGGTACTGCAATTATTATTCGTAAAGGAATTCCATTTAAATCAAAGAACACTATTTTAGATAAGGAAGGGAGATATCTTATAGTAGCAGGGGAGATCAATAACATGCCAATTACGCTGGTAAATATATATGCGCCCAACTTTGATAACCCTCAATTTTTTAATAAAATTCTGAATATAATTGCAGAATCTAATTATCAAAATGTTATAATCGGAGGAGATTTTAATTGTGTTTTAGATCCTTATTTAGATAAATCGATGCAAAAACAAAAAGGTCAGACGAAATCTAAAACCAGTGAACTCTTACACACATATATGGAAAACACAAATATAACAGATGTATGGAGGATTGCAAACCCGACGGGAAGGGATTACTCGTTTTATTCAATGGTGCATAAAACATATTCACGGATAGACTATTTTCTAGTGGATACAAAATTAATTTCGCAATCACTGAATCCTAAATATCATATTAATGCGATCTCAGATCATTCTCCGTTAACTTTTGTTCTAAAACTAGAAGGAATGTCTATGAATAAACCGTTCTGGAGGTTTAACTCACAAATTTTAAAAGACCCTCAAGGGAGTATCTATCTAAAAAAACAGATGGATCTATTTTTTGAGTTAAATGATACACCAGAGATATCCCCCACGTTATTATGGGAATCCTTCAAAGCATTTATAAGAGGAGTCATTATTTCATTTCAAGCCTATCAAAATAAAAAGAATAAGAATGAACAAAGACACTTAGAAGATCAAATAAAACAGTTAGATATAGATAATGCTAAAGACCCAACTATGGATAAACATAATAAAATACTACTACTGAAATTTCAGTTAAATAAATTACTGTCAGAGAAAGTTATAACATTATTTCAAATCACAAAACAAGAACACTTCGAATTCGGGGATAAACCCCACAAACTTCTAGCACGACAACTTAAAAAACGGGAAAAAGAGAATGCAATATTAAAGATTAAATCAGATAGAGGGGAAGTATTAACACTACCCAAGGATATTAATAAAAGATTTGCTCAATTTTACCAGAATCTATACACATCTAAAACGTCAATAGACAATAATAAAATCTCAGAATTTTTAGATAATTGTAATCTACCACAATTAGAACGCAGGGAACAAGAGGAACTGGGAGCACAAATTACTTCTAAGGAGATAGAAGACACAATAAAAACACTAAAAAATGGAAAAACACCAGGACCAGACGGATTCAGTAATGAATTTTATAAATCTTTTTACGATATAGTTACTCCACGATTACAAAAAATGTATACATATGCTTATAAAGAGCAAAACCTACCTGAAACACTAGCGGAATCAACGATCATATTAATACTTAAAAAAGATAAAAATATAGAAGAACCAGGATCATATAGAGCTATTGCTTTGTTAAATACGGATCAGAAAATAATAGCAAAAACATTAGCCAATAGATTAAGCAAGTATGTTAGTAGACTAATACATGAGGATCAAACAGGATTTATACCTAAGAGACACTCATTTAATAATTTGAGACGTTTGCTTAACATAATGCATTCACATAAATCTTATGACGAAGAGTTAGCTATCATCTCACTGGACGCAGAAAAAGCGTTTGATCAAGTAGAATGGGACTATATGATCAAAGTATTGCAAAAATTCCAATTGGGAGAAAACTTTATTGCATGGATAAAACTACTATATAACAAACCTACGGCTAGAATACTAACTAATAATATATTATCTTCAAAATTCGAATTATCTAGGGGCAACAGACAAGGATGTTCACTATCACCGCTGTTATTTGCTTTGGTAATTGAACCCCTTGCTGAAAAAATAAGAACACACTCGAATATTCACGGTTATAACACAAAATATTCAAACAACAAACTATCCCTATATGCTGATGATGTACTACTGTACATCACAAAACCACAAATTAGTATACCAAATATATTAAACTTAATTGAGGACTTTGGATCCTTTTCAGGATATAGAATAAATTGGAACAAAAGTGAAATTATGTCGATTAAACCAAAAGACTCAACACATCTCAGGAAATTCCCTTTTAAAATAGCTATGGAAAAATTCAAATATTTAGGAATTGAGATTACTAGAAATTACCATGATATGTTTAAAGCTAATTATAATCCCCTACTTAAGAAATTAAATAATCTGATTAAATTTTGGAAAACACTTCCGATGTCCTTAATAGGTAGGATAAATGCTATAAAAATGATTTTCTTACCACAAATCCTTTATCTATTTCAATCAATACCTATATATCTCCCAAAAAAGTTTTTCAAAAAACTGGACTCAGACATTACAAATTTTATATGGGATTACAAATCCCACAGAATACAAAGAACACACCTTAACAAACGAAAAGAGTTGGGGGGTCTAGCGCTCCCTAACTTTATGTATTATAACTGGGCAGTAAATATTAAAAATATGATTCACCTGCTGGACAATTCTGCCCAGCAGGTGGACTGGATTATAATGGAAAAAGGGGATTGCTCCCCGAATAATATAGGAGCGATTATTCTCTCTCCAATAAATTTGAATAATAAAAATTATAATAAAAATCCAATTATATATAGCACTATTAGAACATGGAAGCAAATAAAACAGAATCTAAAATTAAGAAACCTATCTCTCTTAATACCAATAGTCAATAACCCATCGTTTAAACCTTCAATCATAGATAAAGCATTTATACAATGGGAAAGAATGGGAATTAAAACGCTCGAAGATCTGTATGAATTAGAAAAATTACTATCATTCCAACAACTACAACTGAAATATAATTTGAAAAATAATCAATATTTTAAATATATACAAATCTGTGACTATTTGAAAACACACACAAAAGATTATTATAATATGCCTTCCGACTTACTAGATGAAGCAATGAAGACAAAGGCGGAATCAGTTAATTTAATATCATACTTATATAATATCATCTTAAATATAGAAATACCCACAACAGATGGAATTAGAAGAGATTGGGAACAAGATCTAGGTATAAAAATTTCAAAAGAGAGTTGGGATAATCATTTATTACAGGTGCATAAATGCTCGATCAACGTACGACATACACTTATCCAATTTAAAACATTACATAGATTATATTATTCAAAAACCAAACTAAATAAAATCTTTCCTAACGTCTCACCAATCTGTGATAAATGTATATGTCAAGAAGCTACCATAGCACATTCTTTTGTTTTTTGTACAAAAATCCAAAAATTCTGGTTTGAAATATTTGATATTTTTTCAAAATTAATCAAAATAAAACTGGTACCAAAACCAGAATGGATTATTTTTGGAATATCGGAAGGTATTCCTGAATTAAACGTGTATCAGAAGAATTTACTCAATTATGGGCTAATAATGGGAAAAAAGCTTATACTTAAATTCTGGAAAAATGCGCCCACACCAACAATAAAAATGTGGACATCAAATATGTTGGAAACATTACATCTGGAAGAGATGAGATTCCTCCTAGTAGGTAAAGTAGATCAATTTCAAAAGACGTGGTCTACGTTTTTGGACCTATTACAAGCATGAGGTGCAATAGTAATTTAGAAAAACAAATAAATAAATAAAAGGTATCTGGACCTGGTAATGGGAGGTAAAATAAAAACAGACTTGGTTGGTAGTTCCTTCTCTATGAAGTATGGTATAAGAGTTATAATAGAGCGATTGTTCCTTCTTTCTTTCTCTTTTTTTTTCTAGGGTCTATTTTCTAACTTTACTTCCTTCTCTAACCTCTTCTCTAAGGGGCTTTCTTTTCCCAACACTCTTTTGCACTTCACAACCTTTGCGCACTTTCTTCACTTTTCTTACTTCTTTCTTTTTCTTTCTTAAAGTTTAAAAAAATGAAGCGGTACAAAAAATGTATTAATATATACGTGTTGTACATTACTGTAATCTACCGTACTTCTAAAAAATAAAAAAAAAAATAAAAAAAAAAAAAGAAACAGTGGCGAGATATTAACTCTGACTCATTTTACCAGGGGAAGCAAGAGCTTTAACTTTGACAAGATTGGGATTGTCCCCGTGAGTTTGCCAAAAGTCCAAAAAACACAACTGAGTGAATTAAAGCAATGTGGACAGGAATAAGATCTTCTTCTTCTTGCATAGGGCGTGCTCAGCCTAAAGTTGTTGGACAACTTGTTCTATTTGATCTTACATGATTGTGCACGCCAGGTTGATTGCATTCGTCGAAACAGGGCAGACCACGTGAAGGTTGCAATCTCCCCACCCCAGGCATAAGATAAAACAAACACACATATAATTCTGTCAGCTGGCTCTCGTGATGTGTTCTACCTGGGGACTGTCTGCCCACACTGATCCCGGCCACGTTTAGTTTAGTTTAGTTTAGAGATACAGCGCGGAAACAGACTCTTCAACCCGCTGAGTCCGCGCCGACCAGCGATCCCCGCACATTCACAACCCCAACACACACACACACACACACACACTAGGGACAATTTATTACATTTATACCATGACAATGAACCTACAACCCTGTGCGTCTTTGGAGTGCGACCTTTCTGGGTACAACAGTCCGGTTGATGAATTGTCGAGTGTGTTAATGTTTGCAAGTGGGGTGGTTCATGGTGCCAAATGCCATCAAGGAGCTTCCCCACGCTCATAAATCATAGAGCTGAACTGAGCCCCGCCGAGGAGGCCCGCCGCCGGCTACGGGAGTAAGATCGTCCCATCAACGGAAGTCTAGACCTCTGGAGGACAAAGAAGGGAGAGGTTGAACTTTTGTTCGCCTTCCATCACAGTGAGGAATGTGGAGGAGTCACTGTGGTGGATGTTTATGTTAATATGTATTTTGTGTGTCCTGTTGCTTTTTATTAGTATGACTGTGTGGCAAATGATATTCCTCGTATGTTGCAAAACATACTTGGCTAATAAAGTAAATATGAATGTAGATGGGCATATTAATTGGCATGGTTGAAATGGGCTGAATGGCCTGTTTCCATGCAGCATTACTCGATAATAACCTAGGACAGCGCGTTCAGTCAGGTGTTTAAGAAGGAACTGCAGATGGTGGAAAAATCGAAGGTAGACAAAAATGCTGGAGAAAGTCAGCAGGTGAGGCAGCATCTATGGAGCGAAAGAATAGGCGACGTTTCGGGTCAAGACCCTGCTTCAGACTGATGTGGTGGGAAGAAGAAAGGAAGAGGCGGAGACTGGGCTGTGGGAGAGCTGGGAAGGGGAGGGGAAGGAGGGAGAAAGCAAGGACTACCTGAAATTGGAGAAGTCAATGTTCATCCCGCTGGGGTGTAAACCGGGTCAAGTCTGCTGTGGGACAGGTGATCCACCTGTGCTGTACCTGGCAGGAAAATCTCAGACGGCCTGGCCCGGTGGGGGAAGGACCACAGTCTAGGGTCCTTCCGCTGCTGGACATGGGGGGCAGGGTGTGGTGGAGACGCCCCTCAAAATAAGGGAAGGGATTCCATGCCAGTGGGGCACATGAGTGGCGAGGGTGGGGGAGAAATTTGTGAAATTTGAACAAATGTATGTAGACTGTATTGAATAATTTGTATAGCCTCTGAAAATGTCGGATGAATTATTTTTTTTTGCACGGTTCATGTATTGTATATATTTATTATCTGAATAAACTCTATTTTGAAATATTTTAAAAAAAATAACCTAGCAGCGGTGTTGGGCGAAGCGATCGCCAACCCTACACTTGGTCTCACCGATGTAGAGCAGCTGACATCTAGAGCAGCGGTCTAGTGTGTTCAAGTTTGTTAGATTTCTTTCGTTGAATCTAAACTATTTTCGTCTTTGCAGGAGAAAGCTAAGATCGTGGAGCCGTTGGATTATGAGAATGTAATTGAGCAGAAGAGAGCCCAGATTCAAGGCGACAGCCTGCGGGATCTTCTGCAGTTCCCCCTGGACGAGGTCTCGGTGAGTGGCTCATCCATAAAGTCCGTGTCCCGCGGCAACGGTCCTGTGGAGCTTGTAGTTATTGGATGCTGGACATGGAAATGCGCAGTTGGCAGCGTGGCGTCTGATGCAGGTACCAACTAGTAAGTTGGAGCAAGGTCACAGCCTGGCACAACCCAGGTGGAGGGCAGCACGGTGACGCAGCAGGTAGAGCTGCTGCCTCACCGACCCAGAGACCCAGGTTCGATCCTGACTACGGGGGCTACATGTACGGAGCTTGTACGTTCTCCTTGTGACCACGTGGGTTTTCTCCGGGTGCTCTGGTTTCCTCCCACAGTTTGTAGGTTAATAAGCTTCTGTAAAATTGTAAATTGTCCCTAGTGTGTAGGATAGTGCTAGAGTACGGGGTGATCGCTGGTCAGCGCAGACTCGGTGGGCAGAAGAGCTTGTTTCCACGCTGTATCTGATTAGGAAAAGGGGAGATGCAACGAGACCTGGTTGTCATGGTACACCAGTCATTGAAAGTAGGCATGCAGGTGCAGCAGGCAGTGAAGAAAGTGAATGGTATGTTGGCATTCATAGTAAAAGGATTTGAGTATAAGAGCAGGGAGGTTCTACTGCAGTTGTACAGGGTCTTGGTGAGACCACACCTGGAGTATTGCGTACAGTTTTGGTCTCCTAATCTGAGGAAATACATTCTTGCCATAGAGGGAGTGCAGAGAAGGTTCATCAGACTGACTCCTGGGATGTCAGGACTTTCATATGAAGAAAGACTGGATAGACTCGGCTTGTACTCGCTAGAATTTAGAAGATTGAGGGGGGATCTTATAGAAACTTACAAAATTCTTAAGCGGTTGGACAGCCTAGATGCAGGAAGATTGTTCCCGATGTTGGGGAAGTCCAGGACAAGGGGTCACAGTTTAAGGATAAGGGGGAAGTCTTTTAGGACCGAGATGAGAAAAACATTTTTCACACAGAGAGTGGTGAATCTGTGGAATTCTCTGCCACGGAAGGTAGTTGAGGCCAGTTCATTGGCTATATTTAAGAGGGAGTTAGATGTGGCCCTTGTGGCTAAAGGGATCAGGGGGTATGGAGAGAAGGCAGGTACAGGATACTGAGTTGGATGATCAGCCATGATCATATTGATCATAAGGGCCGAATGGCTACTCCTGCACCTATTGTCTATGTTTCTATGTTTCTATCTCTAAAGTCTAAAGTCAGAACATCCACGCCCAGCGGTGTCAGAAGAGGTTCTAAATACCAATGTTTTTCCTTGTCCAGATCGCTACGGTTCCACACCACAGACGGACAGTGTGCTCTGCGCTGCCTCCTGATGCCGAGGCGCAGGCTCACGGCCTGTTGGTCAAAGAGGTACAGTCTGTGGGGCACCCCAAGGGTGTGTGTGTGCGTGCGTGTGTGTGTGCGCGCACGTGCGTGTGTATGCATGTGTGCATGCGCACGTGTGCGTGTGTGTACGTGTACGTGTGTGTGTGTGCGCGCGCGCATGCTGTGCGGCCCCTCCCTATCCCAGCCGCCCCATTAACACAGCACCTCCACTGATAAACGAATCCCTCACCAAGGATAGACACAAACTGCTGGAGTAACTCAGCGGGTCAGGCATTTTCGGAGACAGCCTGAAAAGAGGTGGTCGTGGCTTGGTCGCGGCGTGACGCATGTAGTGACGCGCGGTGTCTCCCAGCCGCCACTGGATTCTGGAATGTTTAAAACGTTTCCTCAACACCAACGTGTCTTCTCATGTCGTGCGCCTGTCGCACGCTGACGTAGTCTGTCCGCGGGTGACGCACGTTGACGCAAGGTCACGACATCGGCTAATTCATTTTGCGACCCCCTGCGTCATCATTCGTCAAGCTGTTGTCCTCACATGTCGTAGACAGTGACGCAGCCTGTCGTATCTTGCCGTATCGTGTCGCGGGTGGACGTATGTTGGACTTCGGCGTGGTCGCTGTGTGGTCGCTGGATACTGTAAGCGCTGTCGTGGGCTGTCGTATGCTGCTGCTGTTGAGGTCCTGGAACTTGTGACGTTGGCTGACACAGATTGTCGCAGCTAGACGTCAAGTGTGTCGTAGATTGTCGTACAACTTGACGGGTTTTCGCACAGTGGGACCCGGCCCTTTATGGTTCTTCAATGATGTAGTAGAATCTTACTTTAACAACAACAAAAAAACGGTCAGCACCGGCGACAACCTAGTCACCTGGCGACAACCTACGACAGCACCTACGTCAGGAGAAGTCAAGCTACGCTCACTGGCGTCAAACCCACTGTCACCAAAAGGTTTTGAGCATTTCAAAATCCAGCGGCGGCCAGAAAAACACTACGACTCTTTGGGCGACTGAGGAGGACGACTCACGACCATACAGGTGACAGCCCGGCCACCATGTGGTGACACCCTAGTCGCCTGTAGTCATCTGAAAAATAATTGCCTAAGTGGGACAGGGGCATTACTCCAACACTTTGTGTCATAACATCAGAGAGAGTCTGAGTAGGATTTTGGGGGGAAAAATCGGGATGCTTCACTTTTCAGCGGTGGGGGATGTGGTGGGTTGATGGCGTTTGGTGTCACGTTGCTGAAACAGTGTGTTGGTGTTTGGTTATTTATCTACAGTTGCATCCAAACCTACAACTCCGACTGGCTTGTGGTCAACTACAAATATGAAGCTTATGGTGGGGATTTCCGGTCATTGCCCAGGTGAGACTGACTTTGGTTTAGACAATAGATAATAGGTGCAGGACAATAGACAATAGACAATAGGTGCAGGGTAGGCCATTTGGCCCTTCGGGCCAGCACCGCCATTCAATGGCTGATCATCCCCAATCAGTACCCCGTTCCTGGCCTTCTCCCCATATCCCCTGACTCCGCTATCTTTAAGAGACCTATCTAGCTCTCTCTTGAAAGCATCCAGACAACCGACCTCCACTGCCGTCTGAGGCAGAGAATTCCACAGACTCACAACTCTCTGTGAGAAATGTGTTTCCTCGGCTTCGTACTAAATGGCTTACCACTTACTCTTAAACTGTGGCCCCTGGTTCTGGACTCCCCCAACATCGGGAACATGTTTCCTGCCTCTAGTGTGTTTAAACCCTTAACAATCTTATCTGTTCCATAAGATCCCCTCTCATCATTCTAAACTCCAGAGTGTACAAGCCCAGCCGCTCCATTCTCTCAGTTTGTCGTGAGAAAGCTCTCCACGCAGTGTCCAGGTTATGGCCAGTGCTCGTTCCACCTGAGTTAGTCCAGCTTCTCATCTGCGCCCCTGTGCAGTGCTGAGTTTAGTATAGTTTAGTTTAGCTTAGAGATACAGTGTGGAAACAGGCCTTTCTACCCACTCAGTGCGATCCCCCACACAAACACTATCCTACACACACACACACTAGGGACAATTTACATTTACACCAAGCCAATTAACCTACAATCCTGTACGTCTTTGGAGTGTGGGAGGAAACCAGAGATCTCGGAGAAAACCCCGTGGGTCACGGGGAGAAGGTACAAACTCCATAGTGCCCGTAGTAGATGGAGCCAAGTGTCTGGCACTGAAGCTCTAAGGCAGCAACTCTACCACTGCGCCACTGTGCCACATAATGTGTGCAGAGAGAAGAGTTGAGCGGGCTGGGACAAGTCCGTGATCATGTTGGCTGCTTTCCCAAGGCAGCGTGAAGTGTAGATGGAGTCAATGGGGGGGGGGGGGGGGGGGGGAAATCTGGTCTGTGATTAGATTAGCCTACATCCACAACTGTGCAGTACCATGCAGTCATACATCCTGCTCACACCACCCACTACAGCCTTGAATCCCCAAGGTTCAAGTGTGTTTTGGTAGTTTCTTCAGCGACCTGTCCAGTCTGTAAGATTGGAGGGAATGTGCTTCCTGTGATGTGGTTTGTCCCAGTCAACAGGCAGGCCTTGAGCGTGCACCAAGACCTACAGAGTGTCAGAACCCACAACACCGCCACCATCAGAATCCCCCCCCCAGAAAAGAATGGCCTTGTGTTGTCCCAGGTACCTGCAGCCCCACTGCCTTGCCTCAGTTGTTTAGCCTACCCATCCTAATGGAATAGGGAGCGGAGAGGGAAGAGTAAGTATCACACAGGAGAGAGGAGAGCGTCTGGGAGTGTCCCACAGGAGTGCCCTGCAGGAGAGAGGAGAGTGTCCAGGGAGAGAGGGGGGAGTGCCCACGGGGAGAGAGGAGAGTGTCCGGGGGAGGGGGGAGTATCCAGGGGGAGAGTGTTGGGAACAGCCGAATGGACAAGGTCCCATGACAGGATTTCTCTCAGCTGTGAAATTCTGCCGCTCTTTGTTCTTTTAACTCCTGGATTTTAATCATGTTTAAATTATTTTTTCCCGTAGCAAGGTGCATCAGCTGGAGAAGCTGCCAGTGCAAATGTTTGAAGTTGATGAAGATGCAGATGAGGTACGCAGTGATTTTCCCCACCAGATTGAGTGGGCTGCAGGAGGTTGGTGCGTGTGATGGTGGGCGGGGGAGGGTGGGAGGTGGGAGCGGGCATGTGATATGTCATGGAGAGGAGGTGCTATGGTGGCCACAAACAGGGCAGGTTCTGCAGCCAAACATGCAGACACCCCGTAGTGAGCAAGTGGTTTTTATTGATAAGAATTTCCTGGCATCAAGCCGCTTCCTCCATATGCTGGATGCACGGACAAGTACACGGACAAGTACACGGACAAGTACACGGACAAGTACACGGACAAGTACACGGACAAGTACACGGACAAGTACACGGACAAGTACACGGACAAGTACACGGACAAGTACACGGACAGGTAGACGACAGGTAGACGACAGGTACACGGACCGGTACATGACAGGTACACGGACAAGTACACGGACAAGTACACGGACAAGTACACGGACAAGTACACGGACAAGTACACGGACAAGTACACGGACAAGTACACGGACAAGTACACGGACAAGTACACGGACAAGTACACGGACAAGTACACGGACAAGTACACGGACAAGTACACGGACAAGTACACGGACAAGTACACGGACAAGTACACGGACAAGTACACGGACAAGTACACGGACAAGTACACGGACAAGTACACGGACAAGTACACGGACAAGTACACGGACAAGTACACGGACAAGTACACGGACAAGTACACGGACAAGTACACGGACAAGTACACGGACAAGTACACGGACAAGTACACGGACAAGTACACGGACAAGTACACCGACAGGTACACGGACAGGTACATGACAGGTACACGGACAGGGAAGGTTTTAAGGGATATGGGGCAAATGTGGTCAGGTGGGACTAACTTAGATGGGGTATCTTGGTCAGCGTGTACAAGATGGTCTGAAGATAGACACAAAAAGCTGGAGTATCTCAGCGGGACAGGCAGCATCTCTGGAGAGAAGGAATGGATGAAGTTTCTGGTCAAGACACTTTTTCAGACTGAAAGTCATGGGAAAGGGAAACAAGATATATACACAATGATGTTGAGAAATATAGAACGATGAATGAATGAAAGATATGAATGATATTGAACTCTCTAACTTCAGGTAACCCCGGCATTCCCTCTCTCCCCATCCCTGCCCCACCCAAATCTCACCAGCTTCTCGTTTTCACCCAACAAACGGCTAACAATGGCCTGTTTCCTTTCATTGTTCATTATTCTCCCTCTACATCATCGTCTATATCTCTCGTTTCCCTTTCCCGTGACTTTCAGTCTGAAGAAGGGTCTCGACCCGAAACGTCACCCATTCCTTCTCTCCAGAGATGCTGCCTGTCCCGCTGAGTTACTCCAGCTTTTTGTGTCTATCTTCAGTTTAAACCAGCATCTGCGGTTCCTTCCTACACAGATGTTCTGAAGGGCATGTTTCTGTGCTGTGCGTCTCGGAACCTGTCACTTGTGATCTTCCCAAGCTAACAATGGACAGCCCTGATTCTGTCCTGGCCTCTTCTTGCCTCCAGCTCTTCACCCCTTCATCCCCTCACCCCCTACTTTCAGTCTGAAGAAGGGTTCCGACCTGAAACATCGCCCATCCATGTTCACTCTTGAGGAGCAGTCCAACAATTCCCATTCAAGCAATCCTTTGGAATCACAAACAGTAAATGCTGGGAACCCGCGCCACATCTGGCCACATCTGCAGGAAGCAAAACAGTTCATATTTGGGGGCTGTAACTCTTCCTGAAAATTAGAGAAAATATTTCTCCCCTTTCCCAACTTGAACAGATAGTTTCTCTCTCTCCGCGGATGCTGCCTGACCTGCTGAGTGTTTCCAGCATTTTCTGTTTCTGTTTCACATTTCTAACATCTGCAATTTTTTATCGTGATTTTTCAAAGCAGTAGAGTCATGGGCCTGTCCCACTTGGCGATTTTCTTTGGCAACTGCCGGCGACTGTCGTAGTTGTAGCATGTCGCCCCAAAACCGGCGACACCCTACTACAGCACCTACGTCAGGAGAAGTCAAACTACTCTCATTGGCGTCAAACCCACTGTCGCCAAAAAAATTAGCAGCGACCATAAAGACGCTACGACTTTTTGCGCGACTGAGGAGACGACTCCCGGCGAACATGTGGCGTCAAACTAGTGGCCTGTAGTTGCCTCAAAAATCACCTAAGTGGGACAGGCCCATAAGGCTGCATGTGCAATACACCTCAGTTTAAATAACACACAGGTGCTGGAGCAGCATATCTGGAGGTCATGGATATGCGATGTTTCAGGTTGGGACCCTTCTTCAGACCACCTGAAACGTCACCTATCCATGTCCTAGATTCTGGCTGAGCTGCTGATGTACTTTGTGTTCTGCTCAAGATTCCAGCGTCCAAAGTCCTTCACATGTCGTAGGAGTTGAATTGGGCCATTCGGCCCATCTAGTCTACATTCAATCATGGCTGATCTATCTCTCCCTCGTAACCACATTCTCCTGCCTTCTCCCCATAAGCTTTGACGCCTTTGCTGGCCAAGAAACTATCTATCTCTGCTTTAAAAATATCCAATGGCGGCCACCACAGTCTTCTGTGGCAATGAGTTTCACAAATTCACCACCCTCTGGTTAAAGAAGTTCCTCCTAATCTTTCTAAAGGTAGGTCTTTTAATTCTGAGGCTGTGCCCTCTGGTCCTAGACTCTCCCACTAGTGGAAACATCCTCTCCACATCCACTCTATCCAGGCCTTTCACTATTCGGTCAGTTTCAATGAGGTGTCCCCCCTCATTCTTCTAAGCTCCAGCGAGTACAGGCCCAGTGCCGACAAACGCTCATCATATGTTAACCCATTCATTGCTGTTTCTCAACGTTCCAATGCAATGACTCAAACACCGGTGGCTCATCCATGACATTGTGTCTCCACAGGACGCTGCATCGCTGTGCTCACAGAAAGGAGGGAACGTCATGGAAGGGTGGCTTTACAAAGCCCACATGAACAACACCATGAGTGTAACCATCCGGGTAAGACCACGGCTGCTGGCATGGAGAGGGATGGATAAACGATGGCTCAAGTCTGATCAAACGTCAACTATCCATCCCCTCCACAGATGCTGCCTGACCCGCTGAGTTACTCCAGCACTCTGTAAAACGTCACCTATCCATGTTCTCCACAGATGCTGCCTGACCCGCTGAGTTACTCCAGCACTCTGTGAAACGTCACCTATCCATGTTCTCCACAGATGCTGCCTGACCCGCTGAGTTACTCCAGCACTCTGTGAAACGTCACCTATCCATGTTCTCCACAGATGCTGCCTGACCCGCTGAGTTACTCCAGCACTCTGTGAAACGTCACCTATCCATGTTCTCCACAGATGCTGCTTGACCCGCTGAGTTACTCCAGCACTCTGTGAAACGTCACCTATCCATGTTCTCCACAGATGCTGCCTGACCCGCTGAGTTACTCCAGCACTCTGTGAAACGTCACCTATCCATGTTCTCCACAGATGCTGCCTGACCCGCTGAGTTACTCCAGCACTCTGTGAAACGTCACCTATCCATGTTCTCCACAGATGCTGCCTGACCCGCTGAGTTACTCCAGCACTCTGTGAAACGTCACCTATCCATGTTCTCCACAGATGCTGCCTGACCCACTGAGTTACTCCAGCACTCTGTGAAACGTCACCTATCCATGTTCTCCACAGATGCTGCCTGACCCGCTGAGTTACTCCAGCACTCTGTGAAACGTCACCTATCCATGTTCTCCACAGATGCTGCCTGACCCACCCGCTGAGTTACTCCAGCACTCTGTGTTTTCGCTTACTTTAATTTCATTAATTACAAATGGATGGCCGATATTTGTTAAATCTTCTGATATTTACCATCTCCTGGTGGTTTGATTCTGCCGAAACTATCAAGCACCACAGACATATTCAGCCTGGGATCTGATATCTTTTATAAGCCTCGAACTGATATTGCAGCCCAGTTTTGTAGATTCAGGTCTGCATTGCATTGCCGAATCCTGGAACATTGATTGATCAGCTGAGAGGTAACGGCACCATTTATTCCAACCAAATAAACTTCTGTTTCTCTGCAGGTATTCAAGAGAAGATTCTGTTACCTCACCCAACTTCCCGATGGCTCCTACAGTCTCTGTTTCTGCAAAGACGAGAAGGGTTTCAAGGAGTCTAAAGGATCGATATTTTTGGATTCTTGCATTGATGTTGTTCAGGTATATCTTCAACATATTCTTCAACATATTTGCTGGCTAATAATCCAAATGCATCTCATGTGGAAATTCAGTCTGACCCAAAAACTAGCGATTGTAAACCCTTGCCTATCTCTCTCAGTGAGAAAGGGGCTTGATCAGTCTGCAGTGAATTGGTTTGTTTAGTTTGTCAATGTCAATGTCAATTTTATTCGTCACATGCTACCCAAAGGTGCAGTGGAATGAATTTGCCAGCGGCGATACCCTTAAAAAGAACACACAATACACAATAAGATTTAACACAAACATCCACCACAGTATTCTTCACTGTGGTGGAAGGCAATAAAGTTCAGCCAGTCCTCCTCCTTTGTTCACCCGTGGTCGGGGCCATGAACCCTCCGTAGTCGCCGCTACAGACGGCCCGATGTACAGGCCCTCTGGTCGGGATGATTGAAACTCCGACGTCGGGACGGTCAAACACACTCCTTGGAGGTCCTGAATCGCCGCTTTCTTACCGGAGACCGCGGCCTCAGGATGTTATAGGCCGCAGGCCGGCGGTCGGGACTCTTCTCCCGCGATCCCCGGGAGGGAACCATGCCCTTCGGCCCACCGACCAGCGATCTACGCACATTTGCACTATCCTACACACATTGGGGACAGTTTACAATTATACCAAGCTAAAGAACTTACAAACCTGTACGTCTTTGAAATGTGGGAGTAAACCGGAGCACCCAGAGGAAACCCACACAGTCACAGGGAGAACGTTGAAACTCCATACAAACAGCACCCGTAGTCAGGATTGAACCTGGGCCGTGGCAGCGTGAGGCAGCAACTCTACCGCTGCACCACCGTGCTGCCCAGCATATTTCTTATTACTTGTTGCTTGAATCATTCAGGTGTCCAATCTCCCATCAGTCTCCCTCTGTCATTATGATTCAATGGAGAGTTTGGCCCACTGAACCGGAGTTTGAAGCATCAAGACCAGGGGAAGCCATTTGTCTTTCATCGATGTTGACCCGAACTCCAGGAGGCTAATTCGCCGTTGCTCCACATGCTCCACGTCCCACTTGGTGATTTTTTCGGCGACTGCTGGCGTCATATCAGGGTCGCCAAAAAATTTAGAACATTTCAAAATCCAGCGGCAACAAAAAAATGTTGCTACACTTGAAAAAACACCGCGCGTCAATACGTCATCACGTCGAGAATATTTCAGTGACCTGATACGTCAGTCAATGATGACGGCAGTTGCCGAAAAAATCGCCAAGTGGGACAGGCCCTTTGAACAATAAAAAATAAAGATCTTGTTTCACAGTCCTCCATATCCACACTCCTGGGGGAGAGGGGTGGGGAGAAGAGGATTAAGGGGTTTTGTACAGTTGTGCCACATGGAAGCAGACCCTTTGGCCCATTGAGGTGATACTATCACCCATACAGATTTTTGCACCAGGAATACGTCTGACCCATCTAATCTCCGCATTATTTAGTGTTGCCCACAGCCTCGTGTCCCGTTGGTCTTCCCTGGTTCTTTCTCCCCTCCTTTACCCATTCTATCCCTTTCTCCTCGTTACCAAGACTTGTTACCCCTCCCACCTAGTTCCATCTGCCCACCGCCCACATGTCTGCGTCCTTCCTGATTCTATTGGCACTTGAACACGCCGACATTCTCTTCCCAAACACTCCCAGAGATCCTCCTCGCATCACGTTTGGTTGGTTCCCAGCATTCCACGTTCCCGTGTTATTAATATCTGGCAATGGGAAAAGTGTCTACCAGTTCAGTTGCGAGGGCAACCATCCCTGCTTCTCCTGTCCCTCCTCCTCAGTCTCCATCTCAGGTCCATTGCTCCTGAACCCCCTCTACAACCTCCACCTCTTTCCTAAGATGTGGTGCCCAGAACTGCAGTGTTTTTCCCTTTAACTTATTTTCCAAGACAGCATTTGACAAAATGAAAATTTCGCTAGATCTGCATTAAATTATCCCGGGACGCGACTTCCACTATCCTATGGGGAAGAAGCTTCCAAAGACCCTTGACTTGAGAGCGAAAATTTTCATCTCGTGGTCTCGAGCTTCCCCCTCAAGTGGAAACCTCCTCTCCACATCCACCCCGACAAGACCCCGTAGGGTCTCATTGTATCTGTTGTCCCTCTCTCCCGCTTCTATACAGTAGATACAACCCAGCCCCTCTAAACGTTCTTCTTACGACAAGGGCGGCACGGTGGCACAGCGGTAGAGTTGCTGCCTCACCGCGCCAGGGACCCGGGTTCAATCCTGACTGCGGGTGCTGTCTGTACGGAGTTTGCACGTTCTCCCCGTGACCTGCGTGGGGATTTCTCCGAGATCTCTGGTTTCCTCCCACACTCCAAAGACGTACGGGTTTGTACTCTAAATGGCTTTGGTAAATTTAGTAAATTGGCCCTCGTGTGTGCAGGAGGATGGCGTTAGTGTACGGGAATCGCTGGTCGGCGCGGAGGGCCTGTTTCCGTGCTGAATCTCCAAACAAAATAAAACCTGATAAAGCCGTCCCCGATAATCGTCCCATCAAACTGTGAGGCCATTTAGTGGCAGTGCACGGGAACTAGATCCTAGCCTCTGCTGCGAGTCCAGTGCTCGGGCACTAAATCCATGCACCTGCTTCCACCGCCAGTGTTCCAAGATGCGGCGTTACGGCTTTGAGCTCCGAATGCAGGAGAAGTGCAGCTATCACTTGGCAGCGGAGAGTGAGCAGGAGATGGACGAGTGGATAACAACTCTGCGGAAAGTCATCCAGAGCAACTTTGACGGTTCCATGTCAGAGAGGAGGAACGGCGACTTGTCAGAGACGGGAATCGGTAATTAACTCTTGCACAAGGGAACTGCTGTGGGGGTGGACAAAGAAGGACTGCGTAATGGCCCTGTCCCACTGTACGAGTTCATTCCAAGAGCTCTCCCGAGTTTAAAAAAAAATCAAACGCGTGGTAAGCACGGAGAATGAACGTAGCGGGTACGTCGGAGCTCGGGGAGACTCGCTAACGGCAGGTACTCGGGAAGACTCGTGAAGATTTTTCAACTTGTTGAAAAATGTCCACGAGAGCCCCGAGTACCGATGAGCGGCCATTACCGTAAATCTCCGAGTTCGAATCAGGGCAAACTGGGGAGAGCTCTTGGAATGAACTCGTATAGTGGGACAGGGCCATAACTTTGTCAGCGCCGTAGCTGGCCGCCATCTGTATTCCTTGGGTATTCCAGCAAAGAATTTCACTCTGCCTTGTCACGGGTGACAATAAAGTATCCCATGCCACATAGAACGCGGAACAGCACAGGAACAGGCCCTTTAGCCCACAATGTCTGTGCCGAACATGATGCCAAGTTAATCCCCTCTGCCTGTAGGTGATGCTTATCCATCCCTTCCCTGCATATCCCCTGCGTCTATCTAAAAGCCACTTAAATACCACTATGGCATCTACCACCATCATCTCAAGAAGCAGGTTCCAGGCACCCACCACCCTCTGTGTACAATCACTTGCACTGCACATCATCTGTACACCTTGACCCACTCACTTTAAAGCCATGTTGTTTAGTATTTGATATTCCCATTCTGGGATGATGCTTCTGACTCTCTACTGCATCTATGCCTTCCATCAGTTTAATGTATCCAGAAAGTCTCCCTCCAGCTTCCAGCATTCCAGAGAAAACAATCCCAGTTCCTGCATCGTCTCCTTGTTGCTGTTATCCCCTGATGCAGACAGCATCCAGTGTACAAATTGCTGTTGTAGCTACAGAGAAAGTTTATTGAGTCATCCTGAACCGTGTGGAAACAGGCCCTTCAGCCCAACTTGCTCACACTGGCCAACATGCCCCATCTACACTATTCCCACTTGTGTCAATAATACACAATTGCCCGGGCCACTATAGGGTGGATTGGAAGATTGGGAATGAATCCTTGGCATATGAGCAGTCCGTACAGTCCATGCTTTTTTCTCTAACGTAGATAAAAATGCTGGAGAAACTCAGCGAGTGAGGCAGCATCTATGGAGTGAAGGAATAGGTGACATTTCGGGTCGAGACCCTTTTTCAGGGCAGGTTATTGTACACAGAGGGTGTTGGGTGCCTGGGACATGCTTTTCTCTCTGGTCCTCCTGATGAGGGATAGGATCACATTGACTCACTTCCCCCCGACCCCACGCCTGGGCTCTGGTCTGGACCAGCCTCGTGTCGATGCTGAGATCACGCCCTCGCTGGGACAGGCATCTTCTGAAAGCCTCTGTTTGTTTTCCAGACGAAGACTCCTTGAGCCAAGGCAAATCTGAAACCATGATGGAGAGTCTGGAGAAAAGTATGCACCCTGAGTTAATGAAGGTGATCTCATTTATGATTGTTTGATTGGAAGTGACTTATAGACAGGTTTATAGGTGAACTAGACCAAGTGGTCCCGTTCCCCCCCCCTACACACACACTAACCACCCCCCCTACACACACACACACACACACACCAACCCCCCCACAAACACACACACCAACCCCCCCCCCCCACACACACACACATACACACACTAACCACCACCCTTGATATTATATTAATATTATTCATTTGCTTGTTTTACCCCACCCCCCGCCCTATCCACTCACACATAGCCCCCAACTCGCAGGCACGTTTGGAGAGGGAGAGAGGGCAGGGGCAGAGGGTAAAATTGTAAATTGGTCCTAGTGTGTAGGATAATTTAATGTCTGGGGATCGCTGGTTGGCACAGACTCAGTGGGCCAAAGGGCCTGTTTCCACGCCATGTATCAAAAGTGTAAAACTGCACACTGACGTCTAGTGTGAATGATATTCTGAGAGTCACAGATGTGCAGCAAAACATGATGCAACGATAAACTAATGTTTTAATGTCCATGTGCATATCCAAAAGCCTCTTGCCTTCATTAAACACAACTGTTGTATCTGCATCCATTGCTATCTCTGGCAACACCAGTGGGGAAAGTTGCTAACGTTTCGCTTTCTTTACCCCCTCTTTATCTAGTATGCCCGTGAATCAGATTACCACAACAAACTCAGCCGGAACGAAGGCAGATGTAAACTCTTTGCGATGGATGCGGAGGCACAGGTACAGATGGCGGCAGCGTGTTCTACTGCATAAAGTACAGGCAGTTAATGTGACAGTGTGACATGAAACCTTGCATTGTATCCAATGAACTGTGACAATGGGGAAATGGGGTTTACATCCAGAGCAATAAGTTATTTTACCCCCACATGATTGTCCAAAATAAACTTATTTTTAACAGCAATAAGTTTATATTTGTTACTGAAAGCTAAAGTAATAAAGGCTGCATGTCACATTGTTCAATAGAGTATCGTTTATTGTTTATGTCATGTGCACTGAAAAGCTTTTGTTGTGTGCTAACCAGTCAGCGGAAAGACAACACATGATTGCAGTCGAGCGGTCCACAGTGTACAGATACATGATAAAGGGAATAACGTTTAGTGCAAGGTAAAGCCAGTAAAGTCCGATCAAAGATAATCCATCAAGTGGCAAAGGAAGTGATTGCTTGCCAATTTCCATGGCTTCCCATTGTGAAACTGACAGACTGGGTTATTAAAAGTCAATGGAGTCTGATTACTGCGGGGAGGTTGCATGGAAACACTTTTTTTCTGAAACTGTTGTTTTTCCAAGACAGCATTTGTCTTGCATGTGAATTTCCAAAGTAGCATTTAAGTGGTTGTCTAGCTTATGGTTGAAATCGCTTTATAGCCAATTTGGCCCCAATAATACATAAATTGTGTTTCCTAATTCAATAATTGGTTTATATTCAATTTGCTGTGTGAAAAAATACAATAGAGCAAAAATGCAATCAAGTGTACTTGAAGAAGCGTCTCGACCCGAAACGTCACCTATTCCTTTGCTCCATAGATGCTGCCTCACCTGTTGAGTTCCTCCAGCATTTTTCTATACACTATCCTCCATCGCTTTTTGTATTTATTGAATTAAATGTTTCCACCCCCAGTTTGAGGCAGTTTCATAAATCTCCTGATTTTTGTTGTTGTAATTTTACATGCAAGATTAGAGCTTATAGAATCAGACAGCATGGAAACAGGCCCTTCAGCCCAACTTGCCCATGCTGACCAATATGCCCCATCTGCATTTGTCCCACCTGTCCATGTTTGGCCTCCATCCTCCCAACCTATCCAACCCATGTACCTGTCCAAGTGTATTTTAGATGTTGTTATAGTCCCTGCCTCAACTACCTCCTCCAGCAGCTCGTTCTGTACATCCACCACCCTCTGCGTGAAGAAGCTCTCTCTCAGGTTCCTATTAAATCTTTCTCCTCTCACCTTAAACCTGTGTCCACTGGTTCTTGACCCTCGAGTCTCCCTAAAAGACTCTGTGCATTTGCCCGATCTATTCCCCTCACGGTGTTGTACAGTGTATTTATTGTAGGTCACGTTTGTACCCAGAGGAGAATGAAGCAAGGATGCTCGAGCTGTGCATCACTTGGTCAGGTTCCGCATTCTTCGTACGGCAGCTACAGAGAGTGAGGAGTGACCTTGTGCTCTCATGAAAGGCCCAACTTGTTGTTGGTACGATCGACATCAGTTGACTGAGATGGGATGGGCAGGCAGTCACTGGAGAGGAATGGGAACCAAAGTCAGAACCATGTGTCTCCATTAAGTCCATCTACACTTCTACACCTCACGCTGCCTCGGCAAGGCCAGCAGCATAATCAAGGGCAAGTCGCACCCTGGCCAATCCCTCATCTCCCCTCTCACTTCAGGCATGAGGTACAGAAGTGTGGAAACGGACACCTCCACACTCGGGGACAGTTTCTTCCCAGCTGTTATCAGGCATCTGAACCATCCTCACCAACTAGAGAGCGGTCCTGACCTACTATCTACCTCATTGGAGACTCCTGGACTCTCTTTAATCAGACTTTACTGGACTTACATAGAAACATTGAAAATATGAGCAGGAGGAGGCCATTCGGCCCTTCGAGCCAGCACCCCCATTCATAGTGATCAAGGCTGATCATCCCCTATCAATAGCCCGTGCCTGCCTTCTCCCCATATCCTTTGACTCCACTAGCCCCTAGAGCTCTATCTAACTCTCTCTTAAATCCATCCAGTGACTTGGCCTCCACTGTCCTCTGTGGCAGGGAATTCCACAAATTCACAACTCTCTGGGTGAAAAAGTTTTTTCTCACCTCAGTCTTAAATGACCTCCCCTTTATTCTAAGACTGTGGCCCCTGGTTCTGGACTCGCCCAACATTGGGAACATTTTTCCTGCATCTAGCTTGTCCAGTCCTTTTATAATTGTATATGTTTCTATAAGACCCCCCCTCATCCTTCTAAACTCCAGTGAATACAAGCCTAGTCCTTCCTCATATGACAGTCCCGCCATCCCAGGGATCAATCTCGTGAACCTACGCTGCACTGCCTCAATCACAAGGATGTCCTTCCTCAAATTAGGAGACCAAAACTGTACACAATACTCCAGATGTGGTCTCACCAGAGCCCTATACAACTGCAGAAGAACCTCTCTACTCCTATACTGAAATCCTCTTGTTATGAAACCTTATAACAAGACTTAATCTTGCACTAAACATTATTCCCATTATCCTGTATCTGTACACTGTGGGCAGCTTGATTGTAATCATGTATTGTCTTTCCGCTGACTGGATAGCGCGCACCGTACCGTTTTTCACTGTACCTTGGTACACGTGACAATAAACTAAACTAAACTAAACTGAGGGTACACAAAAATGCTGGAGAAACTCAGCGGGTGCAGCAGCATCTATGGAGCGAAGGAAATAGGCAACGTTTCGGGCCGAAACCCTTCTTCAGACTAAACTGAGCTTCTGCCAAGAGTCAAGAGTGTTTTAGAGTCAGGATGTCACAGATAGGACAATGGAATTCTCTCTTTCTGCAGCACAACAGAATATGTAAACATAGTACATAACGGGAGAAGCAAAAAGTTCATTGTGTCTATATACACATACTCAATAAATAACAAATATAGTGCACTAATAATAATAGTCTGTTGTAGTTCAGAGTTTATTTGATGTTGTGTTTAATAGCCTGATGGCTGTGGGGAAGAAGCTGTTCCTGAACCTGGACGTTACAGTTTTCAAGCTCCTGTACCTTCTTCCCGAAGGCAGTGGTGAGATAAGGGTGTGACCAGGATGGTGTGGGTCTCTGATGATGTTGGCTGCCTTTTTGAGGCAGCGACTTCGATAGATCCCTTTGACGGTGGGGAGGTCAGATCCGGTGATGGACTGGGCCTTGTGTCTGTTTGAGAACTGAAGGAGAAGGAGGAATGCAACCGGAACAGAGCACAGCCAAGTCTTTGTGGGAACTACTTGTGTGATGCATGTTCATCCACTTCTGACGTCAGCTGTTAAAAACCATGTGTCACATTTTAATTTAAGAAACTGGACTTTTCGGGCATTGAACCAGAGGTGAGGCCTTTGGAGGAAAAGTTTGGCAAGCGCTTTCTGGTCAAGTGCCACAACTTGAGTTTCGCTCTGCAAGGCCTGGTCAGTGAGCAGGGAGATGGAACAGTGACCAACGTGAGTTGTCTTTGTCTTAATCCCTTCAATGATCGGTTTATGAAATATAAATGCTCCGTTAAAACAATTGATGAAGGTATGTGTGTTTGAACATAGCACCCAGTTAAGTAAGCCGCATAAGTGATAAGAACGAGTTTTATAGACAATAGGTGCAGGAGTAGGCCATTCGGCCCTTCGAGCCAGCACCGCCATTCAATGTGATCATGGCTGATCATCCACAATCAGTACCCCATTCCTGCCTTCTCCCCATATCCCCTGATGGGGGCGCTGAAGATGGGGCCTACTTGTAAACGTCACCTATCCATGTTCTCCACAGATGCTGCCTGACCCACCCGCTGAGTTACTCCAGCACTCTGTGAAACGTCACCTATCCATGTTCTCCACAGATGCTGCCTGACCCGCTGAGTTACTCCAGCACTCTGTGAAACGTCACCTATCCATGTTCTCCACAGATGCTGCCTGACCCGCTGAGTTACTCCAGCACTCTGTGAAACGTCACCTATCCATGTTCTCCACAGATGCTGCCTGACCCGCTGAGTTACTCCAGCACTGTGTGAAACGTCACCTATCCATGTTCTCCACAGATGCTGCCTGACCCGCTGAGTTACTCCAACACTCTGTCTTGGTTTCATCCAGAATGTTGGGTATCTATCTCCAGACTCCCACAAGGGGTCTCCTGGTATGAATGGAACAATTCTGCTGTGTGCATTCATTCTGGAATTCAAGGAATGTCAGTATTGGCTGCGGAGGGCTGGATTGGTATGAAATTGAATCATTACCGCTCCTATTTTTAAAAGGTTTCACTTTGTTTAGGAAGGCTACAGACAGTCAAAGAGTTGTACAGCATGAAAACAGCATGAAAACTGCCTTTCAGCCCATCTAGTCCAAGTCTGCAAACTGGGCTAGTCCCATTTGCCTGCATTTGACCTCGAGACCCCAAACCCTTTCCATTTATCATTCCAAATGTCTTTTAGAATGTCTTATTGTATCCACTTCTCTCTCTTCCTCTGGCAGCTCATTCCAGATATGACCACTCAATGAGTAAAAGTATTGCCCCTGAGATCGCTCTTAAATCTCTCCCCTCTCACCTTAAGCTTGTGCCCTCTAGTTTTAGAACCCTCCTCCTTAGAAAATAAACTGAGAGTTCTCAACTCTGTCTCTGAAACTTATTTCAGAATCACAGAGCATGAAGACACATCCTTTGGCCCAAACCCCCCCATGCCGACCAACATGTCCAATCTAATCTCGTCCCATTTGCCCCCGTTTAGCCTGAAAGGGTTCAGAAAAGATTCACGAGGATGTTGCCAGGACTAGAGTATAGGGAGAGGTTGAGAAGGCTGGGTCACTATTCGTAGGAGGATGAGGGGAGATCTTCTAGAGGTACACACAATAATGAGAGGAATAGACCGGGTAGATGCCCAGAGTCTCTTGCCCAGAGTAGGGGAATCGAGGACCAGAGGACATAGGGTCAAGGTGAAAAGATTTAATAGGAATTAAAGGGGTAACTTTTTCACACAGAGGGTGGTGGGTGTATGGAACAAGCTGCCAGAGGAAGTACTTGAGGCTGGGACTATCCAAACATTTAAGAAACAGTTAGACAGGTACATGGACAGGACAGGTTTGGAGGGATATGGACCAAGCACAGGCAAGTGGGACTAATGTAGCTGGGACATTATTGGCCGGCGTGGGTGAGTTGGGCCGAAGGGCCTGTTTCCACACTGCATCACTCTATGACTCCATCCCTCTTCCCTCTTTCATGAAGGTGTCTGGTGAGAAGAAGAGGGTTCCTCCTAGGGACCAGTCCAGTGTTTACCTTTCAGTCAGTGCCTCCTGCTGGTTTAGCAGGGTATTGCTATGGGATCAATATGCGTGGTTCTGCGCTTCAATCATGAGTACATGTGGAAGATTCCGTGGTGGTGTTGATTGATCAATAGATACATAGACAATAGGTGCAGGAGGAGGCCATTCAGCCCTTCGAGCCAGCACCGCCATTCATTGTGATCATGGCTGATCATCCCCAATCAGTACCCCGTTCCTGCTTTCTCCCCATATCCCTTGATTCCGTTAGTGCTAAGAGCTATATCTAACTCTCTCTTCAAAACATTCAGTGAATTGGCCTCCACTGCCTTCTGTGGCAGAGAATTCCACAGATTCACAATTCTCTGGGTGAAAGGGTTTTTCCTCATCTCAGTCCTAAATGGCCTACCCCTTGTTCTTAAACTGCGGCCCCTGTTTCTGGACTCCCCCAACATCGGGAAAATGTTTTCTGCATCTAGCCTGTCAAATCCCTTAAGAATTTTATATGTTTCTACAAGATTCCCTCTCATCCTTCTAAATTCTAGAGTATACAAGCCCAGCCGCTCCATTCTATCCACATATGACAGTCCCGCCATCCCGGGAATTAACCTGGTGAACCTACCCTGCACTCCCTCAATAGCAAGAATGTCCTTCCTCAAATTAGGAGACCAAAACTGTACATGATACAGCGTGGAAACATGCCCTTCACCCCACCGAGTCCACGCTGACCATCGATCACCCGTTGAATTAAGTTCTTAGTTATCCCACTTTCTCATTCACTTCCCACACGATGGAGGAAATTTACAGGCAAGTAACCTACAAACTTGACATCTTTGGGATGTGGGAGAAAAGCAGAGTACCCGTAGGATACCGGAGCACCTGGAGGAAACCCACGTGGTCACTGGGAGAACATACAAACCTGTGTGGGTTGTTCAGTCATTGCTTGTACTGGAGTGGGACGATGCAGGATGCTAGATAAATGAACATGGGCACCTTGTGTTAAAAATGGAATGGTTTGTGATTTTGTTGGTGAAGTGTATGTGGCGACTCTTTGTGTGCCTCGTTTGTGGATCTCACTGTGACTGGTCACGATAAACTGTCATCGCCCATTGGGGTGATGAACCCTGCCCACGTCACCCTCATTGCCACCTCTCTCCGTGCCCATGTGCCAACTACAGCTGGAGCCCTTCTTCGTCACGCTGGCGCTGTTCGACACGAACAACAACTGCAAGATCTCCGAGGATTTCCAGGTGGACCTGAACCCGCCAGCTGTGCGGCAGATGTTGCAGGGCGGCACGGAGGAAGGGGCGGTGAACGGGAAGACCGGCGAGAGTCCTGGCAGACGGGCAAGGGCGGTGGACGAGGCGTTGCTCCGCTACCCCAGAGAGGTACGTCGCTGACACAGTGGGGGGTCAGATACCTCAGTACAGGGGGGCTCTGATACTGTGGGGGTCTGACACACCGACACAGGGGGGCTCTGATACTGTGGGGGTCTGACACACCGACACAGGGGGCTCTGATACTGTGGGGGTCTGGTGCCCATGATAGGGGGGCTCTGATACTGTGGGGTCCGACACACCGACACAGGGGCTCTGATACTGTGGGGGTCTGGTGCCCATGACAGGGGGGGGGTCTGACCGAATGGGGGTCCTTGGCATGATGGGGGGAGTGGGGGGGGTCTTGGATACAGTGGGGTTCAATGCTCCAACATGGGGGTCTCTGATACTGGGGGGTCTGGTGCCCATTACGGGGGGGTCTGATCGAATGGGGGTCCATGGCATGATGGGGGGGGAAAGTCTTGGATACAGTGGGGTTCAATGCTTCAACACGGGGGTCTCTGATGCTGTGGGGGTCTGATACCCCAGTACAGGGGTCTCTGATAGAATGGGGGTTGATACCCCAGGATGGGGAGGGGGTCTCTCAGACAGTGACTGTTTGATACCACTGCACGGGTATCTCCGAGGGTCCGACATCCCACACGGGGTCTCTGATGCAGTGCTGCCCCAACATGGGGTCTGTTGACGGTCCAATATCCCAACACGGATGGGGGGGGGGGAGGGGGAGGTTGACGTCTGACACACCGAGGGTCTATTACCCCAACACTGGGGTCTCCGAGTCTCACTCCCTATCACCGGGGGTCTACGACACAATGGGGGTTCGTTACCCTAAATGGGGGCTAACCGATAGTGAGGGGGCCCGTCATTCCAAATCAGAGGGTCTGTGATGCACGGAGGGTCTGACACCCCAACACTGGAGCCTCTGACAAACGAGGGTCTCTCACCCTAAACAAGGGTGTCTGGCACAGTGGGGGTCCCACTCCCCATCTCAGGGAGACTCTGACACGGTGAGGATCTGTACCCCAAATCAGGGGGACTCAGACACTGTGGAGGGCCAATACCGCCAGACAGGGGGTCCCTGATAGAACGAGGGTGGCCAGTTGTCCCAGCTCATCTCCAACATCTCAGGTCAGGGACTTCCTGAATCGGGTACTAATGTTGCCCTGTGCTGTGGGCAATGCCCCTGAATGAATCAGTGGACGAGCGCTGGATTGCCTGTCAATTGGCCATTGTCCTGGTTATTGGCCATTGTCCTGGTTATTGGCCATTGTCCTGGCCATTGTCCTGGCCATTGTCCTGGCTATTTGTCCTGGCTATTTGTCCTGGCTATTTGTCCTGGCTATTTGTCCTGGCTATTTGTCCTGGCTATTTGTCCTGGCTATTTGTCCTGGCTATTTGTCCTGGCCATTGTCCTGGCCATTATCCTGGCCATTTGTCCTGGCCATTATCCTGGCCATTTGTCCTGGGCTGGCCACAGATGTCCTGAACCATGTTGTCATGGGGCACTATCTTGTGTGTAATGAAGGTGAATGAACGGTGTACTAGGTGGGGTCTGTGCCGGCCGTTGTGTGACCACTGTGTGTGTGTGTGTGTTTACCACAGGGATTATTCTCCGTCACCGCCCCACACCCAGATATCTACCTGGTGGCCCGTGTGGAGAAGGTGCTGCAGGGCGGGATCGCGCAGTGTGTCGAACCGTACATTAAAGGTTCTGACACCAGCAAGGTATGTCCATGGTCTCGTGCTCCAGGCCTCACATGAAGAGGCCCTCATTATAATGCGCTCTCCTCTACATCCTCACATCCACCAGCACGCTGCCTGGATCACAGCCACAGGCAGCGATTGGATGGACTCGGATTGTTTTCTCTGGAACGTCGGAGGTTGAGGGGAATCTTAATGGAAATATATAAAATTATGAGAGGCATAGACGGGGTAGACAGTCAGAACATTTTTTTCCAGGGGGAAATGTCTGTCACTAGAGGGCATAAGTACAAGGTGTGGGAGGGAATGTTTAAAGGAGATGAACTTCTTCAAAATACTCAGCTTGTTCATGAAGCTAGATTACCCAAACACAAAACCATGCTGACTAGGCCTCAGCAGTCCTTGCCTTTTCAAATGCAGATAGATCAAATCTCTTGGTGTCCTCTCCAGTAACTTTCCAACAAATTACATCAGGCTCACCGTCCTGTAGTTCCCTGCCTTGTCCTGGCTGCCCTTCTTTAATTAAATCACAACAGTAGCCACCCTCCAGTCTTCCAGCACCTCTCCCGTTGACCAATGAAGTGTAAAGATCTCCCTGTCGGGGGCACCCAGTAATTCCTTTGCTGGCTTCTCACAATGTCCGAAGCCCAGTGGTGTGGACAGTCCCAGTGGTGTGGACAGTCCCAATGGTGTGGACAGTTTCAATGGTGTGGTCAATCCCAGTGGTGTGGACAGACCCAGTGGTGTGGACAGACCCAGTGGTGTGGTCAATCCCAATGGTGTGGACAGACCCAGTGGTGTGGACAGACCCAGTGGTGTGGACAGACCCAGTGGTGTGGTCAATCCCAGTGGTGTGGTCAATCCCAGTGGTGTGGACAGACCCAGTGGTGTGGACAGACCCAGTGGTGTGGACAGACCCAGTGGTGTGGACAGACCCAGTGGTGTGGACAGACCCAGTGGTGTGGACAGACCCAGTGGTGTGGACAGACCCAGTGGTGTGGACAGACCCAGTGGTGTGGACAGACCCAGTGGTGTGGACAGACCCACTGGTGTGGACAGACCCAGTGGTGTGGACAGACCCAGTGGTGTGGACAGACCCAGTGGTGTGGACAGACCCAGTGGTGTGGACAGACCCAGTGGTGTGGACAGACCCAGTGGTGTGGTCAGTCCCAATGGTGTGGTCAGTCCCAATGGTGTGGTCAGTCCCAGTGGTGAAGCAGGCTTCGAGTGTTGCTACAGATTTGAGTTTGCCTGTGGGGTGAGGCTGCATTTAACAGTTTAGATAGTAGTCTGAGTCCCACTGTTGGGACACTGCCAGGGAGGCCCAGCGGCCCAGCAGTAGAGTTGCTGCCTTACAGCACCAGAGACCTGGGTTTGATCCTGAGTACGGGTGCTGTCTGTGTGGAGTTCGTATGCTCCCCCCATGACCTGCCTGGGTTTTCTCCAGGAGATCCAGTTTCCTCCCACACTCCAACAACGTCCAGGTCTATAGGCTAATTGGCTTGGTATAAATGTAAATTGCCCCTAGTGTGTAGAATAGTGTTAGTGTGCGGGGATCGCTGGTCGGCGCGGACTCAGTGGGCCGAAGGGCCTGTTAACGAACGCACTGTTAACTCACGAGTTGAGATGCTTCAGAAGATCTATGATACAAAGAAGGAAATGTTGTATGAAAAGTATAGAGTTGATTTTATTCCTTGATTGAAGGTTTTACATCTGCGGTTACAGTATGTCCGGAACATATTAATATAAATTGTTATGCCACAGTGTGATGAGCAAACTCACCCATGTGGTTCCAAACAACCAGTTCAGTTACATCATCTTTATTTTCAGCACTGGGCAATAAAACATTGATGGTACACAAAAATGCTGGAGAAACTCAGCGGGTGCAGCAGCATCTATGGAGCGAAGGAAATAGGTAACGTTTCGGGCCGAAACCCTTCTTCGGCCCGAAACTTTACCTATTTCCTTCGCTCCACAGATGCTGCTGCACCCGCTGAGTTTCTCCAGCATTTTTGTGTACCTTCGATTTTCCAGCATCTGCAGTTCCTTCTTTAACAATAAAACATTGATGTTTGTCTGTGTGAAGCACAATCACACATTCATAGAAACATACAACAGGCCCTTCAGCCCCACAATGTCTGTACTGGACATGATGTCAAGATCACCGCTAATCTGCCTGCACATAACCCATATCCCTCCATTCCCTGCATATCCATGTGCCCATCTAAATGCCTCTGAAATGGCACTATCTGAAACGCACTCACCACCCGCTATGTAAAAAAACCTCTCCCCCCCCACCTCTCTCCCTCACCCCCTCTGTCCCCCTCCTCTCCCCCCTCTCTCTCTCTCTCTTTCTCTCTGCCCCCTCTCTATCTCTCTCTGCCCTCTCTCTCTGCCCCTCTATCTCTCTCTCTCTCTCTGTCTCTGCCCCTCTCTCTCTCTCTGCCCCTCTCTCTCTGTCTCTGCCTCTCTCTCTCTGTTTCTGCCCCCTCTCTCTCTCTGTCTCTGCCCCTCTCTCTGTCTCTGCCCCTCTCTATGTCTCTGCCCCTCTCTCTATGGCTCTGCCCCTCTCTCTCTGTCTCTGCCCCTCTCTCTCTCTGTCTCTGCCCCCTCTCTCTCTGCCCTCTCTCTACCCCCCCTCTCTCTCCCTCTCTACACGCCTGCGAGTTGGGGACTATGCATGAGTGGATAGGGCGGGAGATGGGGTAAAAGGAGCGAATGAATAATATTAATATAATATCAAGAGGGGGGGTCAGTGTGTATGTGTGGGGGGTGGTTGGTGTGTGTGACACCACAGCTCCCCCCCCCCCCCCGTAAACGCACATTGAGGGGACAGTAACCAACGGGTCCCACTTGCTCTAGTCTCCTTTAAACTTTGCCCCTCTCACTTTAAAGCTTTGCCCTCTAGTCTTTGATATTTCCATCTTGGGGAAAAGGTTCTGACTGTTTACCACATCTATGTTTCCAATGCCAGTTCCATGTCAGGGTGCCTTTGGTCCTTGGGTTTTGATTTTGTTTAGAGATACAGCGCAGAATCAGGCCCTTTGGCCCACCGAGTCCACGCCGACCAGCGATCACCCCGTATACTAGCACAATCCTACACACACTAGACATCATTCATCGAAGCCACTTAACCTACAAACCTGTGTGTCTTTGGAGTGTGGGAGGAAGCCGGAGCACCCGGAGAAAACTTGTGCAGGTCACGGGGAGAACGTGCGAACTCCGTACAGACAGCACCCGTAGTCAGGATGGAACCCGGGTATCTAGCGCTGTGAGGCAGCAACTCTACCGCTGCGCCACCGTGCTGTCCTTGGCCAGTTTTTTTATTGTCATTTGTACGAGGTACAGTGAAAAGCTTTGCATGCCCTCGATCAGATTAGACATACTACACATAAACACAAACGTCAAACACAATATGTGGAGCAAAGGGGAAGATACAGAGAGCAGAATATAGTTCTCAGCATTGTAGCGCATCAGTTCCACAGACAAAGTCCAATGTCCACAATGGGGTAGAGGTGAATCGGACAGTACCCTCGCTTATAGAAGGGCCGTTCAGAAGCCTGATAACAGAGGGGAAGAAGCTGTTCCTGAGTCTGTTCATTTAGATTTAGGTATAATATTGTCACGTGTTGTAGCTCGGGCTGCTCTCTGGTTGTTTGAGGATGGTTCAGTTGCCTGATAACAAAGGCTTTGTTTTGCGTGCTATCTAAACATTGTCATCATCGGCGGTCACTCGAAACGAGTATGACTGTCCTCTCATGGAGGATGCCTGTGTGTGACTTTGTTTAACGTGGGGAGACTGGTGCACAGACGGTCCATGACAGATCTGGGTCAGGATCCAGTGGCATGGAGTCCAAGACGACCAGAGACCCATTTCTGCTGCAGCCTTCATCCGCCTTCCCAGCCGTTGTGACGCTCCACTAAGGTCAGCCATCGTCCTCCGCCTGTTCCACCATTGAGGTCTTGGTTGGATCGCTCTTTGTCAGACACCTCCCCCTCGACCTTACTGCCATGGGTGGCCCTACCAGGAGCATAGCTCCAGACGGCATCGCTCTTAAGGGGTTGGACAGGCTAGATGCAGGAAGATTGCTCCCGATGTTGGGGAAGTCCAGAACAAGGGGTCACAGTTTAAGGATAAGGGGAAGTCTTTTAGGGCTGAGATGAGAAAAACATTTTTCACACAGAGAGTGGTGAATCTCTGGAACTCTCTGCCACAGATGGTAGTTGAGGCCAGTTCATTGGCTATATTTAAGAGGGAGTTAGATGTGGCCCTTGTGGCTAAAGGGATCAGGGGGTATGGAGAGAAAGCAGGTACAGGATACTGAGTTGGATGATCAGCCATGATCATATTGAATGGCGGTGCAGGCTCGAAGGGCCGAATGGCCTCTCCTGCACCTATTTTTCTGTTTCTATGTTTCTATGCTCTCAGGATCTCACGACCACACAAGCTTCTCCACCACGATAGGCTGACAATCCGCGGAGATCAGGTCTAAACAGATCAGGTATACCGTACATAAATACAATCAAGTTAAACTTGAGTACAATAGGTAGAGCAAAGGGGAGGATACAGAGTGCAGAATATAGTTCTCAGCATTCTAGCGCAAGTTCCATTTTGTCTGTGAAGCTGCTGCAAGTAATAATTTTGTTGCTCCATTGCCGGGACGTTTGAAGATGAAACACTGCTGACCTATCCGCCCATAAACATGCAGCACAGAGACGGGCTGTTCATTAGTGAATGACAGCCTTGTCCCCCCTTGACGAGCCTCCCCCACCCCCCCATCATGCTCCACACATTCGCCACGCCTTTGATTTTGATTCCTTCCCTCATTAGTCTCACATTTCCCATAAACTGCTCAATGCTTTCACTTCAGCTGCTCTCCGAACGAGGCTTGTTAGGACAACTCAGTCCACACCCAGCACCCACTTTGAGAGTGCTTACCACCACACTCAGGAACAGCTTCTTCCCCTCTGTTATCAGGCTTCTGAACGATGCCTCCATTAGCTAGGGTACTGTCCGATTCACCTCTAACCATATAACCATTACAGCACGGAAACAGGCCATCTCGGCCCCGAACATTTTTTTTATTATTTATTTTTTATTTTTTTTAAAATATAAATACTTCCTCCTAGTCCCATCTACCTGCACTCAGACCATAACCCTCCATTCCTTTCCCGTCCATATACCCATCCAATCTATTTTTAAAGGATAAAATCAAACCAGCCTCCACCACTTCCACTGGAAGCTCATTCCACACAGCTACCACTCTCTGAGTAAAGAAGTTCCCCCTAATGTTCCCCCTAAACTTCTGTCCCTTAATTCTCAAGTCATGTCCCCTTGTTTGAATCTTCCCTACTCTCAATGGAAAAAGCTTATCCACGTCAACTCTGTCTATCCCTCTCATCATTTTAAAGACCTCTATCAAGTCCCCTCTTAACCTTCTGCGCTCCAAAGAATAAAGACCTAACTTGTTCAACCTTTCTCTGTAACTTAGTTGCTGAAACCCAGGCAACATTCTTGTAAATCTCCTCTGTACTCTCTCTGTTTTGTTGACATCCTTCCTATAATTAGGCGACCAAAATTGTACTCCATACTCCAGAATTGGCCTCACCTATGCCTTGTACAATTTTAACATTACATCCCAACTTCTATATTCAATGCTCTGATTTATAAAGGCCAGCACCCCAAAAGCTTTCTTTACCACCCTATCTACATGAGATTCCACCTTCAGGGACCTATGCACAGTTATTCCTAGATCCCTCTGTTCAACTGCGTTCCTCAATTCGCTACCATTTACCGTGTACGTCCTATTTTGATTTGTCCTGCCGAGATGTAGTACCTCACATTTATCAGCATTAAACTCCATCTGCCATCTTTCAGCCCACCCTTCCAAATGGCCTAAATCTCTCTGTAGACTTTGAAAATCTACTTCATTATCCACCACACCACCTATCTTAGTATTAAAGAAGGAACTGCAGATGCTGGAAAATCGAAGGTACACAAAAATGCTGGAGAAACTCAGCGGGTGCAGCAGCGTCTATGGAGCGAAGGAAATAGGTAACGTTTCAGGCCGAAACCCTTCTTCAGACTGATAGGGGGTGGGGGGGAGGGCGGGGAAAAGAACACTTTATTTGTCACAAGATGTGCAGTGAAATGCTTGCGGATTGTGCAAAAAGCAACAGAAGATGTTAGAATTTTTTTTTATTTTTTAAAGACACAACACAACAGTATTTGGCCCGAAACGTTGCCCATTTCCTTCGCTCCCTAGATGCTGCTGCACCCGCTGAGCTTCGCCAGCACTCCTGTCTACCAAAACAACAGTAAATTAGTGGTACACAAAAATGCTGGAGAAACTCAGCGGGTGCAGCAGCATCTATGGAGCGAAGGAAATAGGTAACGTTTCGGGCCGAAACCCTTCTTCAGACTGATAGGGGGTGGGGAGAAGAAAGGAAAAAAGGAAAAGGAGGAGGAGGAGCCCGAGGGCTGGGGGAGGGGAGGAGACAACCAGATGGCTGATGAAGGGGAGGGGACAGCCACAAAAGCAACAGAACATGTTAGAATTTCTTTTTTTTAATGCTGAGTTTCTCCAGCATTTTTGTGTACCACTAATTTACTGTTGTTTTGGTAGACAGGAGTGCTGGCGAAGCTCAGCGGGTGCAGCAGCGTCTAGGGAGCGAAGGAAATGGGCAACGTTTCGGGCCAAATACTGTTGTGTTGTGTCTTTAAAAAAAAATTTAAAAAAGAAATTCTAACATGTTCTGTTGCTTTTTGCACAATCCGCAAGCATTTCACTGCACATCTTGTGACAAATAAAGTGTTCTTCTCCCCGCCCTCCCCCCCACCCCCTATCAGTCTGAAGAAGGGTTTCGGCCCGAACGTTACCTATTTCCTTCGCTCCATAGATGCTGCTGCACCCGCTGAGTTTCTCCAGCATTTTTGTGTACCTATCTTAGTATCATCTGCATACTTACTAATCCAATTCTCCACACCATCATCCAGATCATTGATGTACATGACAAACAACAGTGGACCCCAACACAGACCCCTGAGGCACCCCACTAGTCACCGGCCTCCAACCTGACAAACAGCCATCCACCATTACTCTCTGGCATCTCCCATTCAGCCACTGTTGAATCCATCTTGCTACTCCACCATTAATACCCAACAATTTAATCTTCTTAACCAACCTTCATGAGGAACCTTGTCAAAGGCCTTACTGAAGTCCATATAGACAACATCCACTGCTTTACCCTCATCAATTTCCCTAGTAACCTCTTCGAAAAATTCTAGAAGATTAGTCAAACATGACCTTCCAGGCACAAATCCATGTTGACTGTTCCTAATCAGACCCTGTTTATCCAGATGCTTATATATATTATCCTTAAGTATCCTATCCATTAATTTGCCCACTACTGACGTCAAACTAACAGGTCTATAATTGCTAGGTTTACTCTTAGAACCCTTTTTAAACAACGGAACAACATGCGCCAATCCTCCGGCACTATTCCCGTTTCTAATGACATTTGAAATATTTCTGTCATAGCCCCTGCTATTTCTACACTAACTTCCCTCAATGTCCTCGGGAATATCCTGTCAGGACCTGGAGACTTATCCGTTTTCATATTTTTCAAAAGTGACCGCACCTCCTCTTCTTTGAATCTCATAGTTTCCATTGCTACTCTACTTGTTTCCCTTACCTCACATAATTCCATATCCTTCTCCTTGGTGAATACCGAAGAAAAGAAATTGTTCAATCTCTCCCCCATCTCTTTTGGCTCTGCAGATAGCTGTCCACTCTCTAATGGACCAATTTTATTCCTTGTTATCCTTTTGCTATTAATATAGCTGTAGAAACCCTTTGGATTTACTTTCACCTTACTTGCCAAAGCAAACTCATATCTTCTTTTAGCTTTTCTAATTTCTTTCTTAATATTCTTTTTACATTCTTTATACTCCTCAAGCACCTCATTTACTCCATGCTGCCTATAATTATTGTAGATCTCTCTCTTTTTCCGAACCAAGTGCTTCCCTTCTCTGCCTCCTGCCTCCCACATTTTCTACTATCTTTCTCTATTTGAGTCCCTCCCCCCAACCGTTCTAGATTAAAGTCTCCCCCATTGGAGTCTCTATCCCATTGCGGACATTGGACTTTGTGTGTGGAACTGATGCGCTACAATGCTGAGAACTATATTCTGCACTCTGTATCTTCCCCTTTGCTCCACCTGTTGTACGTGAGTTTGGTTTGACTGTATTTATGTACAGTATGTCTGATCTGACTGAATAGCATGAAAATCAAAGCTTTTCACTCAAACTCAGTACATGTGTCGATAATGAACCTAAACAGTCTCCTGCACTCTTGTTAATGTTTGCCACACATCCACACCCTGGGCAATTTACAGAGGCCAACATCTTTATCAGTTTAGTTTATTGCCATGTGTACCAAGGTACAGTGACAAGCTTTTATGGTACATGCTATCCAGTCAGCAGAAAGACAATGCATGATTACAATCAATCAGGATAAAGTGAAAAGGGAATAGACAATAGACAATAGGTGCTGGAGTAGGCCATTCGGCCCTTCGAGCCAGCACCGCCATTCACCGTGATCATGGCTGATCATCCCCAATCAGTATCCCGTTCCTGCCTTCTCCCCATATCCCCTGACTCCGCTATCTTTAAGAGCCCTATCTAGCTCTCTCTTGAAAGCATCCAGAGAACCGGCCTCCACTGCCCTCTGAGGCAGAGAATTCCACAGACTCACCACTCTCTGTGAGAAAAAGTGTTTCCTCGTCTCCGTTCTAAATGGCTAACCCCTTATTCTGAAAAAATAATGTTTAGTGCAAGATGAAGTCTGATTAAAGATAGTCCACGGGTCTCCAATGAGGTAGATGATTGCTTGGGACTGCTCTCTGGTGGTGGTAGGATGGTTCAGTTGCCTGATAACAGCTGGGAAGAAACTGTCTATAGTCTGGAGGTGTGCGATTTCACACTTTGTACCTCTTGCCTGATGGGAGAGGGGGGAAGAGGGACTAGAGACATGCACGTGGTCACATCATCTAATGGTGATCAGGGCCACCAGACTGCACCTGTCTGGGCTTATTATTGTCACGTGTACCGAGGTACAGTGAAAAGCTTTGCTATGCATGTTAACCGAACAGATCAGATAATACTAAATATGAATATAATCAAGATAAATTCAAATCCAAAAGGTGGAGTAAAGGGGAAGATACAGAGTGCAGAATATAGTTCTCAGCATTGTAGCGCATCAGTTCCACAGACAAAGTCCAATGTCCGCAATGGGGTAGAGGTGAATCGGACAGTACCCTAGCTTATAGAAGGGCCGTTCAGAAGCCTGATAACAGAGGGGAAGAAGCTGTTCCTGAGTGTGGTGGTGCGCAAGCACTTTCAAGCTTCTGTACCTTCTGCCGGACGGGAGCGGGGAGGAGGAGGAGTGACCGGGGTGGGACAGGGACAAGTCTTTGATGATGTCGGCTGCTTTCCCGAGATGGAGTTGATGTGTTGCGGGTGAAGATGGTGTGGAGTGTGGATGCTGATCAGCAGGGGTGTGAGTGGTCCCCACACTGTGTGACCTGTGTCCTCCTTTGCTCTAATACTTTGCTCTCTATCTCCAGACGGTGCAGAAGGTCCTGAAAGCTGCGAAGCAAATCTGCAGCAGGCTGGGCGGATACAGGATGGCCTTCGCCTGGGCTGCAAGGTCAGTGGTCCACAGAGACCCTCACCAACCCACGACTGAAAGACAATAGACAATAGATGCAGGAGTAGGCCATTCGAGCCAGAACCGCCATTCAATGTGATCATGGCTGATCATCCCCAATCAGTACCCCGTTCCTGCCTTCTCCCCATATCCCCTGACTCCGCTATCTTTAAGAGCCCTATCTAGCTCTCTCTTGAACGCATCCAGATCCAACTTCTGCTGGAAGGTGTTGCCAAGCCTTTTCTGCCCAAAAGGAAGAGGGGCGAGGAGGGAATGTCCGGGGTGTGAGTGGTCCTTGCTTATGTCGGCTGCTTTCCCGAGGCAGCGTGAAGTTTATGGTGGTGAGTCTGGTCTGTGTGATGGACTGGTCAACATCCATAACTCTACAGTTTCTTGCTGTCTTGGGCAGAGCTGTTGCCAAGCCAGACTATCACAAATCAAGGCAAGATGTGCGGCATCCGTAGAGATTGGTAAGAGCTATTGTAGATGTGCTGTATTCCCTCACGTTTCTGAGGTTAGATTAGCCATTAAGAAAGAAGAAAAGATGGGTTAAAGAAAGTTTTTTTACATCTTTGAAACTTCACAAATCACTCCCAGCCAAGTCTGGGGAAGGGTCCCGACCCGAAATGTCACCAATCCATAAGTTCATACGTCATAGGAGCAGAATTAGGCCATTCGGCCCATCGAGTCTACTCCGCCATTCAATCATTTCCCTCTCAACCCCAATTCCCTGCCTTCTCCCCATCACTTTACCAATCAAGGTCCATGTTCCCCAGGGATGCTGTCTGACCCACCGAGTTACTCCAGCACTTTGTGTCCTTCTTAATTTACTTTGGAAAGCTGCATGGTCTAAAACTATCTTCAAATTAAGTTTCTCTCTAAAGTTAGATTGAAATAATTAATATAGTCTTTTCTCCCTCTTCCAGACCGGTGTTTAAAGACTCTGAAGGCTCTTTGGACACAAGTGGAAAGTTCTCACCACTTTACAAGCAAGATAGCAGCAAATTGTCTACTGAAGACTTACTGAAAATGCTGGCAGACTTCAAAAAGTGAGCGACATTTTTTGTACACTATGTTAAAAAAAAAAACAGCAGCTCTCCACAGATGCTGCCTGATCCACTGGGTCTCCCCAGCAGTTAGTGTTTTGCTCCAAATTCCAGCATCTGCTGTTCCTTGCATCCTTGGTTCAGGTTTATTATTGTCACAAGTGCTGTGGTTCAGTGAAAAACTTGTTGTACATGCTGTCCAAACAGATCAGATATACCAATGGCCATTCGCAATTCCACAGACTCACAACTCTCTGGTTGAAAAAGTGTTTCCTCATCTCCGTTCTAAATGGCCTACCACTTATTCTTAAACTGTGACCCCTGGTTCTGGACTCCCCCAACATCGGGAACATGTTTCCTGCCTCTAGTGTGTCCAACCTCTTAATAATCTTACATGTTTCAATAAGATCTCCTCTCATCCTTCTAAACTCCAGAGTGTACAAGCCCAGCCGCTCTATTCTATCAACATATGACAGTCCCGCCATCCCGGGAATTAACCTTGTGAACCATGTCAAATTGAAGTACAATAGATAGAGCAATGGGGAAGATACAGGGTGCAGAATCTAGTTCTCAGCATTGTAGCACATCAGTTCCACAGACAAAGTCCAATGTCCGCAATGGGGCAGAGGTGAATCGGACAGTACCCTAGCTTATGGAGGGACCGTTCAGAAGCCTGATAACAGAGGGGAAGAAACTGTTCCTGACTCTTCTATTCACCAGGATGTTTGCTGGGGTGTCAGGGGTTATGGGGAGAAGACGGGAGAAGGGGGTCAAGAGGGAAATCAGCCATGATTGAACAGTCGAGTAGGCTTGATGGGCCAAATGGCCTAATTCTTCTCCTATCACTTCTGAACTTGGGAAAGAACGTTTCAGATACGAGGCAAAATTGGAGAGTCTGGATAACATTAAATGCTGAAAGCCTTATCCAAGACTGCTCCAGTGAAGCAAATGTAATTAAATCTTACTGTGAGCCTTGGCCCATTATCCTGAACTCCTGCCCTCCGGTCTGTCATTCCCCCCCCCCCTTTGTTCCTTTGTGTATAAAGGAGCTTATTGACGTAAGATGAATTGGTTAATTAGTCTGCCACCTTCCCACAATTTCTGCTGGGGCAGACCAAGGGGGAGAGAAGGAGACATGATCTCAGGTTTAAATGCTCACATTTCACGTGCCGTTGAGCCAACCACAATGAGAACAACCACATGCTAACTATCCATTCCTCTCCGTGATCGAACGTTCTAAACACTTGCCGTGCTCTGAGATATTTCCTCCTATGTTGAGAGACCTGGAGCAGCTTCCTGCAGCTGGTGTTTTGCATTTTGTTTCATCGGCACCTTGCCATTGCTGAATTGTGTTTTATCCAAACATTTGCCACTAATTACTTGAACTCTAATCTTCTCCGAAACCTCTGGCTTCAGCTCAAGCGTGAAAACCTGATCTGCTTTCTTCCCACAGGTTTTGTTAACTCTTCGAAGGCTTTTTCATTCAGGTTGATATTTAGAGTCATGGATACAGGGAGGAAACAGACAATAGACAACAGGTGCAGGAGTAGGCCATTCGGCCCTTCGAGCCAGCACCGCCATTCAACGTGATCATGGCTGATCATCCCCAATCAATACCCCGTTCCTGCCTTCTCCCCATATCCCCTGACTCCGCTATCTTTAAGAGCCCTATCTAACTCTCTCTTGAAAGCATCCAGAGAACCTGCCTCCACCGCCCTCTGAGGCAGAGAATTCCACAGACTCACCACTCTCTGTGAGAAAAAGTGTTTCCTCGTCTCCGTTCTAAATGGCTTACTCCTTATTCTCAAACTGTGGCCCCTGGTTCTGGACACCCCCAACATCGGGAACATGTTTCCTGCCTCTAGTGTGTCCAAACCCGTAACAATCTTATATGTTTCAATGAGATACCCTCTCATCCTTCTAAACTCCAGAGTGTACAAGCCCAGCCGCTCCATTCTCTCAACATATGTATTTTCGTGATACTTTTCCACGTTTGCCTTGTTCTCTCTGGTCTTTCCGGGAATGTTTATCCAACTTCCGGACCTTGACAAGTATGCGATGTTAATAACAGGAGCACTGTGATTACTGACGGGGAGACCTGAGAGAAGGAAATGGATCACGGGCAGATTGGTTTAACTTGGCATCATGTTCGACCGGGACATTGTGGGCTGAAGGAGCTGTCCCTACGCTGAACTGTTCTATGGTCTATAATCATGAATTAATACATTTATTGACCAAGTATTCACATACAAGGAATTTGCCTTGGTGCTCTGCCCGCAAGTGACAACATGACATACAGTGACATCAATGACATACAATCATATCAATGATTCTGTCATAATCAACCTCGAGAGGCACTGATAGGGTAGACAGTCTGAACCTTTATCCTGGGATGGAAATATCAAAGACTAGAGGGCATATCTTTAAGGTCAGAATGGGCAGGGTTTTTTACACCGGGTGCCTGGAACACTTTGCTGGAGGTGGTGGTGGAGGCAGATAGGGTCCTCATACAGACACTTAATTTGGAGGGATATGTATCATAGAAACATAGAAACATAGAAAATAGGTGCAGGAGGAGGCCATTCGGCCCTTCGAGCCAGCACCCCCATTCATTGTGATCATGGCTGATCGTCCCCAATCAATAACCCGTGCCTGCCTTCTCCCCATATCCCATGACTCCACGAGCCCCTAGAGCTGTATCTAACTCTCTCTTAAATCCATCCAGTGATTTGGCCTCCACTGCCCTCTGTGGCAAGGAATTCCATAAATTCACAACTCTCTGGGTGAAAAAGTTTTTTCTCACCTCAGTCTTAAATGACCTCCTCTTTATGCTAAGACTGTGGCCCCTGGTTCTGGACTCGCCCAACATTGGGAACATTTTTCCTGCATCTAGCTTGTCCAGTCCTTTTATAATTTTGTTATGTTTCTATAAGAATCCCCCTCATCCTTCTAAACTCCAGTGAATACAAGCCTAGTCTTTTCAATCTTTCCTCATGTGACAGTCCCGCCATCCCAGGGATCAATCTCGTGAATCTACGCTGCACAGTTTAGCTTGGCATCGTGTACAGCATGGACATTGTGGGCCAAAGGGCCTGTTCTGTGCCGCACTGCGCTCTGATTACAGCAACTGTACTGAAGCCATCGACGCTAACTTGAACTCAAGGACCGTGTCGTATTGCGTTCCTCGTGATACTGGGTCGCTCCGATGGCTCCTGTGTTTAAATCTAATGTCGGTGATGGCGTAAGTGTGGCCATCGACCTTTGTCCGTGGTTCACCTCTCCTCTTCCATCCATGATACCGATAATCCTTCAGGGCAGACGGTGCCAAGCACAGCAGATTGTCCTCATGATTAGATTTTATTATAAAGGTGACATGAACAGAGTGTGGTGAAGGACCGTTCAGAAGCATAAAAACGGGAGGAAGCTCTTCCTGAGTCTGGTGGTGTGTACTTTCAAGCTTCTGCCTCTTCTACCCAACAGCAGCAGGGAGAAGATGGAATAGCCAGGGTGGGAAAAGTCTTTGATTATGTTGGCCTGAGCTACTGGGAGAGGTTGGGGCAGGCTAGGACTTTATTCCTTGGAGCGCAAGAGGATGAGAGGTGATCTTGCAGAGCTGTACACAATCACGAGGGGAATAGATAGGGTGAATGATGGTCTTTTACCCAGAGTAAGGAATCAAGAACAATAGGACATTGGTTTAAGTTGAGAGGGGAAAGATTGAACAAGTTGTTATATTGGACTGGACACAAGATGCTGGAGGAACTCAAGCAGGATCTCTGAAGGGAAAACCTTTTTCTCCACAGATGCTGCCTGACCTGCTGAGTTACTCCAGCACTTTGTGTCTATCTTTGGTATAAACCAGCATCTGCAGTTCCTTTCTGCATGCTATATTGAGCAAGTCCCATTTGCTTGCATTTGGCCCATTAAACTCTTCTTATCCACATATCTATCCAAGTGTCTTTTGAAAGCCGTGTTTCTCTAGCTTCCTCTTGTATTGAGCAACACAAGTAGAGGGAGAGATATTAATCTCAATCTCAACATTCATCTCGATAACCTGTAGGTGGAGAAATGTGTCTATGGCACGTGATATGTAGTGGTGTTCAGGGAACAAACCTGACACCATTCTCTGTCCTCAGTTCCTTGTTAGGTGTTCGATGCTTGCACTCTCCTATACAGTCATAGAGTGATACAGTGTGGAAACAGGCCCTTCGGCCCAACTTGCCCACCGGCCAACAATGTCCCAGCTACACTAGTCCCACCTGCCTGCGTTTGGTCCATATCGCTCCAAACCTGTCCTATCCATGTACCTGTCTAACTGCCTCTTAATCACTGGGATAGTCCCTACCTCCCTTGGCAGCTTTTTCCATACACCCACCACCCTCTGTGTGAAAAAGTTACCCCTCGGATTTCAATTAAATCTTTTCCCCTTCACCCTAAACCTATGTCCTCTGGTCCTCGATTCCCCATACTCTGGGCAAGATACTCTGTGGATCTACCCGATCTATTCCTTTCATGATTTTATACACCTCTATACACCTCTATAAGATCCCCCTCATCCTCCTGTGCTCCATTGCCTACTCAACCTCTCCCTATAGCTCACACCCTCTAAGGTTTAAGTTTAGGTTTCTTATTGCCACGTGTACTGATAGCATGCTCAATTTTGTTTTGTCTACTATCGAATCAGATCAGATAATACCATGCGTAAATAGAGTCAGGCCAAACTCAAGCACAATGGTTGAACAAATGGAAGGAGAATATAGTTCTCAGCATTGTAGTGCATCAGTTCCATAGACAAAGTCCAATGTCTGCAACATGGTAGAGGTGAATCGGACAGTACCTTAGCTTATGGAAGGGCCATTCAGGAGCCTGATAACAGAGGGGAAGAAGCTGCTCCTGAGTCTGGTGGTGCGAGCTTTCAAGCTTCTGTACCTTCTGCCCATCAAGAAGGAATGACCGGGTGGAACATGCCTTTGATTATGTTGGAGATGGAGTCAATGGTGGGGAGTCTGGTCTGTGTGATCCTCAACTCTCTGTCATTCCTTGTGTCCTTGGGCAGAGTTGTTCCCGAGCCGAGCTATGATGCATCCCGGCAGCCTACTTTTGTGCAGCATCTGTAGAGGTTTGTAGCAGTCGTTGAAGACGTGTTGAATTTCCTCAGGCTACTGAGGAGGGGAGATGTGACATAATTGCAGCTTTGCCAACCATTATCCTGCAAGGAGTCGTTGATTCAGATCATTTTGTGGTGTGTTTACAATCCGCTCCTGATGTTCCTACTTAGGGCAGAGAAAATATCCAAGCTGCAGGTGATTCCCGGAAACTTTGAGGTCACCATCGAGCCCGTTTCTCCCGACATTCCCAGTGAGTATTTCATCTCTTTATCCAGCCTGCTGAGCCAGCCGTCTGTCGGCAAATCTGTGGTCGCTGCGGGCAGTGAAATGCATCTTCTTTGTCTCGTTCAGATTGTGTGACTTCATCCTACATCCCCGTGAAGCCTTTTGCAGAAGCCGGCTGCGATCATGTCACGTTTGAAGTTGAGGAGTTTGTCGCCGACATCGCCAAGTATATGTATCCCTTCACCACCTTCAAGAACCACATGTATGTTTATCCCATTCAGCTGAAATACGACAACCAGAAAACTTTTGCCAAGGTATTTAGTTACCAGTCGATGTCTGAACCCTTCGTTTACCAAGTCCCTGACTGTGTCTTGTACTGATGTCTCTCTCCCTGCCCTCAGGCAAGGAACATTGCAGTCTGCGTAGAGGTGAGGGATTCTGATGCAGATAAGGCATCCCCATTGAAGGTGAGAGAGTCTGTGTCTCATGTGATTCAATGCAGAACGGGGCGGTACAAACAAAACCAGTTGATTTTGTGACAATAGACAATAGGTGCAGGAGTAGGCCATTCAGCCCTTCGAGCCAGCACCGCCATTCAATGTGATCAGGGCTGATCATCCACAATCAGTACCCCGTTCCTATCTCACAACTCTGTGAGAAAAAGTATTTCCTCGTCTCCGTTCTAAATGGCTTACCCCTTATTCTTAAACTGTGGCCCCTGGTTCTGGACTCCCCCAACATCGGGAACATGTTCCCTGCCCCTAGCGTGTCCAAACTCTTAATAATCTTATATGTTTCAATAAGATACCCTCTCATCCTTCTAAACTCCAGAGTATACAAGCCCATCCGCTCCATTCTCTCAGCATATGTCCAATGCAACATTTTACCATTTAATATCAATAACACATAGTTGCAAAAAAACATATGTCATCAGTGCAGCTTTCATGCAGTTACTGTGGAATTCCTGTTGCTCTGAGAGTGATGTAATAACTAGATTGAGCTGAGAATGAGAAGGTGAACCTGTTAATAACTGTCCACAGTGTATCTACGGGAAGCCGGGAGATCCAATATTCACCACCAGAACCTGTGCAACGGTATTGCATCATCAGCAGAGTCCAGAGTTTTATAACGAGGTGAGTCCGCGCATTGCGGCACGGTGGCGCAGCGGTAGAGTTGCTGCCTCACGGCACCAGAGTCCTGGGTTCAAACCTGACCACGGGTGCTGTCTGTACGGAGTTTGTACGTTCTCCCCGTGACCTGCGTGGGTTTTCTCCGAGTGCTCCGTCCCCCCCAGGATTCCGCCCCATGATTCCACAGACTCACAACTGGAAGAAAAAGTGTTTCCTCATCTCCGTTCTAAATGGCTTACCCCTTATTCTTAAACTGTGGCCCCTGGTTCTGGACTCCCCCAACATCGGGAACTTGTTTCCTGCCTCTAGCGTGTCAAGCACGGTCTATTGCAAAGTGGGCTCTGTCTGTGAATCCTGACATGGGACCACTCCTCACCTGGTCTTTTCATGCCCTTGTAGATCAAGGTGGAGCTGCCTGTTCATCTCCACGAGAAGCACCACCTCTTGTTCACCTTCTACCATGTCAGCTGTGACATCAACAGCAAGGGCACGACAAAGAAGCGGGAGGCTGTGGAGTCGCAGGGTAAGTGGCGTTCATCAGCCCAGCGACCAAGACTGATGCTGACATACAATCCAATCCATGTCCTGTCTTCACTCATCTTGGTTGAACACTTTTCATAAGTGATAGGAGCAGAATTAGGCCATTCGGCCCATCAAGTCTACTCTGCCATTCAATCATGGCTGATCTATCTTTCCCTCCTAATCCCATTCTCCTGCCTTCTACCCATAACCCTGGACACCCGCACTAATCAAAAATCTATCTATCTATCTATCTATCTATCTATCTATCTATCTATCTATCTATCTATCTATCTATCTATCTATCTATCTATCTATCTATCTATCTATCTATCTCCTGTACAGATTGATAGATCTATAGATAGATATATTGATATCAATCTATAGATAGATTGATAGATAGATTGATAGATAGATAGGTAGGAAGGTATATAGGTAGATAGGTAGATAGGTGGATAGATAGGTGGATAGATATCTCTCCACTGAACCTTCTTGGGAATCAATTCCGCTACAGTTAGCATTCAATATTAATGACACATCAAGTGGCAAAAAAATGTTTTCTCAGAGTGCAGTTTCTAATGTAATGTACAGGCAGTCCTGCTGTTACACATGTTTCCACAACACTAAATTAATATAATGAGATGGACGAATTGGGAAACACTCTTTGTATTGTATGGGTTGAATTGGATACTTTGCGATTCTATGTTCTATGAAGGCTGTGGAGGGCAAGTCAAGGGGTATTTTTAAGGCAGAGATAGATAGATTCTTGATTAGTGCGGGTGTCAGGGTTATGGGAAGAAGGCAGGAGAATGGGGTTAGGGCGGAGAGATAGATCAGCCATGATTGAAGGGCGGAGTAGACTTGATGGGCCGAATGGCCTAATTCTGCTGCGATCATTGATGATATTTTGACACTTGGACAGGTGCATGGATGGGAAAGGTTTGCAGGGATATGGGCCAAACACGGGGCATGGACTCAACGTGTGAATGTGCCGCTTCCAGTGACTGGCGTGCTTTCTTTCTGTCTCTCGTTCAGTTGGGTTTGCTTGGCTGCCGCTGCTGAGGGATGGACGTGTGGTGACGTCGGAGCAGCAGCTGGCGGTATCGACCAACCTTCCTCCAGGTTACCTGGGCCAGCACACTGCTGACAGCAAGAAGGTGAGATGTCCATCATCTACCTGGCCCTTCGGAGGCTGAGGGGAGATCAGGTAGATGTTTAGAACATGAAGAGCAAGATTCAAGAGAGTTTATTGTCATGTGTCCCAGATAGGACAATGAAACTCTTGCTTTGCTTCAGCACAGCAGAATATAGGCAGCAGCATTGATAGGGTCAGGTAGACAGGACCTTTTTCTCAGGGTGCAAATATCAAATACCACAGGACGTAGCTTTCAGGTGAGAGGGTCAAAGATCAAAGGAGATGTGCGGGCCAAGTGTTTCACACGAGGGTGGGGACTGCTGGGAGTGTTTAGTTCATCTCCACAAGAAGCACCAACTCTTCAGAAACAGTGCAGAACCAGGCCCTTCGGCCCACCGAGTCCGCACCGACCAGCGATCCCCACACACTTACACTATCCTGCACACACTAGGGATAACTTTACATTTACACCAAGCCAATTAACCTACAAACCTGTACGTCTTTGGAGTGTGGGACAAAAGCCACGCAGGTCATGGGGAGAACGTACAAACTCCACACAGACAGCACCCGTAGTCAGGATTGAACCCGGGTCTCTGGCGCCGTGAGGCAGCAACTCTACCGCTGTGCCACCGTGCCGCCTCATGGTGCTGGAGGCAGATATGATAGTGGTGATAGGGGCTGTTTGAACAGGCAGGGATTGGGGGGATATCACCATATGCAGGTTGATGGGATGAATTTGATTTGGCATCATCGCCCGCATAGATATTGTGGGCCGAAGGGCCTGTTCCTGTGCTATACTGTTCTATCACAACTTATCCCATTTAATTGTGAGGCTTTCCAGTGACTCTACATGACTCTGAGAGTCAGAGGGAGGTTGTAGCCTTGCCGGCCACTTCATGCCAGATAATCCTTGATCACATTTGCCTCATGGCCCAAGCTATTAGCAAGGGGAAAAGCTGAGGGGCCGTGTAACACTTGACTGCCATCCCAATCCCTAGGGAGGCGACACGGCGGTGCAGCGGGTAGAGCTGCTGCCTCACAGCGCCAGAGACCCAGGTTCAATCCTGATCTTGCCTGCTGTCTGTGTGGAGTTTGCATGTTCTTCCTGTGACCACGTGGGTTTCCTCTGGGTGACCCGGTTTCCTCCCGCATGGCAAAGACGCACGGGTTTGTGGGTTGCTCCTGGTGTGTCGGGCATGGGTGAGAATGTTGGGTAATGTAGAATGGGTGTAGAATGGGTGTAGAATGGGTGTGAACGGGTGTAGAATGGGTGTGAACGGGTGTAGAATGGGTGTAGAATGGGTGTAGAATGGGTGTAGAATGGGTGTGAATGGGTGTGAACTGGTGTGAATGGGTGTGAATGGGTGTGAATGGGTGTGAACTGGTGTAGAATGGGTGTGAATAGGTGTGAATGGGTGTGAACTGGTGTGAATGGGTGTGAACTGGTGTGAATAAGTGGCCCATGGCCAGCACGGACTCGATGTGACCTGTTGCTGTGTTCTTCAATTCAATTCGGTTGAATCACTCTGCTGAGCGCCTTGAGATTTGACATTCTCGCTGTGTTTGGCTTCAGTGATGAATGTACAATGTGGCTGGCCACGTAATAGGAAGGAGAGATTGTACAAGATGAGGGTTGAGATAGCCAAGGCAACACATGGCCCTTAACAGGAAAGGAATGCTTTTGTGGAAACCCCATGGTCCTTGGAGATTGCCGGCACTCAGTGCAGATTAATGGTCTGCTCAGCTGAAGCTTCTGACAAACTCTCTCTGGCTGTTGATGACTTGGCCATGCCCTTCTCCAGAAGGGAAGCGGTGATGAAGTCACCATCAGTGAGCGTACAGTATTGGTGGGGCCAGACATTGCCGCAGACTCGTTTAGCTTAGAGATACAGCTCGGAAACAGGCCCTTTGGCCCACCAAGTCCACACCGACCAGCGATCCCCGCACACTAACGCTATCCGACACACACTAGGGACAATTTACAATTTTACCAAAGCCAATTCACCTCCACCTTTGGAGGTTCACCTGCAAACTTTGCAGTATGGGAGGAAACCAAAGATCTTGGAGAAAGCCCATGCCGGTCACGGGGAGAACACGCAAACTCCCTACAGACAGCACCCGTAGTTAAGATTGAGCCCGTGTCTCTGGCGCTGTGAGGCAGCAACTCTACCGCTGCACCACCGTGCTGCCCAAAACCAGCGGTTGGACAGGGGCCAGTATTTATCCTCAGACCGCTGGAATTGTAGCTGCTCTGATGCAACTGGGAATGAAAGTCAACATTTCACAGTGTGCTACTGAACTGTAATCACAAGACTTGGCTTCTGTCCAGTTCATAGTTTGTGAACCATCAGAGTTTATTTGTGGTTATGAACTCTTGGAGCTGACTGCTTGGTCACTGTGCGGGTTAGCTGGTCCCATCACAAGCCAGCTACAGTACAGGCCCTTCGTCCCAACTTGCCCATGCCCATCTACACTAGTCCCACCTGCCTGTGTTTGCCCCATATCCCTCTGAAGCGGGGGTCTTTTCTATGTACCTGTCTAAGCATTGCAATAGTGCCTGTGCTATGTCAGGAATGAAGTGTGCAGCTGAACTGAGATCCCCGGAAGGATCTTGCGTGTACCTTGTGGTCTTGGTTGGTCACTTGCGTTCGGTAATGGATGTTCTAGTTCTGCTCACCCCTCCTGTTGCCCACCTGCCATCTGGGGGTTTGGGTCTTCAGTGTGGCTGGCCTGCACCTCCTCGCTCTCCATCACGAGTCTATCGCTCACCTGTTCCCATCAGAGGCAGGTACAACTAGACTTGGAATAAGGTGCAGGGGATTTAGAGGGGATGGAAGGAGAACCTTTGACACTGTGAGAGTGGGGAGAACCTGGATCACTGCTGGAGAGAATGGTGGAAGCAGAGTCTCCCGGCACGGAAACAGGCCCTTCAGCCCAACTTGCCCGTGCTGACCAAGATAGCCCATCTTCACCAGTCCCACCAGCCTGCTTTTGGCCCATCCCTTGAAACCTGTCCTATCCATGTACCTGTCCAAATGTATCTCTCAGGGCTAGCGGAATCAAGGGGTTTGGGGAGAAGGCAGGAACGGGGTACTGATTGGGGATGATCAGCCATGATCACATTGAATGGTGGTGCTGGCTCGAAGGGCCGAATGGCCTACTCTTGCACCTATTGTCTATGTATCTATGTAAATACTTTTGGCAGCTACCTCTGGCAGCTCGTTCCATACACCCACCACCCTCTGTGTGAAAACATTGTCCCTCGGGTTCATATTAAATCTTTCACCTTTCACCTTAAACCTCTGCCCTCTGGTTTTTCATTCCTCTTCCTTGGGTAAAAGATTCTGCATTCACCCTATTTTTTCAAAATCGTTAAAGTTTCCCCTCCGGTTCCTATTAAATCGTTCCCCTCACCTTAAACCCTAGTGAATAGATAAACGTTTGAATATCACAGGTGTAGAGGAAGGCAAGAGCCAAGTGCTGGAAAATGGGATTAATATGGAGGGGTACGCATTAGTCGGCAGGGACAGGATGGGCCGAGTAGCCTGTTTGCATGTTGTATGACTCAATGCAAGCTCGTATCCGGCCATTCTAGAGCCTACACTGAAAACTAATCCACATAATAATGTTCTGAATTGCAGTATAAACATTTATCTCTACTTCTCCTCCTCCCCTGGCAGCATGCCGCTCCAGACATTAAATGGGTCGACGGAGGAAAGCCTTTGCTGAAAGTGAGAAACCTCTTGGTGTCCACGATCTACACGGAGGTAAGTATCTCCAGCGTGATGGTCCCACAAGCGTCACACGTCTCCAGGTGGAGCGGAGGTGCTGTAGTTTGTCACCTGGATGAATGTGGACCTGGTCCACCTGTGGGCAACAACTTCCAATGGACCTCCATACCTGGGAGAGGGTGGAGAGGAGGACTTCTCCCAAAGAGGACCAGTGATGAAGGAACCAAACGTGCCCCAAAGAGGCACAGGAAGGTGAAAGGCCACCAGGGGCTGGCACGTCAGTCTTTAGAGCATGGAACTAGTGATTTAATGAAGAGTTTAATGAATTACAAGATGGACACAAAATGCTGGAGTAACTCAGCGGGACAGGTAGCATCTCTGGAGAGAAGGAATGGGTGATGTTCTGTGTCAAGACCCTTCTTGAACCGAAACGTCACCCATTCCTTCTCTCCAGAGATGCTGCCTGTCCCGCTGAGCTACTCCAGCATTTTGTGTCTACCTTCGATTTAAACCAGCATTTGCAGTTCCTTCCTTCACTTAATGAATTTTGTTATTTGAAGATCAACTGCTTCAATTAACAGGAGAATTGATAACCGCAGGACCCGATTTTGAGTAAACTGGTACAAGGGCGGAGGAATATGTCTCTGATCCTGAAAGTTGCCATGACATGTCAACTCTAGCAGAATGAATGAATGAATGAATAAGTTTATTGGCCAAGTATTCACATACAAGGAATTTGCCTTGGTGCTCCGCCCTCAGGTGACAACATGACATACAGTGACAGTTAGGAATGACACATAAAACATTAACATTAAACATTAATAATAAAACATTATTGATTAAACATGTGAATTAAATAAAATACCAGAGGGAAAGGAGGCTACAGATTTTTGGTTATTGAGTAGAGCTACTACTCGTGGGGAAAAAACTGTTTTTATGTCTGGCTGTGGCAGCTTTGACAGTCCGGAGTCGCCTTTCAGAGGGAAGTGATTCAAAGAGTTTGTGGCCAGGGTGAGAGGGGTCAGAGATGATCTTGTCCGCTCACTTCCTGGCCCTTGCAGTGTACAGTTCATCAATGGAGGGAAGGTTGCTGCCAATAATCTTCTCAGCTGATCGGACGATTCGCTGCAGCCTCCGAGCCAAACCAGACCATGATGGAGAAGGTGAGAACAGACTCTACGATGGCCGTGTAGAATTGGACCATCATAGCCTGTGGCAGAAGAAGCAGTGTGGAAGCAGATTCTGTGATTTAGAGTTGGCATTGGAGATTGGCAAAAGCACTGGAAAGATTGTTGCTTTGAGTTGGTGTGGCAGGAATCACCATCTCCCATCAGTGTAAATCTGTGGAGTGATAATTGCCTCTGTACATTTACACGGGAGGCGTGGTGTGGGTATCTCCCCAAATGTTCCCTCTCTGCAGCAAGGTCCAGGACTCAATGTCTCAGAGTGTTGAGCAGCCCTGAAGAAGGCAGCCCAGTCCATTGCTGGGCATGGTAAGGCAAAGGGGCGGACATGGACACTGAGTAACAGACATGAGAAACTTCCACAGACTTATGGCAGGAATCATCTCCTCCTTGACTCCATCCAAGGAAGAAATGCCACACTTGTCACTTCCCCTCCCCCCCCCTTGACTCCATTCAAGGACCCAAGCAGTCTTTCCAGGTGAGGCAGAGGTTCACCTGCACCTCCTCCAACCTCATCTATTGCATCCGCTGCTCTAGGTGTCAGCTGCTCTACATCGGTGAGACCAAGCGTAGGCTTGGCGATCACTTCGCCCAACACCTCCGCTCGGTTCGCAATAACCAACCTGATCTCCCGGTGGCTCAGCACTTCAACTCCCCCTCCCATTCCGAATCAGACCTTTCTGTCCTGGGCCTCCTCCATGGCCAGAGTGAGTCCCACCATAAATTGGAGGAGCAGCACCTCATATTTCGCTTGGGCAGTTTACACCCCATTGACTTCTCTAATTTCAGGTAGTCCCTGCTTTCTCCCTCCTTCCCCTCCCCTTCCCAGCTCTCCCACAGCCCACTGTCTCCGCCTCTTCCTTTCTTCTTCCTGCCCCTCCCCCCCCACCCCCACATCAGTCTGAAGAAGGGTCTCGACCCAAAACGTCACCTATTTCCTTCGCTCCATAGATGCTGCCTCACCCGCTGAGTTTCTCCAGCATTTTTGTCTACCTCCTCCATAGACACAATATGTTGGAGTAACTCAGCGGGTCAGGCATTCTTTCCACAGATGCTGCCTGACCTGCTGAGTAGTTCCAGACTTTCCAATTTTGTCTATAATTCAGCCGGAGTGTATACACCAGCAAATGTAGCACCCTGATGTGCAGGAAGGAACTGCAGGTGCTGGTTTAAACCAAAGATAGACACAAAATGCTGGAGTAACTCAGCGGGTCAGACAGCATCTCTGGAGAGCAGGAATGGGTGACGTTTAGGTTCAAGACCCTTCTTCAGACAGAGAGTTGGGGGAAAGGGAAATGAGAGATATAGATGGTGATGTAGAGAGATGTAGAACAAATGAATGAAAGACATGCAAACAAGTAACAATCGTAAAAGAAAGAGGCCATTGTTGGCTGTGGGCTCGGTAAAAACGAGAAGAAGGGTCCAATCATCTCCCACATATCCGGTAGATACCAGAGATGAGAGGTGAGACCTGCTAGTGAAAGCCTCTCCAACTCACAACCAGCTGGTCAGAGGCACGCACAGGTAAATGGAGGCAATGAAGAAGATTGCATGGTTGAGGTGAATGATATGTGTTGTTGCTCCAGTCGCAAGCCCTTCTAACCTCCGCTGCCCATGTGATATGTGCTTTGTCCACAGGACCAGTACCTGCACAATTTCTTCCACCATTGTCAGATGAACCAGTCAGCAGGGCAGGAGATCACGGGCGACCTTGTCAAACACTTGAAGGTAATTGCTGGCACCCTGGGTGGCGAGTGAGCTGCGAAACTTCCAGTTTAGTCTATTGTCACGTGTACCGAGGTACAGTGAAAAGCTTTTGGAGCTCAGGGGAAAAGACACAAAGTGCTGGAGTAACTCAGCATGTTGTATTGCGCAGGATATTAATTCCAGAAACCCCTGTATAATCTCGGCCCTATCATAGTCCAGCGGGTAGAGCTGTTCCCTCTCAATGCCAGGGACCCAGGTTCGATGCTGACCTCGGCTGCCGACTGTCTGGAGTTTGCACGTTCTCCCTGTGACCACGTGAGTTTCCTTCCACATCCCAAAGACGTGCATGTCGGTCAATAATGTGCACTGTGAATGGCTCCTAGTGCAGGTGAGTGGTGGAATCTGGGAGCACCTGGTGGGAACGTGTGGAAAATAAAATGGGATTAATGTAGGATTAGTGACAATGGTTGGCACGGATGTTGTGGGCAGAATGGCCTATGTCTCTCCATGACACCATGACACCTACAGTCCCCATCTGTGGACAGTGTCATTTGAAAACCTATAGATTTATTTTATACTAGACCAAGTGCAGACCCGTTGGGTCTGGTCCCCGAAAGTGCTTCACACCCCGGGGTGTTGTTCCCGAAGGTGCTTCAGACCCCGGGGTAAAAATCGGCGAAAAAAAGCTGGCGTCGTTTTCGGAGACAATCGGAGAAAATCGCGTGGGGGTGGAGGGGGGGGGGGGGATACATAGATACATAGATACATAGAAAATAGGTGCAGGAGTAGGCCATTCGGCCCTTCGAGCCTGCACCGCCATTCAATACGATCATGGCTGATCATCCAACTCAGTATCCCGTACCTGCCTTCTCTCCATACCCCCTGATCCCTTTAGCCACAAGGGCCACATCTAATTCCTTCTTAAATATAGCCAATGAACTGGCCTCAACTACCCTCTGTGGCAGAGAGTTCCAGAGATTCACCACTCTCTGTGTGAAAAAGTTTTTTCTCATCTCGGTCCTAAAGGATTTCCCCCTTATCCTTAAGCTGTGACCCCTTGTCCTGGACTTCCCCAACATTGGGAACAATCTTCCTGCATCTAGCCTGTCCAACCCCATAAGAATCTTGTACGTTTCTATAAGATCCCCTCTCAATCTCCTAAATTCTAGCGAGTATAAGCCAAGTCTATCCAGTCTTTCTTCATATGAAAGTCCTGACATCCCAGGAATCAGTCTGGTGAACCTTCTCTGCACTCCCTCTATGGCTATAATGTCCTTCCTCAGATTTGGAGACCAAAACTGTACGCAATACTCCAGGTGTGGTCTCACCAAGACCCTGTACAACTGCAGTAGAACCTCGCTGCTCCTATACTCAAATCCTCTTGCTATGAAGGCCAACATACCATTCGCTTTCTTCACTGCCTGCTGCACCTGCATGCCTACTTTCAATGACTGGTGTATCATGACACCCAGGTCTCGCTGCATCTCCCCATTTCCTAATCGGCCACCATTTAGATAATAGTCTGCCTTCCCGTTTTTGCTACCAAAGTGGATAACCTCACATTTATCCACATTATACTGCATCTGCCAAACATTTGCCCACTCACCCAGCCTATCCAAGTCACCTTGCAGTCTCCTAGCATCCTCCTCACAGCTAACACTGCCCCCCAGCTTAGTGTCATCCGCAAACTTGGAGATGTTGCTTTCAATTCCCTCGTCCAGATCATTAATATAAATTGTGAATAGCTGGGGTCCCAGCACTGAGCCTTGCGGTACCCCACTAGTCACTGCCTGCCATTGTGAAAAGGACCCGTTTACTCCTACTCTTTGCTTCCTGTTTGCCAGCCAGTTCTCTATCCACATCAATACTGAACCCCCAATACCGTGTGATTTAAGTTTGTATCCTAATCTCTTATGTGGTACCTTGTCGAAAGCCTTCTGAAAGTCCAGATACAACACATCCACTGGTTCTCCCCTATCCACGCTACTAGTTACATCCTCGAAAAATTCTATAAGATTCGTCAGACACGATTTACCTTTCGTAAATCCATGCTGACTTTGTCCAATGATTTCACCACTTTCCAAATGTGCTGCTATCCCATCTTTAATAACTGACTCTAGCAGTTTCCCCACTACCGATGTTAGACTAACTGGTCTGTAATTCCCCGTTTTCTCTCTCCCTCCCTTCTTAAAAAGTGGGGTTACGTTTGCTACCCTCCAATCCTCAGGAACTACTCCAGAATCTAAAGAGTTTTGTAAAATTATCACTAATGCATCCACTATTTCTGGATCTACTTCCTTAAGTACTCTGGGATGCAGCCTATCTGGCCCTGGTGATTTATCGGCCTTTAATCCATTCAATTTACCCAACACCACTTCCCGACTAACCTGGATTTCACTCAGTTCCTCCATCTCCTTTGACCCGCGGCCCCCTGCTATTTCCGGCAGATTATTTATGTCTTCCTTAGTGAAGACGGAACCAAAGTAGTTATTCAATTGGTCTGCCATATCCTTGTTCCCCATGATCAATTCACCTGTTTCTGACTGCAAGGGACCTACATTTGATTTAACTAATCTCTTTCTCTTCACATATCTATAAAAACTTTTGCAGTCAGTTTTTATGTTCCCTGCCAGTTTCCTTTCATAATCTATTTTCCCTTTCCTAATTAAGCCCTTTGTCCTCCTCTGCTGGTCTCTGAATTTCTCCCAGTCCTCTGGTATGCTGCTTTTTCTAGCTAATTTGTACGCATCATCTTTTGCTTTGATACTATCCCTGATTTCCCTTGTTATCCACGGATGCACTACCTTCCTTGATTTATTCTTTTGCCAAACTGGGATGAACAATTTTTGTAGTTCATCCATGCAGTCTTTAAATGCCTTCCATTGCATATCCACCGTCAACCCTTTTAGAACTAATTGCCAGTCAATCTTGGCCAATTCACATCTCATACCCTCAAAGTTACCTTTCTTTAAGTTCAGAACTGTTGTTTCTGAATTAACCATGTCACTCTCCATCCTAATGAAGAACTCAACCATATTATGATCACTCTTGCCCAAGGGGGCACGCACAACAAGTCTGCTAACTAACCCTTCCTCATTACTCAATACCCAGTCTAGAATAGCCTGCTCTCTCGTTGGTTCCTCTACATGTTGGTTTAGATAACTATCCCTCATACATTCCAAGAAATCCTCTTCCTCAGCACCCCTGCCAATTTGATTCACCCAATCTATATGTAGATTGAAGTCACCCATTATAACTGTTTTGCCTTTGTTGCACGCATTTCTAATTTCCTGTTTGATGCCATCCCCAACTTCACTACTACTGCTAGGTGGCCTGTACACAACGCCCACCAGCGTTTTCTGCCCCTTAGTGTTTCGCAGCTCTACCCATACCGATTCCACATCCTCCAAGCTAATGTCCTTCCTTTCCACTGCGTTAATCTCCTCTCTAACCAGCAACGCTACCCCACCTCCTTTTCCTTTCTCTCTATCCCTCCTGAATATTGAATATCCCTGGATGTTCAGCTCCCAGCCTTGGTCACCTTGGAGCCATGTCTCCGTGATCCCAACTATATCATAATCATTAATTGCTATCTGCACGTTCAACTCATCCACCTTATTACGAATGCTCCTTGCATTGAGACACAAAGCCTTCAGGCTTGTTTTTACAACGCTCTTGCCCCTTATACAATTATGTTGAAAAGTGGCTCTTTTTGATTTTTGCCCTGAATTTGTCTGCCTGCCACTTTTACCTTTCACCTTGCTACCTATTGCTTCCGCCCGCATTTTACACCCCTCTGTTTCTCTGCTCACCCATTTAAGAACCCCACCACCTCTTATTCTCTGTTTATTATTGTTTTCTTCTTTCACCCCTACATGTTGGGTCTGAGTGCTTTCCTTCTCTGCCTCCTGCCTCACACACTGTCTAATAGCATTCTCTATTTGAGTCCCTCCCCCCAACCATTCTAGTTTAAAGTCTCCCCAGTAGCCTTTGCAGATCTCCCCGCCAGGATATCAGTCCCCCTCAGGTTCAAGTGCAACCCATCCTTTTTGTACAGGTCGAACCTTCCACAAAAGAAGTCCCAATGATCCAGAAATTTGAATGGATTTTATTTTTAAAAACGTGTACATAAACACGACCGAATTTAATCAGGAGTGGCTATTCGTAAAGATAAATGTCATCTCTTTGGAAATGGTAAAAAATATGGGCCTTTCCGCGCGCTGTGTGGGCCAGGGGCGGTATCAAAGGGGATTTGGTGAAAGTCAGGCGGACACAAGTCAGGCAGACACAAGTCAGGCAGCCACAGAGTTTTATAGATAGATAGATAGATAGATAGATAGATAGATAGATAGATAGATAGATAGATAGATATCATATATTTGCTCATGCGAATTTTAACAGATCAAACATCCCTTTCAAGTTTAAATTGTGGCGATGTGCACTCAATCTCCTTCTGATCTCTCTCTCTCTCTTCTCTCTTCCTCTCTTCCTCTCTTCCTCTCTTCCATTTTCAATTTAAAAACTTTATTGGCATGATAAAATACATCGTTATATTGCCAAAGTA
>CM075983.1:814187-872142 GCA_038087875.1 Malacoraja senta | reverse complement strand
CAGTTAATGTGACAGTGTGACATGAAACCTTGCATTGTATCCAATGAACTGTGACAATGGGGAAATGGGGTTTACATCCAGAGCAATAAGTTATTTTTCCCCCACATGATTGTCCAAAATAAACTTATTTTTAACAGCAATAAGTTTATATTTGTTACTGAAAGCTAAAGTAATAAAGGCTGCATGTCACATTGTTCAATAGAGTATCGTTTATTGTTTATGTCACGTGCACTGAAAAGCTTTTGTTGTGTGCTAACCAGTCAGCGGAAAGACAACATATGATTGCAGTCGAGCGGTCCACAGTGTACAGATACATGATAAAGGGAATAACGTTTAGTGCAAGGTAAAGCCAGTAAAGTCCGATCAAAGATAATCCATCAAGTGGCAAAGGAAGTGATTGCTTGCCAATTTCCATGGCTTCCCATTGTGAAACTGACAGACTGGGTTATTAAAAGTCAATGGAGTCTGATTACTGCGGGGAGGTTGCATGGAAACACTTTTTTCTGAAACTGTTGTTTTTCCAAGACAGCATATGTCTTGCTTGTGAATTTCCAAAGTAGCATTTAAGTGGTTGTCTAGCTTATGGTTGAAATCGCTTTATAGCCAATTTGGCCCCAATAATACATAAATTGTGTTTCCTAATTCAATAATTGGTTTATATTCAATTTGCTGTGTGGAAAAATACAATAGAGCAAAAATGCAATCAAGTGTACTTGAAGAAGCGTCTCGACCCGAAACGTCACCTATTCCTTTGCTCCATAGATGCTGCCTCACCTGTTGATTTCCTCCAGCATTTTTCTCTACCTTCACTATCCTCCATCGCCTTTTGCATTTATTGAATTAAATGTTTCCACCCCCAGTTTGAGGCAGTTTCATAAATCTCCTGATTTTTGTTGTTGTAATTTTACATGCAATATTAGAGCTTATAGAATCAGACAGCATGGAAACAGGCCCTTCAGCCCAACTTGCCCATGCTGACCAATATGCCCCATCTACATTTGTCCCACCTGTCCATGTTTGGCCTCCATCCTCGCAACCTATCCAACCCATGTAGAACATAGAAACATAGAAACATAGAAAGTAGGTGCGAGAGTAGACCACCAGGCCCATCGAGCCCGCACCGCCATTCGCTCATGGCTGAACACTAAACAGACACCCTTACCCACAAACAGTAGACACAAGACACAGAACACAAGACACTACCCTCCCCTTTATATCGCTATCACCCCTCTCCACCCCAAGAACCGCGTGATCTCCTGGGGGAGGCAAAAAAACGGATAAAAACCCAGGTCCAATTCGGGAAAAAAATCCGGGAAATTCCTCTCCGACCCCAATCCAGGCGATCGTCACTTGTCCAGGAGATCACTCAGGTCTTACTATACTAACCATACCTAGGTCCATATCCCTGCCCTCTCCCCGTAGCCCCTTATCCCCTTGGCAGCTAAAAAACCATCTATTTTAGACTTAAATATATTTAATGTTTCTGCTTCCACTGCTCCCTGGGGCAGTGAATTCCATAAATTAACCACCCTCTGGGTGAAGAAGTTCTTCCTCATCTCAGTTTTAAAAGAGCCCCCTCTTATTCTACAACTATGTCCCCTAGTTCTAGTTTCCCCGATCATTGGGAACATCCTCGGTGCATCCACCCGATCAAGGCCCCTCACGATCTTATATGTTTCAATGAGATCGCCTCTCATTCTTCTAAACTCCAAAGAGTAGAGTTCCAGCCTACTTAACCTTTCCTCATATGTCAATCCCCTCATTGCAGGAATTAATCTTGTAAACCTTCGCTGCACTGCCTCCAGGGCCAGTACATCCTTTCTTAAGTATGGACCCCAGAACTGTACACAGTATTCCAAATGTGGTCTCACTAATACTGTGTACAGCTGCAGTAACTGTGTACCTGTCCAAGTGTATTTTAGATGTTGTTATAGTACCTGCCTCAACTACCTCCTCCAGCAGCTCGTTCTGTACATCCACCACCCTCTGCGTGAAGAAGCTCTCTCTCAGGTTCCTATTAAATCTTTCTCCTCTCACCTTAAACCTGTATCCACTGGTTCTTGAGCCTCGAGTCTGCCTAAAAGACTGTGCATTTGCCCGATCTATTCCCCTCACGGTGTTGTACAGTGTATTTATTGTAGGTCACGTTTGTACCCAGAGGAGAATGAAGCAAAGATGCTCAAACTGTGCATCACTTGGTCAGGTTCCGCATTCTTCGTACGGCAGCTACAGAGAGTGAGGAGTGACCTTGTGCTCTCATGTAAGGCCCAACTTGTTGTTGGTACGATCGAGGTCAGTTGACTGAGATGGGATGGGCGGGCAGTCACTGGAGAGGAGTGGGAACCAAAGTCAGAACCATGTGTCTCCATTAACTCCATCTACACATCCACACTTCACGCTATGCTGCTGCCCTTGCCGAGGCAATCAAGGACAAGTTGCACCCTGGCCACTCCCTCTTCTCCCCTCTCACTTCAGGCATGAGGTACAGAAGTGTGGAAACGGACACCTCCAGACTCGGGGACAGTTTCTTCCCAGCTGTTATCAGGCATCTGAACCATCCTCACCAACTAGAGAGCGGTCCTGACAATAAATAACAAATATAGTGCACTAATAAAAATAATCTGTTGTAGTTCAGAGCTTATTTGATGTTGTGTTTAATAGCCTGATGGCTGTGGGGAAGTAGCTGTTCCTGAACCTGGACGTTACAGTTTTCAAGCTCCTGTACCTTCTTCCCGAAGGCAGTGGTGAGATAAGGGTGTGACCAGGATGGTGTGGGTCTCTGATGATGTTGGCTGCCTTTTTGAGGCAGCGACTTCGATAGATCCCTTCGATGGTGGGGAGGTCAGAGCCGGTGATGGACTGGGCCTTGTGTCTGTTTGAGAATTGAAGGAGAAGGAGGAATGCAACCAGAACAGAACACAGCCAAGTCTTTGTGGGAACTACTTGTGTGATGCATGTTCATCCACTTCTGACATCAGCTGTTGAAAACCATGTGCCACATTTTTATTTAAGAAACTGGATTTTCCGGGCATTGAACCAGAGGTGAGGCCTTTGGAGGAAAAGTTTGGCAAGCGCTTTCTGGTCAAGTGCCACAACTTGAGTTTCACTCTGCAAGGCCTGGTCAGTGAGGAGGGAGATGGAACAGTGACCAACGTGAGTTGTCTTTGTCTTAATCCCTTCAATGATCGGTTTATGAAATATAAATGCTCCGTTAAACAATTGATGAAGGTATGTGTGTTTGAACATAGCACCCAGTTAAATAAGCCGCATAAGTGATAAGAACGGGTTTTATAGATAATAGGTGCAGGAATAGGCTATTCGGCCCTTCGAGCCAGCACCGCCATTCAATGTGATCATGGCTGATCATCCCCAATCAGGACCCCATTCCTGCCTTCTCCCCATATCCCCTGATGGTGGCGCTGAAGATGGGGCCCACTTGTAAACGTCACCTATCCATGTTCTCCACAGATGCTGCCTGACCCGCTGAGTTACTCCAGCACTCTGTGAAACGTCACCTATCCATGTTCTCCACAGATGCTGCCTGACCCGCTGAGTTACTCCAGCACTCTGTGAAACGTCACCTATCCATGTTCTCCACAGATGCTGCCTGACCCGCTGAGTTACTCCAGCACTCTGTGAAACGTCACCTATCCATGTTCTCCACAGATGCTGCCTGACCCGCTGAGTTACTCCAGCATTCTGTCTTGGTTTCATCCAGAATGTTGGGTATCTATCTCCAGACTCCCACAAGGGGTCTCCTGGTATGAATGGAACAATTCTGCTGTGTGCATTCATTCTGGAATTCAAGGAATGTCAGTATTGGCTGCGGAGGGCTGGATTGGTATGAAATTGAATCATTACCGCTCCTATTTTTAAAAGGTTTCACTTTGTTTAGGAAGGCTACAGACAGTCAAAACAGCATGAAAACTGCCTTTCAGCCCATCTAGTCCATGTCTCCAAACTGGGCTAGTCCCATTTGCCTGCATTTGACCTCGAGACCCCAAACCCTTTCCATTTATCTTTCCAAATGTCTTTTAGAATGTCTTATTGTATCCACTTCTCTCTCTTCCTCTGGCAGCTCATTCCAGATATGACCACCCAATGAGTAAACGTATTGCCCCGAAGATCGCTCTTAAATCTCTCCCCTCTCACCTTAAGCTTGTGCCCTCTAGTTTTAGAACCCTCCACCTTAGAAAATAAACTGAGAGTTCTCAACTCTGTCTCTGAAACTTATTTCAGAATCACAGAGCATGAAGACACATCCTTTGGCCCAAACCCCCCCATGCCGACCAACATGTCCAATCTAATCTCGTCCCATTTGCCCCCGTTTAGCCTGAAAGGGTTCAGAAAAGATTCACGAGGATGTTGCCAGGACTAGAATATAGGGAGAGGTTGAGAAGGCTGGGTCACTATTCGTAGGAGGATGAGGGGAGATCTTCTAGAGGTACACACAATAATGAGAGGAATAGACCGGGTAGATGCACAGAGTCTCTTGCCCAGAGTAGGGGAATCGAGGACCAGAGGACATAGGGTCAAGGTGAAGGGGAAAAGATTTAATAGGAATTAAAGGGGTAACTTTTTCACACAGAGGGTGGTGGGTGTATGGAACAAGCTGCCAGAGGAGGTAGTTGAGGCTGGGACTATCCAAACATTTAAGAAACAGTTAGACAGGTACATGGACAGGACAGGTTTGGAGGGATATGGACCAAGCGCAGGCAAGTGGGACTAATGTAGCTGGGACATTATTGGCCGGCGTGGGTGAGTTAGGCCGAAGGGCCTGTTTCCACACTGCATCACTCTATGACTCCATCCCTCTTCCCTCTTTCATGAAGGTGTCTGGTGAGAAGAAGAGAGTTCCTCCTAGGGACCAGTCCAGTGTTTACCTTTCAGTCAGTGCCTCCTGCTGGTTTAGCAGGGTATTGCTATGGGATCAATATGCGTGGTTCTGCGCTTCAATCATGAGTACATGTGGAAGATTCCGTGGTGGTGTTGATTGATCAATAGATACATAGACAATAGGTGCAGGAGGAGGCCATTCAGCCCTTCGAGCCAGCACCGCCATTCATTGTGATCATGGCTGATCATCCCCAATCAGTACCCCGTTCCTGCTTTCTCCCCATATCCCTTGATTCCGTTAGTGCTAAGAGCTATATCTAACTCTCTCTTCAAAACATTCAGTGAATTGGCCTCCACTGCCTTCTGTGGCAGAGAATTCCACAGATTCACAATTCTCTGGGTGAAAGGGTTTTTCCTCATCTCAGTCCTAAATGGCCTACCCCTTGTTCTTAAACTGCGGCCCCTGTTTCTGGACTCCCCCAACATCGGGAAAATGTTTTCTGCATCTAGCCTGTCAAATCCCTTAAGAATTTTATATGTCTCTACAAGATCCCCTCTCATCCTTCTAAATTCTAGAGTATACAAGCCCAGCCGCTCCATTCTATCCACATATGACAGTCCCGCCATCCCGGGAATTAACCTGGTGAACCTACCCTGCACTCCCTCAATAGCAAGAATGTCCTTCCTCAAATTAGGAGACCAAAACTGTACACGATACAGCGTGGAAACATGCCCTTCACCCCACCGAGTCCACGCCAACCATCGATCACCCGTTGAATTAAGTTCTTAGTTATCCCACTTTCTCATTCACTTCCCACACGATGGAGGAAATTTACAGGCAAGTAACCTACAAACTTGACATCTTTGGGATGTGGGAGAAAAGCAGAGTACCCGTAGGATACCGGAGCACCTGGAGGAAACCCACGTGGTCACTGGGAGAACATACAAACCTGTGTGGGTTGTTCAGTCATTGCTTGTACTGGAGTGGGACGATGCAGGATGCTAGATAAATGAACATGGGCACCTTGTGTTAAAAATGGAATGATTTTGTTGGTGAAGTGTATGTGGCGACTCTTTGTGTACCTCGTTTGTGGATCTCACTGTGAATGGTCACGATAAACTGTCATCACCCATTGGGGTGATGAACCCTGCCCACGTCACCCTCATTGCCACCTCTCTCCGTGCCCATGTGCCAACTACAGCTGGAGCCCTTCTTCATCACGCTGGCACTGTTCGACACGAACAACAACTGCAAGATCTCCGAGGATTTCCAGGTGGAACTGAACCCGCCAGCTGTGCGGCAGATGTTGCAGGGCGGCGCGGAGGAAGGGGCGGTGAACGGGAAGACCGGCGAGAGTCCTGGCAGACGGGCAAGGGTGGTGTATAGGCGCTGCTCCGCTACCCCAGAGACGTACGTCGCCGACACTGTGGGGGGTCAGATACCCCAGATACCCCCAGGGGATACTTTGGGGGGGGGGTCTGGTGCCCATGACATGGGGCTCTGGTACTGTGGGGGTCCGACACACCGACACGGGGGGGCTCTGATACTGGGGGGTCTGACACACCGACACAGGGGGGCTCTGATACTGGGGGGTCTGGTGCCCATGATAGGGGGGCTCTGATACTGTGGGGTCCGACACACCGACACAGGGGCTCTGATAGAATGGGGGTCTGGTGTCCACCAAGGGGGCTCTGATACTGGGGGGTCTGACACACCGACACAGGGGGCTCTGATACTGTGGGGGTCTGGTGCCCATGACAGGGGGGGTCTGATAGAATGGGGGTCCATGGCATGATGGGGGGGGGAAATCTTGGATACAGTGGGGTTCAATGCTCCAACACGGGGGTCTCTGATGCTGTGGGGGTCTGATACTCCAGTACAGGGGTCTCTGATAGAATGGGGGTTGATACCCCAGGATGGGGGGGGGTCTCTCAGACAGTGACTGTTTGATACCACTGCACGGGTATCTCCGAGGGTCCGACATCCCACACGGGGTCTCTGATGCAGTGCTGCCCCAACATGGGGTCTGTTGACGGTCCAATATCCCAACACGGGTGGGGGGGGGGGGAGGGGGAGGTTGACGTCTGACACACCGAGGGTCTATTACCCCAACACTGGGGTCTCCGAGTCTCACTCCCTATCACCGGGGGTCTACGACACAATGAGGGTTTGTTACCCTAAATGGGGGCTAACCGATAGTGAGGGGGCCCGTCATTCCAAATCAGAGGGTCTGTGATGCACGGAGGGTCTGACACCCCAACACTGGGGCCTCTGACAAACGAGGGTCTCTCACCCTAAACAAGGATGTCTGGCACAGTGGGGGTCCCGCTCCCCATCTCAGGGAGACTCTGACACGGTGAGGATCTGTACCCCAAATCAGGGGGACTCAGACACTGTGGAGGGCCATTACCGCCAGACAGGGGGTCCCTGATAGAACGAGGGTGGCCAGTTGTCCCAGCTCATCTCCAACATCTCAGGTCAGGGACTTCCTGAATCGGGTTCTAACGTTGCCCTGTGCTGTGGGCAATGCCCCTGAATGAATCAGTGGACGAGAGCTGGATTGCCTGTTAATTGGCCATTGTCCTGGTTATTGGCCATTGTCCTGGCCATTGTCCTGGCCATTGTCCTGGCTATTTGTCCTGGCTATTTGTCCTGGCCATTTGTCCTGGCCATTTGTCCTGGCCATTGTCCAGGCCATTGTCCCGGTTATTGGCCATTGTCCTGGCCATTGTCCTGGCCATTTGTCCTGGGCTGGCCACAGATGTCCTGAACCATGTTGTCATGGGGCACTATCTTGTGTGTAATGAAGGTGAATGAACGGTGTACTAGGTGGGGTCTGTGCCGGCCGTTGTGTGACCACTGTGTGTGTGTGTGTTTACCACAGGGATTATTCTCCGTCACCGCCCCACACCCAGATATCTACCTGGTGGCCCGTGTGGAGAAGGTGCTGCAGGGCGGGATCGCGCAGTGTGTCGAAGCGTACATTAAAGGTTCTGACACCAGCAAGGTATGTCCATGGTCTCGAGTTCCAGGCCTCACATGAAGAGGCCCTCATTATAATGTGCTCTCCTCTACATCCTCACATCCACCAGCACGCTGCCTGGATCACAGCCACAGGCAGCGATTGGATCAACTCGGATTGTTTTCTCTGGAACGTTGGAGGTTGAGGGGAATTTTAATGGAAACTAGACCAAGTGCAGACCCGTTGAGTCTGTTTCCCCAACGCGCGTTTGCGGGGGGGGGGGGCTGCGGCGTCACACTCACACTAACCACCCCCAGACACACGGGAGGGGGGAGTGGTGGAAGTGAGAGAGGGAGGGGTATAGAGGTTATGAGAGGCATAGACGTGGTAGACAGTCAGAACATTTTTTTCCAGGGGGAAATGTCCGTCACTAGAGGGCATAAGTACAAGGTGTGGGAGGGAATGTTTAAAGGAGATGAACTTCTTCAAAATACTCAGCTTGTTCATGAAGCTAGATTACCCAAACACAAAACCATGCTGACTAGGCCTCAGCAGTCCTTGCCTTTTCAAATGCAGATAGATCAAATCTCTTGTGGCCTCTCCAGTAACTTTCCCACCACGGACATCAGGCTCACCGTCCTGTAGTTCCCTGTCTTGTGCTGGCTGCCCTTCTCAAATAAAATCACAACAGTAGCCACCCTCGTCTTCCAGCGCCTCTCCTGCTGGCCAATGAAGGTGTAAAGATCTCCCTGTCGGGGGCACCCAGTAATTCCTTTGCTGGCTTCTAACAATGTCCGAAGCCCAGTGGTGTGGACAGTCCCAATGGTGTGGACAGTCTCAATGGTGTGGACAGACCCAGTGGTGTGGACAGTCTCAATGGTGTGGACAGTCTCAATGGTGTGGTCAGTCCCAATGGTGTGGTCAGTCCCAATGGTGTGGTCAGTCCCAGTGGTGTGGTCAGTCCCAGTGGTGTGGACAGACCCAGTGGTGTGGACAGTCTCAATGGTGTGGTCAGTCCCAGTGGTGTGGTCAGTCCCAGTGGTGTGGACAGTCTCAATGGTGTGGACAGTCTCAATGGTGTGGACAGACCCAGTGGTGTGGACAGTCTCAATGGTGTGGACAGACCCAGTGGTGTGGACAGTCTCAATGGTGTGGACAGACCCAGTGGCATGGTCAGTCTCCATGGTGTGGACAGTCCCAGTCGTGTGGACAGACCCAGTGGTGTGGACAGTCCCAATGGTGTGGACAGTCCCAATGGTGTGGACAGACCCAGTGGTGTGGACAGTCTCAATGGTGTGGACAGACCCAGTGGCGTGGTCAGTCCCAGTGGTGAATCAGGCTTCGAGTGTTGCTACAGATTTGAGTTTGCCTGTGGGGTGAGGCTGCATTTAACAGTTTAGATAGTAGTCTGAGTCCCACTGTTAGGACACTGCCAGGGAGGCCCAGCGGCCCAGCAGTAGAGTTGCTGCCTTACAGCACCAGAGACCTGGGTTTGATCCTGAGTACGTATGCTCCCCCCCTGACCTGCCTGGGTTTTCTCCAGGAGATCCAGTTTCCTCCCACACTCCAATAACGTCCAGGTCTATAGGCTAATTGGCTTGGTATAAATGTAAATTGCCCCTAGTGTGTAGAATAGTGTTAGTGTGCGGGGATCGCTGGTTGGCGCAGACTCAGTGGGCCGAAGGGCCTGTTAACGAACGCACTGTTAACTCACGACTTGAGATGCTTCAGAAGATCTATGATACAAAGAAGGAAATGTTGTTGATTTTGTTCCATGATGGAAGGTTTTACATCTGCGGTTACAGTATGTCCGGAACATATTAATATAAATTGTTATGCCTTAGTATGATGAGCAAACTCACCCATGTGGTTCCAAACAACCAGTTCAGTTACATCATCTTTATTTTCAGCACTGGGCGATAAAACATTGATGTTTGTCTGTGTGAAGCACAATCACACTCATTCATAGAAACATACAACAGGCCCTTCAGCCCCACAATGTCTGTACTGGACATGATGTCAAGATCACCGCTAATCTGCCTGCACATAACCCATATCCCTCCATTCCCTGCATATCCATGTGCCCATCTAATTGCCTCTGAAATGGCACTCTCTGAAATGCACTCACCACCCGCTATGTAAAAGAAACTTTCCCCCCTCACCCCCTCTGTCCCCCTCCTCTCCCCCTCTCTCTCTCTGTCTCTGCCCCTCTCTCTCTCTGTCTCTGCCCCTCTCCCTCTGTCTCTGCCCCTCTCTCTCTCTTCCCCTCTCTATCTCTCTCTGCTCCTCTCTATCTCTCTCTGCCCATCTCTATCTCTCTCTGCCCCTCTCTATCTCTCTCTGCCCCTCTCTCTCTCTATGTCTCTGCCCCTCTCTCTCTGTCTCTGCCTCTCTCTCTGTCTCTGTCCCCTCTCTCTGTTTCTGCCCTCTCTCTCTCTCTCTCTGTTTCTGCCCTCTCTCTCTCTTTCTGCCCTCTCCCTCTGTCTCTGCCCCCTCTCTCTCTGCCCCTCTCTCTATGGCTCTGCCCCCCTCTCTCTCTCTGCCCCCTCTCTCACTGTCTCTGCCCCTCTCTCTGTTTCTGCCCTTCTCTCTCTGTTTCTGCCCTTCTCTCTCTGTTTCTGCCCTCTCTCTCTCTGTTTCTGTCCTCTCCCTCTGTCTCTGCCCCCTCTCTCTCTGCCCTCTCTCTGCCCCTCTCTGTCTGTCTCTGCCCACCTCTATTTCTCTCTGCCCCCTCTCTCTCTGCCCTCTCTCTCTACCCCCCCCCTCTCTCTCCCTCTCTACACGCCTGCGAGTTGGGGACTATGCATGAGTGGATAGGGCGGGAGATGGGGTAAAAGGAGCGAATGAATAATATTAATATAATATCGAGGGGGGGTCAGTGTGTATGTGTGGGGGATGGTTGGTGTGTGTGACACCACAGCCCCCCCCCCCCCCCCGCAAACGCACGTTGAGGGGACAGTAACCAACGGGTCCCACTTGCTCTAGTCTCCTTTAAACTTTGCCCCTCTCAGTTTAAAGCTTTGCCCTCTAGTCTTTGATATTTCCATCTTGGGGAAAAGGTTCTGACTGTTTACCACATCTATGTTTCCAATGCCAGTTCCATGTCAGGGTGCCTTTGGTCCTTGGGTTTTGATTTTGTTTAGAGATACAGCGCAGAATCAGGCCCTTTGGCCCACCGAGTCCACGCCGACCAGCGATCACCCCGTATACTAGCACAATCCTACACACACTAGACATCATTTATCGAAGCCACTTAACCTACAAACCTGTTTGTCTTTGGAGTGTGGGAGGAAGCCGGAGCACCCGGAGAAAACTTGTGCAGGTCACGGGGAGAACATGTGAACTCCGTACGGACAGCACCCGTAGTCAGGATGGAACCCGGGTATCTAGCGCTGTGAGGCAGCAACTCTACCGCTGCGCCACCTGCTGTCCTTGGCCAGTTTTTTATTGTCATTTGTAGGAGGTACAGTGAAAAGCTTTGCATGCCCTCGACATACTACACATAAACACAAACGTCAAACACAATATGTGGAGCAGAGGGGAAGATACAGAGTGCAGAATATAGTTCTCAGCTTTGTAGCGCATCAGTTCCACAGACAAAGTCCAATGTCCACAATGGGGTAGAGGTGAATCGGATAGTACCCTCGCTTATAGAAGGGCCGTTCAGAAGCCTGATAACAGAGGGGAAGAAGCTGTTCCTGAGTGTGGTGGTGCGCCACGCCTTTGATTTTGATTCCTTCCCTCATTAGTCTCACATTTCCCATAAACTGCTCAATGCTTTCACTTCAGCTGCTCTCCGAGCGAGGCTTGTTAGGACACCTCAGTCCACACCCAGCACCCACTTATCCTAATCCTGGCCCCACTTTGAGAGCGCTCACCACCACACTCAGGAACAGCTTCTTCCCCTCTGTTATCAGGCTTCTGAACGATGCCTCCATAAGCTAGGGTGCTGTCCGATTCACCTCTACCCCATTGCGGACATTGGACTTTGTGTGTGGAACTGATGCGCTACAATGCTGAGAACTATATTCTGCACTCTGTATCTTCCCCTTTGCTCCACCTGTTGTACGTGAGTTTGGTTTGACTGTATTTATGTACAGTATGTCTGATCTGATTGAATAGCATGAAAATCAAAGCTTTTCACTCAAACTCAGTACATGTGTCGATAATGAACCTAAACAGTCTCCTGCACTCTTGTTAATGTTTGCCACACATCCACACCCTGGGCAATTTACAGAGGCCAACATCTTTATCAGTTTAGTTTATTGCCATGTGTACCAAGGTACAGTGAAAAGCTTTTATGGTACATGCTATCCAGTCAGCAGAAAGACAATGCATGATTACAATCAATCAGGATAAAGTGAAAAGGGAATAGACAACAGACAATAGACAATAGGTGCAGGAGTAGGCCATTCGGCCCTTTGAGCCAGCACCGCCATTCACCGTGATCATGGCTGATCATCCCCAATCAGTACTCCGTTCCTGCCTTCTCCCCATATCCCCTGACTCCGCTATCTTTAAGAGCCCTATATAGCTCTCTCTTGAAAGCATCCAGAGAACCTGCCTCCACCTGAGGCAGAGAATTCCACAGACTCTCAACTCTCTGTAAAAAAAAGTGTTTCCTCATTTCTGTTCTAAATGGCTAACCCCTTATTCTGAAAAAATAATGTTTAGTGCAAGATGAAGTCTGATTAAAGATAGTCCACGGGTCTCCAATGAGGTAGATGATTGCTTGGGACTGCTCTCTGGTGGTGGTAGGATGGTTCAGTTGCCTGATAACAGCTGGGAAGAAACTGTCTATAGTCTGGAGGTGTGCGATTTCACACTTTGTACCTCTTGCCTGATGGGAGAGGGGGGAAGAGGGACTAGAGACATGCACGTGGTCACATCATCTAATGGTGATCAGGGCCACCAGACTGCACCTGTCTGGGCTTATTATTGTCACGTGTACCGAGGTACAGTGAAAAGCTTTGCTATGCATGTTAACCGAACAGACCAGATAATACTAAATATGAATATAATCAAGATAAATTCAAGTCCAAAAGCTGGAGTAAAGGGGAAGATACAGAGTGCAGAATATAGTTCTCAGCATTGTAGCGCATCAGTTCCACAGACAAAGTCCAATGTCCGCAATGGGGTAGAGGTGAATCGGACAGTACCCTAGCTTATAGAAGGGCCGTTCAGAAACCTGATAACAGAGGGGAAGAAGCTGTTCCTGAGTGTGGTGGTGCGCAAGCACTTTCAAGCTTCTGTACCTTCTGCCGGACGGGAGCGGGGAGGAGGAGGAGTGACCGGGGTGGGACAGGGACAAGTCTTTGATGATGTCGGCTGCTTTCCCGAGATGGAGTTGATGTGTTGCGGGTGAAGATGGTGTGGAGTGTGGATGCTGATCAGCAGGGGTGTGAGTGGTCCCCACACTGTGTGACCTGTGTCCTCCTTTGCTCTAATACTTTGCTCTCTATCTCCAGACGGTGCAGAAGGTCCTGAAAGCTGCGAAGCAAATCTGCAGCAGGCTGGGCGGATACAGGATGGCCTTCGCCTGGGCTGCAAGGTCAGTGGTCCACAGAGATCCTCACCATCCCACGACTGAAAGACAATAGACAATAGGTGCAGGAGTAGGCCCTTCGAGCCAGAACCGCCATTCAATGTGATCATGGCTGATCATCCCCAATCAGTACCCCGTTCCTGCCTTCTCCCCATATCCCCTGACTCCGCTATTTTTAAGAGCCTTATCTAGCTCTCTCTTGAACGCATCCAGATCCTACTTCTGCTGGAAGGTGTTGCCAAGCCTTTTCTGCCCAAAGGAAGAGGGGCGAGGAGGGAATGTCCGGGGTGTGAGTGGTCCTTGCTTATGTAGGCTGCTTTCCCGAGGCAGCGTGAAGTCTATGGTGGTGAGTCTGGTCTGTGTGATGGACTGGTCAACATCCATAACTCTACAGTTTCTTGCTGTCTTGGGCAGAGCTGTTGGTAGTCAGACTATCACAGATCAAGGCAAGATGTGCAGCATCTGTAGAGATTGGTAAGAGCTATTGTAGATGTGCTGTATTCCCTCACGTTTCTGAGGTTAGATTTGCCATTAAGAAAGAAGAAAAGATGGGTTAAAGAAAGTATTTTTACATCTTTGAAACTTCACAAATCACTCCCAGCCAAGTCTGGGGAAGGGTCCCGACCCGAAATGTCACCAATCCATAAGTTCATACGTCATAGGAGCAGAATTAGGCCATTCGGCCCATCGAGTCTACTCCACCATTCAATCATTTCCCTCTCAACCCCAATTCCCTGCCTTCTCCCCATCACCTTACCAATCAAGGTCCATGTTCCCCAGGGATGCTGTCTGACCCACCGAGTTACTCCAGCACTTTGTGTCCTTCTTAATTCACTTTGGAAAGCTGCAGGGTCTGATATTATCTTCAAATTAAGTTTCTCTCTTAAGTTAGATTGAAATAATTAATATAGTCTTTTCTCCCCCTTCAAGACCGGTGTTTAAATATTCTGAAGGCTCTTTGGACACAAGTGGAAAGTTCTCACCACTTTACAAGCAAGATAGCAGCAAATTGTCTACTGAAGACTTACTGAAAATGCTGGCAGACTTCAAAACGTGAGCGACATTTTTTTTACGCTATGTTTTAAAAAAAACAGCAGCTCTCCACAGATGCTGCCTGATCCACTGGGTCTCCCCAGCAGTTAGTGTTTTGTTCTAGATTCCAGCATCTGCAGTTCCTTGTATCCTTGGTTCAGGTTTATTATTGTCACAAGTGCTGTGGTTCAGTGAAAAACTTGTTGTACATGCTGTCCGAACAGATCAGATATACCAATAAATACAACCAATAGATAATTGGTGCAGGAGTAGGCCATTTGGCCCTTCGAGCCAGCACTGCCATTCCATGTGATCACGGCTGATCATCCCCAATCAGTACCCTGTTCCTGCCTTCGCCCCATATCCCCTGACTCCGCTATCTTTAAGAGCTCTGTCTAACTCTCTCTTGAAAGTATCCAGAGAATTGGCCTCCACCGCCCTCTGAGGCAGAGAATTCCACAGACTCACAACTCTCTGGTTGAAAAAGTGTTTCCTCATCTCCGTTCTAAATGGCCTACCCCTTATTCTTAAACTGTGGCCCCTAGTTCTGGACTCCCCCAACATCGGGAACATGTTTCCTGCCTCTAGCATGTCCAAACCCTTAATAATCTTAGATGTTTCAATAAGAATCCCTCTCATCCTTCTAAACTCCAGAGTGTACAAGCCCAGCCGCTCCATTCTATCAACATATGACAGTCCCGCCATCCCGGGAATTAACCTTGTGAACCATGTCAAATTGAAGTACAATAGGTAGAGCAAAGGGGAAGATACAGGGTGCAGAATATAGTTCTCAGCATTGTAGCGCATCAGTTCCAGAGACAAAGTCCAATGTCCGCAATGGGGCAGAGGTGAATCGGACAGTACCCTAGCTTCTGGAAGGGCCGTTCAGAAGCCTGATAACAGAGGGGAAGAAGCTGTTCCTGACTCTTCAATTCACCAGGATGTTTGCTGGGGTTATGGGGAGAAGATGGGAGAAGGGGGTCAAGAGGGAAATCAGCCATGATTGAACAGTGGAGTAGGCTTGATGGGCCAAATGGCCTAATTCTTCTCCTATCACTTCTGAACATGGGAAAGAACGTTTCAGATACGAGGGAAAATTGGAGAGTCTGGATAACAGTAAATGCTGAAAGCCGTATCCAAGACTGCTCCAGTGAAGCAAATGTAATTAAATCTTACTGTGAGCCTTGTGCTAATTATCCTGAACTCCTGCCCTACCGGTCTGTCATCCCCCCCCCCCCCCCCCTTGTTCCTTTGTGTATAAAGGAGCTTATTGACGTAAGATGAATTGGTTAATTAGTCTGCCACCTTCCCACAATTCCTGCTGGGGCAGACCAAGGGGGGAGAGAAGGAGACATGATCTCAGGTTTAAATGCTCACATTTCACGTGCCGTTGAGCCAACCACAATGAGAACAACCACATGCTAACTATCCATTTCTCTCCGTGATCGAACGTTATAAACCCTTGCCGTGCTCTGAGATATTTCCTCCTACGTTGAGAGACCTGGAGCAGCTTCCTGCAGCTGGTGTTTTGCATTTTGTTTCATCGGCATCTTGCCATTGCTGAATCGTGTTTTATCCAAACATTTGCCGCTAATTACTTGAACTCTAATCTTCTCCGAAACCTCTGGCTTCAGATCAAGCGTGAAAACCTGATCTGCTTTCTTCCCACAGGTTTTGTTAACTCTTCGAAGGCTTTTTCATTCAGGTTGATATTTAGAGTCATGGATACACCGAGGAAACAGACAACAGACAATAGGTGCAGGAGTAGGCCATTCGGCCCTTCGAGCCAGCACCGCCATTCAACGTGATCATGGCTGATCATCCCCAATCAATACCCCGTTCCTGCCTTCTCCCCATATCCCCTGACTCCGCTATTTTTAAGAGCCCTATCTAGCTCTCTCTTGAAAGTTTCCAGAGATCCGGCCTCCACCGCCCTCTGAGGCAGAGAATTCCACAGACTCGCAACTCTCTGTGAGAAAAAGTGTTTCCTCGTCTCCGTTCTAAATGGCTTACTCCTTATTCTCAAACTGTGGCCCCTGGTTCTGGACTCCCCCAACATCGGGAACATGTTTCCTGCCTCTAGCGTGTCCAAACCCGTAACAATCTTATATGTTTCAATGAGATGCCCTCTCATCCTTCTAAACTCCAGAGTGTACAAGCCCAGCCGCTCCATTCTCTCAACATATGTATTTTCGTGATACTTTTCCACGTTTGCCTTGTTCTCTCTGGTCTTTCCGGGAATGTTTATCCAACTTCCGGACCTTGACAAGTATGCGATGTTAATAACAGGAGCACTGGGATTACTGACGGGGAGACCTGAGAGAAGGAAATGGATCACGGGCAGATTGGTTTAACTTGGCATCATGTTCGACCGGGACATTGTGGGCTGAAGGAGCTGTCCCTACGCTGAACTGTTCTATGGTCTATAATCATGAATTAATACATTTATTGACCAAGTATTCACATACAAGGAATTTGCCTTGGTGCTCTGCCCGCAAGTGACAACATGACATACAGTGACATCAATGACATACAATTATATCAATGATTCTGTCATAATCAACCTCGAGAGGCACTGATAGGGTAGACAGTCTGAACCTTTTTCCTGGGATGGAAATATCAAAGACTAGAGGGCATATCTTTAAGGTCAGAATGGGCAAGTGTTTTTACACCGGGTGCCTGGAACACTTTGCTGGAGGTGGTGGTGGAGGCAGATAGGGTCCTCATACAGACACTTAATTTGGAGGGATATGTATCATAGAAACATAGAAACATAGAAAATAGGTGCAGGAGGAGGCGATTCGGCCCTTCGAGCCAGCACCGCCATTTATTGTGATCATGGCTGATCGCCCCCTATCAATAACCCGTGCCTACCTTCTCCCCATATCCCTTGATTACACTAGCCCCTAGAGCTCTATCTATATCTCTCTTAAATCCATCCAGTGACTTGGCCTCCACTGCCCTCTGTGGCAGGGAATTCCATAAATTCATATCTATCTGGGTGAAAAAGTTTTTTCTCACCTCAGTCTTAAATGACCTCCTCTTTATGCTAAGACTGTGGCCCCTGGTTCTGGACTTGCCCAACATGGGGAACGTTTTTTCCTGCATCAAGCTTGTCCAGTCCTTTTATAATTTTATATGTTTCTATAAGATCACCCCTCATCCTTCTAAATTCCAGTGAATAAAAGCCTAGTCTTTTCAATCTTTCCTCATATGACAGTCCCGCCATCCCAGGGATCAATCTCGTGAATCTACGCTGCACAGTTTAGCTTGGCATCGTGTACAGCACGGGCATTGTGGGCCAAAGGGCCTGTTCTGTGCCGCACTGCGCTCTGATTACAGCAACTGTACTGAAGCCATCGACGCTAACTTGAACTCAAGGACCATGTCGTATTGCGTTCCTCGTGATACTGGGTCGCTCCGATGGCTGCTGTGTTTAAATCTAATGTCGGTGATGGCGTAAGTGTGGCCATCGACCTTTGTCAGTGGTTCACCTCTCCTCTTCCATCCATGATACCGATAATCCTTCAGGGCAGGCGGTGCCAGGCACAGCAGATTGTCCTCATGATTAGATTTTATTATATAGGTGACATGAACAGAGTGTGGTGAAGGACCGTTCAGAAGCCTGAAAACGGGAGGAAGCTCTTCCTGAGTCTGGTGGTGTGTACTTTCAAGCTTCTGCCTCTTCCTGAGTCTGGTGGTGTGTACTTTCAAGTTTCTGCCTCTTCCTGAGTCTGGTGGTGTGTACTTTCAAGTTTCTGCCTCTTCTACCCAACAGCAGCAGGGAGAAGATGGAATAGCCAGGGTGGGAAAAGTCTTTGATTATGTTGGCCTGAGCTACTGGTAGAGGTTGGGGCAGGCTAGGACTTTATTCCTTGGAGCGCAAGAGGATGACAGGTGATGTTGCAGAGCTGTACACAATCACGAGGGGAATAGATAGGGTGAATGATGGTTTTTACCCCAGAGTAAGGAATCAAGAACAATAGGACATTGGTTTAAGTTGAGAGGGGAAAGATTGAACAAGTTGTTATATTGGACTGGACACAAGATGCTGGAGGAACTCAAGCAAGATCTCTGAAGGGAAAACCTTTTTCTCCACAGATGCTGCCTGACCTGCTGAGTTACTCTAGCACTTTGTGTCTATCTTTGGTATAAACCAGCATCTGCAGTTCCTTTCTGCATGCTATATTGAGCAAGTCCCATTTGCTTGCATTTGGCCCATTAAACTCTTCTTATCCACATATCTATCCAAGTATCTTTTGAAAGCCGTGTTTCTCTAGCTTCCTCTTGTATTGAGCAACACAAGTAGAGGGAGAGATATTAATCTCAATCTCAACATTCATCTCGATAACCTGTAGGTGGAGAAATGTGTCTATGGCACATGATATGTAGTGGTGTTCAGGGAACAAACCTGACACCATTCTCTGTCCTCAGTTCCTTGTTAGGTGTTCGATACAGTCATAGAGTGATACAGTGTGGAAACAGGCCCTTCGGCCCAACTTGCCCACATCGGCCAACAATGTCCCAGCTACACTAGTCCCACCTGCCTGCGTTTGGTCCATATCCCTCCAAACCTGTCCTATCCATGTACCTGTCTAACTGCCTCTTAATCACTGGGATAGTCCCAGCCTCAACTACCTCCCCTGGCAGCTTGTTCCATACACCCACCACCCTCTGTGTGAAAACGTTTTCCCCTCGGATTCCAATTAAATATTTTCCCCAAGCAGGTACAGGATACTGAGTTGGATGATCAGCCATGATCATATTGAATGGCAGTGCAGGCTCGAAGGCCGAATGGCCTACTCCTGCACCTATTTTCTATGTTTCTATATCCTCTGGTCCTCGATTCCCCTACTCTGGGCAAGATACTCTGTGCATCTACCCAATCTATTCCTCTCATGATTTTATACACCTCTATACACCTCTATAAGATCCCCTCATCCTCCTGTGCTCCATGGAATAGAGACCCAGCCAACTCAACCTCTCCTATAGCTCACACCCTCTAAGGGTTTAAGTTTAGGTTTCTTATTGCCACGTGTACTGATAGCATGCTCAGTTTTGTTTTGTCTACTATCGAATCAGATCAGATAATACCATACGTAAATAGAGTCAGGCCAAACTCAAGCACAATGGTTGAACAAATGGAAGGAGAAAATATAGTTCTCAGCATTGTAGTGCATCAGTTCCGTAGACAAAGTCCAATGTCTGCAACATGGTAGAGGTGAATCGGACAGTACCTTAGCTTATGGAAGGTCTGTTCAGTAGCCTGATAACAGAGGGGAAGAGCTGTTCCTGAGTCTGGTGGTGCGCAAGCGCTTTCAAGCTTCTGTAACCTTCTGCCGGACGGGAGCGGGGAGAAGAAGGAATGATCAGGGTGGGACATGCCTTTGATTATGTTGGAGATGAGTCAATGGTGGGGAGACAAAAATACTGGAGAAACTCAGCGGGTGCAGCAGCATCTATGGAGCGAAGGGAATAGGCAACGTTTCGGGCCGAAACCCTTCTTCAGACTGATAGGGGGTGGGGAGAAGAAAGGAAAAAAGGAAAAAAGGCGGAAGAGGAGCCCGAGGGCTGGGGGATGGGAGGGGACCAGAGGGCTGATGAAGGGGAGGGGACAGCAAGGGCTAGCAGAATCGGGCCGAAACCCTTCTTTAGACCAATGGTGGGGAGTCTGGTCTGTGTGATCCTCAACTCTCTGTCATTCCTTGTGTCCTTGGGCAGAGTTGTTCCCGAGCCGAGCTATGATGCATCCCGGCAGCCTACTTTTGTGCAGCATCTGTAGAGGTTTGTAGCAGTTGTTGAAGACGTGTTGAATTTCCTCAGGCTACTGAGGAGGGGAGATGTGACATAATTGCAGCTTTGCCAACCATTATCCTGCAAGGAGTCGTTGATTCAGATTATTTTGTGGTGTGTTTACAATCCGCTCCTGATGTTCCTACTTAGGGCAGAGAAAATATCCAAGCTGCAGGTGATTCCCGGAAACTTTGAGGTCACCATCGAGCCCGTTTCTCCCGACATTCCCAGTGAGTATTTCATCTCTTTATCCAGCCTGCTGAGCCAGCCGTCTGTCGGCAAACCTGTGGTCGCTGCGGGCAGTGAAATGCATCTTCTTTGTCTCGTTCAGAATGTGTGACTTCATCCTACATCCCCGTGAAGCCTTTTGCAGAAGCCGGCTGCGATCATGTCACGTTTGAAGTTGAGGAGTTTGTCGCCGACACCGCCAAGTATATGTATCCCTTCACCACCTTCAAGAACCACATGTATGTTTATCCCATTCAGCTGAAATATGACAACCAGAAAACCTTTGCAAAGGTATTTAGTTACCAGCCGATGTCTGAACCCTTCGTTTACCAAGTCCCTGACTGTGTCTTGTACTGATGTCTCTCTCCCTGCCCTCAGGCAAGGAACATTGCAGTCTGCGTAGAGGTGAGGGATTGTGATGCAGATAAGGCATCCCCATTGAAGGTGAGAGAGTCTGTGTCTCATGTGATTCAATGCAGAACGGGGCGGTACAAACAAAACCAGTTGATTTTGTGACAATAGACAATAGGTGCAGGAGAAGGCCATTCAGCCCTTCGAGCCATTCAATGTGATCATGGCTGATCATCCCCAATCAGTACCCCGTTCCTATCTCACAACTCTGTGAGAAAAAGTTCTTCCTCGTCTCCGTTCTAAATGGCTTACCCCTTATTCTTAAACTGTGGCCCCTGGTTCTGGACTCCCCCAACATCGGGAACATGTTCCCTGCCCCTAGCGTGTCCAAACTCTTAATAATCGTATATGTTTCAATAAGATACCCTCTCATCCTTCTAAACTCCAGAGTATACAAGCCCATCCGCTCCATTCTCTCAGCATATGTCCAATGCAACATTTTACCATTTAATATCAATAACACATAGTTGCAAAAAAACATATGTCATCAGTGCAGCTTTCATGCAGTTACTGTGGAATTCCTGTTGCTCTGAGATTGACGTAATAACTAGATTGAGCTGAGAATGAGAAGGTGAACCTGTTAATAACTGTCCACTGTGTATCTACGGGAAGCCGGGAGATCCAATATTCACCACCAGAACCTGTGCAACGGTATTGCATCATCAGCAGAGTCCAGAGTTTTACAACGAGGTGAGTCCGCGCATAGCGGCACGGTGGCGCAGCGGTAGAGTTGCTGCCTCACGGCACCAGAGTCCCGGGTTCAATCCTGACCACGGGTGCTGTCTGTACGGAGATTGTACGTTCTGCCCGTGACCTGCGTGGGTTTTCTCCGAGTGCTCCGTCCCCCCCAGTATTTCCGCCCCATGATTCCACAGACTCACAACTCTGGCAGAAAAAGTGTTTCATCGTCTCCGTTCTAAATGGCTTACTCCTTATTCTTAAACTGTGGCCCCTGGTTCTGGACTCCCCCAACATCAGGAACATGTTTCCTGCCTCTAGTGTGTCAAGTAAGGTATATTGCAAAGTGGGCTCTGTCTGTGAATCCTGACATGGGACCACTCCTCACCTGGTCTTTTCATGCCCTTGTAGATCAAGGTGGAGCTGCCTGTTCATCTCCATGAGAAGCACCACCTCTTGTTCACCTTCTACCATGTCAGCTGTGACATCAACAGCAAGGGCAAGACAAAGAAGCGGGAGGCTGTGGAGTCGCAGGGTAAGTGGCGTTCATCAGCCCAGCGACCGAGACTGATGCTGACATACAATCCAATCCATGTCCTGTCTTCACTCATCTTGGTTGAACACTTTTCATAAGTGATAGGAGCAGAATTAGGCCATTCGGCCCATCAAGTCTACTCTGCATTCAATCATGGCTGATCTATCTTTCCCTCCTAATCCCATTCCCCTGCCATCTCCCCATAACCCCTGACACCCGCACTAATCAAAAATCTATCCATCTGTCTGTCTGTCTGTCTGTCTGTCCGTCCGTCCGACCGTCCGTCTGATCGTCCGTCCGTCTGACCGTCCGTCCGTCCGATTGTCCGTCCGTCCGTCTGTCCGTCCGTCTGTCCGTCCGTCCGATCGTCTGTCGGATCGTCTGTCTGATCGTCCGTCTGATCGTCCGTCTGATCGTCTGTCTGATCGTCTGTCTGATCGTCTGTCTGATCGTCTGTCCGATCGTCTGTCCGATCGTCTGTCTGTCTGTCCGATCGTCCGTCCGTCTGTCTGTCTGATCGTCTATCCGATCGTCCGTCTGTCTGTCTCATCGTCTATCCGATCGTCCGTCTGTCTGTCTGATCGTCTATCCGATCATCTGTCTGTCTGTCTGATCGTCTATCCGATCGTCTGTCTGTCTGTCTGTCTGTCTGATCGTCTATCCGATTGTCTGTCTGTCTGATCGTCTATCCGATCGTCTATCTATCTATCTATAGATAGATTGATATCAATCAATAGATAGATTGATAGATAGATAGGTAGGAAGGTATATAGGTAGATAGGTAGATAGGTGGATAGATAGGTGGATAGATATCTCTCCACTGAACCTTCTTGGGAATCAATTCCGCTACAGTTAGCATTCAATATTAATGACACATCGAGTGGCAAAAAAAAGTTTTTTCAGAGTGCAGTTTCTAATGTAATGTACAGGCAGTCCTGCTGTTACACATGTTTCCACAACACTAAATTAATATAATGAGATGGACGAATTGGGAAACACTCTTTGTATTGTATGGGTTGAATTGGATACTTTGCGATTCTATGTTCTATGAAGGCTGTGGAGGGCAAGTCAATGGGTATTTTTAATGCAGAGATAGATAGATTCTTGATTAGTACGGGTGTCAGCGATATGGGGAGGCAGGAGAATGGGGTTAGGGCGCAGAGATAGATCAGCCATGATTGAAGGGTGGAGTAGACTTGATGGGCCGAATGGCCTAATTCTGCTGCGATCATTGATGATATTTTGACACTTGGACAGGTGCATGGATGGGAAAGGTTTGCAGGGATATGGGCCAAACACGGGGCATGGACTCAACGTGTGAATGTGCCGCTTCCAGTGACTGGCGTGCTTTCTTTCTCTCTCTCGTTCAGTTGGGTTTGCTTGGCTGCCGCTGCTGAGGGATGGCTGTGTGGTGACGTCGGAGCAGCAGCTGGCGGTATCGACCAAACTTCCTCCAGGTTACCTGGGCCAGCACACTGCTGACAGCAAGAAGGTGAGATGTCCATCATCTACCTGGCCCTTCGGAGGCTGAGGGGAGATCAGGTAGATGTTTAGAACATGAAGAGCAAGATTCAAGAGAGTTTATTGTCATGTGTCCCAGATAGGACAATGAAATTCTTGCTTTGCTTCAGCACAGCAGAATATAGGCAGCAGCATTGATAGGGTCAGGTAGACAGGACCTTTTTCTCAGGGTGCAAATATCAAATACCACAGGACGTAGCTTTCAGGTGAGAGGGTCAAAGATCAAAGGAGATGTGCGGGCCAAGTGTTTCACACGAGGGTGGGGACTGCTGGGAGTGTTTAATTCATCTCCACAAGAAGCACCAACTCTTCAGAAACAGTGCAGAACCAGGCCCTTCGGCCCACCGAGTCCGCACCGACCAGCGATCCCCACACACTTACACTATCCTGCACACACTAGGGATAACTTTACATTTACACCAAGCCAATTAACCTACAAACCTGTACGTCTTTGGAGTGTGGGACAAAAGCCACGCAGGTCATGGGGAGAACGTACAAACTCCACACAGACAGCACCCGTAGTCAGGATGGAACCCGGGTCTCTGGCGCCGTGAGGCAGCAACTCTACCGCTGTGCCACCGTGCCGCCTCATGGTGCTGGAGGCAGATATGATAGTGGTGATAGGGGCTGTTTGAACAGGCAGGGATTGGGGGGATATCACCATATGCAGGTTGATGGGATGAGTTTCATTTGGCATCATCGCCCGCATAGATATTGTGGGCCGAATGGGCCTGTTCCTGTGCTATACTGTTCTATCACAACTTATCCCATTTACTTGTGTGGCTTTCCAGTGACTCTACATGACTCTGAGAGTCAGAGGGAGGTTGTAGCCTTGCCGGCCACTTCATGCCAGATAATCCTTGATCACATTTGCCTCATGGCCCAAGCTATTAGCAAGGGGAAAAGCTGAGGGGCCGTGTAACACTTGACTGCCATCCCAATCCCTAGGGAGGCGACACGGCGGTGCAGCGGGTAGAGCTGCTGCCTCACAGCGCCAGAGACCCAGGTTCAATCCTGATCTTGCCTGCTGTCTGTGTGGAGTTTGCATGTTCTTCCTGTGACCACGTGGGTTTCCTCTGGGTGACCCGGTTTCCTCCCGCATGGCAAAGACGCACGGGTTTGTGGGTTGCTCCTGGTGTGTCGGGAGTGGGTGAGAATGTTGGTTAATGTAGAATGGGTGTGAACGGGTGTAGAATGGGTGTGAACTGGTGTAGAATGGGTGTGAACTGGTGTGAATGGGTGTGAACGGGTGTAGAATGGGTGTGAATGGGTGTGAATGGGTGTGAACGGGTGTAGAATGGATGTGAATGGGTGTGAACGGGTGTAGAATGGGTGTGAACTGGTGTGAATGAGTGGCCCATGGCCGGCACGGACTCGATGTGACCTGTTGCTGTGTTCTTCAATTCAATTCAGTTGAATCACTCTGCTGAGCGCCTTGAGATTTGACATTCTCGCTGTGTTTGGCTTCAGTGATGAATGTACAATGTGGCTGGCCACGTGATAGGAAGGAGAGATTGTACAAGATGAGGGTTGAGATAGCCAAGGCAACACATGGCCCTTAACAGGAAAGGAATGCTTTTGTGGAAACCCCATGGTCCTTGGAGATTGCCGGCACTCAGTGTAGATTAATGGTCTGCTCAGCTGAAGCTTCTGACAAACTCTCTCTGGCTGTTGATGTCTTGGCCATGCCCTTCTCCAGAAGGGAAGCGGTGATGAAGTCACCATCAGTGAGTGTACAGTATTGGTGGGGCCAGACATTGCCGCAGACTCGTTTAGCTTAGAGATACAGCTCGGAAACAGGCCCTTTGGCCCACCAAGTCCACACCGACCAGTGATCCCCGCACACTAACGCTATCCGACACACACTAGGGACAATTAAAAATTTTACCAAAGCCAATTCACCTCCACCTTTGGAGGTTCACCTGCAAACTTTGCAGTATGGGAGGAAACCAAAGATCTTGGAGAAAACCCATGCCGGTCACGGGGAGAACACACAAACTCCCTACAGACAGCACCTGTAGTTAAGATTGAGCCCGTGTCTCTGGCGCTGTGAGGCAGCAACTCTACCGCTGCACCACCGTGCTGCCCAAAACCAGCGGTTGGACAGGGGCCAGTATTTATCCTCAGACCGCTGGAATTGTAGCTGCTCTGATGCAACTGGGAATGAAAGTCAACATTTCACAGTGTGCTACTGAACTGTAATCACAAGACTTGGCTTCTGTCCAGTTCATAGTTTGTGAACCATCAGAGTTTATTTGTGGTTATGAACTCTTGGAGCTGACTGCTTGGTCACTGTGCGAGTTAGCTGGTCCCATCACAAGCCAGCTACAGTACAGGCCCTTCGTCCCAACTTGCCCATGCCCATCTACACTAGTCCCACCTGCCTGTGTTTGCCCCATATCCCTCTGAAGCGGGGGTCTTTTCTATGTACCTGTCTAAACATTGCAATAGTGCCTGTGCTATGTCAGGAATGAAGTGTGCAGCTGAATTGAGATCCCTGGAAGGATCTTGCATGTACCTTGTGGTCTTGGTTGGTCACTTGCGTTCGGTAATGGAGGTTCTAGTTCTGCTCACCCCTACTGTTGCCCACCTGCCATCTGGGGGTTTGGGTCTTCAGTGTGGCTGGCCTGCACCTCCTCGCTCTCCATCACGAGTCTATTGCTCACCCTGTTCCCATCAGAGGCAGGTACAACTAGACTTGGAATAAGGTGCAGAGGATTTAGAGGGGATGGAAGGAGAACCTTTGACACTGTGAGAGTGGGGAGAACCTGGATCATTGCTCGAGAGAATGGTGGAAGCAGAGTCTCCCGGCACGGAAACAGGCCCTTCAGCCCAACTTGCCCGTGCTGACCAAGATGGCCCATCTTCACCGGTCCCACCAGCCTGCTTTTGGCCAATCCCTCGAAACCTGTCCTATCCATGTACCTGTCCAAATGTATATCTCAGGGCTAGCGGAATGAAGGGGTATGGGGAGAAGGCAGGAACGGGGTACTGATTGTGGATGATCAGCCATCATCACATTGAATGGTGGTGCTGGCTCGAAGGGCCGAATGGCCTACTCTTGCACCTATTTGTAAAGAATTGATAACGAGGCATCGTTACTTTACTATCTTTATTCATAGTGGAGCATTACACATTGCACTAGCTGTACGTGGTCTGTCACAGGAACTAGAGAGCGATCTGTGGGTGGGGAGGTTGTAGATATACTTGTGATATGGGGAGTGGTTAGTAGGTATGAGGTCACTATGTTAAAGGCACATGCATATCTCATCTACATCTTTCCCCTTCGAAACGACAGGCAAATACAATGGTGACATGGCGACCACGGCTCATGCGCTAGGATAGTTAGACAAAATCGCCATAGCGGTCAGGCGGTTTGACAAGACGTCCCGCCCGGGTTCGCGTCTCGCCATCCACCCTTCCTGCAGGAGGAAGAGGCACCGGCGGGGACAGACGAACCTGAAAGGGGGAAACGGGAGGAGACGGAGGAGACCGCGGCACCGAACCCGGAGGTGATGCGAGATCAGGACCGGGAAGAGCGCGGGCAGGCGAGCGAGGACTAGTCGGAGCGGGGTGGAACGGAAGGGGCTGAGGAGGAGCAGAATGTTGCAGGTCAGGAAGGACGGGCAGTGGGGGAGCAAAGGGATCCGCGGCAGGAGGACGCGGCTCGTTGACGAGCCGAAGGTGCTGGCGGGACCGTCGGTAAATGGCTCCAGTGTGGTCGACGAGATAGGACCCGGGCAACCCCGCAGAGCCGACGACGGTAGCGAGCTTGGAGTGACCGGGAGCGGTCTGCATACGGACAACTTGACCGGGGAAGAGGCGCAGCAGCGGGTGGCAGGACCTGTCATGGGAACGCTTTTGGACGTCGTGCCTGAAGGCAATGCGTTTCTGAACCGCCGCAGGTGGGAGGATGGAGGGTATGAGGGAGCGCTGGGCCACAGGGAGCGGGAGTCTGGTAGCGCGAGACATGAGCCGCTGAGCATGTGAACCCATGGCAGAGTCGCGGGAAATGTTTCGAAGGCTGAGGAGGGCCAGATGGAAGTCGGAGTTAATGCCACCACACTGTTCCAACAGTTGCTTCGCGCTGCGGACTGCGCGCTCGGCCAAACCGTTGCTTTGCGGGTACTCCGGGCTGCTGGTGAAATGGCGGAAGTTCCATCTGAAAGCGAACGCTTTAAACTCGGAGCTCGTGAACTGGCTGCCATTGTCCGACTGCAGGCTTGCCGGGGGGCCAAAAGTGCCAAAATGAGGGTACAACCTATCGATGACGGCCGAAGAGGTTATGGAGTGCAGCCGGTCGACCACAAACCAGCTGGAGTAGGAGTCAACGAGAACCAGGAAGTGTTTGCCTCGCCACTCGAAAATGTCGGCGGCAAGCGCCATCCAGGGCAGTTCGGGCGCGGGCTGCTGTAGAAGCGGCTGACGCTGCTGATGGGGGGCGAGGCTGTTGCAGGTGGAACACGAGGAGACCCTCTCCTGGATGTATCTGGCCATATCCGGCCAATAGAACTGGCTCCTGGCGAGAGACACGGTGGCTTCGGCCCCAGGATGACCGCGGTGAGCGACTTGAAAATAGTGGTCGTGCAGCGCCGCGGGCACGACCACCTTGTGACCCTTCACCACCACGCCGTCGTGCAGTACGAGCTCGTCCCGGACCAGGAAGTAGGGCACGGCACCAGCCGGCAGTGCCGAACGACGGTCGGGCCAGCCCAGCCGGATGACGGCAGACAGCTGTTGCAGGGCAGGGTCATTGGTAGTGTGTTTAACCAGGGACTTCATCTGCTGTGAAGGGACGATGTTCAATTGTAGCACCAATAGCTCAGACATTTCATATGGGTGGCGAGCGGTGGACGTCAGCGGGGCGCGAGACAACGTGTCGGCCACGAACATGTCCTTGCCCTTACGATAAACCACCGTGAACGTGAAGCGCTGGAGCTGCAGCATCATGCGCTGCAGGCGTGATGAGGCCACATGGATCGACTTGTTGAGGATGGTGACAAGTGGCTGATGGTCAGTTTCAATGGTGAAAGTGTTGCCCACGATGTAGTCCCGGAATTTGGAGCAGGCAAACACCACGGCCAGTAGCTCCTTCTCGATCTGCGCGTAGTGCTGTTCGGTGGCGGTCATGGTGCGGGATGCGAAGGAGACAGGCAGCTGCAGGCCGTCATGGACCTGGAGACAGGCGGCACCGAGTCCGAACTGAGAGGCGTCGCAGGTGAGGACAATGGGACGCTGCAGGTCAAAGAACTTGAGCGTGGGGGTGCTGATCAGCTTAGACTTAAAAATGTCGAATGCCTTCTGATGGTTGGGTAACCAAAGCCAGGACGTGTCCTTTTTTATCAAATCCCTCAGGGGAGCGCTGAGCTCGCTTAGGTCGGGGATGAACTTCCCCAGGTAGTTTACCAAGCCTAGGAAGCGTTGCAGGCCTGCCACATTAGTAGGAGGAGGCATCCCTGAAATGGCAGCCGTTTTCTGCGGGTCTGGCTTTAACCCCTCGGCAGTGAACACATGTCCAACATAGGTGACCTCCGGGACGCGGAATCGGCACTTCTTGGGGTTCAGTTTCAAGTTGATTTGCCGGGCCCGGTCCAGGACCTGGCGGAGGTTGACATCGTGCTCGGCAACGTCCTTACCGTAAACGAGGATGTCGTCAACAATGATGGCGCAAGGTAGACCTGAAAACAACTGCTCCATTGTCCGCTGAAATACCTCGCTGGCAGAGTTGATTCCGAATGGCATTCGGAGGAACCGAAACCTTCCGTAGGGGGTGGCGAAAGTTGTCAAAATGGACGACCGCTCGTCCAGTGGTATCTGCCAGAAGGAGCTTTTGGCATCGAGGACAGAAAAAACCGTTGCTGGACCAACCTGTGCAGCGACTTCTTCTACCGTTCTCATAGGGTAGTGAGGGCGTCTAATGGCCAGGTTGAGGTCTTTGGGGTTGATGCAGATGCGTATCTCGCTCATGTCCTTTTTAGCAGCAACAACCATGGAAGAGACCCAGCTGGTAGGCTCGACGACCGCCTTTAAGATGCCCATTTGTACCATACTGTGTAGTGTCGCCTCCACTCTGTCCCTCATGGCGAAGGAGACACGGTGAGGAGCATGGACCACAGGAACGATCTTACGGTCCACTACAATCTTGTAGCTGCAGGGTAGTTTGCCTAGCTGATCATCAAAGCGGTCGGGATAATCGGCCAGCGGGTCCATAAGAGTCTGCACATGGTGGATGTCACGGTGGAAGTACACCAGTCCCATTTCCTGGCATGCCCGGATCCCCAGCAGGGGAATGCATTTTTGATCGAGGAGATAGAAGGTGAGGGGCCGAGAGGTCTCTAGTATCTTACAGCGTAGCGTGGCCTTGCCCACAGGAGTAAGAATCTCCCCACCGTAGGCATGCAAGGTTGAGCTCTGGGAAAATATCTGCTCATTAGTTCTTATCTGGTTGAAAAGAGATGTTGACATTACGTTGGCCACAGCCCCCGTGTCAATCTTACCAGTGAAGGTCGAGTTGTTCACAGTGACTAGCACAGAATGGTCCGTTATCATAGCAGGTGCGTCCAACACGGTAAACAAGTTGCTCTCCCCCTGAGAGGAGTCAGATGCAGAAACGGACTGTTCATCGAAATAACACTGGGAGCTGAGCGCACTGTCAGCCTGTAGAAGGTTGTTTAAATTTCCCCTTGGAGCAGCGACAGGCTTCCCACGGGAACGACAAGCCGCAGCAAAATGGTTCCATTTTTTGCAGACATTACACGTTTTACCCAAGGCAGGGCACACATTGTATTGATGAGTCGTGAAGTTGCAATTAGGGCACCTTTGCCGGGTACCACCCCCTGTAGCAGTACCGAACCCCGGGGCGCGTCCCCCTCGAGCAGCGAGCGACCCCGGTGGTCGCGACTGGGGTGTGTTTATGAGATGACTGGGAGTGCTGGCAAAGTTGATCGCCTGTTCAGCCGGCGACGCCGCCAAGGAAACAGCTTCAGCTAAGCGAGTAGCGTGCATAGCATCGGTTAAAGTCAGATCCGGCTTGCGCAGAAGTTCGGCCCTGAGCTTCTCATCACGGAGACCGTAAACCAGAAGGTCCCTGAGAATCTCATCGGGGCTCCACGCGTGGAGGCGGCAGCGCCTGCCCAGTTGCCGCAGCGCAATGACATAGTTATCAGCAGATTCCCCAGGGAGCTGACGCCGCGCGAACAGTTTAAAACGTTCTAAGATGCAATTTGTCGGAATATCACAAATAGCATCAAACTTAGCCACCAGACATACCGGGTCCCGAGCTGATTCGCCAACAGCGTAGACGAAGAAGTCAGAGCGAGTCAGGGCCTCGGGACCAGCCAAGTTGAGAAGCAGAGAGGCTTTGAGATCGGCGGTGGCAGCAGGATGAGCGATCGTGAAATAGTGTTCAAAGTCACGTTTGAATACGTCCCATCGAAGGGCGATGTCTAAATCGAAAACGAGCACATCGGGCTTACGGGCAGAAGAGGCCATGACAAAGAAATAGGAGGGCGGGAGAAACAAAAAACTGGGACAAAATTAAATGATAAACCGATAAACAGGAGGCGCAAGGTAAGTTATTTGACACCATGTAAAGAATTGATAACGAGGCATCGTTACTTTACTATCTTTATTCATACTGGAGCATTACACATTGCACTAGCTGTACGTGGTCTGTCACAGGAACTAGAGAGCGATCTGTGGGTGGGGAGATTGTAGATATACTTGTGATATGGGGAGTGGTTAGTAGGTATGAGGTCACTATGTTAAAGGCACATGCATATCTCATCTACACTATTGTCTATGTATCTATGTAAATACTTTTCGCAGCTACCTCTGGCAGCTCGTTCCATACACCCACCACCCTCTGTGTGAAAACATTGTCCCTCGGGTTCATATTAAATCTTTCACCTTTCACCTTAAACCTCTGCCCTCTGGTTTTTGATTCCTCTTCCTTGGGTAAAAGATTCTGCATTCACCCTATTTTTTCAAAATCCTTGAAGTTTCCCCTCCGGTTCCTATTAAATCGTTCCCCTCACCTTAAACCCTAGTGAATAGATAAACGTTTGAATATCACAGGTGTAGAGGAAGGCAAGAGCCAAGTGCTGGAAAATGGGATTAATATGGAGGGGTACGCATTAGTCGGCAGGGACAGGATGGGCCGAGTAGCCTGTTTGCATGTTGTATGACTCAATGCAAGCTCGTATCCGGCCATTCTAGAGCATACACTGAAAACTAATCCACATAATAATGTTCTGAATTGCAGTATAAACATTTATCTCTACTTCTCCTCCTCCCCTGGCAGCATGCCGCTCCAGACATTAAATGGGTCGACGGAGGAAAGCCTTTGCTGAAAGTGAGAAACCTCTTGGTGTCCACGATCTACACGGAGGTTAGTATCTCCAGCGTGATGGTCCCACAAGTGTCACACGTCTCCAGGTGGAGCGGAGGTGCTGTAGTTTGTCACCTGGATGAATGTGGACCTGGTCCACCTGTGGGCAACACCTTCCAATGGACCTCCAGACCTCGGAGAGGGTGGAGAGGAGGACTTCTCCCAAAGAGGACCAGTGATGAAGGAACCAAACGTGCCCCTAGAGAGGCACAGGAAGGTGAAAGGCCACCAGGAGCTGGCACTTCAGTCTTTAGAGCATGGAACTAGTGATTTAATGAAGAGTTTAATGAATTACAAGATGGACACAAAATGCTAGAGTAACTCAGCGGTACAGGTAGCATCTCTGGAGAGAAGGAATGGGTGATGTTCTGTGTCAAGACCCTTCTTGAACCGAAACGTCATCCATTCCTTCTCTCCAGAGATGCTGCCTGTCCCGCTGAGCTACTCCAGCATTTTGTGTCTACCTTCGATTTAAACCAGCATCTGCAGTTCCTTCCTTCACTTAATGAATTTTGTTATTTGAAGATCAACTGCTTCTATTAACAGGAGAATTGATAACCGCAGGACCCGATTTTGAGTAAACTGGTACAAGGGCAGAGGAATATGTCTCTGATCCTGAAAGTTGCCATGACATGTCAACTCTAGCAGAATGAATGAATGAATGAATAAGTTTATTGGCCAAGTATTCACATACAAGGAATTTGCCTTGGTGCTCCGCCATCAGGTGACAACATGACATACAGTGACAGTTAGGAATGACACATAAAACATTAACATTAAACATTAATAATTAAACATTATTCATTAAACATGTGAATTAAATAAAATACTAGAGGGAAAGGAGGCTACAGATTTTTAGCTGTTGAGTAGAGCTACTAATCCTGGTGGGAAAAAGCTGTTTTTATGTCTGGCTGTGGCAGCTTTGACAGTCCGGAGTCGCCTTCCAGAGGGAAGTGATTCAAAGAGTTTGTGGCCAGGCTGAGAGGGGTCAGAGATGATCTTGCCCGCTCGCTTCCTGGCCCTTGCAGTGTACAGTTCATCAATGGAGGGAAGGTTGCAGCCAATAATCTTCTCAGCTGATCGGACGATTCACTGCAGCCTCCGAGCCAAACCAGACCATGATGGAGAAGGTGAGAACAGACTCTACGATGGCCGTGTAGAATTGGACCATCATAGCCTGTGGCAGAAGAAGCAGTGTGGAAGCAGATTCTGTGATTTAGAGTTGGCATTGGAGATTGGCAATAGCACTGGAAAGATTGTTGCTTTGAGTTGGTGTTGCAGGAATCACCATCTCCCATCAGTGTAAATCTGTGGAGTGATAATTGCCTCTGTACATTTACACGGGAGGCGTGGTGTGGGTATCTCCCCAAACATTTCCCTCTCTGCAGCAAGGCCCAGGACTCAATGTCTCAGAGTGTTGAGCAGCCCTGAAGAAGGCAGCCTAGTCCATTGCTGGGCATGGTAAGGCAAAGGGGCGGACATGGACACTGAGTAACTGACATGAGAAACTTCCACAGACTTATGGCAGGAATCACCTCCTCCATAGACACAATATGTTGGAGTAACTCAGCGGGTCAGGCAACATTCTTTCCACAGATGCTGCCTGACCTGCTGAGTTTTTCCAGACTTTCCAATTTTGGCTATAATTCAGCCGGAGTGTATACACCAGCAAATGTAGCACCCTGATGTGCAGGAAGGAACTGCAGGTGCTGGTATAAACCAAAGATAGACACAAAATGCTGGAGTAACTCAGCGGGACAGGCAGCATCTCTGGAGAGCAGGAATGGGTGACGTTTAGGTTCAAGACCCTTCTTCAGACAGAGAGTTGGGGGAAAGGGAAATGAGAGATATAGATGGTGATGTAGAGAGATGTAGAACAAATGAATGAAAGACATGCAAAAAAGTAACAATCGTAAAAGAAAGAGGCCATTGTTGGCTGTGGGCTCGGTAAAAACGAGAAGAAGGGTCCAATCATCTCCCACATATCCGGTAGATACCAGAGATGAGAGGTGAGACCTGTTAGTGAAAGCCTCTCCAACTCACAACCAGCTGGTCAGAGGCACGCACAGGTAAATGGAGGCAATGAAGAAGATTGCATGGTTGAGGTGAATGATATGTGTTGTTGCTCCAGTCGCAAGCCCTTCTAACTTCCGCTGCCCATGTGACATGTGCTTTGTCCACAGGACCAGTACCTGCACAATTTCTTCCACCATTGTCAGATGAACCAGTCAGCAGGGCAGGAGATCACGTGCGACCTTGTCAAACACTTGAAGGTAATTGCTGGCACCCTGGGTGGCGAGTGAGCTGCGAAACTTCCAGTTTAGTCTATTGTCACGTGTACCGAGGTACAGTGAAAAGCTTTTGGAGCTCGGGGGAAAAGACACAAAGTGCTGGAGTAACTCAGCATGTTGTATTGCGCAGGATATTAATTCCAGAAACTCCTGTATAATCTCGGCCCTATCATAGTCCAGCGGGTAGAGCTGTTGCCTCTCAATGCCAGGGACCCAGGTTCGATGCTGACCTTGGCTGCCGACTGTCTGGAGTTTGCACGTTCTCCCTGTGACCACGTGAGTTTCCTTCCACAAACCAAAGATGTGCATGTCGGTCAATAATGTGCACTGTGAATGGCTCCTAGTGTAGGTGAGTGGTGACGTCTGGGAGCACCTGGTGGGAATGTTACGACTCCCGAATGCAGGTACTTCAGAGCCGCGTAACATAATAAAAAAAAACAGGTTCAAGTTCAAAAATAGTTTTAATTGTTCAATGGAACACAAAACCCAAACCCGATTCAAACAACCCAGTCAGGGATATGGGTGGACTAACAAACAATTTAACAGTGCTCCAGCCAGCCACGTGATGGACCGTCGAACCGGAGACTCTAAAACCTGCCTAAAGAGATATAACCCTGAAACAAAATACACGAAAACACTAAGGTCAGCCCTTATCCATCCCAATTCAATATTTGTTAATCAGTAATCGTGAAAGTACACAAAGTTCTATGCCATGTGGCCAGGCCTTCCGCAGCTCACTCCAGCAGTCAGCACACAAGTCAGGGTCGACGAAGAAGAGAGAGAATCCTGGGAGACCTCTGGTATTTAAGCTTCAGATGAGTCACCCATCACCTGACGCAGCTTGGCCAATCGGGTACAGGAGCCTTTTAACCCTTTGATTCCAGACTCAAAGCCACAAGGCCTGCACTCGGGAGAGAAACAGAGAAAGATAAGTACATAGCATTCACGAGGGGGGGAAGCGCCTAACACCCCCACCCAAAGATACTGAATAAGTTTCGGAAGAAGAGAGAAAAAACACCACCAAATCCCAGAAACTATTCAGGAGCTAAAACTCTACTGGCGCGACAAGGCATCCGCCAAGACATTATCCTTGCCACGGATATGCCTGACCTCTAGGTTGTAGTCTTGCAGCTGCAAACTCCAGCTCATTAACCGCCAGTTCTTATTCTTCATACTATGCAAAAATACCAACGGATTATGATCCATGAGTACGATGACAGGGACATTCGAGGAGCCAACATAAACCTCAAAATGATTCAGAGACATTAAAATAGCAAGGGCTTCTTTCTCAATGGTGGAGTACCACTTCTGATGACGATTAAACTTCTTAGAGAAGTACGAAACTGGATGCTCCACCCCATCTGAATCATCCTGTAGAAGAACTCCCCCAACCCCACGATCACTAGCATCCACTGCCAGCTTAAATGGACACTCAAAATCAGGTGCCGCAAGCACAGGTGCGTGCACCAGAAGACTTTTAGTATGCTCAAAGGCTTGTTGACACTCTGCGGACCACACAAAAGCTACCTTCGGACTCAGCAAATCCGTCAAAGGGGCAGCCACTGCAGAGAAGGCTGGACAGAATCCCCTATATTACCCAACCATAGCCAGATACCTAAGGAGTTCAGTCCTCGAGGTTGGAGCAGGAAATGCGACAATATGCCCCACCTTTTCTTTGAGAGTGCGAACCTGACCCCGGCCCACCACCTTACCCAGATATGTTACCGTGGCCTGGCCAAACTCACACTTCCCCAGATTGATCGTTAGTTTTGCCTCCACTAGACGATGAAATACCTCCTTCAGATGACCGATGTGTTCGATCCACGACCTGGAGCACACAACCAAATCATCAAGGTATGCCTCACAGAAGGACAAACCAGACAATACAATGTTCACCAACTGTTGGAAGGTTGCCGGCGCATTGCGCATCCCAATTGCCATTACTGTGTACTGAAGAAAGTTATCAGGCGTAACGAACGCAGAGATCTCCCTCGCCCGCCTAGTCAAAGGAACTTGCCAATACCCTTTTAACAAGTCCAACTTAGACACAAAAGATGCACTTCCCACACGATCCACGCAATCCTCCATTCATGGGAGAGGATAGCAATCCGGCTTAGTTACACCATTCACTTTGCGAAAGTCCGTGCAAAACCTGTCCTCCCCATTAGCCTTCATAGCCAGTAGACATGGAGAACTCCACGGACTACAACTAGGTTCAGCTATGCCATGCCGCAGCATACAGTCAACCTGACTCCCTGGACGATGATGCCTGTCAGGGTTGACCTGTAAAGACTTCATAATGAGGCGTCGTTACTTTACTATCTTTATTCATACTGGATCATTACACATTGCACTAGCTGTACGTGGTCTGTCACAGGAACTAGAGAGCGATCTGTGGGTGGGGAGGTTGTAGATATACTTGTGATATGGGGAGTGGTTAGTAGGTATGAGGTCACTATGTTAAAGGCACATGCATATCTCATCTACATCCTTCCCCTTCGAAACGACAGGCAAATACAATGGTGACATGGCGACCACGGCTCATGCGCTAGGATAGTTAAACAGAATCGCCATAGCGGTCAGGCGGTTTGACAAGACGTCCCGCCCGGGTTCGCGTCTCGCCATCCACCCTTCCTGCAGGAGTAAGAATCTCCCCACCGTAGGCATGCAAGGTTGAGCTCTGAGAAAATATCTGCTCATTAGTTCTTATCTGGTTGAACAGGGATGTTGACATTACGTTGGTCACCGCCCCCGTGTCGATTTTAGCAGTGAAGGTCGAGTTGTTCACAGTGACTTGCACAGAAGGATCCGTTATCATAGCAGGTGCGTCCAACACGGTAAACAAGTTGGTCTCCCCCTGAGAGGAGTCAGATGTAGAAACAGAATGTTCATCGGAATAGCACTGGGAGCTGAGGTCATTGTCAGCTTGTAAAAGGTTGTTTAAATTTTCCCTTCGAGCAGCAACAGGCTTCCCACGGGAACGACAAGCCGCAGCAAAATGGTTCAATTTTTTGCAGACATTACAAGTTTTTCCCAAAGCAGGGCACACATTGAATTGATGAGTTGTGAAGTTGCAATTAGGGCACCTTTGCCGGGTACCTCCCCCTGTAGCAACACCGACCCCCGGGGCGCGTCCCCCTCGAGCAGCGAGCGACCCTGGGGGTCGCGACTGGGGTGTGTTCATGAGATGACTGGGAGTGCTGGCAAAGTTGATCGCCTGCTCAGCCGGCGCCGCCGCCGAGGAAACAGCGTCAGCTAAGCGAGTAGCGTGCATAGCATCGGCTAAAGTCAGATCCGGCTTGCGCAGAAGTTCGGCCCTGAGCTTCTCATCATGGAGACCGTAAACCAGAAGGTCCCTGATAATCTCATCGGGGCTCCACGCGCGGAGCCGGCAGCGCCTTCCGAGGTGCCGCAGCGCAATGACATAGTTCTCAACAGATTCCCCAGGGAGCTGACGCCGCGCGAACAGTTTAAAACGTTCTAAGATGCAATTAGTCGGAATGTCACAAATAGCGTCAAACTTAGCCAACAGACATACCGGGTCCCGAGCTGATTCTCCATCAGCGTAGACGAAGAAGTCGGAGCGAGTCCGGGCCTCGGGACCAGCCAAGTTGAGAAGCAGAGAGGCTTTGAGAGCGGGGGTGGCGCCAGGATGAGCGATCGTGAAATAGTGTTCAAAGTCACGTTTGAATATGTCCCATCGAAGGGCAATGTCTAAATCAAAAACGAGCACATCGGGCTTACGGGCAGAAGAGACCATGACAAAGAAACAGGAGGGCGGGGGAAACAAAAAACTCGGACAAAATTAAATGATAAACCGATAAACAGGAGGTGCAAGGTAAGTTATTTGACACCATGTAAAGACTTCATAATGAGGCGTCGTTACTTTACTATCTTTATTCATACTGGATCATTACACATTGCGCTAGCTGTACGTGGTCTGTCACAGGAACTAGAGAGCGATCTGTGGGTGGGGAGGTTGTAGATATACTTGTGATATGGGGAGTGGTTAGTAGGTATGAGGTCACTATGTTAAAGGCACATGCATATCTCATCTACATCCTTCCCCTTCGAAACGACAGGCAAATACAATGGTGACATGGCGACCACGGCTCATGCACTAGGATAGTTAAACAGAATCGCCATAGCGGTCAGGCGGTTTGACAAGACGTCCCGCCCGGGTTCGCGTCTCGCCATCCACCCTTCCTGCAGGAGTAAGAATCTCCCCACCGTAGGCATGCAAGGTTGAGCTCTGAGAAAATATCTGCTCATTAGTTCTTATCTGGTTGAACAGGGATGTTGACATTACGTTGGTCACCGCCCCCGTGCGAAAGTCCGTGCAAAACCTGTCCTCCCCATTAGCCTTCGTAGCCAGTAGACATGGAGAACTCCACGGACTACAACTAGGTTCAGCTATGCCATGCCGCAGCATACAGTCAACCTGACTCCCTGGACGATGATGCCTGTCAGGGTTGACCCGATACGGATGCTGTTTAATTGGCGCAGCACCGGCCACGTCAATGTCATGCTGCAGCACAGACGTCTGAGAAGGCACATCCGAGAACAGTGATCCATTTGACTCCACCAAAGCAAGCAGATCACCCCGCTGACTTTCAGTCAAATGAGACAACCGCAAGGGAAGCGACTCCAAAGCCTCAGAGTTACACAGCCTTCCCTGCGTCACTGCCACCGACAACCGTGCCTCACCCACATCACCACCCGTGTCAGGGGGCAGCACCACTGCAGCCAAAACAGGCTTAGACGAAACCGAAGGACACAGCATCTCCCCATCAACCTCCACAGGCTCCTGCTCATGGTACTGCTTCATGATGTTGACATGACAGAGCTGAGTCTTACGCCTTCGATCTGGGGTACCAATAACATAATCCCTTTCACCAACCTTCTTAACAACCTGATAGGGACCGCTGTACCGAGCCTGTAGACTGGAACCAGGAATAGGCAACAACACCAGGACCTTGTCACCTGGAGAAAAATTCCTACTAGAAGCCTTCCTGTCGAACCACCCCTTCATCCTAGACTGAGCAGAAGCAAGATTACCCATTGCCAGTTCGCATGCCCTCTTCAGTCTAGACCGAAAGGTACAGATGTGGTCTAAAACACTATGTTTTGTATCCTCCTGCAACCATTTCTCCTTTAGGACCCTCAACGGACCACGTACAGTATGCGCGAACACCAGGTCAGCAGGACTGAACCCTAAAGACTCCTGCACGACCACACGCACCGCAAACATAACTAGATGAACCCCCTCATCCCAGTCTTTTTCAAACTCCAGGCAGTAAGTCCTCAACATAGATTTCAAAGTCTGGTGAAACCTCTCGAGAGCTCCCTGGCTCTCAGGGTGATACGCACTGGAGTAACAATGCTTAATATCTAACAACTTCATTACCTGACCAACAATCTTCGACATGAAGTTGGAACCTTGGTCACTCTGCACACCCTTGGGCAAACCGAACAACGAAAAAAACTTAGTGAGAGACTTCACAATGATAGGGGCAGTAATTCTACGCAAAGCGGGTAGACGCACACATAATTGTCAATAAAAACTTGTTGCCCACCTTTGTCCGAGGTAGAGGACCCATACAATCAACTAGAATCCGCTCAAATGGCTCACCGACCACAGGGATTGGATATAAAGGCGCAGGAACAATCGATTGGTTCGGCTTTCCTGCCACCTGGCAAATGTGACAACACCTGCACTGCTGTTTCACGTCCTTTTTCAACCCTGGCCAACTAACATTCCGTAAGATACGGTCATACATCTTATTGACCCCCAAATGTCCACCCAGAGGACCATCATGAGCCAAACAGAGCATCTCGTCCCTATACCGACGAGGAATCACAATCTGATCAACCACGCTCCAATCATCATCCCCAGATATATCCAAGGGAGACCACTTTCGCATCAGTAAGCCCTCCCTTAGAAAATACCCCTTTGCTGTGGAATCCATATCCCCCTCAGGCACCGCGCAGTCGAACAGATCAGATAAACCTGGATCACTATTCTGCTCCTCAACCAGCCGGTCACGTGACAGCGACACCGGCCCATTTCCAGACACTATCCCATCTTGAGATGTAGAAACACCCTTCACAACACAGGATCCATCATCCTGATCCCCCAAAATGCTCTCACTCAGGTCCACTACATCCCCAAACTTCGCCTGGCTCTTAGCCATAGCCCTCGTGACAGCACAAGCTGCGAAGACCCTCGGATGCTGCATAGCCAATCTATCAGGACTCTGCACCATCGGAACAGCCGTCACCTCAGGAGTAACTAAAACTCTACCTCCTGCCAAGTCATTCCCCAAAATTACAGAAACTCCCCCAGCAGGAAAACACGGCCGTAACCCAACAGTTACCCGGCCTGAAACCAACTCGGACTCGAGACTCACGGTATGCAAAGGCACTACCATGCCATCCATCCCGAATCCTACCACAGGGACACTTGACCCAACCAATGATTCCCCAGAAAACGGCAGTACACTCTCCAATATAAAGGACTGAGTAGCACCAGTATCACGCAAGATGGATACTGGAACTCTATCACCCCCATCCTCCAGAGAAACAAAACCATTCATGATGAACGCAGCATAATTCCTACACTCATCAGACTCAGGCACCTCAGGTACCACAGGTGCCTTCTGTGTACCCACCAAAGCGGGACACGCCTTTAACATGTGCCCTCTCCCTCTACAATAGTAGCACACAGGACCTTCGTTAGTCCTCAAATTTCCGTCAACCTTATCCCATCTTGAGACCTCCCCCTGTATCAACGTGCTGCCACTTGCAGGCACAGAACCACCTTTGACACTGCCACCGGCGACACCACCACGATCAACCGGCCGTGCATCAAAACTATAGGAGCGCCCAACAAAATCAGTTTTATGAGTCAATACATACTCATCTGCCAACACCGCGGCCTTAGACACCTCATTCACCTTCTGCTCATTAAGGTAAGTAGTAACGCTCTCAGGGAGACAGTTCTTAAAGTCTTCCATAATCATCAAGGCCCGCAGTTGCCCAATATCCTTCACTCCTTGAGAAGCGCACCACCTGTCAAAAAGTGCCTCCTTCTCCCTAGCAAACTCCACATAAGTCTGACAATCAAACTTCCTAAAGCGCCGGAATTTCTGCCGGTACGCCTCTGGAATTAATTCATAAGCCCTTAATACTGTAGACTTCACACAGTCATAGTCCAGACTGCTTTCAACAGACAAAGACGAGTACACCTCCCGTACTTTACTCACAAGGATACACTGCAATAGCAAGGTCCACACGTCCCTAGGCCACTTCAAGGACAAAGCCACCCGTTCAAACACTGTGAAAAACTTGTCCACATCCTTCTCACTAAAGGGGGGAACCAGGCGGATGTTCTTGCTCATATCAAACTCCCGTTCCCTAGAAGAACCCCGGGAGTCATCCAATTCCTTCTCCCGCAGCCTAATCTCTGCCCTTTTGGTTTCCTCCTCAAGCTCAAGCCGTTTCATTTCAAGAACATGCATGAGCTCATCCTTTTTTAAGGCCATTCTCTGTGACTCAAGCTCCATCTCCTTCAACCTAATGACAGCCTCCATGTTCTGAACAGACTGAACAGAAGGTGTGTGACTGTTTGCACAGCCAGGCACAACCCCACCCTCCACCAACGCAGCCCACAGCACCGATTTAATGGACTGTTTCTTTGACTGTGGGTTAATAGGCACTTCATACTTCTCTGCCAGAAAAATCAAATGCTCCTTCGTACATTTATCAAACAACTCCTGACTAGGAGCCTCAATAAGGTCCTTCCCTTTAGACTCCATATCAAATGTAGCACCAAACCACCAGCTAAACCCTGGGCACCAATGCTACCACAAACAGGGAAGAAAAATTTCCCTCACAACACACAGACTTCCTCAGTCACCAGAAGCCTACCAAACAAAAAACCCAAAACGTCTAGGGTCCTCAAAACTTAGGACGAGCCCCCATTTTGTTACGACTCCCGAAAGCAGGTACTTCAGAGCCGCGTAACATAAGTTCAAAAACCAGGTTTAAGTTCAAAAATAGTTTTAATTATTTCAATGGGACACAAAAAACCCAAACCTGATTCAGGGATAGGGATGGACTAACAAACTATTTAACCGTGCTCCAGCCAGCCACGTGATGGACCGTCGAACCGGAGTCTCTAACCTGCCTAAAGATATATAACCCTGAACCAAAATACCGAAAACTCTAAGGTCAGCCCTTATCCGTCCCAATGCAACATTTGTTAATCAGTAATCGTGAAAGTACACAAAGTTCTATGCTATGCGGCCAGGCCTTCTGCAGCTCACTCCAGCAGTCAGCTCACAGGTCAGGGTCGACGACGAAGAGCGAGAATCCTGGGTAGACTCTGGTATTTAAGCTTCAGATGAGTCACCAGTCACCTGACGCAGCTTGGCCAATCGGGTACAGGAGCCTTTTAACCCTTTGATTCCCGACTCACATCCACAAGGCCTGTACTCGGGAAAGAAACAGAGAAAGGTCAGTACATAGCATTCACCAGGGGGGAAGCGCCTAACAATCCATTATACAGATTGACCCCCCCGGGTAGGGGAGGAGGGGGGCTAAATATAAGGAAATAGATTTACAACAGACTAAAAATTTAATTTAGAAATTATGATAGGCTGCAGTTCAAAATTTGTGTGGACGGTGAGGAGATTCAGAATCTTCGCAAACAGCCAGGTGCCTGAATCAGGTTAACCCCTTCCAACCAAAGTCAGGGGAAGAAAATGTAATAATTGTTAACATAAGTAAATGGTAGATAAGTTTGGAGATTAGAGAAGATTTATTTAGATATATAGATATGGTAGATACGGTAAGGCTGACACATAAAATCTGGCTTTGAATGGGTCCCAACTCCATTTTGTAAGATTATTCAAGGGGACGGAGCTAAATGTAGATTAACAACTACGGAAGTCATTAATTGTGTAACTACCACCATTAGGTGGATAATTGGTTACAGTGTCGTCATTTTTAGACACTGTAACCTCACTTTTTTGATTTTTTTTAAATGTCACAATAATGTACACTTTTTTGTTTCTTTGCTTAAGGGCAATTTTGAGAGGGATGTAATAACTGAATTTAATATTGCAAATGCTCGCCCAACAGCCAGAGACCTAAGGTATGGGTTGCACCACATGTTTAAAAGGTATTAAATAATTCAAAATGCAAGACGATAAACAAAAGAAATTTGGAGGAATCACATTCTGCAGTTGGAATATTAGGGGTGCTAATGAACCAATTAAAAGGGGTAAGATTTTTGCACAATTGAAGTCACTCAATACGGACATAATATTTCTTTACTAGAAACTCACTTGAAACTGCAAGCTCAAGCCAGATTGAAGGCAAACTGGATAGGCCAAACATACCAATCTTCATATATTTCCAAAGCTAGAGGCACAGCAATTATTATTCGAAAAGGTATACCATTTAAATCGAAGAATATCATAACAGATAAGGAAAGGAGATACCTTATAGTTACCGGAGAGATTCATGCTACCCCAATTACCTTGGTAAATATTTATGCGCCTAATTTGGTAATCCTCAATTTTTTAATAAAATCTTGAATATAATTACAGAGTTCAATTATCAAAATGTGATAATTGGGGGAGATTTTAACTGTGTTTTAGATCCATATTTGGATAAATCTTCACAACAGAGCATGGGCAACACAAAATCTAAAACCAGGGAAATCTTAAATACTTACATAAAAAATACAAATATAACAGACGTTTGGAGGATCGCTAACCCTGTCGGAAGGGAATACTCGTTTTATTCAATGGTACATAAAACCTATTCACGTATCGACTATTTTTTAGTGGATACAAAACTAATTCCCTATATATTGAATCCAAAATATCACAATAGTATAATTCTGATCACTCCCCGTTAACTTTTTTTTAAATTAGAAGGAATGCCTTCTAATAAATCGTTTTGGAGGTTTAATCCTCAAATCTTAAATGACCCACAAGGGGAAATATATTTAAAACAACAGATGGAACTTTTTTTAAAGAATAATGACACCCCAGAGACCTCACCAGTTCTACTATGGGAATCATTCAAAGCAGTTATTAGAGGATCTATAATCTCATACCAAGCTTTTTTAAATAAAAGGAATAAGAAAGAACAAAGGCAGTTAGAAGAAAGAATTAGAGAATTGGAATTAGATAATGCTAAAGAGCCTACTATAGACAAACATAATAAAATAACTATAATGAAATTTAAATTAAACAAAATATTATCAGCAAATGTTATTAGATTATTTCAAATCACAAAACAGGAAAATTTTAAATTTGGGGATAAACCACACAAACTTCTGGCTCGACAACTGAAAAAACGGGAAAAGGATCACACGATTTTAAAGATTAAATCAGATAAAGGGGAATTGTTAACACTACCTAAGGATATTAATAAAAGATTCGCTCAATTTTTATCAAAACACATATACATCTAAAGCGGTAGCAGATAGTACCAAAGTTAGAGAGTTTCTGGATAATTGTAATCTCCCAAAACTCAATTTGAGTGAACAAGAGGAATTAGGTGCACAAGTCTCAACTAAGGAAATAGAAGAAACAATAAATACATTAAAGAATGGAAAAACACCAGGACCAGATGGTTTTAGTAATGAATTTTATAAAAGATTTTACGAGATAATTACACCACGACTACACAAAATGTATACATATGCTTTTAAAGAACATACACTTCCAGAAACATTAGCGGAATCAACGATTACACTTCTACCTAAAAAAGGTAAAGATTTAGAAGATCCGGGTTCTTATAGAGCTATTGCGCTGTTAAATACAGATTAAAAAATATTAGCGAAAACATTAGCTAGAAGATTAAGTAACTATGTTAGTAAATTAATAAATCCGGATCAAACAGGGTTTATACCCAAGAGATACTCAAGCAATAACCTGAGACGTCTGTTTAATATAATCCACTCACATAAAACCGAAGAACAAGACTTATCAATTATTTCACTGGACGCAGAAAAAGCATTTGATCAAGTGGAATGGGATTATATGGTTAAAGTATTGCAAAAATTTCAAGTGGGAGGGAATTTTATCGCTTGGGTAAAATTATTATATGATAGGCCTACTGCCACAATATTAACTAATAATATTTTGTCCTCGAAATTTCAGTTATCAAGGGGAAATAGACAGGGTTGTTCATTATCACCTCTGCTATTTGCTCTTGTAATAGAACCGTTAGCGGAAAGTATTAGGATACATCCGAACATTCATGGGTACAATACAAAATACTCAAATAATAAGATATCTTTATATGCAGATGATGTACTACTATATATCACAAAATCACAAATTAGTATACCAAATATATTAAATTTAATAGAGGAATTTGGATCCTTTTCAGGATATAGAATAAATTGGAATAAAAGTGAAATTATGACGAATAAACCTCAAGAACCGACACACCTGTTAAAATTCCCTTTTAAAATCGCTTCAGAAAAATATAAATACTTGGGAATTGAAATTACTAGAAAATATAAATCTCTATTTAATGCAAACTATATGCCCTTACTCAATAAACTAAACACACTGATTAAATTCTGGAAAACCCTCACGATGTCTCTTATAGGCCGAATAAATGCTATAAAAATGATCTTTTTACCACAAATTTTATATCTATTCCAGTCAATATCGATATACTTACCCAAATTTTTTTTTTTTAATTGGATGCTGATATTACAAACTTTATATGGGACTATAAATTCCACAGAATCCAAAGAAAACATTTGTGTAAACCTAAAGAATTTGGTGGATTATCACTCCCCAATTTTTTATATTATTATTGGGCCACAAATGTCAAAAATATGAATCACCTGTTGGACAATTCGGCCCAGCAGGTGGAGTGGATAGTAATGGAGAGAGAGGACTGTTCCCCTTTTAATATAGGAGCGATCCTTCTCTCACCATCAAAAATGAAGAATACAATATATAGTAAAAATCCAATTATTCATAGTACAATTAGAATTTGGAAACAAATAAAATTAACGTTAAAATTAAGAAATCTATCACTTCTCTCACCTATAATGAATAACCCTTCGTTTAAACCTTCTATGATAAATAGAGCTTTTATAAATTTGGAAAGAGTAGGAATTAAAACGTTTGGAGATATGTATGATAATGGAAGTTTTTTAACATTTCACCAACTACAACTTAAATACAACTTGAATAGTAATCAATATTTCAAATATTTTCAAATACGTGACTATTTGAAAAAGTATACACGAGAATATCAAAATATGTCTCCTGACCTATTAGATGGGATAATGAATATAAAAGCGGAATCAGCTAATTTAATATCATACCTATACAATTCCATTTTAAACATAGAAATTCCATCATCTGATGGGATTAGAAGAGAATGGGAACAGGAACTAGCTATAAAAATCTCGAAAGAGAGTTGGGCTAAACACCTATTATATGTGCATAAATGCTCGATTAACGTAAGACATACGCTGATTCAATTTAAAATTTTACATAGATTATACTATTCAAAAGCTAAATTAAGTAAATTTTACCCAAATACCTCTGCTATCTGTGATAAATGCCTAATCCAAGAATCAACTATAGCACATTCTTTTGTTTTTTGTATAAAAATTCAAAAACCCTTGCTTTCCCTCTCTCTCTCCATCCTTTCCCCTTCCCAGTTCTCCAACCAGTCTCTATCTCCAACTACATTTTATCTCTGTTAGATTTGTTGTTCCCTTCTCCCAGCTAACAATGATCTATTCTACATTTTCCTTGATCAACATCCCCTTTATCCCGTTTTCACACCTTACACCTCCTTATCTATGGATCTCCCTCTCCACTGACCTCAGTCTGAAGAAGGGTCTTGACCCGAAACATCACCCATTCCTTCTCTCCAGAGATGCTCCCTGTCCCGCTGAGTTACTCCAGCATTTTGTGTCTCTCTTGTTTTCCCCTGTGATGTATTCAGTCCATTGCCGGTGACCCCAGATTGGGCGGCACAGCAGGAGAGTTGCTGCCTTACAGCACTTGCAGCACCAGAGTACGGGTGCTGCGCCGACTACGGGTGCTGTCTGTACGGAGTACACCCTGTGACCTGCGTGGATTTCTCATTGTAGGTATTATTGCCCCTTAGCAGGGCCAATGTTTCTGCATTGTCTTACTGCCTCACAGCTCCCGTGGCTGCGTGGCAACAAGTGAGCTCACACACATCTTGAGCCTTATTGGACAACGTGCAGCAATCCATCCAATGACTTGACATGGGGAGAGGGAAAGTCCAGACACACAGCAGACTTGTTTACACAAGCAGCATTCAGGGAGGCAGAACCAAATTGCTGCAGATCAGGTTTAAACCAAAAATAGACACAAAGTGATGGGGTTACCCAGCGGGTCAGGCAGCATCTGTGGAGAAAAGGAATGGGTATGGTTCAGAAGTCAGGACCCTTCTTCAGAATGAGAGTAGGAGGTGGGGGAGGGAACTGTAGGGGGGGGGGGTGAAGAGTTGGAGGTGAGAAAAGACCAGGACATATGAGGGCTGGTAACAAATGAGCTCAGGCAGGGCGGTGCCCATTCTGACCTGGGAAAGATGTGATCTGAAGGGAAACAATGTGAACTATGGAGCTGATGAAACAACCAGGGTGGAGGATGAGGGGAGCGAAGGTGAGAGGAATGTTTGTAGGTTAATTTTAATGTTTCCTTCCTTTATTAGGAGATTAGTGGGCAAAATTTGGGCACATGGTATTGGGGGTAGAGTGCTGAGATGGATAGATAATAGGTTGGCAGACAGGAAACAAAGAGTAGGGTTTAAAGCATCCCTTTCAGAATGGCAGGCAGTGACTAGTGGGGTACCGCAAGGCTCGGTGCTGGGACCGCAGCTATTTGCAATATATATCAATGATTTAGATGAATGATCATAAGTTAATTTTAAAGTCTAATTCATTTATTCTGCAGATGCAATTTGTTCCTGAGAATCACTGGGAGATTCAAAGCAAGTTACTGTCACATGGTTTTATCCCAACACAACTAGAGAGCAGTCCTGAACTACTATCTACCTCTCCCGGGGCCCTCTGACTATCTTTGATCAGACTTTACTGGCTTTACCTTGCACTAGACCTTATTCCCTTATCGTGTATCTGTACATTGTAAATGGTTCATTTGCAATAATGGATTGTCTTTCCGCTGCCTGGATAGCACACAACAAAAGCTTTTCACTGTACCTCAGTACACGTGACAATAAATTAAATTGAACTGAACTGAATTAAGCTGGAAAGAGCGCAGTGAAGAGTTAAGGGAATGTTTCCAGGACTCAAAGATTTGAGCTCCAGGGTGAGGTTGGGCAGACTAAGACTTTATTCCTTGGAGCGCAGGAGGATGAGGGGTGATCTGAAAGACGCATATAATATCATAAGGGAAATTGAATGTGAATCCACAGTCTCTCACCCGTGGTAGAGGCTTAGGGTTAAAGTGAGGGAGGAAAGATTCCATTGGAACATGAGGGGCAACTTTTTTACTAGGAGGGTGGCGGGTCTGTGCCAGAGGAAATAATGGAACCTGATACTATACACAATAGATAACAGACAATAGACAATAGGTACAGGAGTAGGCCAGTTGGCCCTTCGAGCCAGCACCGCCATTCAATGTGATCATGGCTGATCATCCCCAATCAGTATCCCGTTCCTGCGTTCTCCCCATATCCCCTGACTCCGCTATTTTTTAGAGCCCTATCTAGCTCTCTCTTGAAAGCATCCAGAGAACCTGCCTCCACCGCCCTCTGAGGCAGAGAATTGTACAGACTCACCACTCTCTGTGAGAAAAAGTGTTTCCTCGTCTCCGTTCTAAATGGCTTACTCCTTATTCTTAAACTGTGGACCCTGGTTCTGGACTCCCCCAACATCGGGAACATGTTTCCTGCCTCTAGCGTGACAAAACCCTTAATAATCTTATGTGTTTCAATAAGATGCCCGCTCATCCTTCTAAACTCCAGAGTATACAAGCCCAACCGCTCCATTCTCTCAGCATATGACAGTCCCGCCATCCCGGGAATTAAGCTTGTAAACCTACGCTGCACTCCCTCAATAGCAAGAATGTCCTTCCGCAAATTAGGGGACCAAAACTGCACACACTACTCCAGGTGTGGTCTCACTAGGGCTCTGTTCAACTGCAGAAGTACCACTTTGCTCCTATATTCTATTCCTCTTGTTATAAAGGCCAACATGCCATTCGCTTTCTTCACTGCCTGCTGTACCTGCATGCTTACTTTCATAGACTGATGTACAAGGACCCGCAGATCCCGTTGTACTTCCCCTTTTCCCAAATTGACGCCATTTAGATAGTAATCTGCCTTCCTGTTTTTGCTACCAAAGTGGATAACCTCACATTTATCCGCATTAAACTTCATCTGCCATGCATCTGCCCACTCCCCCATCTATAACAGCATCGAAAATACATTTGGACAGTGGCATGGTGTCTGTGTGTGTGTGTGTGTGTGTGTGTGTGTGTGTGTGTGTGTGTGTGTGTGTGTGTGTGTGTGTGTGTGTGTGTGTGTGTGTGTGTGTGTGTCCGTGTCCGTGTGTGTGTGTGTGTCCGTGTCCGTGTGTGTGTGTCCGTGTCCGTGTCCTTGTCCATAAGTGTGTGTGTGTGTGTGTGAGTATCCGTGTCCATGTCCATGAGTGTGTGTGTGTGTGTGTGTGTCCGTGTCCGTGTCCATGTGTGTGTGTGTGTGTCTTGTTGTTATCTTGCAAACCTTGCTTGTCTGTACAGGAAACACCCTTTCTCGGAAATATTTGTTTTCTCGGTTGCAGTTTCGTTTTCACTCCGAGGTCACAGTTTATGTGAAACCAAAAATGGGAATATCGCATAGAAACGTGTCCAAACTGTCGTCCACCCCCCCATGATGTATTCAGTCCATTGCTGGTGAACCCAAACACACACACACACTCACACACACACATATTACACACACACACACACACACACAACCATATTACACACGCACACACACACACGCACACACAAACATATTAAACACGCACACACACGCACACACAAACATATTACACATGCACACACACACGCACACACAACCACAAACATAACTCACACTAGACAAACACACACACACTCACACATCACACTCGCACACACACTTCACACACACACTTCAAACAAACACACACACTTCACTAAAACACACGCGCACACACACACACATATCACACGCGCGCACACACACACTTCACACTCGCACACTTCACACACGCACACACATCACACTCGCTCACACACACTTCACACTCGCACACTTCACACAAACAAGCACACATGCACTTCACACAAACACACACACACTTGACACTCGCACACACACACACACACACACTTCACACACATAGATTACACTCGCACACTTCACAAACTTCACACATACACTTCACACACACACTTCACACACACACATACCGTTTCTTGATCTCACCGTCTCCATCACAGGAGATAGATTATCGACTGACATCTATTATAAACCCCCTGACCCCCACAACTATCTAGACTACACTTCTCAACACCCTGCTTCCTGTAATGATTCTATCCCCTATTCCCAATTCCTCTGTCTACACCGCATGTGCGCCCAAGATGAGGTGCTCCATACCAGGTCATCGGAGATGTCCTCATTCTTTAGGGAACGGAGGTTCCCCTCTCCCATCACAGATGAGGCCCTCACTAGGGTATCCTCGGTACCCTGCAGCACTACCCTTGCTCCCCCTCCCTCCAATTGTAACTGGGACAGAGGCCCCCAAGTCCTCACCTTTCAACCCATGAGCTGTCCCATACAGCACATAATCCTCCAACATTTCACCACCTCCAACGGGATCCCACTGCTGGCCACATCTTCCCATCTCCACCCCTTTCTGCTTTACACAGAGACCATTCCCTCCGCAACACCTTGGTCAACTCATCCTTTCCCACCCAAACCACCCCCTCCCCAGGTACTTTCCTCTGCAACCGCAGGAGATGCAACACCTGTCCCTATACCTCCCCCCTCAACTCCGTCCAAGGACCTTGACAGTCTTTTTAGGTGAGGGAGAGGTTCACTCTCACCTCCTCCAACCTCATCTACTGTATCTGCTGTTCCAGGTGTGGACTTCTGTATATTGGTGAGACCAAGTGCAAGGTTGTGAAAGACTTTAACTCCCCCTCCCATTCCCACATTGACCTTTCTGTCCTGGGCCTCCACCATTGTCAGAGTGAGGCTCAGTGCAAATTGGAGGAACAACACCTCATATTGCGCTTGGGCAGCTTACACCCCAACGGTATGAACATTGACTTCTCTAACTTCAAGTACCCCATTGCTTTCCTTCTCTCACCATCCTTTCCCCTTCACAGTTGTCCAACCAGTCTCTATCTTCGACTCATTTTATCTCTGTTTTGTTGTTACCTTCTCCCAGCTAACAATGATCTATTCTACATTTCCCTTGATCAGCATCCCTTTTGTCCCATTTTCACACCTTTCACTTCCTTATCTACGTATCTCCCTCACCCCTGACCTCAGTCTGAAGAAGGGTCTTGTCCTGAAACGTCACCACTCCACTGTGCCATTCCTTCTCTCCAGAGATGCTCCCTGTCCCGCTGAAGTTACTCCAGCATTTGGTGATTCTCTTGTTTTCCCCCGTGATGTATTCAGTCCAGTGCCGGTGACCGCAGACAGGGCCACACAGCGGTAGAGTTACTGCCTTACAGCACTTGCAGCACCAGAGTACGGGTGCTGTGCCGACTACGGGTGCTGCCTGTATAGAGTGCACCCTGTGACCTGCGTGGGTTTCTCATTGTAGGTATTATTGCCCCTTAGCAGGGCCAATGTTTCTGCATTGTCTTACTGCCTCACAGCTCCCGTGGCTGCGTGGCAACAAGTGAGCTCACACACATCTTGAGCCTTATTGGATAACGTGCAGCAATCCATCCAATTACTTGACATGGGGAGAGGGAAAGTCCAGACACACAGCGGGGGTGAAGAGTTGGAGGTGAGAAAAGACCAGGACATATGAGGGCTGTTAACAAATGAGCTCAGGCAGGGCGGTGCCCGTTGTGTGCCGGAAAGGTGTGATCTGAAGGGAAACAATGTGAACTATGCAGCTGATGAAACAACAAGGGTGGAGGGTGGGGGGGGGGGGGGGGGCGAAGGTGAGAGGAATTTTCTTAAGTTAATTTAAAAGTCTAATTCCTTTATTCTGCAGATGCAACTTGTTCCTGAGGATCACTGGGAGATTCAAAGCAAGTTACTGTCACAGGGTTTTATCCCAACACCGCTAGAGAGCAATCCTGAACTACTATCTACCTCTCCCGGGGCCCTCTGACTATCTTTTTTTATTTTTTTTAATTAATATTTTTATTAGAAGCAAACATATTATAAAGTATAGTAACATATTATAACAGAAAAAAAAACTTCATATACATCAATCATACATTATTAAAATTGTCAATTGTCAATTAATTCTGCTTCTAATGGTTTTTTTATATAGATAGAAAAAGAGAGGTAGAAAGAAAAAAGCATTACAAATATCGAGAAAAAAAAAAGAGGTGGAATGAGTTATTTATAATACGTCATTGGAGATAAGTTCGTAGGTTATGAAATATAATTTTACATCTAATCCTGAGTTCAAGCCTCAGTTGGGTTTTCGTGCTGGGCCCAGCTATCCCTTCAAATAGTTAATGAATGGAGCCCATATTTTAACAAAAAGTTCTTGTTTGTCCATTAAGACAAGTCTAATTCTGTGTGTGTGTGCGCGCGTGCGCGTGCGTGCGCGCGTGTGCGCGTGTGGGCGTGTGCGTGTGTGTGCGTGTGTGCGAGAGAGAGAGAGAGAGAGAGAGAGAGAGACCTTGGTAAACCGTGTCTGTGTGTGCAGGAAACACCCTTTCTCGGAAATATTTGTTTTCTCGGTTGCAGTTTTGTATTCACTCCGAGGTTCTGCTGTTCCAGGTGTGGACTCCTGTACATCGGCAAGGACAAACGCAGGCTCGGCGATCGTTTCGTAGAACACCTCCGCTCAGTCTGCCTAAACCTAACTGATCTCCTGGTTGCGAAACACTTTGACTCCCCCTCCCATTCCCAACACTGCCCTGTCATGGAGGGCGGCATCTTCGGCCTGGATCGATCGCCTCAGCGCAGAGGGAGAACAAGGAGGGAAGAGACGGAGACTAAGACTTTGCCTCCATCACAGTGAGGGTGTGCTTGGTGAACTCACTGTGGTGGATGTTTAATTTGTGTTTATTGTATGTTTTGTTATTATTGGTTCTGTGTATGACTGCAGGCATCACAATTTCGTTCAGACCGAAAGGTCTGAATGACAATAAAGGAAACTTGACTTGACATATTTCGCTTGGGCAGCTTACACCCCAACGGTATAAACATTGACTTATACTATAACAACAAATAAAATACATTTGGACAGTGGCATTGTGTGTGTGTGTGTGTGTGTGTGTGTGTGTGTGTGTGTGTGTGTGTCTGTGTGTGTGTGCGTGAGTGTGTCCGTGTGTGTGTGTCCGAGAGTGTGTCTGTGTGTGTATGTGTGTGAGTGTATCGTGAGTGTATGTGTGTGTCCGTGTGTGTATGTGTGTGTGTGTGTCCATGAGCGTGTCTGTGTGTGTATGTGTGTGTGTGTATCGTGAATATATGTGTTTGTGTGTATATGTGTGTGTGTGTGTGTCCATATGTGTATGTGTGTGTGTGTGTGTGTGTGTCCATGAGTGTGCCCGTGTGTGTGTGTGTGTGTGTCCATGAGTGTGTCCGTGTGTGTATGTGTGTGTGTGTCCGTGAGTGTGTCCGTGAGTGTGTCCGTGTGTGTATGTGTGTGTGTCATGAGTGTATGTGTGTGTGTGTGTATCCGTGAGTGTGTCCGTGTGTGTCCGTGAATGTGTCCGTGTGTCGTGAGTATGTCCGTGAGTGTGTGTGTGTGTGTCCGTGAGTGTGCCCGTGTCCGTGTCCATGAGTGTATGTGTGTGTTGTTGTTATCTTTATAAACCGTGTTTGTGTGTACAGGAAACACCCTTTCTCGGAAATATTTGTTTTCTTGGCTGCAGTTTCGTTTTCACTCCGAGGTCGCAGTTTATGTGAATCCAAAAACGTGAATATCGCAGTTAGAAACGTGTCCAAAAATGTGTCCACTTCACACAAACATTCACACACACATACACACTTCACACACGCAAATACCGTTTCTTGATCACACCGTCTCCATCACAGGATATAGACTATCGACTGACATCTATTATAAACCCACTGACCCCCACAACTGTCTGGTATATTCACTTCTCCCACCCCTACTCCCAATTCCTCCATCTACCCCCAAGATGAGGTGCTCCATACCAGGTCAACGGAGATGTCCTCATTCTTTAGGGAACGGGGGTTCCCCTCTCCCATCACAGATGAGGCCCTCACAGATGAGGTACCCTGCAGCTCTGCCCTTGCTCCCCCTCCCTCCAGTTGCAACAGGGACACAGTCCCCCAAGTCCTCACCTTTCTCCCCATCAGCCGTCGCATACAGCACATAATCCTCCAACATTTTCACCACCTCCAACGGGATCCCACTGCTAGCCACATCTTCCCATCTCCACAACTTTCTGCTTTTCACAGAGACTGTTCCCTCCGCAACACCTTGGTCAACTCATCCCCTCCCAGGTACTTTCCTCTGCAACCGCAGGAGGTTCAACACCTGTCCCTATGCCTCCCCACTCAACCCCGTCCCAGGACCCCAACAGTCTTCTAAGGGAGGCAGAAGTTCACTAGCACCTCCTCCAACCTCATCTACTGTATCTGCTGTTCCAGGTGTGGACTCCTGTATATCTGTAGCTCCCAAGTAGTACACGAGGCCCGAGACCGTGGTTAAATACTGGGTTTATCTTCGGTTCCAACCAACCCGTGAGAACTGAGCCAAAAACGAGGAAACAAACAAAATAAAACTGCAGTTTACAAAATACATGCACGTACGTCCATACAGCAACACAACATTAACCAAACAAATAAACAACATACCTCGTCCACTGCTTACTACTTAAGAGATATTTCTTGGTTTCTTCTTAGTCATGCTTCTGTCTTTCTTTTCTTTATGATCTTACTTATTTAACATTTAACTTATTTTGGCGGTGTAGCCCCTTTGTGTTGCTTCCTTTTCCTTTGCTGCCCTCCAAGGTGCGCCCACAACCGAGCCCCCCCCCCCCCCCTGAAACTATTGCCTTTGGGTCTGTAGAAGGGTTTCGGCCCGAAACGTTGCCTATTTCCTTCGCTCCATAGATGCTGCTGCACCCGCTGAGTTTCTCCAGCATTTTTGTGTACCCCCTGGAAACTAAGTCGGCTCCAAGGTGCGCCCACAACCGAGCCCCCCCGGAATCTAAGTCGGCAATTTAATTCCGCCCTTAGGAACGCCACTATTTCAGGTAGGAACCAAAAACCGTGAGGTTCAGAATTTAACCAACTGTCAGAATGGGGGGCAGTTACAATATCGGTGAGACCAAGCGCAGGCTCCGCGATCGTTTCGTTGAACACCTCTGCTCAGTCTGCCTAAACCTACCTGATCTCCCGGTTGCGAAACACTTTAACTCCCCCTCCCATTCCCACACTGCCCATCCTGTCCTGGGCCTCCACCATTGTCAGAGGGAGACCCAGTGCAAATTGGAAGAACAACACCTCATATTTCACTTGGGCAGCTTACACTCCAGCGGTATGAACATTGAATTCTGTAACTTCAAGTAACCCTTGCTTTGTCACTCTCTCCATCCTTTCCCCTTCCCAGTTCTCCACCTTTCTATCTCCGACTACATTTTATCTCTGTTTGCTCTGTTGATCCCTTCTCCCAGCTAACATTCATCTATTCTACATTTTCCTTGATCTCCATCCCCTTTGTCCCGTTTTCATCTTACACTTCCTTATCTATGTATCTCCCTCTCCCCTGACCTGTCTGAAGAAGGGTCTTGACCCGAAACTTCACCCATTCCTTCTCTCCAGAGATGCTCCCTGTCCCGCTGAGTTACTCCAGCATTTGGTGTCTCTTGTTTTCCCCCCGTGATGTATTCAGTCCATTGCCGGTGACCCCAGATTGGGCGGCATGGTGGTGTAGCGGTAGAGTTACTGCCTTACAGCGCTTGCAGCACCAGAGACCTGGGTTCGATCCCGACTACGGGTGCTGTCTGTACGGAGTACACCCTGTGACCTGCGTGGATTTTCTCATTGTAGGTATTATTGCCCCTTAGCAGGGCCAATGTTTCTGCATTGTCTTACTGCCTCACAGCTCCCGTGGCTGCGTGGCAACAAGTGAGCTCACACACATCTTGAGCCTTATTGGATAACGTGCAGCAATCCATCCAATGACTTGACATGGGGAGAGGGAAAGTCCAGACACACAGCGGACTTGTTTACACAAGCAGCATTTAGGGAGGCAGAAACAAAATGCTGCAGATCAGGTTTAATCCTAAAATAGACACAAAGTGATGGGGTTACCCAGCGGGTCAGGCAGCATCTGTGGAGAAAAGGAATGGTTGACGGTTCAGAAGTCGGGACCCTTCTTCAGACTGAGAGTAGGAGGTGGGTGAGGGAACTGGAGGAGGGTGGGGGGGGTGGTGGGGGGGGGGGTGAAGACTTGGAGGTGCGAAAAGCTGGGGTAAAGTGTTAGCTGTGAGGAGGATGCTAGGAGGCTGCAAGGTGACTTGGATAGGCTGGGTGAGTGGGCAAATGCATAGCAGATGCAGTATAATGTGGATAAATGTGAGGTTATCCACTTTGGTGGCAAAAACAGGAAAGTAGACTATTATCTGAATGGTGGCCGATTAGGAAAAGGGGAGATGCAACGAGACCTGGGTGTCATTGTACACCAGTCATTGAAAGTAGGCATGCAGGTGCAGCAGGCAGTGAAGAAAGCGAATGGTATGTTAGCATTCATAGCAAAAGGATTTGAGTATGAGAGCAGGGAGGTTCTACTGCAGTTGTACAGGGTCTTGGTGACGCCACACCTGGAGTATTGCGTACAGTTTTGGTCACCAAATCTGAGGAAAGACATTCTTGCCATAGAGGGAGTACAGAGAAGGTTCACCAGAATGATTCCTGGGATGGCAGGACTTTCATATGAAGAAAGACTGGATAGACTCGGCTTGTACTCGCTAGAATTTAGACGATTGAGGGGGGATCTTATAGAAACTTACAAGATTCTTAAGGGGTTGGACCGGCTAGATGCAGGAAGATTGTTCCCGATGTTGGGGAAGTCCAGAACAAGGGGTCACAGTTTAAGGATAAGGGGGAAGTCTTTCAGGACCGAGATGAGAAAATCATTTTTCACACAGAGAGTGGTGAATCTGTGGAATTTTCTGCCACAGAAGGTAGTTGAGGCCAGTTCATTGGCTATATTTAAGAGGGAGTTAGATGTGGCCCTTGTGGCTAAAGGGATCAGGGGGTATGGAGAGAAGGCTGGTACAGGATACTGAGCTGGATGATCAGCCATGATCACATTGAATGGCAGTGCAGGCTCGAAGGGCCGAATGGCCTACTCCTGCATCTATTTTCTATGTTTCTATGTTTCTATGTAAAAGACCAGGACATATCAGGCTGGTAACAAATGAGCTCAGGCAGGGAAAGGTGTGATCTGAAGGGAAACAATGTGAACTATGGAGCTGATGAAACAACCAGGGTGGTGGATGGGGGGGAGCGAAGGTGAGAGGAATGTTC